>OX381610.1:5660623-6287082 GCA_947459985.1 Diloba caeruleocephala
TAATTACACGCGAGACTGGCGTAGCGCATACTAAATATGAAGTTCCCACCAAAGATTGTCAAACACGTGTCGCTGTTAAACGACAGTTAATCTTAGTTTAAAGCGAGTACGCCGTGCCTCGATTCTGTTATAATTACAAGTCATGCACTTGAACAAATGTAGCGTAGGAATATGCTTTTCACGTACGGTTGAATTGGCAACTTTGATTATATATTTTATGAAAGTAAATCATTACGCGGGTATAATAATTCTCTCTCTCTCTTTTCTCGGAAGGAGTGAGACAGCGGTTCTAAGGGCATACCCCTTACACCACCGGAAAATCACCGGAGCGGTCATCTTCGGCACTCAAGGGGGCTCCAAGTCATCGTGTGACCACATTAGAGCAGGTTCTATGCCTACACTCTGGAAACTATATTAAGTCTCAAGTAATATGTAGGTCCCTCTGCACTGCTCCGGAGCGTTCGTTCTCGAAATGCTTCCTAACCGCTCAGGTAGTTTTGGTTAGTAAGAGACCGGGCATACTTACCCTTCGCGGTCTCCCTAAGACGATTGACGACCTTTATCAACGCGGTGAAAGAAAGAAAAATTATAACCATCTTAAGGAAATAGCATAACATAGGCACACACTCAAATCAAATTATTGCTTTAAGTTTTATAGAACATTAGAGGAGGTATCCTCTGTTCTCTTTGTTCACTGATTCAGGTACTTTATTTTTATTCTGGAGGGTAAACGAGCTTCTTGATTTTCTAAGCGGTCACAGCCGCCCATAAACCAGCCAGAGATGCTGATGTGGTGCCGACCAGCCCGACATACAAGGAAGAAGTTCCTTGAAGACTCTTGTGTTTGCCATAGTTTTGGAGGTTAGGCTTCCGCTATTCTTCACTAACTGCACGACTCTGCAATTTTGCTACGTCACGCCGGTGTTCTGTGACGGTGTGATACTTGGCCGGTCGAGCCAGCCCATTTACGAGCTCGAGCTTACTGATGACTAAAGCTAGGCTCTTCCACGTAAACAGCACGTTAAGTCTCTACTGCAAAAGTACAACTGGTCACAAGTTGCCCTGCGGTTATTATCCTTAATAGATTGCGTTGTGATACTATTTTTAATCATAAGGTCTGAGTCAGAAGGTTGAAGAATGCTCATCAATTGTACCCTTCAAGATTACGTTTGTATCAAGGACACATAAACGATTATCCTAGAGGGGTATTATTTCATAATCATTAATCACCAAAAGTGAAAATTATCTAGAAATCTTCCACCGAAAAGCTATATAACCCTCACTTTCCTGATTTACGCGCCGCCAATATCGTATATCGTTTTCAAGACGCCGAAATAACTGAATAATTACTTGAAAACACCCGCGGCGTTAAAAGCAAATAAGTTCTGCAATAAATTATAATAAAACTGTAACCTGAAACTCCATTATTTAGCTGAAGGGAGTATCTGTCTTGCGATAAAGGCGGGTTCAGATATGACTAGGCGCTACTTACTTAAATAATCTTTAATGCAAGGTACCGTTATAATTTTTGTGCTTAGTATTACCGCATATCATTTAAGGTACGGTCAGCGACGTAACGACGATCACTCGTGTGTCTGTTTGTCTGTCTGTCCGTCTATCACAGCCAATTTGCTCCGAATGTACTTGACCGATTAAGTTGAAATTTGGTACACATATGGATTTCTGTAACCCAACCACGAATGTTTAACGTAAATAATTATATTTTGAATATGGGGATCACTTTTGGGGGGTAATATAGACAATGTAAGAGTAGAGTTTTGCAAATTGTACTGCAATATTAATGAGATAAGTTAATACTCGGAAAAAAAGTTACTGTGTGGGACGCTTTTGTGACAAACGCTGGCAAAACAAGTATTTCAGAAACACTAAAATTATATTTCTTGGAATGTTAGTTCTGAAGCAAAGTACGCAACAACATATATCTACTACATTTACATCTATACCTTTAATATCTGGTAGTTTAATTATAACATAAATCATTATTTTTACAATCTCCTATAGGGGGTGACTGCTTCACACTACCCCCTCCAAGAAGTGCCTAAAGTCGACTAAGGGATTACCCGAAGGATGGGCAGCAGCGTCCTTCGAGTACATTAACAACTCAAGTGCGATCGCCAAGCGTGACGATTATGGCAAAGCCCCCCAATCGAAGCCCACAACACACCATATTGGTCGTTGTGATGATCTTTGGGGGAGGCTTGTGTCCAGCAGTGGGCTTCATTCGACCGAAATGATAAGTGATGATGACACACGCCAAGTCCATAAGGACTTCCGCTGCAGTTACAAAAAAAGGCTGTTGACTATTCTTCTTCATCTTCGTATTCTTCGGGAATCCGCGTCTTATTTCAATGTTAGGTCACCCGTCTGAGACTTCACCGCAGAGTTCCTTAGCCAAGTACTTTGATGAATTTAATTTAATTTCTGCACCGTAATCACTTACCCACGAGCTTCACACAAAGCTCTTAAAATATAATGACTTTTTTAAGAAGATTTAAGATGTAAGCTCAGCATTAAGATTTTAGAAAGACTTATTAGCTAAAAGCGTCAGGTAATTAAAATAATTTATTATACTTTCAACGTTGTCGCCTTAGCTTTAACAAATTGATCATCTGGGTCTTCCTAAGTTCTTTACATAATATACATTTAAGTGTTACTCAGGCTATTGCAAGGGATCAGGAGTACCGAGCTTGCAGAGTGAGGACTTTGCGTGCTCATACCCAGTAATCCCCGGGAAGACCAACTGGTAGTTTTATATTTGCCTTTTCTCCGCTAGAGGGGTTGAAATGCTTATTGTCATCCCCTTTCCAAGATTTGCTTATATAAGGCTGTAGCAGCAGTGGGCGACTCCAGAGCGGTCTTTCTCGAGAACTCGGAGCCACCTACGTTGCCGAAGAGATCACCCAGGTGGTTTAAGCCCGTAAGAGTCGGCATTCTCTTCATACCACTCCCTAGCGGCGCTTTGTAATGTACAAGAATTTTATCAGCGGTAAAAAATAAAGTTATAACTAGGGAAGCTTTGCTGTAGGTAAGTCATGCTTTATTATCAGCATCAATTGAGCCAATCGCAGGCCACAACTAGACACAGATCTCTACCAAGTTACACCGCAACACCAGTTCTTCCACCGTCCGAATAATGTGACACAGCTGAACTTTACAAGGTTTTTACGTCATTATATCAGCTAAAAGACGTCCACCGCTGAACTAAGGCCTCTTCTATAGATTTCCATAATTGTATCGTCATTTTGGGGTGACTTTGCCAACACCCACAAAGGTTGGCAGACGTGTTGGTGAGCGTAGTATAACTACTGTATCACAGAAGGGACGCTGCTGCCTATCCTCTCTAGTTAAAAGTCCCCTAGTCACCTTTTACGACATCAACGGGCAAAAATGCAGTGGCGCAACTTTCTTGATCCGGACACTCCACGTAATGGTCCTTATATTCTACGATATATTTGTAGAGCTTACAAACTCAACCAACATTAAATCCCCGTCTGAACACGTCCCAATTTCAACTTCCAGGATGTTAAATTGAATTAAGACATAACGATAAAAGTGTAATTACCATAAAAACTGCGTGTAGATAAATGGAGGTTAGGCCGGGGGTGGATCGCATAATTATATAGGACCCTTTTCATCTTACCCCATAATTATGTTTAAGGGTCGCGAATAGTGAAATGTATTATGGATAATGTTCACTGGCTGCTTGTTCCTTTTAAACCAATTTATGAAAAGCGGTCTTTGGGTACGCGTTTGAGCAAGCGTAGCGTGAAAAGCTTCCAGACTGAACCTATTTGGGTTCGAAGAGGACGTAGTTTTGCTTGGTAATTGGAATCTGAAGTATGATTATGATGTTATTTTAGTAAATCTTTCCTTTCTTATTATAATAAGTTAATACTTATAGCATTAGACGTTTAATACCTTAACACAAATTTTAAAAATGGTATTGCCTACAATCCAAATTCATTTTACATCACGCCACCTTCCGTCGCTTCTAGCTTCTGATCAGCTGATCAAGAGTGTCTGGCTATGAATTCAAAAATATGGCAATCATCATCATCATTTCGGCCGAATGAAGTCCACTGCTGGACACAGGTTTCCCTGGCTCTGATGGGTCTGAGTTTACACCATGTGCTAATTACCACGCTTGACAGGTGGGTTGGCGATCGCAGTTGCGTTGTAAATTTACTCAAAGAATGCTGCTGGCCATCCTCCAGCTAATCCCATAGTCGCCTTTTACAACACCCTTGGGAAAATATAGGCCAGTGCTATTCTTCGCGCAAATTAGAATCTGCGTGCTCATACCGACTGACCCCCGGAAAGACGGTGAAGCGCACGTGGTCACGTGCCACCGTGTTCGCAGCACAGCGCAAAGTGAGCCTTCGGGGGAATCCTTTACAATCTCCCCCGAGATGTGTCTGGGGGGGACCATTTTTGTTTGTCACTTCCCACCGCTAGAAGGGGTGACCGACTTACAGTCATCCCCTCCAAGGTGTGCCTTACATACCTAAGCCACCAATGAGTAGCTCTAGGGTGATTGTATCTAAGCCCTCTTCGGTGCCGAAGATGATCACTCCGGTGGTTTTAGCCGGTAGGAGTCCAGCATGCCCCTTCGCCCTTTCCCGGGGCGAAGGAAGTACATGAGGTATTTCCACTGGATAAATAAAAAAAAAGGCAGGGGGGTTGGCGATCACAGTTCAGTTTTTAATGTCATATTTTTTATACAACTAGGCGACAAGATGAGGCTGTTAGTAAGTGTCATGTCTATCCGTTATAAATGTAATGCTGCTCAGGACAAATCCTGCGTGGCACCACACTGCACTCGTCACCTCGAGACATAATTTATTCAGTCTCTCGTTATTAATTATTTCAATATTTACAATGCTCTTCTAACCGGAGCACAGTAATGTCTAAAGTTTAAACACTACTGCTTTGCGGCAAATATCTGGCACTGGGGTGGTCGACTCGAAAGATCTCCATCTAGAGCCACCCATTGGTGCAACGCCTTTAGGCACATCTCGGAGGGGATGACTGTAAAGCGGTCATCCCCTCTAGTGGAAGGAAGGCGACTGTAAAGAGGCAGGCATCTCTCGAGGGGATTGTAAAAGATTCCCCCGAAGCCTCACTATGCGCTGTGCTGCGCACACAGCGATACGTGACCACATGCACACCGCTGTCTTCCCGGGGGTCGCTCGGTATGAGCACGCAAATTTCCCAATAAGCGCGCTCGTGACCCCCAAAACCCGCCTGCCTAGCGTGGCGATTATGGCTACACCCCTCAATGAGCACACAACACACCCATATCGGTCGTTGTGGTGATCTTTGGGGGTAGCCTGTGTCCAGCAATGGTCTTTATTCGGCCAAAATGATGATAATAGGCACTTAAGAACACATTTTGAACCATCTTCCCTTCTTTCTACAATTTGATATTAGATTAAACATTTGTTTTTATTCGGCAGATATAATTTATTTTATACAACACTTTAATTAGTAAACGCAATGAATTGACGAGATTCCCTTTAATTATTCGAGCTTTATATAGCTTTTGATAGTCTTTCTTAATTAAAATCTCGTAGGCCAGTTTCAACTACTAAGAAAATATAATTTGGAAACTGTTTTAAGTACTTTATATTACGTGACTTGACGAAGATTCTATTAGAGCCGTTAAATGTGATTTGGATAGGTAATAAAACTTTAGCTTAGTAAATAGGCTTTAAATTGTATCTTTTTACGAGTACTTTTATAAGTGCCTAGATTTTGTTTTGTTTTAATTTAGTATTTTTTATACAATAAGGTGACGAAATGAGACATTAAGCGTCATGCCTGTCCGTTATAAATGTAATGCTGCTCACAAAGATATTGGAAGAAAGGAGATATGCTAAATAATATGTAGTTATAAATGTTTGTTACAAATGATATGTAGTGTAATGAAATGTTGTTTATAAATTATATGTAGTTCAAAATGTATGCGAGCCTTCTAGGCTCCAGTCCATCCAGTTCTCCCCCTTTTTTATTGGTGTCCAGTGGAAATTCTACATGGAACTTCCTTCACCCCGGGGAAGGGCGAAGGGGTATGCCGGACACCTACCGGCTAAAACCACTGGAGTCATCTTCGGCGCCGAAGGGGAGCTGCAGGTCCTCGTAAGGTCACACTAGAGCCGCCCATTGGTGTCACGCCTTTAGGCACTTCTCGGGGAGGATTCTAAAGGTTCACCCCAAGTATCGCTGTGGGCTGTGCTGCGCACACGGCAGCACGTGTCCACGTGCGCGCCACCTTCTTCCCGGGGGTCACTCGGTATGAGCACGCAGACTCCCCAATCTGCGCGCCCGTGACCCTCGAGAGATTTCCCCTACCGTTCTTCATAAAAACACACTAATGCACACAGTTACAAGTTATCATCCAATGAACTGAATAAACACAACATTATAATTGGCTACTCATACTAAAACACACCCACGATGCACACGGTGTTAGTACTACGCAACACGTAAATTTACTGGGAGCACCATTCGCTGTTCTATTCTCTGCGTTTGTTATTCTCCGATAGCTAGTTAAAAGTGGTAGATAAGAAGCATTGTATTTTGTACAAAAATAATAATGTCGTTTTGCTCCATCAATCCAAATCTATCTATACAAATAAATAAAATTGAAGTGTCTGTTTGTAATGTAAAATAACAGCTTTTTACTAAATGCATATGAAAGTATATACGGTACCTACAACAAAAAATCTATTCAATTATTTTTTTGTCTGTCTGTCGGTCTGTCTGTCTGTCTGTCTGTCTGTCTGTCTGTCTGTCTGTCTGTCTGTATGTTCCTGCTAATCTCCGAAACGGCTGGACCGATTTCTACGGGACTTTATAGCAAGATAGCTGATGTTATAAGGAATAACTTAGGCTACTTTTATTTTTTTAAATAATTAGGGTTTCGTGCAAAAAAATAAAACCCATGAAATCCAATATATATACATACTCTATGTCAAGTGTCTATGCTGAAGTACTCTAAATGATCTATAAATAATCCACTTTCTTTTAAATTAAACGGCGGGTGAAACCGCGGGTCCCAGCTAGTGCAACATAATAAAGAAAACAATAATTTTTAATTTACTATTTTTATAAACCAATACAATAAAAATCTTTCACTTGCATATTTTATATGATTCCTTCATTGATAAAATTATTATTTTCGCTTCGGTTTTTGCATGTTATCCCCGAGCAACATGACATTTTAACAAAGTTTTACTTACGCGATCGAATCTCAACTGAGGTTACAAAACCGCCATGTTTTCCGAATGGCCCGGATTGCGCATGTCGCGGTGGCGCGGTTACGCCCCATACCAGTTTTCCTTATTTCCTATTTCTGTGGCTACTCAGGACAAATCCTGCGTGGCACCATACTGCACTCGTCGCCTCGAGACAATTTATTCAGTCTCACATGATCAGTTATTTCACTATCTATAGTGCCCTTCTAACCGGAACACAGTAAGGCTGTTGCTGAAAATCAGCGCTGATGGCTCGTTGAGATGCCACAGTATTATGCTGAGCTTCAACCTATGTTTTGCAAAGATGCGACGCACAATTTCCTTAAGACCGTAACTTATGTAACCCTGTACCCTGTATTGTAGGCATTGTTTTTTTTTGTATTTGTTTCTTTTTCGACCACAGACAAAAATGTGTACTCTTTGGTAAAAAATATTGTTGTTATATTCTGACTGGATACCACGTCTTTTGGCCATTTTTATATAAACGCGGATACGCGTTTGGTTTCATGAAGTGTTAGTTTTTAAGCGTATAATTATTGTAGTATGTAGTATCGATTTTAGCTATGTCGTTAGTAATGCCTTATGTAGAATTTTTACGTTTGAATCTGTACTTGTGCGTTCGCTGCAAAATAAACTGTTTTTCTTTCTTTCTTTCTTCTTTCAGTAATAGCCAAGAAAAAGTCTAAGGTTTAAACACTTCTGATTTGCAGCAAATATTTGGCACTGCTGAACAAAGCCATCCCCCATAGATTTTCACAACTGTGGCGGCATGTAACCGTTGTTGTGAAAAATATGTAAACCTGTGAGGGAGTACTTTATTCAGCATATAAATATCATCATACGAGCCAAAGGACTTCCGCTACTGAACATAAGCTTCCCTCATGCATATTGGGAGCAAATAGCCTGCGTTCACCACGTTTGGCAGGCGGGAGCGCAGTATGGCTACTGTTCCACAGATGGAACGCTGCTGCCCTCTAGTTTAGAGTTACTAGTTGCCTTTTATGACATCCGCGGCAGGAGATGGAGTGGTGCTATGCTATACTATTCATCAAGTCATCACACGTAATCGATACAAATAAATAGAACTTTTGTCTGTTTGTAATGTCAAATTAACAGCTTTTTAATGAATGCATGTTGAAGTATATACGGTAGTTTTAACAAAATAACTTTTTGTCGGTCTGTCCGTTTGTTCCGGCTAATCTCTGAATATGCTGGACTGATTTTGACGGGACTTTCACTGGCAGATGTTATAAGGAGTAACTTAGGCTTTTTATTCTAGAAAAACAATTAGAGTTCCGCCAAAATAAATTAAAACCCATAAAATCCAATATATATACGAATTATTTATAAATCATAAGATTTCTTTTAAATTAAATTGGGAAGCCTTATACTACATACTTGCATTAAATATGTGCTGAAGTTTCCATGTAATGCTCATTATTTTTTCTAATATCTCCATTAAATACATTATTTACAAATCATATTAGTAATGTCTTAGATTTTCGCGATTATTACACATTATAATAAAACACTTTTAAACGGATTCTATCGCGTATATTTTGATTTTTGATTTTCCTGACGTTTCGAATACTTTGCAGCATTCGTGGTCGCAGGATGACTAAGGTGACAGGCGTCGTTACAGATTTTGCAAAGTATTCGAAACGTCAGGAAAATCAAAAATCAAAATATACGCGATAGAATCCGTTTAAAAGTGTTTTATTATAAATCATATTAGATTAGTAAATTGAAGTGGCAATGGGCAGGGCACATTGCTCGTAGAACTGATGACCGCTGGGGCACAAAGGTTCTAGAATGGAGACCGCGCACCGGAAAACGCAGCGTGGGACGACCTCCAACGAGGTGGACAGACGACCTGGTGAAGGTCGCTGGTAGTCGTTGGATGAGGGTGGCATGTAACCGCTCATTGTGGAAATCTAAGGGGGAGGCCTTTGTTCAGCAGTGGACGTCCTGTGGCTGATATGATGATGATGATGAAATCATATTAAATTCTTTATTTTAACAGCAGTACTTGACAAGCCAATTTTTAAGTGGCAACATTATAATCTCTTTATATTCAATGACAACACATCTCCGTCGCTCCATCATCCGAGATTGTAATTATGGATCAAACTTTCATTACAAGTAACGAGAAAGTAATTATCTTTATAACAGTAATAGCTTTAATTAAGACGGTTGTATGAGACACACAAAAAATAAGATTATAATCAAATCGGCTTAGGCCTGACCTTATTGTACGATTTTGTTTCGAGAAAATATATTTTGTCAGTTATTTCTATCGGTAATACAATTTTTCTACGTATTATTATCCCAAAAATGATTTGACACGATCATCAAACAAATTACTGCTTCGGATATATATACCGTGTGGTGTCCGCAATACGAATATAGCAACACTCCATCCCTTCTCGTTGGATATCGTAAAAGGCGACTCATCATTTCGGCCAAATGAAGTCCACTGCTGGACACAGGCCTCCCCCAAAGATCACCACAACCACCGATATAGATGTGTTGTGGGCTCATTGGGGGGTTTTGCCATAATCGCCACGCTTGGCAGGCGGGTTGGCGATCGCAGTTGAGGTGTTAATGTACTTAAAAGACGCTGATGCCCATCCTCCGGCTAATCCCTTAGTCGACTTTTACGACACCCATAGGAGGAGATGGGGTGGTGGCATTCTGAGCCGGCACCACACGGCAAAGCCGGCACCACACGGCAAAGCCGGCACCACACGGCAAAAGGCGACTAAGGGACTTTAAAATAGAGGGATGGGCAGCAGCGTCCCTTCCGTGAAACAGTTGCCATACTGCGCTCACGAACCAACCTACCAAGCGTGGTGAGTATTGGCAAATACCCCCTAAAATTACGTTATGGAAATCCTATGGGGGAGGCCTTTGTTCAACAGTGCACGTATTGTTGGCCGATATGAATAAATTAAAATGAATATATATGGACTAATTAAAATTGGTTTTGTTTTGTTTTAATCAAACAGATACTTAAATGATTTTAAGATAATGTCGAGTCTATTCGCGTTCAGATTAATATCAAAATAATATTTTGCCTAACCTCGACTCCACCCGACTTCATAAACAAAGTTTTTTTTTCATCATCATCATTTCGGCCGAATTTAGTCCACTGCTGGACATAGGACACATCCCCCGAAGATCACCACAATGACCGATATGGATGTTGTGGGCTCATTGGGGGGTTTTGCCATAATCGCCCCGCTTGGCAGACGGGTTGGCGATCGCAGTTGAGTTGTTAAAGTACTCGAAGGACGCTGCTGCCCATCCTCCGGCTAATCCCTTAGTCGACTTTTACGACACCCACGGGAGGAGATGGGGTGGTGGTATTCTGAGCCGGCACCACACGGCATATTTTTTTTTTTATTGTTTTAATGTTTTATATCGGGTTTTGTAGTCGGCATTTTTTTATTAAGAAGTCTTATAGAATCTGTGTACTCATTTTACAGCAATCTTCTTCAGTATCCATAATGCGGTATATTACTGGCATATTGTTACCAATAATGACCGAACGCGGGCAGTTCGACGGGTGTTTCAGCGTCGTTCTTCAATTGGAGTTTCAGAGTACGATGTAAAGAAAGAAAGAAAGAAAGATTTATTTTGATCACAACACAGAGACACGTTTGTAAAAACTGGGACATAGATAACAATATTTAAAAATATAAAAATATACAAGTCCAAATAAAACTAACGTAAACCTTCGTAGGTACCTAATAATATATACAATACAATATACAATACAAATAATCTTTATTTTCTCCACCACATAATGACAAGATAACAATATAAGTTGTATAAATATAGCTAATTACAGGTTTATGTTGTGGAGACTGGAGCCTGCACTAGGAATACCTGTGTTACAAGTCTCCAGGCCTCCACCTACCCGGACTTATTTTTAGAAAAGTTATCATATATTGCCATTTACTGACAGTCTAATGATGTAAACTATTATTATAATTTATTCATATGACGGTAATGATATCTAATGATGAACATTTTTATTGGATTTTATTTACCAGAGCATAGATAAATAAACAATAACGTAGTTAGTCAGCTTCGTTAAGTAAGCCAGCGAGATGGATGATAATATGTTAAAAGAGTGTGTATGTAGGTGTTTGTGTGTACTGATGTGTATGTGTGCGTGTAAGTGTGCGTGTCTAGCGTGTATTTATATTATATATATGAATGGCCAGTGGCAAAATGTTGGTGTTGTGGGTGGAGGTGAAGATCGAGTATGCAGTAGGTATAGATACGGCCACTCCTTATGAAATAACTTGAAGGAATTTTTCTGTAGTGTCATAATCTAAGGGTTGCAACCAACGTTGGACCTTATTCTTACAATTAAATTTAGATAGAGAGTAGATGGATAGGGTTTTGTTTACTTTATTGTAGAGGTATCCCCCCAGGAAACAAAAGAATCTATGAGCAAAATTTGTATTGAACACTGGGTTTTCACAAACCGTGTATTTGCGCCTTTTGTTCATGATAGCGGTAGGATTGTATGAAAGTTGCCCGTGCTTGCGAATGATAGTGTTAAGTATAAATAATTGGCGAACTGTAAGTAGTTTACACTTTTCATATAGCTCCTTTGTGGGAAAACGGAACGGTAAGTAACGACTGACTTTCAGAACAGCTCTTTGGGCTCTCTCCAACTTAAGGATAGATGTTTTGGGTGCACCGCCCCAAGATGTAATACAATATGTTATTATTGATTGAACCAGTGAAAAATAAACAATGTCAATAACCCGAGTGTCCGCCACATGACGCAGATTTTTAAAGATGTAAATCAATTTACGAATTCTTGATGTAAGTAAGTCTATATGTGGCTGGAAACTAAGGTTAGCATCAATTTGAAGACCAAAGTATTTGACAACATCCGTTTTCTTAAGAGCTGGACATGAACAAAAGTTATTGTGTTGAAGAGAGCACTGGTGTGATATAATTGATAAATTGGATTGCAGGGTCACATCTTTTTTTATAGAAAAAGGAATATACATGGTTTTATTGACATTGAGGGTCAGTTTGTTTTCTGCTAGCCACTCGGCAACCATTTGAAAACCCTGTTGAGCATATGCGTACACTTCATGCCAAGAATCCGCATGAAAAAGCAGAGCGGTATCATCCGCGAAAGTGACGATCCTACCACCACGCAATTTTAGGTTGCAGAGGTCATTGATGTATGCTAGGAATAGCGTCGGGCCAAGGATGCTACCCTGTGGTACCCCATACGCAATAGTTAGGTCATCACTATATCTATCGCCCACTCTGACTCTTTGCGTGCGACCCTTGAGATAGTTGGAGAATAAATTCAGCTGTATATCTCTCAGACCAAGTCTTTCCAGCTTCTGCAGCAAGAGCGGGGTGGAGACCGTGTCAAAAGCTTTTGCTAGGTCGAGAAAGATTACCAACACCTTCTGTTTATTGTCAAGATTATTAGAAATACAGTTGACAAGTTCGTGGACTGCATCACTGGTTGAAATTCTGGGTCGAAAACCGAATTGTGATGTAGACAAGAGTTGGTTCGATTCGAGATATTTAATTAGGCGCTTATTTAGCAATTTTTCTAGAATTTTTGAAAGTGTTGGCAAGATCGCTATAGGTCTATAGTTACTGACACAGTCTCTATCACCCCCCTTATAAATTGGGTGAATTTCAGCAAGCTTAAGAGCGGTTGGGAAGACTCCTGTTGTAAAAGTGAGGTTGCATATGTATGTAATTGGTTCGACTATAATGTCTTTGTACCGCTTCAGAAAAGTAGCAGGAATGTTATCCCGCCCAACAGCACAATCGTTTTTGAGACTTAGGATGGTGGATTCTATTTCTGCTTTATCGGTAGGAAGGAATACAAAAGATTGGCTGTATGGGTTATTTGTGTGTATATCGGGGAATTTGATGTCATTAGCTGGTATTTTTTCGGCAAGACTTTTACCTATGTTTGCAAAATATGAATTTATACTATTTATATCGTCAGAAGGGTTGTTCCTCGATAAAAGTGCGTTAGGAACCTCTTTTTGTTTTTTTGTATTTGTTACTGCTTTAATTGTTTCCCAAAGCTTTTTGTTGCTTGTAGAGGCCGCTTTTTTAATTTCCGATTGCTCAAATTCTCTTTTTAAGGTCTTTATCAAATCGTTGCAGAAATTCCTATATCTTTTATAGGTAAGTTTTAAGGTTTCATTGTTTGGGTCTTTTCTAACTTTTTGATGTAATCTGTCGCGATTTCTCATACATTTTAGTAGTCCACTAGTAATCCAGGGCTTCTTTATATTTTTCTTATTTGATGTCTTGATAATAATAGTATTTTTTATAATTACTTGGTGTAAAACACAAATTAGATAATTAGTAGCTGAATCAGCATCATTATTTTTATATATAGTAGTAAAATCAATTTTATTCATATCTTTGTCTAAACTATCGTAATTTATTTTATTTATGAATTTGTGCGTGGATTTCTTTAGTAGAAAATTTAAGTCAATGGTGAAAAATAAACAATCGTGATCAGTTATAGAGCTTTCAACCACGTAACAATAAGCGGGTAGTTTGGTTTTCAGTATTACGTGATCTAAACATGTTTTATTATGGGTAGGGTGAGTATGGGCCGGTAACATGCCATGGGATGCTAGCAGATTTAAATAGGAGGATGAATTTGGATCTGAATTATGGGGTGTAATGTCCAGGTTCATATCTCCGATAAGAATAATGTTTGAGTAAGCCGAACATTTAGTTAAAAGGGCATTTAAGGATTCAATAAATCTAGTCGTGTTTCTAAACCCAGCTGGTCTATAGATTGCTAGGACGATGGTGGTGATATTAATTTGTAACATCAAACAGTTAGCATCTAGGATAATTGGTTCTTCTGAGATAATTCTTGTCGATTTTTTGTAATATACAACCACACCTTCGTTTTGTGTTAAGTTATTAAGTGTACTCAAGTATTCATAGTCCTTTATGTAAGGAATAGAGTGTGTACAAGGAAGCCAACATTCAGTGAAAACAATAAGATCCCAGTCTGTCTGTGATCTTTCCATTAATGTTAAGAAACTCGGCATGTTACGATTAATACTTCTAATATTTTGGCAGGTTATTTTAAATGAATTCTTTCCTTGCTGAATTGTTGAGAAGGACTCAACGTTGCAGTAGGAAGAAGTCGCGACAGATAATCGGTCTAGGTCGTTGTTTATTTCTATTAGGTTATTAAATTTTATTTTTGATATATTTTGATTATGAGGTTTTTATAGAAAGGGGAATATGTGTAGAAATGTTTCAACTTTAATTGTCTTATAGGAATGCGTTTTGCAACTTGGGTTGTGTCGTTACTCGTTATTTTTCGGAGGAGCTTACCAAAAATAGAAAATGCAAATATCGTGTATTGGTATGTGTGTATTGTGTGTGGTGTCTGTCTTATATTTGGTGTAATATCGTGATTGTATGTGTGAAGTGTGGTGTTTAATAAGTAAAATGTGTATGTCTTACTGAAATTATTATAAATTTTATAGTTAAATATAATTACAAATAAGAAACAATATAAATACAAGTAAGTTCTGAAGGGGTTTAGTCATTGAGTATTAATTGGTTTTATTTTATTTAGATCTTGGTCGGTATCGATGCGAATGGGTTCCGAATTTTCGAAGATCTTAACATAAATTCTTCCATAGGAGGTCCATGAGCTATGGAGAAGTTTGTTGTTCACCATTTGTCGGGCTTGATAGTATAGGTTTTTGGCCTTGAATGTGAGGGATTCAGCGATATATATTGGTTTTGACGGTCCAGAGAATTGTAAGTGTGTAGTATTCAGCTTGTTATCTATGTGGTCTTTGTTGAACTGTCTACTTTTTTTAATGAAGGTATCCTTCATGTCTGTCGTGGTAAACTCCACCATAATAGGGCTGGTATTCTGATCCTTTCTAGGCCTAGAGCGAATTACTTCGCGAATATCAGATTCAGAGATTGGCTGACTAAGTATTACACCAACTGTTTTGACAATGTTTCGTAAAACTTCTTTATTTTCGGTTTGCTGTTTCGGTACATTTCGCAGTTCCACCATAGATGCTCGTGAATTTCGCTCTAGAAGATCAACTTTTTTTTCTAAGGTAAAAACGCGTTCTTTGTATGCGCTGTTTTCCCGCTGCAAAATATTAATTTTACTCAAAAATTCATCGTATTTTTCGGATACAAAATCTATGCTTGCTTTTATGGCCGCATTTTGTTCTTTTATTGAGACAATCGAGTCATTTAATTTTTCAAATTTGTTGTTTTGCTGCAGTTCGAATTTTTGGAAGAGATCGTTCACGATAGTACTTAAATCCATTGCTTGGCCTTCGAACTTACGTTTTACTCTTTGTGTGATAAAAGTTGGTTCATTTGCTGATTTTTCACCGTATTTTGTTAATAAATTGAGTTGTGAGTCGGACCCATATGTTCCCATATCACTACGAGGTGATGATGTTTTTTTTTCTTGTGTTCGTGTATCTTTGTTATGTTTATCTGGCGAAGCCATTTCTAATTATACTCAAATACGCAAATCGTAAACAAGTGGACGACGAGTTAGATGAACGTTGAGACGTCTCTCGCTCGATTTCAACGCGCAATAGGGACACGGTGCGGTAGTTGAAATAAATGAGTGTTCGTTGTTACCCGAAAGTTATGAATATGTATGTATGATTTGGCGACGTCACTCTGTGTCGCATGCGATGTCGGAGTATTCGTGTGTTGTCTTACTCACGCATGTGTTTTCACTTCTGTATTGTCTGCGCGCCTGGTAGTTACACGGATTTTAATAAAGTAATTAAACGATTAAATGGTTTAAGTTTAATAAAATGACAACAAGGTTCACTATACACGTCCGCTCTGTACGGAGTCCGGAAAGGAAGGGGGGTGTCACGGTTGGACCAAATAGGTGTCCAGATCAGCTTCATGCCAGGCTTAAGTGCCGGACGCTGGTTTTCATCTGGAACCTTATGTACACCACGGATGTCAATGTCACGTATGACATAATACAAAATGTATTATGATTTATGTTGTGTGTAATGAATGCATGAATGGAGTGTGTAATAATTGTGCTGAGTATCAGTGTAGTAAATAAGAAATGAAGATCATCATAATCATCATCATTTCAGCTGAATGACGTCCGCTAGACATTGGTCTCCGCAACTACTGGTCTGGGTTTGTTTTGCATGCTTGCTGTGGGATTTTGCTGTAATCGCTACTCTTGGCAGGCGGGTTGGTATTTGAGTTGTAAATACGTAGGTACTCAAAGGACGTTGGTGCCTTCCACCTGCCAGTTGCCTTTTACAACACCCACGGGATTAAGTGAGGTGGTACTATTCTTAGCCACTACACGGTACCGAGTAAAATATTAGGAGTGTATAAAATTTATGACCAATATGATCAGTGCGTAGTTTTGCATCAACCATCTTACCCCATCTTACCTCTGACCAATTACAGAGAAGGCCTAAAAACTAACGTTATATAAGTCACTGGCCTCTAAAACATGGCTCACAAAAGTAGATACTAATTACACAATTATGCGTTTTCGACGTGTAAATGCTAAATGTAAATTCTCTACTGTTTTCGCTTATTACACCCCATAATTGCATCTCCTTCTTCCTCAAAATTCGGGAACGTTTTTTTAAATGCTCACAAACAACCATTTGATATATTTTTTAAGTATAAAATGTATTACGTAACATTAAATCATTCGGCTTTGGTAAAATAAAATACGCAAATATACTAAATTATTTCATTTTAATGGGAATCTCACAATCATTTTTGTCGACTCACTACTTCACGTTTTCATTTGTGCCCCTGTAGAAACTAAATATTAAATATCGATATTTTGAAAATACTATTATCCATGAATAAATTTGACATCAATGTGCAAACGCAATAATGCTCAAATCTCTCTAACAATAAATACGAGAATTACACGCTATTTTAGTTGATATCATCTTAAACTTATAAATTAGATTAGATAGTAATGTCTTAGGTTTCGCGATTATGACACATGTTTTAATTAATTCTATTACATTAATAAAACACTTAAATGGATTATATCGCATATGTTTTAGATAAACAGTCCTTGTTACTTAGCTACCGTGGCCAAATCTTTGTTACAAAGAGCACACGGCATCTGCGATACCGATCGTCTGGCACCAGCTTAACCATGTGAAGCAAGTTCTTCAAAATAACAATTTGTAAGCTCCACATCCCCATCGCAGAAGCTGCCCAAAATCCATCACGGTTGAGCGACGACCCTCTTACCATTTATAAAGGGAGTCACGGACAGAATTGGTCATATCTTGAAGCGTGCCCCTATTAAAACCTACTTCAAGCCGCATAAGAAGATCAGCCATTTTCTCAATCCGGTGTAATGTTACATACCTTTACAAAATGCAGGGGTCTAAAAAATTGACTGTGGTTGAGGTTTGTCATACATAGGGCAAGCAAAGCGTAGTATACCTATCCGAATAAAAGAACATAGCTGACGTCAAGCACAGACGCTCCAAAAATCTGCAGTGTGTGAACATGCCTTAGGTAAACCCAACCAGTGAACCAGTGAACCAGTGAAATCCTTGCGAAAGAGTACCGATAAGTACCTAGAATGTTTCGTAAGGCTATTGAAATTAAAAAACGTCCTAATTTTAATAGAGAAGATAGTTGGCAGGTACCACCTGTTTGGAATCCAGTTATTAAAATACTAAAAAACACTGTGAGTGATTATTGCGTGCATCAAACAAATTTTTGATTAAAATTGTATGGTAGATAAAATAAAACAACTTTTTAAAATCGACGACGCCAGTCACCTTAGTCATCCTGCGACCACGAATGCTGCAATGTATTCGAAACGTCAGGAATAACAAAAATCTAAAATATCCGCGATTTAATCCGTGTGGTCGATCAAAATACCACCACCCCATCTCTTCCCGTGGGTGTCGTAAAAGTCGACTAAAGGATTAGCCGGAGGATGAGCAGCAGCGTCCTTCGAGTACATTAACAACTCAACTGCGATCGCCAACTCGTCTGCCAAGCGTGGCGATTATGGCAAAACCCCCTAATGAACCCACAACACACCCACGGTCGTTGTGGTGATCTTTGGGGAGGCCTGTGTCCAGCAGTGGACTTCATTCGGCCGAAATGATGATGATGAATGCGTTTCAAAGTGTTCTACTATTATAACTTACGACTCCTAAAAAACATTCAAGTCCTAATTAGTATTAGGTCTTTACCAATGAAGTTACTGTTTTGTACGAAATAAAATATCGTTTTTTTTGTGCAAGGCGCGACAGAGTCTCTATACACAAAGTGCATTCACCTAATAATGCTTGACCTGCCGGGGTGTTCTACTTACAGTTCAAACCAACTCCAGTATTATTCATAATTAATAATTTTCCAACAATGTTAAGCACCGAAATTTTTATACAAGCGTAATTCCGGCCGTTCATTTTAAACGGCTCTATAAATTTACTGAGCACAATACATGGCGGATAAATCGTTGTCACATAAGAATGTCACCACGGGGTGGTGAGGGTAGGTGGGAAGTAATAACAGTGGAACACCGCAGTTAGCTTGGCGACTTGTTATTACGCTGTATTATTTATGTGTCTGTCAGGCGTTAGTTGAGTGGTTGGTTGCGGGATAGTGTAAAAATTCGTAGATATTTGTTAATTTGATATATGAATTTGATAATGAAAAGAGCAGTGAGAAATAGAATTCGTGCTCTACGTGTTGTGGGTTCCATTACATAGTTGTGTCGGTTCTTTGGCGTGTGAGATAAATGTATGTAAACTGTACCCGTGACAAAGAATCTTAAGTTAAAAAAAATCTTAGGTTGTAGACAGTTCTAAAAAAATGATGTGAAAGCCTGTTTTCAGCTGGGGACATTCATGGACTGATTTTATAAATACCTTTTTTTTTTTTCAGATGGTTTAAGAGTCAAAGCTAATTGGAATTTGGACCCCTGTTTGTCATTATTGATCAATAAAGACTTATATCAAATGGGTAATCTTACACTGAAATACCTTCCCGACAAGTTATTTTAAACAAAGCAAACTCTTACCATAGACCAAGACGATGTTAAAGTTGAGAAAATTATACGACAGTATCATATTTAAATTTGGAAAAGCACTTAAACTTTATATTACATAATCGTTCCATAAAAAAATAATTCTGTATTCTATCTAGTACGTAATTAACTTTTTAATTGTGTTACGAAGAAATTACAATGTCCGCTGTCAGATTAAACACGACTACAAGTTTTGTAGGAAACTGGACGGTTAATTAATATTTAGTAGGATTTCTAAAAGATTAAGTTTTACCGTATAACTTCAGTAACAAATCTGATATGGCTAGGTTTATGATCCTCCGTAGTGTTTCAGGTTTTTATTAAGGAACTAATATCATGAACTTGTAGGAATCGATTAGTAATCAAACAACCCAAGTATCAATAAAATGTTTGTGACAGTTGCTGGAAGCTATCGAACAATCAAAGTCAAATTGTTTTTATTCATGTAAACCATTTGCTGGCACTTACGAATAGTCAGAATTGTAATAGTTGCACGGTCCTATGGAGAAGAACCGGCATGAAACTCCATGGATATAATCTTTTGAAATACTATATGCAAGATTTACAGTCTTCAATATAATCGTAATAACTATGAGGATAATGCATGCCAATGTGTGGGATAAATACACACATATTTATGTACAACTAACTGGGACCCGCGGTTTCACCCGCGTATAATTTAAAAGAAATTTAGAGTACTTCGACATAGACACTTGACATAGAATATATATATTGGATTTCAAAGGTTTTATTTTTTACGCGGAACCCTAATTATTTTTCTAAAATAAAAGTAGCCTAAGTTATTCCTTATAACATCAGCTATCTGCCAGTAAAGGTCCCGTCAAAATCGGTCCAGCCGTTTCAGAGATTACCCGGAACAAACAGACAGACAGACAGACAGACAAAAAAATTAAAAATAGTGTTTTTGTTATATGTAATGTACATACTTTCATATGCATTTAGTAAAAAGCTGTTATTTTGACATTACAAACAGACAATTCAATTTTATTTATTTGTATAGATGATAATTAAATGTGTTACAATTAGATAACTAGCTAGCTATAACAATCATAAGCTGACCAGTTCCGACAGAAGGTACCCCTACCCAAACCTTCTCATCATCAACATT
The DNA here is from genome assembly GCA_947459985.1 of Diloba caeruleocephala. Classification (NCBI taxonomy): domain Eukaryota; kingdom Metazoa; phylum Arthropoda; class Insecta; order Lepidoptera; family Noctuidae; genus Diloba; species Diloba caeruleocephala. Next base: position 5,681,127 of record OX381610.1, read on the forward strand.
TGAGTGAGAGGTCCAGTGCTAAATTTAGGCCTCTCCCGAAGATCGCCACGACGGCCTTTCCTGTGTTATTCGCATCCAACGAATTTCTGTCACTCTGCATCTTCCGGTAAGCGGTCACCACCGTGAAGTTTTCGACCCCACCGGCCACTGATTCTATAGGCAATATACCCCGCCCGCTGTCGCTCGGGCTATGTAGTTTGCCTTGTTTCTTTTTTGGATCTCGTCATTGTTTATTCCTTCTTTCTACTAAAAAAAAGCAGAAGATTGTCACATGGCATGTATGCCCATCCAACCGACCATTCCACTGGAGTTCCAGAGCCCCTTTCTTGTTCCTCAAAAGACCAACAAGACAGTTTTCGAGGACAAAAATATTTAGTTATTTTCAAGTGGTCGGAAGTCAAATTTAACTCGGAAAAAGGCCAGTACTGGACCGGCAAAAACATTAATCAGAATTCGGTGAATTGCTTTATTCCCAACATAACGGTAGGTCTTGGCATATGACAAATATGGCACCAAACAGAACTATTTTGGTACAATTATAAAACTATATATACTTATCCTGCCTAACCATTTTTCCTTCTCTTGAGGAAGAATTGTGAAGCACAAACAATCACTGGAAAAATGAGGACTTCATTTCGGCCGAATCAAGTCCACTGCTGGACGCAGACCTCCCTCAAAGATCACCGCAACGAACGATATCGGAGTGTTGTGTGCTCATTGGGGGGCTCTGCCATAATCGCCACGCTTGGCAGGCGGGTTGGCGATCGCAGTTGAGTTGTTAATGTACTCGAAGGACGCTGCTGCCCATCCTCGATCTAATCCCTTAGTCGCCTTTTACGACACCCACGGGATGAGATGGGTTGGTGCTATTGAGGACGCGGTAATCCTTATTCTAATATGTAGCTTAGTTTATTCATTGTCTGTTTGGCACCCGCTACATTGTTGTTGTGCTCTGCTCCTGCCATATGAAGTCAGTATTATACTCATAATTTATATTTTACAAAGTGTAATGAAGAAAAATATAACCTGAATAAGACAAGTACCTATTCATAAAAAATCTTTAAGTAATAAATAAAAGAAAAACTGATTGATGTTCGGAGACAAAGACTTTGAAAGTTTTCCTCTCAAAATAAAATACGGGGAGTTCCGTGATAATATATCTCACTAAAAGTTTAACTAAAGTTACTTAATTTATTCATCAGTTTTCAAATATTTTACAAAGGCCACGCAAGAAAATGCGCTTTATCATAATTCTATAGAAAGGTCGACTTAGAATACCACCACCCCATCTCCTTCCGTGGGTGTCGTAAAAGTCGACTCAGGGATTAGCCGGAGGATGGGCAGCAGCGTCTTTCGAGTACATTAACAATTCAACTGCGATCGCCAACCCGTGTGCCAAGCGTGGCGATTATGGAAAAACCCCCCAATAACCCTACAACACACCCATATCGTTCGTTGTGGTGATCTTTGGGCGAGACCTGTGTCCAGCAGTGGACTTCATTCGGCCGAAATGATGATGATAGAATATTCTTAATTTATCTAGTGAGATGTTTACATTGTTTAACCATTAAAGGTATAAAAAAAGTTATATTCATTGCTGATTTGCATTTTAAATAAAAGAATAATCACGTTTATGAATATTTTTTTTCATGATATTAGATTTTCTTGAAATATGTACATATAATAGAATATACATATTATGGAATACTAAAAGCTTAATTATGCAGCTGCCATCGTAGAACTTTATATTAATCAAACAGCAACTATAATAAAAGAAGCAAGAGAAGGCTTCTGGAAGGAGGAATACAAATCACGTAAGCCTACCGGAGGCACCGGAATCGTACTGACAGGACCAAATATGCTGCTTCACCTCGCAATACCTTTGACGCAGCTGTCCATTTCCCATCGGCATCATTCCACAAAGGTCGAAAGGTTGGAGTGACTCCACAGCGAAAACTGCAATAAGTTTATGGTGTGGGTTCCAATAGCACAATTTACAAAGTTAATATCTGAGGACATTCTTTAGAATGCCACATACTACTGGAGAAACTCGCCCTTGGATCGTGTTATTTGTGCGTCGTCGGGAATGTGTTGCTATATCACCTTTAGCAAAACAGCGTCGAGAGCGAGAGACCGCGCAATCAAACAAATTTTGTAGCTTACTCCTTGCTCCGCTACCGGACCCCCACAATACAAAAGCGGCTGCAGACTCATAATACTATTATCATATTAATTTGAGAACTTTTCATACTTCTTACTGCTTTTAGAATTTACGAAATCCAATTTCAAATATTACTTGATATTTTTTAAGTTTATTATGTTACTAAGGTTAGCAGTGTAACAGTTTTTTGAATAGACACCTATACCATATAAGTAGGCTGCTGAAAATGACTTGTTTTGGCGAAAAACTGGAACTTCTCTTTGTTCTAATTTTAATTGGATCATGTTTTTAAGTAAAACAATACTCCTTGTTATTTTTATCCGATTATATACTCGTATACAAAATTTCTTTCAAAACGGACTTGCGGTTTCAAAGAAACTTCATGACTTCGTTTATATGGAAGTTTATAAAACAGGAATTTCGTCCGAGTCTGCTGTTAAAATAAGAATTCGCTAATACGTTAAAACTGGACTTGTTATATTATATTACATACCTACATATTATATATATGTTTGTATCTATAGGCCTTTATTGAATAATAGTAGAAGTATTAGTAGTAGATTCCAGCTACAGACATAAGGATTTAGCGCTGGTCCTCGAACTTTAACAAGGCAATATTATAGCGTTCGCACATCTTAAAAACGATTATATATACATATATAATAGTATTTAAGATGTGCGAGGAATGTAATATTATATACATATATTATTTAAATATATATATATATATATGTTATCAAAAAAAATTGGCTCAGTAGTTTTGGAGATAATCGGGGTTGGTAAATTTTCGTCAATTTTGTTAAATTACTTTAAAACTATGTATTTAAAATTATAAAATAAATATATTTGACACCCTTACAACAAGCCGTTCCATTTCATATGTACAGTTTCTAAATCTTTATTCTGTAATTTTCTATATATTCATTTATTTACGTTACACGTCCGTTTGGGTTGCAAAAATCGATGTGTACCAAATTTAAATTTAAGCGGTCCAGTTGATTCGGTGCATATGGGCTGTGACAGGCGGACAGCCAGACACACGAGTGATCTATAAGGGTTACGCCATTTTTTCTTACGGACGTTTGGAACCCTTAAATGACAAGTCCTTCTCCTCTGTCCTAGACAGTGCATTCTCATTCGAGAGCCATGTTAACAAGCTGTTGTCAATCTCAATGGTCATAATGATTCGTCTTGTCAGAAAATGTTATCATCTTCAGTCAATAGAACATACCAGGTTTCCTAGAAAACTTTAGTATCGCAGATCATATCCATACTGTTTGGCAGATTTTTAACTAACTAATACTAATAACTCTAATAAGTTGTGTATGGTATTTGTGAACTATGAAAAAGCCTTCAAGCAGTTTCATCGTAATTTGCCAGTTCTGGATGAACTTCAACGATAGCGTAGTGGTGGTATTTTATGTTGAAACGTTTCTCAAACCAATGAAACAAAAATTGTATAACCATACTGAAGGACGAGTTTATCTCAGGATTGTCATGACTTCCTTTGAATTAGTGCCAAATTCAAAAAAATCTATTGCATTCACTTGTGCTTGGATATGAGAATAAATTAAAGATGCTAATAAAGCTTTTAAAAAATACCAATAAATACCCTCCACGATATAAAAATATTAACTTTATTTATGAAGTCGGGTGGGGCCAGGTATAAAATTTAACTTCTCGTTGGTCTACATGAATCGTAGTTGGGGCATTCCTGGCGTCGCCGAATCGGTTCTCTCATCTCGAAGCAATCGAAACTATTAAGACATTTATTTATTTATTTATATACTCTTTATTGTACACCACATAATACATACATAGAGATAAATATTTAAAAAGATACATGTACAATGGGCGGTCTTATCGCACAGGGCGATCTCTTCCAGACAACCTTTGGATGGACAGGAAGAAAGAAGAGAGATATTGGGCTGTCAAGTGTACAATATATCATACACAATATTACTTAGACATAAAAATATAAAATACATACAATAAATATTATATATATAAAACGATGATAAAATGTACTAATAAACATCAAATATAACTAGGATAGGAGAAGAAAAATGAGAGAGAAAGGTCCTTCACCATTTTCTTAAAAACAGGTAGTGTTTGAGCACGTCTTACTCCAATAGGTAATGCATTCCACAAGCGAGCCGCTTGAATAGTAAATGAATTATCGAAGAAGGAAGTGGAATGCATACGTATACTTAATTTTAGATTTTCTGATGATCTCAAGAAACTAGAATGTGTCTCACAAATGAACTCATAGACATCATCTAGATAAGCTCAGTCAAATTAAACCTGTTTATTGAAGCTGGTTAAAAACTACTTAATCAAGTGTAATTAAATTTATATGGGAGCAATTCGAAAGCATTCAGCACCTAACATAACAAAATAATGGCTCAAATCGGTCTAAAAATCTAGGTATAATCAAAAAATTAAAATACGCATCGAATTGGAAACCTCCCCCTTTTTGAAGCCGGTTATAAACTAGGACTACCCTTGGCATTTTAGCTAATAATAAAGGAATCAAATAGATGAGACGTGCTAATTTTAATTTAATCGTAAATCAATTTAACAGGTGTCAGGATTTAAGAAAAATTATTCGCTTGAGATAAAGGTGTGGATTTTTTCTGTTACACCCAAAAGAAACTCAACAGCCAAACATTTCGAAAGCCAATCGATCGAAAAGCAATTAGTGGAAGCAAATTCTCCCTGCTTAACGAAAAAAAAAAATGCTTAATTAATCACAAGCTTTACTAAGCAGAAAAGAAGTTACGAGAAGTTTCTCGAAGAAATATTTGAGTTTATACTTAATGTTGGGCTCTGCTTGATCGGTCTGTGTTTACACTATGCTTACTCAAGGAATCAGATGAGATAAAGCCGTATTTATTGCCAAGATTATTATTTGCTTTTATCATATAACGTTTTGATATTTATTGTGGTTAGTTATTTTGTTTGAGTTTGGTGTTATGAGCATTGTTGGTCTGCCTCTGTAGATTTGATATAATCGGCGGGAGGGAACTCGTTTTTGTGATCTATATATTTGCTTAAGCTCTTTTGTGCTTATGTCTGGTTTAGATGACAATCTCCTGTCGCTAAATAATACTAACCTTAGGTAAATGTTCCTACCTCAGACTAAATTATTTGCTTTCTGTCTGACACGCCATCAAATAAAAAGTCCTAATAATTGCTCATAATCTTACATTTGATGCGTTCTTGTATAAAACACAGAACCCTTGATGGCGATTTATCAAGCCATTTTGTTTTGGCAATATAATGCAATGTAAAAATAATTGACCGGAGACAGAAAATAATGGTAAAAGCGAGTGAAGGTTTATGCCCAGCAGTGGGTCGATACGAGCCGTGGATTATGATGATAATGGTAATAATACAAGTATCTATCATTAATAACATGGTAATTTGGCTCTATTGTTCATTAAAGATCAGTTTTGATGACTTTTAATATTATTAGCTTCATAAAACATTATATTTAAAGGTTTGGCTGTAAAAGCAACTTGACTTGAGATACTTAATTTCATACGTGGATCAAAAAGTGAACTTTTTTTAAACTAAATAATTAAATAAAAATTGGGAACCAATCTAATATATAATATATATCAAATATCTATTATATTATATATTATAATATTTATATATTACAAGTTATCATATATATATATATGTATATTTATGTACATAATTATACACATTTACTTTAATATAATTTTATACTTAATTTTTAATTAAAATGGCTTTGACCTATTTAATTTGTGTGCTGTAGACGTTTTCTATATGTATAACACTTTTGTTACTAGGTTCCCCACGATACAGGCATGCCTAGTGTGGGGACCACGATAAATGTAATTGTTAATTGTCCATAGCAATATACAATTTTAGTTTTGTTTCCTTTCTTAGTTAATGTGAGCTTATATTTGTATATTGAAAAATAAATTATTATCTTATCTTATCTTATCTTATCTTAATCTGAAATAAAATAAAAATTCGCAATAGACTAAAAAAATAGTTCTTTTTGAACGTCAAGATTAGACAGCACCCATATAACCCTTCACCGCATTCTAGTGTTTAAGCTGGGAAAGAGAAACAGCCCAACAAACTCCGCAGCAAAATACCTACCTAGCCCACCACAATATACCTACATATTTCGGTTTTGTAAGAAATCATGTCATCATAGTGAAAATCAAACAGTAAAAAACCCGCTACATCTTATTAAAACTACCTTTATAACATATTTTATTACGGGAATCTGGCTGGTTTTAATAGCCTCTAATGGCCTACTTTTTGACATATGGAACTCTGTTTTAATTTGTTTGTTATGACCTAACTAACACTGCTTAAAAGTTTCATGATCAATTCTTATCAATCTTCTAATGCCTCCTTTCTGCTAGAGATGCTAAGTTGATTTCAAACTCGAGTCGCATTTCTAAACGACCTGCTTAAAGCTATGCCAGTAGTATCGTTAGCTATCTATGTCCCGTAGAACTGAAACTGAAATTACCGATCATTAAGAATACTGTCGCACTCGGAAGATGAACTGGACAATTGGTGATCACATTTAGTTATATGAAGACCAGAGAACGCTGCATTGAAAACCCGTATTCGCCCACTGCTTGATAAGGCTCTCTTTGCTTGTGACAGTTTCGATGCTCTCGTCTCCTCATGCACAATCGATCGACCCGCGGGATAGCCACAATGTCGTCTATCTCGCCACCGAATGACCGGTATTCCTTCTCGAGTCCTTGGCCTCTCGGCCACAGTCGTACCAAACTCCATTTGAGTTCCGTTACTCATTTTTCGACGTCAAAGACCTTAGTGATTTTTCGATCTCGACATCGGCATCTCAGTCCGCCATTTTTATACCCAGCATGGAACGCTTCATACCTGTCTGTGCAACTCTTAACCCGTACAGAACCTCCTGTTTGAGCGTCTTAGTCAAAGACAAAGAAAAAGTAACAGTCATAAATAATAAAATAAAAATATAAGAAATAAATCCGATGTCGATTATAAAAAAAATAATCATCATAAATATAAAATGTTTTGGTCGCCATTCCAGTGTTTTAGGCGATATTTGAAGCAAGACAGATTTGGAGCTGCGGTGATATGTTCCGGTAACTTGTTCTATACGGTCGGACCCATCACATGCATCATACACCCCTAGTCTTATTTTACGTCAGCCATGGATGAAAAGGACGCAACTTATTCTCAACTGGAAACACATGTAATACATAACGTGCACTAACACTTTTCTCCACAAACTAATAAATACAACCCCAAAGAAAATGACTCCTAAATCTTCCATAAACGATGCACCCTTCACAATATCATTAAATTCTGCTCACCCTAAACACCGCGAACTGCCCTGTGTCAATAGCGTATAACGACCGACCATTTGTTATACGGAATTCTGTTTTCGATGTTGATAAAAACCCGAAGCCCTGATCGATAAAGATATTGTGACGTCACCAGAGGTCACTCCAGGGCTGCCCCAGTTGGAGATAATTTTAATAGGTTTAATTTTAATTTATCTAGCTATTGAAATATGAAAGACGATAATAATTTACAATTTTAAAATTACGAAAATAAGTAATTTTGGAATTGTTACAAGACTGACTGCTCTTTGTTTTTCCTCAAGAAATAAACAAGTTCTTAGTTATGCCATCAGAATTACATATGTAGTAGATGCCACCTTATTAGATAATTCATTCTCTTTCTACTTGTGTTAAAATTACTGAATTAAAATTTGAATGAAGAAACGAAAGTGGAACGTTTATGCTTGGTACATTAACATTGTGCAATGTACTCGATACTAAGCGCTTCATTCATCTTCATTTCGGCCGAATGAAATCCACTGCTGGACACAGGCCTCCCCCAAAGATCACCACAACGACCGATATGGTGTGCTGTGTGCTCATTGCGGGGTCTTGCCATAATCGCCACGCTTGGCAGACGGGTTGGCGATCGCAGTAAAGTTGATAATGTACTCGAAGGACGCTGCTGCCCATCCTCCGGTTAATCCCTTAGTCGACTTTTACGACACCCACGGGATGAAATGGGGTGGTGGCATTCTGAGCCGGCACCACACGGTAAACTAAGCGCTTTCTTTTGCCAAATTGTAAATGAAACTAGTAGCAAAGCGAATCTTGCAGCAGTAGACCTCTATCGAAAATATGTTAAATATTTTTAAACAATGTGTTCAGTACCGTTTATCTTTTCTTCATACACCAGAATCTACAATGACAAAGACTATTCGAGTCGTATCCACAAATGTAAAATAAGCATGAAAATCAGAACACAAGAATCTCAACTTATCTCATTAGTTAATATCCAGGGCTGAAAATGGGCCTCCTAATGACTACTACAATGAACGGTTATAGGGGACATTATCATACCAAGCTTGGCAGGTGGATTATTATTTACAGTATATTGTTATTAACACACGAGTGGATGTTCCTGGCCATCCTCTGGATTTCAACTCTTAGTCGTCTTTTACGACACCCGTGACTGATAGGGCTGGTCTATTCTTGGCCAGGAACCCTACGGTACACGCCTGAGCCCCCTGTCGTTAGTTCATGGTAGGGGGCCTCGGGGGTCATGGGCGCGCAGATTGGGGAGTCTGCGTGCTCATACCGAGTGATCCCTGGGAAGACTGAGGCGCGCACGTGGCCACGTACCGCCGTGTACGCAGCACAGCGCACAGCGAGACTTGGGGGGATCTTTTACTATCCTCCCCGAGAAGTACATAGGGGGCGGCCTTTTTACAGCCACCTGCCCTCCGCTAGAAGGGGTGACCGCTTTACAGTCGTCCCCTCCGAGATGTGACTAAAGGCATGGCACCAGTGGGCGGCTCTAGTGTGATCTTACGAGGACTTGGAGCCCCCCTTCGGTGCCGAAGATGGCCGCTCCAGTGGTTTTAGCCAGTAGGTACTCCTTCATACCATACCCCTTCCCCGGGGCGAAGGTAGTTCCATGTAGAATTTCCACTGGACACCAATAAAAAAGAAAAACAAAAAGGAACCATACAGTACATTAAAATATGGAAATCCAACTATTGACACCCCTAACTGTTCACGATATTCTACGGGGACGGGTCGCCCTGCTCCTAATACGCTTCTTGTAGCCCCAAATCTATTGTTCATTTGATCAAGTTTATTAAATAAAGATCCTTTGGTAACATGTGGTTCGGGAAAAATAATATTACGCTGCCCACTGCCCGTCGCGTCTGTACTACAGTTTTTGCATTCGTCCAATTTTAACGTCCAGTATTTTCTGGTGAAATTATTTAATATGACTTTTCTGATTTGCCTAAGCAAGTAAGACAGAATTATTTTGACTTCGTGATATTAGCCAAAAATACCACTGCTGCAAGCTTATCATGCTTCCTTTTTATCAGTACCAGCAAACTACATAGCAGTGCCGTGTGTTGCCGGCTCAGAATACCACCACCCCATCTCCTCCCGTGGGCGTCGTAAGAGTCGACTAAGGAATTAGCCGGAGGATGGGCAGCAGCGTCTTTCGAATACATTAACTACTCAACTGCGATCGCCAACCCGTCTGCCAAACGTGGCGATTATGGCAAAACCCCCCATTGAGCCCACAACCATATCGGTCGTTGTGGTGATCGTTGGGGGAGGCCTGTGTTCAGCAGTGGACTTCATTCGGCCGAAATGATGATGACATAGCAGTGGCCTATCTGGTGGTAATTAGCTACCATACACTTAGATATCAGTAATTTACTAATGTGCCGTATGGTGCCGGTTGGTGCCGGTGCCATGTAGTGCCGCCTATCAGTAGCACCAACCGATCTCATCTTGTCGGTGTCACAAACGGCGACTATAGGATTAGCCAGAGGATGGGCAGTCCGTCTTCCGAGCGTGGTGATTATGGCAAACTTCCCAACAGGCACAAAACACCAGACTGGTCTTGGCGATGTTTGGGGGGGGGCCTGTGTCCAGCAGTGGACTTTATTCGGCTGAAATGATGATGATGATAATTACCTACTGGTATGTGGTGCGTTGCTAACTAAAGCTTAAGTTGGGTCTCTCTTTTATTCCGGTAATTTCACTGTCTGTCACTCTGAATACAACGACGCTCGCATAGTGGGTGTAATAGATAGGACTGTAATACGGTCCAAGTTGAGTCCTTCATATACAGTATCTATCTTAAACCCTCATCATTTCGGCCGAATGAAGTCCACTGCTGGACACAGGTCTCCCCCAAAGATCACCACAATGACCGATATGGGTGTGTTGTGGGCTCATTGGGGGGTTTTGCCATAATCACCACGCTTGGCAAACGGGTTGGCGATCGTAGTTGAGTCATAAATGTCAGGATGCTGCTGTCCATCCTCCGGCTAATCCTAGTCGCTTTTTACGACATCCACGGTATAAGATATGGTGGTGCTATTCATAGCCGGCACCACACGGAGAATATTTATGAATTGTGAAAATATCTAAGTTTAATCTATTTACAAGTAGCAAAAATGTACTTATTCCATATAAAATGGCATAAATTCAATCAGTTTGTTTGTACATTTGTTGTTTGCAACAATACAACGAAGGTCGCGTGACGCGATAGGTGAAGCCGTGGTAAGTTATAAATTAGAGCGCGTTTTTTACATTTATAAATCATCAATATGTCCGTGTAGTGCCCGGATTAAGAATATAACACTACTCCATCTCCTCCGGAGGATGTCGTAAAAGGCGACTAAGGCACTCCAGACCAGAGGAGTGGGCAGGAGCGTCCTTTCTGTGGAACAGCAGCTATTCTGTGACTATCAACCCGCCTATCGGGCATGGTGAGTACTAGCCAATTCCTCCAAAATTATGACGGTCGGATCATCAGACAGGGATTTTTGTACACACGGCTACACATCAAGCTATAATATACCCAGTTTATGCTGACCTCTCATCGTATCGAAAGCCAATACAATGTGAGATCAGCTTATACTGGAATATATAGCTAGATGTGTAGTGTGTACATATTGTAGAACTCTACTACCACATATCTTCTTTCACGGACGGCAACTATGAACGGTACGGTATATTGCTGTAATCATAACGATTGGTAGTCTGACTGGTGACCGCAGTATGTGGGTGTAGTGGAGGGTGCTGCCCATCCTCACAGCACACAGTCTTCTTTGTGTCAGCTTTTATGTCAGCCAAGATTGAAAAATGCCCTGGAGATATGGCGAAGCCTGAACGGGCCGCGAAAGATGCTTACGCAGTTCTCCTCGTTCATTTAAAAGGTAGAAGTAAGGCACGCGGTGGAGTTTTTAGTGGGTGCAAGCCCCATATAATTTTACGCTGTCTCCCCGGGTGGAATGGGTCAGACAACTTCTTGAAAAAAGGAAGATATTTATGATGGCGAAATTAACAGTCTTCAATAACCAAGTCGAAGTCGATCTACCTATTCTTTAGTAGTGTCTCCCAACTAAAAAGGCTATGATTGATTGGACTTTGACTTGGTTGGCTTTATTATTGTAATTCGTCATTATCATCATTATAACAGCCAAAAAACGTCTACTGCTGAACAATAGCCTCTCCCATAGGCGGCCGGTTACATGCCGTGTGACGTCATTTTAGGGAGAAATTGCCAGTACTCACCACGCTTGACAGCTGGGTTTGGTGAGCGCAGAATGGCTACTATTTCATAGAAGCCGCTGCTGCCCACCCCCTGGTTTAGTCCCTTAGTTGTATTTTACTACATCCACAGAAGGATATAGAGCGGTGCTATATTTTTAATCTGGATACCACCTTTAATAAATCGGAGCATTAATACATTAGATACTAGCTGTACACTGCGCGCGTTGCTACACTACTTACTAAAATAAATTTGAAGGAAAGACATTACACAAACATTCATTGGAATGATAGTGGCGCCATCTGTCCAAGATTGGTCGTACCAACTCAGAAACCTTTGTGGGCTCATGCACAACACTTTGCTGAAGATCATGACATGATCAAATGCATAGTTTACGATTCTATAAAGGACATACAGACAAACATTAATTTTTATATATATAGAAGAAGATACATACACAATACATTATTAGTTAGATTATAGTAATTACGACATTTATAACGCAAACTTCATTGTATTTTTTCTCGTCCATGAGTGCTAAATCCATCTTTCTGTCTACCGTCTATTTATGTTATAATAATAATATCTTTTTGTGTTTTGTGATTTGCGAAAATGTTAATTGGCCTTCTGCATTTATCACAATATTCTAACTGTATTCTAGGGGTAAGTTTTCTTGGGAAATAAAATACTCACATTATTATTAATAGTACTAATTTAATACGGATCGGTATAATTAGTAATACGATCTATTGGGCAGCCATGTTTATCAGTAGACATAAATGGGCTGATGTGTTGTAACTTTTTTTTCTTGAGCTTCTCGCATATTCTCGTATCACAACTGTCTTGGTCCTATCTGAAAACCAGCGCTGCGGCATTTTTTTATTTAAATGTCACAGCATTATGCTGAGATAGGGGCCTTTTTTGGTCTCGTCCAGGTTGCCTCAATTTTTTTATATAAATTTTTTTTTTACTTCATGTTATTTTTAACTTCCTGTGCGAGACCTTAATAAAACTTTTTGTTTTCTTTCTTCTTTCTTTCATACATTCCTGGGAAATGTGGTTGCTTAACCGGTCATTTCTGGCGAAGCCAAAAGAGGCCTCCAGTCAGGTGATGTAACTTCTATGGATTAATAAATTCACTCATTGTATATGTGCGTATTTATCTCATATGATGCCCTGCATTATCCTCACATAACTCTTTTCACAATTTAATAGTGATAATAAGACTGTAATACTTTCACAAATTATTTTAATAGTATCCATGAAGTTTCTTGCCGGCTCTTCTCCATAGGATCAACAACATGGAACTGTATAACTATTTAAATTAATTCTGACTACCTATTCATAAGTGCCTTAAAATGGTTTCCATCATCACCATCTCAGCGGAAAAACGTCATAGGTAGGTCTCCCCCAGTGATTTCAACAACAATTTAGTATATGCTAGGGTTGTGTGCACATTCGGAGTGCCGCCAAAATCACCACGCTTGGAAAACGGGTTGAAATGTATGTGTACATCATTTCGGCCGAATGAAATCCACTGCTGGAAACAGGCCTCCCCCAAAGATCACCACAACGACTGATATGGGTGTGTTGTGGGGGGTTTTGCCATAATAGCCACGCTTGACAGACGGGTTGGGAATCGCAGTTGAGTTGTTAATGTGCTCGAAGGACGCTGTTACACATCGTCCGGCTAATCCCTTAGTCGACTTTTACGAAACCTACGGAAAAAGAAGGTGGTATTTTTTTCCCGGCAGCATACGGAAATGATCTGCATGAAAAATCCGTGGCTTGGCTTTTGTACATTGAATGAGACCGCAATACTCGAATTCGACTTTTATAAAATTTTCGCAAGCTAACGCTGGATATATGCTTCCAATAATTGGTACCACATCATCCGTATACCTGCTTTTGGCAGGCCACGGAGTTCTTTTCAGATCTGTGGTCTATATGGCTGGAAGGGACGTTTGTCAGTTTGCGATCTCTACTCAGTTATCAACCTATAATTGTCTTACGGTAGGCCAAAGTCCTCTTTTCATACAGAGAAGGAACTAGCAGTAATCACTACGCTTGCTCATTGCCTGTTGGTGATTTTAGACCATTGATCCAGATTACCTCAAGATATTTTATTACATTAAAGTCTGAAGAGATTGTTTGTTTTTTTGTTTGTACACGCTAATCTCTGCAACTACCAGCCAGATTTGGCAAAAATCTATGCATTTTATAGCCCAATTCCTGAGGAAGGTTATAGGGCATATATCATTATGCTACAACCGTTAGGAGCCGAGTAATTAAACGGCGGGAAAAACCATGGGGCACAGCTAGTATAACTTGAAAGTCACATTGGTAAATGTTAAGTTTTGAACACATCACTCGGTGCTAGCCATTCCGTAAACTTTGCAATTTGCAATAAAATGATTGATTGATTGATAAATCTCCAGACCACTACCAATATCACGCAGTTGATATAAACTGATCATTTTTTTCTTTTTTATATTACAAGATTCTGGGTGCCAGTAATTCTATTTACATCAGGCTGGTATCCCTTATTATTAAAGAACTATTTCCTTATTCTCGCCTTGTAGCTATCATGTATTTGTACTAATAATATCGGAATGGTTTCCCTATATTGATATTCCAAGTCGGGATCCGAAATAGTTTTAGAAGAATATGTTTTCTTCATAATAATATAATTGTATTTATAAAAGGTTTTTGTAACAAAAATATGGACCTAATTGCCTGCTTATATGAAGGGAAAACAGAAAGAGTTAATTAGCCTCAGGTTTGGACAGAGCGTGGTATCTATTTGGGTTGTGTCAAGCTGCCTACAGATTTGCTGGTCCGTCTTGGTAGTTTTTTTTTAACTTTTTGCCATACTAGGATTTTAACAGTGGTACGGTTTAAATACATAAATCTCACATGCACATAGATGAAACAATTGTCTGTAGAACTGTATACAAATATTATTTCCGTGCAGGTAACAAATCTGCGACACGTAACGGCGATCAATTCCTTAGCCACAGCGCCATCCATGCCGAATTTCCAAATTTTGATCAACCGTGAACCAAACCCTAAGATGGGCTAGCTGGATAAACTGGCTAGATTGCTGGCGAACGAAACACGGAACGACTAAAGGCGAGATCTTTCTTTCAAGGTCAAATTTAGGTTTTATTTCATACTAGCTGGGACCCGCGGTTTCACCCACGTTTAATTTAAAAGAAATTTAGAGTACTTCGACATAGACACTTGACATAGAATATATATTGGATTTCAAGGATTTTATTTTTTTACGCGGAACCCTAATTATTTTGCTAAAATAAAAGTAGCCTAATCTATTCCTTATAACATCAGCTATTTGCCAGTGAAGGTCCCGTCAAAATCGGTCCAGCCGTTTTAGAGATTACCCGGAACAAACAGACAGACAGACAGACAGACAGACAGACAGACAGACAGACGGACAGACAGAAAGACAAAAAATTTAAAAATAGTGTTTTTGTTACATGTCACGTACATACTTTCATATGCATTTAGTAAAAAGCTGTTATTTCGACATTACAAACAGACACTTCAATTTTATTTATTTGTATATATTGGTTCTAATAGGCTCTTAAGAAAAGTCAACGTTGCAAGCTTCAGATAAGTCGGTTCCATGAGAGGAGAGCTGGCTTAATAATACCATTTAAAGATTCGTGCCTGTACAATTTATATTGCGGTTCAATGTCAATCTTTATAATGATAATAATTTCATCATTAAAATCATCATTTCAGTCTGTAAATGTTCACGTTCCCAATTTCAATGTCAGAAACACTCTCACTTGGCCAACAACAATTGTACAAAGTTACAACTCAGTCGGGTGAATGGTAAAGGAACGCACAGGACAAAGAAAGAAATATTGCAGCAGTGAACATTCTGTGGCTGATATAATGATGATGATGCACCGTTCCGTAAAGATTTAATTCCATCATGAAGTTACATTCACATGATTTACACTTTTGACCATGATCCTTTAGGACAAATATCATATTAAAATAGTAAGACTCCATGTCAAGAAACAATAACCACATGATAAATAGTAATCATCATCATCATCATTTCAGCCGAATGAAGTCCACTGCTGGACACAGGCCTCCCCCAAAAATACAACAACGATTGACATGGGTGTGTTGTGGGCTCATTGGGGGGTTTTGCCATAATCGCCACGCTTGGCAGACGGGTTGGCGATCGCAGTTGAGTTGTTAATGTACTCGAAGGACGCTGCTGCCCATCCCCCGGCTAATCCCTTAGTCGACTTTTACGGGAGGAAATGGGGTGGTGGTATTCAGAGCACGATAATAAATAGTAATAGTAGTGCCGTTTAATGCCGGCTAAGAATAGCACCACTCTATCTCATCGTGGGTGTCAGTCATAAAAGGCGACTTTGGGATATGCCGGAGGATAGGCAGCAACGTCCTTCCAGTACATTAATTACAACACAACTGCGATCGCCAACTCGCCTGCCAAGTGTGACGTGATTTTGCGTTCAGGCACAACCCCCAAATGAGTACACAACACAAATACAGACTGATCGTGAAAGCGATCTTTGGGCGAGGTCTATTTACAGCAATGGACGTTATTCAGCTGAAACGATGATAATTTTTTTATGTGAAAACTTTCTTTAGCGCAGTACGCATATTTTTAGATGAGATAAAATCTCTGGACTCGCGACACCGTTACGAGACGCTTGAAGTGAAAACTTCTTTTAGCGCGGTGCGCATATTTTTTGATGAGATAAAATCTCCTAACGTGCCAAAATAAGTTTTCACTTCTGTCGGCACTCCCTGAGCGCAATTTTTTTTTTATAATAGTAGTAATATTCTAATTTATAGATTATAATGATAGTAATATTCTAATTTATGATTTATGTTCGCTCTATCTGCCGTAACTATATATTTAAAAACTATAGTGATTTGGCCGGTAGCCGCAGCCGGCAGTGATTACAGTTTTTCCACCTAAATTATAATAGGGTTCCAGAACTACGTTTCGGTGTTTGTTACAAATAATTATTTATGTTTTAATGGTAATGATGTAGGCTTCGGTCACGGTAGTGATCACGAAAATATAGTTTTCAAGTTATCTTCGAATTCAGAAAATTACATCGTAATCTGGATTTGATTACAAAATAAACATTTTTGGCAGTTAATGTGTTTAATCTATAAAAATCAAAGACTCATTATGATGCAACATACTGGCTGGAGGCCTCTTTTGGCTTCGCCAGAAATGACCGATTAAGCAACCAAATTTCCCAGAAATGTATGCGAGAAGGCCAACAAAAAAAAACAAAAATTAGGCAATCTGATGCAGGATTCTATATGTCCATAATCATTCTCGTTTAAATAGTTTATACAAATTGAGATAAACAATTAGAATTTCAAATATTAATAATATCTAGAAATTAAAAGTGTGAGATCCTGGATTTGATTTCCCGTTCGGGTAGTATGTTAGGTGTTTAAATTAGGAAATTCTAAGTTACAGTACAGAGGCATTTAGGTCCGGTAATGTCAATAATCCCCGTGTGTATCCGAACGTCTTATCAAATGCAAAATTTAAAGCTGTTTCTGCTATGCTTATAAAATTGTGAATATAAAGTTTAGTAACATGATCTTAATTTTTTTCTTTCACAGGCCCAATGGCAGCTTCGTTTCGGCTCATGCTCGTCAGCAGTATTTTTGCCATGCGTGACATCATACTTAGGTAAGTAAAAGGTCCATATGAAAGTTCCATAACTATTGCTTTCATGTTGCATTTATGTTACCTTGACTTTTCAATCAAGTGGCCTACTCGACGTGACCACGGTCTCATACCGTGGTCACGTCGTGTAGACCAACCAACCACAAATTAAACTCAACTGGATATTGTTTGTTTCAACCGATATACAATAATTGTATCGGGCTTGTCTTGTAAAGTGCGCATTTTGTAGATTTGCAAGAGTTCAGAGTAATTCGTGCAAGAAAACGATTTCTTTAGTCGATAGGGCAAGGGACTGGAATTTAAATTCTTTCTGAGTGTTACCATTAAACCTTTGATAATTTTGCTGCAATATGACTTCAGTAGTATTGCTTCTGCGGTCCAGCATGCAATTTTTTAAAGGAGTAATTTCCAACTTGACAATTACCGAATAACTCATCCAAAAGACTTTTTTAGGAATCTTTTTTAAATACTCCTTAAATGTATAATTTGTTCCCTATAGTGCCTGGCAAAAAAAGACCACCTCTCTCTACCTGTGGGTGTCGTAAACGGCGACTAAGGGTTGAAATGAGGAGGATGGGCAGCAGCATCCTATTGCAATGATTATTGAGTGGCCCATCTTCAGTATTGGAAGTGTACGGGTGGATGTGTGAGTTTTTGTAACTTATTCAACAGACGAATATTTTCTTGTACAGCAATAATAACACGTACTCATTATTGTTTATGTGTTCTTGTTTACAAAATTGGTAGTCTACAGCCAATGGAATACTTAAAAACTGTAGACAGAATTATCTACGAATACATTGAATAATAGATAATTCCAATCTTTCAATTCGTAAAAGAACAATTGAATTTCTCCCCTTGTTTAGAAGGTTTTACTTTAATAGACTACGATATTTTGCATGGTGTCTGAGCAATTGTTACAGACTATCGTATCATATATTTCAGATCACTGGTTTTCTTAGTAGTAATAATATCCACATGCATATAGTAAGAAAATGGTGGATGTGGCTGGCTGAAGGATTTTTATAATTGGTAACGCGAAAATGGCGGCGCGGTCCGCGTCAGCATCGCGCAAAAGAATGAATGGGATTTACACATACCATCGGTTTCTTTTTTCCTGGCATGAGATCATGATCAATTTCAATTCTAACGATTTAGCATTCACTGATGCACCATGCAAAATATTGGGGATTATTAAAATAAGACTTCATATATCTTCATGCTTACCACTGTACGTTTCAAATGATGAATCATTTTTTATTTCAGGAATATCCTGCGATGATGTCTGGCTGCGGACGACTGGGCTGCCATGATTCCTCCGATTTATCTGTAAATAAGAGTGAATTTTTAATATAATAACTGTGTTTTAGTAAAAAATATTGTAATGTAGGTAACCGTTACACGTATACGGGTATGTCGGCTGAAAACGTGGTAATTTTTTACACAAATTAATTTTAAGGTATTCTGAAACTCCGCATAATTTATTGCTAAACATACGCTCATTAATTACTCTTATACAGGCAATTAAAATTGATGAATTGTGGCAACACTGACAATTTTGGCGTAGCAGCCACACGAAGCAACAGCAACCGATGGTATAAGACAATATAGCTCGGTAGGATTGTTCAACTAAAGGCCGATTCACACGTTACAATGACGACACCGTTACAGTGTGTGTTTAGTATTTTTTTGCGGAGCTTCAAACAAAAACGTTTTTGTTATTACGGAGGCACAGTTTTCGTAATATTCGATTGTAGTCATTGTTGTTATGGCTGTATTTAATAATACGGAACAGTCAATGATTGTAATTATTTGTTTCCGTGCTTGCCGACGCCGGCACACACTTAGAGCACTGTGCATGCACTGACACTGACGAGTGTGGACGCATCCATACAGAATGTATGAAACATTAATTTTTTTACTGACCCCGACGTTTTATTACGGTGCCGGTACTGTGACGTCCCTGTAATGTGTGAATCGGCCTTGACTTGGTCTGTGATCGGTGATTGCAGTCTGGCAATAAAAAAATACCTGTATCAGCGCACTTTTCGATATTGAGCATCTATACTTTTTAGCTAAAGCAGACCAAATTACAAATATTTTGAACTGAATTATGTGTTTAGTGTTATCTCATATTCATTTGCTGTCCTAAGGATCGTGTGTCATTTAACAATGACAACGTAAGCCACTATTAAGATTTCTAGTTTAGGTATCTTGATCGGGGTTTTATTATGAAAGCTCTATAGAATTGATTTATACTACAGTGCACGGTACGGATCTTGAGTGCTGTTTTTTTTTTATGATGGGCTTCTCGCACTCCTCCCAAGAGGGATATAGCTGCTTAACCGGGCAAAATGCTTGAATGCTGAGTGAAAGAGTCTTGATATGTTTGCGCAGTCGCATACTGTCAAACAGGCTCAATTTTTTTTTCTTACATGGTGAAGGAGAAATGGTCAGCGGTCAAGATCAGTACTGTTACTAAGAACGTAAGAGGAGCCCTACTATCATTAAATCAAAAGCAAATAGTAGGCAGCTAAGCTAAATGGGTTTACGCATAATAATGGGCAAATTGAGCAATAATGCCTTCACGTTATTGTTTACAATACATTCATAATCAAATAAAATCTAAAATTTAAAATTTTATGTCTTTGAGTTATTACTTCAGCAGTCACGGTAGGAGTATTAACTGGTGTATGTCACATCGTAATGAAAACTGATATCATGGATTCAGAACATGGTTCTGAAACCCTCAGCGTTAAAATATGCCTCAAACTTTTCATATTAAAAAAAATTGACTGATTTCAGTATAAAATTATTGTTTGCGTCTATCCTAAAATGTGGTGCCGGCTCAGAATACCACCACCCCGTGTCATCCTATGGGTGTCGTTAAAGTGTTAAAGCGTTAAAGTTAAGCGTGGCGATTATGGCGACACCCCCCAAAGATCACCACAACGACCGATATGGGTGTGTTGAGTGCTCATTGGGGGGTGTTGCCATAATCGCCACGCTTAGCAGACGGGTTGGCGATCGCAGTAGAGTTAATGTACTCGAAGGACGCTGCTGCCCATCCTCCGGCTAATCTCTTAGTCCACTTTAACGACAGTGCCTGTGTTCAGCGGTGGCCTTCATTCGGCCGAAATGATCCTAACGCCATCTTCACATAAAACTGTTATATTAAAGTAAATTAAAACTAAACGGCTGTTGTATCGCTACATGGGTACTGGTCACAATAGCATAATATTACATCATAGTACAATAATCTACGTGATTGCGTTTGATCGCGATATGTACGATACATACCGTGGCCATAATTTTGACATTTCTGAAATGACATAATTATTTTCGGGATATGATAAATAGATAAAATATAAATGGCTTTCCTATTTTTATTAAGAGCTTAATAATAGCCTATCCAAAGCCTTTCCAAAGTTTTCGGTTCGTTGTTACGTACACCTTAGACAATACATTTCATTTTAAATTCAAATTATTTCTTCAAGCAGCATTTAATTATTTTCATGAATGCTGTTTCATGCGCATTTCGTTTTCATGTAGGCATTTCAAATGTTTTCTCAGTTTTGTGTATAGAGTGATATATCCTACGAAAAATGTGAATTATATTTTCAATGAGACAAAAGGTTTATGGGGGTCGCGATTATTAGAACATAATTTGTAATTTTCATTTAGTTTTTGTAATAATTAAAAAATAATATTGTATTGTTATACAAAGATAAGAAACACAAAATAAGAACACATGCCGCAATGTTTTTATATTTTTTATACATTCAGTTGTGTAATTATAAGAAAAAAATAAAATTGGAAATACAATTGGTTTTTTAATAAACACGATTACTGATTCCAACTTGAAATGTAGTTCACTATTTTTGTAGGAATATTTAGTGCTTTTTATTTTAACGTTAGCAAATAATATCAAATTAGAAATTAAATATTTATTTCATTTGTACGTCTTCCATGTTAAGCCTAATTTGTTTTAAGGTCATGTAGACAATTTAAATAAGGAACAAGTCCCTTTATATATTCTTGTTCTTACTTTCATATATGCTTCAAACTCAAAGCCATTTTTATCAAAAAAGCAGTAAACATTTTTATTTACTTATCGTATACAACGAATAACTTCTCTTCATGTATTTAATATGCTTTTTTATAAATGTATGTTTATTATTTGCTCAGAAAAGTGAAAGCCACGTAATTAAGAAGTGTACATAGTTATGTAATATATTTATAAGTAATAATAAATTATGGATGTCCTTGTAATAAATTGTGTGATCTGTAGAATTTTGTAGATGAAAATTAGCCAAAGTAAAGATTAAAGTGTGATAAAACACTTAATATGCATTAAGTACCTATTAATGTGTCATTTCTATATACTACACATATTTTGCTGCCTATACTTAACCTGGGCATCTAATTGGTTCCAACTTTTAGTTTGTACAAAAATATATGTAGCTATCCAGTTATTCTTCATTGAGCTTAGAAAAACTTACTGATATATGAATGTTTACTTATTTAAATGTAATTTATTGTGAATTGCCAAGACTAACATAAAATTGTATTATAAAATAATAGTAAATCTTCAAACTCATATTCTATAGTAATAGTGATATCTATTGTAAAAATATTTTCCAAGAAAATAAGACCTTTCGAGATTCTTTGAAGCGGAAATCTTGTATTGTTCTATTGTTATAATTATGGCTAGAATTGTATTTATTTGCTTCTTATTCTTTTGTAAAGAATCTATCTAAAGGTCTCAGTAGTGATATTTGTGATAGATTATTACCCTTAAAATTATCTGAAAACTAAGGAACGCACACAGATTCAGTCGCAAATCTACTGGCAGTTCTATAACTAGCGTTAATTTTTCAGAATAAATGAATCTAAATTTAATGAAATACACTAAAATTTAATAACCCTGCAAAGTTGCAAAGTTTAATTTAAATATCATACATAGCAAAAAAATTGCTTTTACTGTCTCAGTGTGAGCACAATGACTATACACGAAAAATAGGCTAGTTACACACTACACGGCTTGATGCAAAAATGAAACAGTCGTTTTTTTAAGTACTTGGAAATGAAACACTTAACAGTTTATATATATTCTTAATTCATAGATAACGCAAAATAAGTAAGCATTATGTCGTGTAATAAATGGCGAAATAACCAAAATATGCCCAAAGAACACTTGTTAAGTTGCCAACTTTAACATTAGCATAAAAATGCCAGAAGCTTCTGAACATTATTATAAATTATTTTTGCTCTTGAAATATTGCGACTGTTTCTTGAAAAATGTTATGTGTGAGTTTTAGGCCAGCACTTCACTTCACCACAGATAATTTAGAAAATCCCTTAGAATGAAAAACATGCGGCTTTTGATCGTATTGTGTGGCGCTAATATTAAGGTGAGGTTCACGTGTACAATTATTGTAGTCAAGATATAATCAATATATAATCGAGACAAGCAATTGATATACAATATTTTATTCAATTAAAGAGAAATAGGACATAGGATACCTTTTACTGCGTTAGACCTTTTCAGTTTAAATTAGTTTCCTTGGGGGTGAAATTGCGAGTGATAGCTCATCATATCAGCCACAGGACGTCCACTGCTGAAGAAAGGCCTCCCCCTTAGATTTCCACAACGAGCGGTTACATGTCGCCCTCATCCAACGACTCCCAGCGGCCTTCACCAGGTCGTCTGTCCGCCTCGTTGGAGGTCATCCCACGCTGCGTTTTCCGGTGTGCGGTCTCCATTCTAGAACCTTTGTGCCCCAGCGGCCATCAGTTCTACGAGCAATGTGCCCTGCCCATTGCCACTTCAGTTTACTAATCCTTTCAGCTATGTCGCCAACTTTAGTTCTTCTACGGATCTCCTCATTTCTGATTCGATCTCGTAGAGAAATACCAAACATAGCTCTCTCCATAGCTCGCTGAGAGACCTTGAGCTTTCTTACGAGGCCTATTGTGATTGACCACGTCTCTGTTCCATATGTCATCACTGGTAACACACACTGGTTAAAGACTTGCGTCTTGAGGCATTACGGTATTGTTGACAAAAAGATTTTACGAACGACGAAGTTTCCCCAACGCTGCCCAGCCAGCATGGTTGTTGCCCCGGTGCTGTCTCGTCCCTTTCCTCGCGGGATCAGCCCTCTCCCGATCCCGCTCCGCAGTCTCCTTCTGGAGCATGACGCACTCGCAGAAGGAAACCACTGCACTCCAGTTTTTATGCTCCGCCAACATAGCCGACACTACTGCCGGCAGAGAAAGATCTTACCCGATCCGATCGACCAGGATCCGCCGCTCGGTAGCCTAAGCAGGGCACTCCTCGTGCGTGTGCTGTGCGGTATCCTGGTCGCTTCCACAATGGTGGCACTGTGCCGTAACCTCGGATCCTATTCTATGCATATGAATAATCTGATTTCTTTTAAATTAAACGGCGAGTGAAACTGCGGTGCATAGCTAGTAATTAAACTAACCTTCTTTCCTATAATGAAGATAAGATACTGCCATATTGAGCGTAAGATCCTGGTTTCAATTCCTAAGTCTAGCTAAAGGAAATTTTCAGTAGAAGTCTATATACCTAGCTGTTCAACACACTTACATGCATTATGCAGAACTAAGTAATTAAATATAATTTAATTCATTAAATTTCACTTTCGTCTGTGTCCGAATTAAGAATACAGCACCACTCCATCTCCTCCAATGGGAGTCGTAGAAAAGCGACTAAGTAAGCTCCAGACCAGAGGGACAGGCAGCAGCGTCCCTTCTGTGGAACAGTAGCCATATACTGCGCTCAACAACTGGGCCTGCCAAACGTGGCCAGTATTGGCAAATACCCCCAAATGTTGACACAGTTGTGGAAATCTACGGGGGAGGCCTTTGTTCAGCAGTGGACACCCTTTGGCTGATATGGTGATATGATGATGATCTCACTTATTCATATACAATATTAATCGCTTGTTCCAGTTGTATTAAGCGTATACAAGATAACACCTTAAATAAAAATAACTATAAAATGTATTAAAATGAGATGTAGACAATATTAAATTCGTGTAAGAAATCTATGGAAATTAAACATTAATAAAATAAACATTGTTAGTGAAACGTGTCTCTAAAATATTTGTTTATATGGAAGTTTAATTTATAATATAGCTATTAGAAATAGTTACTATTTGTTTAAAATAAATTTTATACGATGAAGTTTCATGTTCTACAGTTGATTTGCTCAATGATGTTGTATTTTCATTTAATGAAGTCTGTTAAATAAATTATATGAATATAAAGTTGATTTTATTCATTCATCCTATCCGTGTCCATGTTTAATGACCTAAAGTTGAAGTTGAAGACGACACGGTTGGTGCAGTGGCTGATACAGTCAATTCCCGCACGGAACAAATATTTGTATGCTCTGCAGTTAGTAGTTCCGGGTTCGGGTGTATTGTGTATGAAATTTATGTCTGTAAACGCAACCACGACACAGGGGAAATCCTAGTGCGGGACAAAGTTTAAAAAGAAAAGTTATGTTTACTGATGGGTTGGTCTCATATTACATTAAACCAGCTAAGTACCACCGCGGTGCCAGGTATTGGCCGCCAAGCAGTAGTGTTCATACTTTTTCCGACTGTATTCCAGTTTCAAGAGCACTGAAGCTAGTCAAATCCTAGCGATTATCATAAGAGACTAAATAACGAATGTCTCGAGGTGACGAGCGCAGTATCAAGCCCCGCAGGATTCGTACTGGGTTGCATTCAAATTGTTATGGGCAGGCATAACGAATAACGCTCTATAAATAAAACACCTTTAAACGGACTATGTCGCGTATATTTTAGATATTTGTTTTTCCTGACGTTTCGAATACTTTGCAGCGTGGTCGCCGGATGACTAAGGTGTCGTTACAGATTTTAAATTATACGCGATATAACCCGTTTAAAAGTGTTTTATTATAATATTTAATAATCGCGAAAACCTAAGACTACTGAATGACCTGCTTGTCTTGGCATCAATTGTATTTAAAAAAGTTCACGAAATGACACAACTCCCAGAAATAAATGAGATGTGAAGTATAATTTATTATGCCAAAACCTCCAATGAGCACACAACACACCCATATCGGTCGTTATAGTGATCTTTGGGGGAGGCCTGTGTCCAGTAGTGGACTTTATTTGGCCGAAATTATGAATGACTAGCTGGGACCCGCAGTTTCACCCGCGGGTAATTTAAAAAGAGATTTAGAGTACTTCGACATAGAAACTTGACATTGAATACACCACATATTGGATTTCAAGGGTTCTTTTTGCGCGGTACCCTAATTATTTTTCTAAAATAATAGTAGCCTTAGTTATTCCTTATAACACCAGCTATCTGCCAGTGAAATCCCGTCAAAATCGGTCCAGCCGTTTCGGAGATTATCCGGAACAAACAGACAGACAAACAGACAGACAGACAGACAAAAAATATAAAAATTGATTTTTTGTTATATGTGCCGTATATACTTTCATACGCATTTAGTAAAAAACAGTTATTTTGACGTTACAAACAGACACTTCAATTTTATTTATTTGTATAGATGAGATGTTGGGAATACATTGTGGTATTTAATGTAATTTATATGTGGGTAAAATTATCTTACTTTTGTTTAAATATACCCGCAACTGATTGATTGCTGTTGGCCGGTCGGGCTGAGTATCGTCACCGCGAGTCGAGGAGTTGTAAGTTGGAACGTATTGAGTGCGGTCGATAGTACATCCAAGTTTGGTTATTGCGCCCGCGTTAGTAGTTGAAATTTAGTATTCTTCGCACGAAGTTGCGCATACATAGCCCACGGGGTAGTGACAATTTATAAATAGAAATAGTTTCCGTGAAGTGTATTGGTGAAACGTGGTGTGAAATCCCGGTGATCGCCACGCGGTGATATGTGGCGCTGGTCCAGTGGCGAAGTATACATTCCTGAATACCCCTTAGCACATATTGATTTAATTATAGTTTATTTAGATTCAGCCCACTCAGAGGAACCCCAAATCCCTACCTACACCTGACCTTGACAGACTTACATGTGACCCTCGCCCTAAATCTGCACCCGCACGTTGCGCTGGTAAGTTTACCTAAGCTATCCTTATCGAATCTGAGATTTGTGTCGCCGGGCCGCCGATCCCGTTGCGTACGATACAGTAGATATTATAATTATAAAACTTCCTTCACCCGGGGGAAGGGCGAAGGGGTATGCCGGACTCCTAACCGGCTAAAACCACTGGGGCGGTCATCTTCGGCATCTAAGGGAGGCTCCAGGTCCTCGTATGATCACACTAGAGCTGCCCACTGGTGCCACGCCTATAGGCACATCTCGGAGAGTGTGACTGTAAAGTGGTTTTATTATTCGCAGTAAAGGGGACGGACTGAAAACCAGCGTTGACCAGTGCGTGGTTTAATCACTGCGCACTACCAACAACTACAACTGTCCGTTCCTTTTACCATACTACACAAAAAACAATCGTATCTAGTCCTACCTATTTGTGTTGTTTCTTTTTTAACGAATTATGTGTGTTTAATTTGGTAATCAGTTTATCTTTATCTTCATCGTCATCATATTGGCTAAAAAACGTTTACTGTTGTATAAAAGCCTCCCTTATAACATGACCGGTTACATGCCATGTGTCGTCATTACAGGAGAATTTGCCAAGAGTCATCATGCCTAGCAGGTGGGTTGGAGAGCGCAGAATGGCTACCTGATTTAAATAATAAATTATTTCACATCGGAAATTTTACGTCCGCTGCTGAACAAAGGCCTCCCCCACAGTTGTGTCATCATTTTAGGGGTAAACGCCAATACTCACCACGCTTGGCAGGAGGGGTTATTAGCGCAGTATGGCCACCGCTTCACAGAAGGATCGCTGCTGCCCATTAGTCGCCTTTTACGACATCCACGGGAGGAGATGGAGTGCTGCTATATTCTTAATCCGGACACCACACGGACGAATAAATTATTTAGGTACCACCAAAGGCATATTTTAACGCCTGTGTGTCAATTACTTTTTACAAATCCTACATAAGTTTTACAACAGTCGCGAAAATAAATTAGTACACAACGTTAGCACCAACTGTGACATTGTGAATGAGCTAATTTATTAATTCTCGTAGCTAACACGTTATTATGCCTGATTAAAATATTTTAATTTATTACTTTATAAGTATTACGATACGGGGTGTAAAAGGGCACAACACAAAGCTGAAATTTACGCACTCTGTACATAACATTGAGCACATTGGGCACATTACTCGAAGAACCAATGGCCATTGGGGCAAAAAAGTTGTC
Source organism: Diloba caeruleocephala (assembly GCA_947459985.1). Classification (NCBI taxonomy): domain Eukaryota; kingdom Metazoa; phylum Arthropoda; class Insecta; order Lepidoptera; family Noctuidae; genus Diloba; species Diloba caeruleocephala. The sequence continues at coordinate 5,708,940 of OX381610.1, forward strand.
GAGTATAGACCGCGCACCGGAAAAAGCAGCGTGGGACGACCTCCAACGAGGTGGACAGACGACCTGCTGAAGGTCGCTGGGAGTCTTTGGGTGAGAGCTGCATGTAACCACTCGTTGTGGAAATCTACGGGGAGGCCTTTGTTCAGCAGTAGACGATGATAGTTATTAACCATAAGAGGTCCAGTATTGGACGTAGACCCCAGAAAAGACAGCAATATCATAACAATACAAAACAAATAATAAAACGCTGTAATCACATCTAGAGGTTTACAATGAAGGGCGAGTTGAAGGTGATCGGATTCAAGTAGAGCGTGGGCAAGCCAAAGGCTCAAGATACGGGCGTGCAAGAAACTCTCGGAATCCCTTGCAGCTGCAAGGTGCCATAGAAACCAAGAACAAATCTATACAAATATATAAAATTGAAGTATCTGTTTGTAATGTCAAAATAACAGCTTTTTACTAAATGCATATGGAAGTATATACGGTACCTACAATAAAAAAGCTATTTGATTTTTTTGTGTTTGTTCCGGGTAATCTCCGAAACGGCTGGACCGATTTTGACGGGACTTTCACTGACAGATAGCTAATGCTATAAGGAATAACTTAGGTTACTTTAATTTTAGAAAAATATACGGGTCCCGCACAAAAATAAAACCCTTGAAATGAAAGCCATACCTGAAACAACTGCCTGCAGCTCATACAAATATTTGTTCCGTGTGGGAATTGAACCCACGACTCGGAGCGGAGCATCTAACTGTATCAACTCCTAGTCTCCATTTTGTTTTCACAATCTTCATACACCAGTTATACTGTCTACTTGGAATATAGACACAAAATAACGCTACTTTAATCCAGCCGAACGACCCGCCACCGAATTCAACCGCAAGATTATCGCACCTCAGTTAAAAGTAAACACAAATGCTTTCCGAGATAGCAGTATACACAATCTTACACGATTCTCGTGGCTTAAACGTCCGCTCACAAATATTGCCTAGTGGAATTACAGGTATTACAGTCGGAATTACAGTTATTACACTTGGAATTACAAGTGTAATGCCAACGGATATACCCGGTAGATTACCGCGTTGACAGACAATGTTCGCCGGTATAACTGGTAATGTAAGAAGTTTTCCATTGCTAGTTCTTCCTTGCTTTTGTTTTTGCGTTAATTTGTACTGATAAAGATGTCAATATATATTTCTAAACGAAAAACTGTGAAGGTTTTATCGAGTAGGTAGCGGATTTCGTCGCATCGAGTATATGTAATAATTATTTATATACACACACAGAAATAAATAAAATAAATTTACATGGGAAAGTACAGTACACGGCAACTGCTTCTTTCTGTAAGAAATAATTTCCAGCAGACCTACAAAACAAAAGTTTGTAGACGAGAAATGAAGAAACGGTGTGTTGAAGATGTTGAGGAATGCCGTAAGAATTGTGAATGATACCACTTTATTTATTGAAAATTAACAATAACCTATACGCAGATAAGTTGCCTCGATTTTAGACTATAATATTAAACCTTTTTCCTCTACCAGGCACTGAGAATCATCATCATCAATTCAGCCGAATCAAGTCTACTGCTGATACATTTCTCTCCCAAAGATCACCACAACGACTGGTCTGGATGTTTTGTGCGTTTGTTTTTGGGGGGATTTGCTATAATCACCACGCTTGGCAGTTGGATTGGCGATCACAGACGCTACTGCCCGTCCTCCGGCTAATTCCATAGTCGCCTTTTACGACACCCACGGGATGAGATGGGTTGGGGCTATTCGTAGCGGGCACCAAACGGCGCTCCGCGGAGAATACATTTGGAGAACTAAAAGTCCACATGTCGACATTTTACTGTGCTAAATATCATCTGCTTTTCTTATTATGTCTGTAAGTAACGACAGCAATATTATTTATTCCGCTTCCTCACAGCAGCTTTGCCAATATCTACTGAATCAGAAGGAATAATCGAAGCCAGACTAATAAGTATGGTTAACCAAACCGTAATCAGATTTCCAATATCAGTAGCCGAGTCAGTTTAGATAAATGGCCGCATCTTGGATTCCAAACATCAGTAATTCAATATGGCGATTGCTAAACCACAATTAATTGCTTACAATTCTCCTATTGTGTCAACTCGTCACAAAGATTTTTTGTAGCAGAATCATTGAGTCAAATATTTTCATCGTTTTGGTGAAATAAAGCAAAGTCCTGTAGTTGTTTCTCAATAATAATACCGTATTCGCTTTGCTTGAAATATAGAAGAAGCTAAATAAAACTGAACCTTCGAGATCTCAATGCTTTTTCTCTGTAGGACATCTCAACTTCAAAATTATCAGCAACGTCTGTGACAACTTAATAATAAAAAAGTAGATCTACCTGCTAAAAAAGAAAATCTATACAAATAAATAAAATTGAAGTGTCTGTTTGTAATGTCAAAATAACAGCTTTATACTAAATGCATATTCAAGTATATACGGTACATATAACAAAAAAACAATTTTTAATTATTTGTCTGTCGGTCTGTCGGTCGGTCTGTCTGTCTGTCTGTCTGTTTGTTTGTTCCGGGTAATCTCCGAAACTGCTGGACCCATTTTGGGGGGACGGGACTTTTACTGGCAGATAGCTGATGTTATAAGGAATAACTTAGGCTACTTTTATTTTAGAAAAATAATTAGGGTGCCGCGCAAAAAAATTAAAACCCTTGAAATCCAATATATATATTCTATGTCTCTATGTTGTGTTAAGTGTCTATGTTGAAATACTCCAAATTTGTTTTAAATTAAACGCTGGTGAAACCGCGGGTCCCAGCTAGTATATTAATATGTGAGAGTGTAATATCATATAATTTAGTTTTCGGTACACAAAATGATGTCATTATTATATTTTATTATGATGTAAATAAATATAGGCGTGATAATAAAAAAAGTTGTCGAGTGTGAGTTCACACGCGGTAGAAGTGAAACTGTATTTCGGTTAATTTGTAAGAGAATGAGATGAAAACACTGGAGGTGGTAAACATGAAGAGAGAGATAGAGCGATTGATCGACAATAGGGAATAGGGAAAATTTGGGTGTACAAATTAGTTCGGTCCGTTTTAAAATAATGGCTCTGGCTGTCATGAATTTTTTATTGTGACAGTTGATCTCGGTGGTTTCAGAGAGGTTAGACATCTGTCAATAACATTCCGTTCCAATCACTTCGAATTTCGTAAAAGCACTTGTTTTTAATTTTTTTGAATATGTCAAATTTTGTGTTAACTAAGCAGCATCTGCGGGGGGTTTTAATTTTTTGCTTCAATTGGAAGAAAAGTGCAGCGGAAGCGCATCGAATGCTTGTGGAAGTTTATGGTGATAATGCTCCAACTGATAAATCATGTAGGGAATGGTTCCGACGTTTTAAGGATGGTGATTTCAGCGTTGAAGATAAGCCTAGACCCGGACAACCAAAAAAATTCGAGGACGAAGAATTGGAGGCATTACTTGATGAAGATCGAAGTCAAACACAAGAGGAGCTTGCAGATAGTTTAGGAGTGACTCAACAAGCAGTTTCTGTACGATTAAAGTCCATAGGAATGATTCAAAAACAGGGATACTGGGTTCCTCATGAATTGAAACCAAGAGACGTTGAAAGGCGATTTTTCACTTCCGAGCAGTTGATTCAAAGGCAAAAAAGAAAGGGTTTTTTACATCAAATAGTTACTGGAGATGAGAAATGGATATTCTACGATAATCCCAAGAAGAAAAAATACTACGCTAAGCCTGGTGAATCGTTACCATCGACCTCGACATCAACAGCAAAGCAAAATTTGAGTTCAAAAGTCATGCTGTGTATTTGGTGGGACCAAAATGGTGTTGTGTACTATGAGTTGCTACAACCTGGCGAATCTATTACGGGCGATCGGTATAGGTTACAATTAATTCGATTGAGCCGTGCATTACGTGAAAAGCGGCCGGAATACGAACAAAGACATGATAAAGTTATTCTTTTGCACGACAACGCTCGACCTCATGTCGCAAACGTCGTCAAAAAATATTTAGAAACACTCAAGTGGGATATTTTACCACACCCGCCGTATTCTCCGGACCTTGCTCCTTCGGATTACTGGTTATTCCGACTCATGCAGCACGACTTGGCAGGTCAACGGTTCACTTCTTTTGCAGAAATAGAAAATTGGATCGGAAATTGGATTGCCTCGATAGACAAATCATTTTTTCGAGATGGAATTCGAAAATTGCCTGAGAGATGGGAAAAAGTAGTAATCAACGATGGACAATACTTTGATTAATCTATTAATTTATTTTGATTTAAAAATAAATATATTTTTAACAACAAAAAACTGACCGAACTAATTTGTGCACCCCATATATAGAATCGTGCGTCATTCTCTCACAGACATTTCCTTATAAATACATTTATTGTTGTCTCTCATTCGTTACACATTTTCGTTTCATAAAATCCGATTCGCACCGTCTAAAAAGAAGTTTTACTTCAGTCATCGTCATCATCATTTCAGCCGAATGAAGTCCACTACTGGACACAGACCTCCCCCAAAGATCACCACAATGACTGCTATGGGTGTGTTGTGGGTTCATTGGGGGGTTTTGCCATAATCGCCACGCTTGGCAGACGGGTTGGCGATCGCAGTTGAGTTGTATATGTACTCGAAGGACGCTGCTGCCCATCCTCCGGCTAATCCCTTAGTTGACTTTTACGACAGCCACGGGAGGAGATGGGGTGGTGGTATTCTGAGCCGGCACCACACAGCAAAGGGAGACGATTACCTTGGTTATTTTGCAGATCTCCTCATTTGTGTTTCAATTTTGCAGCTAAACTCGAAACATTCTCTCATTGCCCTTTGGGTGACTTTGAACTCTTTCCTAACAAGGCCTAAAACCACTACCATGTAATTAAAATCCCAACTATGTTTAGGATTTCTTGACACGATATTGTAGCATAGGCATGTACGCACTTAATTTTAAGAGTCCTCAGCCGGTAACCGAAATATACAATTGAAATAACCAGAATAACCTGATCTTAAGAATAAATGACAATGTTGAGTGCCTGAGGTCAAAGTAGACTGTTTCATGTGGAAGTTAGATTATAATAAATGTAAATTTTAACGCGTGTATGAAGCCATTTACTTTGCTACTCGTTAACTTTTGTGGCTGAAATAGTGACACGTTAGGTTTAGTACATCCATTAAGATGTAGAGATTTGTTCCTGTAAATTCAATTTTATTGTTGTTATTATAAGGTTTATTTTTGTTGCCGTTTTCATATTTCAGCCCATATATACCTACTGTTGAACATGGCATTTTAAAATATGTTTATAAATTATGGGTATTAGCTAATATAAATTAAATCACTACGCCTAGCAAAGACATTCGCATACAGACAGCCCCCATGCAAGTTAAAAATAATTCCCCAGTTCGTTAGCCAAGGGTTTTAATCATATCATATCCATGATATGGCATAGCCCCGCTTGACTTCATAAATAAAGTTAGTTTTTCTTTTTAGTGGTTTTAATATTTTTATATAATGTAGGGTTTTTGAAGTTGGTATTTGTTTTGTTAAAAAGATTTATACTTTATTAAGTTTATGTCGAGACTTTCCGAAGACCTATAAATCGGTGCCTACAACACAGAGATTACAAACGCGACAGTTGTGTTATAACATGGATAATAAGTAATGTTATGTATGATGTATGTAACTACAATCTTTTGTCCTAACTCGCTACTCAAACAACATAGTATACTGTACGGAGGAGACACATCACGACTTGTAAACGTGTTTACAGTGACTCGAGTCAAGGCATACCGCGTGCCTCCCCGCTCAACTTGCCCGTTGATGACAACGCTTTGAATGCTCAAATATGAAAGAACGAAAGCCTATTGCCCCTACGAGCCTCAATTTGGTGGTAGAGTCTACTGTATTCAGTAATAGACATCGAATCATTGAATATCTGAGTAAAGTAGCAATATTGTATTCTTGAGTTTTGTACTGTAAGTGGCGAAGCCAAAGCTTTTCCTTTTCTTCCTTCTCACGTTCTTCACTGACTTCATCTTCTCTTTCTTTCCATCTTATAGATCAGAAACGTATCAACAACTCCTCTAGTGTGGCAGATGTCAATAAACGACGGTAATCGCTTTGATTAACTTCGCTTAGTGACATTTTTTATTTTATTGGACCCAGTGGAATTTCTTCATGAACTTCCTCTATTCTGGGAAATTCTTCATGAACTTCCTCCACCCTGGGGAAGGGCGAAGGGGCATGCCGATCGGCTAAAACCACTGGGGCAGTCATCTTCGGCACCTAAGTTGGGCTCCAGGACCTCGTATGATCACACTAGAGCCGCCTACTCGCTTAGTGACCTATTACAATACCTGCCTACCTGACCTGTTATATTAAGACTGATATACAAACACTATAGTAGCGTGGGACGCTCCCCAGTCAGGTGGACTAAACAGAAGACGGTACGACAACGGTAGACTGGTTGCGTAAGAATTATCGCAGTAGCATACCACTCACTTCCCACCGCAACTTGCTTGATATTAACAGATTTCGAATATTCAATTACGAAGTTATATATATATATAGCAGGAATCTAACCCGGAGCGCAGCAGCCGACTGTATCAGCCACTGCAATCGATATGTTGTGTTGTTATCATACTTCAGAATAATTTGATTTTATTATTGAAACCTGTTTTGATTGTTACAGGATGTTGTCTGTCGCAAACCTATTCTTGATATTAAAAACCAGATAAGTGCGATTTGAACTCGCGTGGAGAGGGTTCCCTATGAAGAATATCTACCAAGCTATCTGCCATGTTGCTTTTAAATCTGACTTAAATTGGTTTGGGGTAACTAAACAACTGGATAAGTGCGAGTTGAATTCACGTGGAGAGAATTATAGTAAAACAATTTATTTTAAAATAATAATTAAATATATTTGGGACCCTCACAACAGGCCCTTCTATTTCATATGTTATACGGTACAGTCCGCAAACTTAATTCTTCAATTTTCTAATTTACCCCCAAATTTGACCTCCATATACAATTTTTTTTATTTACGTTAACGTTGTACTAAATTCTGGTGCACTTGATTGGGAAAAAAAAATCTGTGACAGACGGACAGACACATGCGTGATCCTATAAGGGTTTCGCCGTTTTATAATTTGGACGTTCGCAGCCCTAAAAGTATGCTGAATACTGTTCCATTACATAATTGTAATTCAATGCATAATTTCAGTATAGTCTCTAAAACATTCAAACACTACTTTTTAGATGTATTACATATATAATAAACTATACGTCAGTTATAATGCGTTCGGGATGACAGGGATAATGTTATATCACAGCCAAAAAGTGATGAAACATCACACTGCTGTGTGTCAATAGACATTCTGCTCAGCAATTTCGGAACCCTCTCCACGCAAGTTCAACTCGCACTTGTCCGGTTTTTATTATAATGATTAAAAAAAAACAGTTGTCTCTTAATTTTAATTAACGCACAGCGTAGCGGTAGGGTAACGGATATTTCATATCATACAAAATATTATAAAAATCTAATGTAATGTGATGCATGCTAGGCAAACAGGTTTCATTGCAGTGGTCCTTTTATCCCGTATTACATACAGATCGAGAATCACAACTCAAGTAGATAGCATCAATTGAATATAAATACTGGACCTACTAGGTAAGGTTCGTATTTGAGTATCGCAAATCGACTCAAGCTCTACTTGAGTTTTGATTCTCGATCTGTAATGCGAGTCTTATAGTTGCTCAATTTTAAAAAAGCGTCAAACCCAGCTACATCACCGCGAACACCAACACCCAAAGCACGCAAAGAAGGATGAAAATATTCGCGTATTTTCGTATATTCGTTCATTTGTTACGTGACTAACGCCACTCAAAGGGGCTTATTACGTTTGACAGGATCCATGTTCGGCCCCCGCATTTATTTACTTGAACTCATGTGAGATTTACGTTTGATGTAAACGGGCTTAGTTTAGGTGATCTTAGGATAGGATTGGTAGTGTAGTTTGAGAGGTAGGCTGTGGGAGGTGGGCTGTGGGAGAAATTGTGTATCGAAAATTGTTTGGAAAAGGGCTAACTGGTAATGTATGGTTTTAAAATTGTGGGAAACAAGAATTGGCAAGTTTATGCATGATATAATAAAACACTTTTTGGGGTGAAGCTCCCGTCATGGTGACGGTCCCTCATGTCGTACCGTGGGTGCCGTAGAAAGCGACTAAGAGAGTTTGGAACCCGGTGCATGCCATTAAGCACTTTGGGTTTATCGCAGGTGGCGAGTAAAGCACCCAAACCAAACCCAAGGAAGGTTGGTGTCAGGCAGGTGGCCGACTGTAAAATCCTATTACTAAAACCCTTACATGAAACATATTGTTCCCCCGATTTAGATAGACAGTACAGTTGGTGACCTGGCTGAGCGATTGGCTTTCTGTGCTTTGGGTCGTGGGTTCGATTCCCACTAAGAACAAATATTTGTATGGTCTACAGTTAATTTTTCCGGGTCCAGGTTCATGTCTGTAAACTGACCTCATTATGACATAGCAGAAACAAATCGTGTGGGGGACAATGTTTAAAAAATACTTTCCTTGATTTTCTACTTGTTAGCTAGCCGTTGCGTTGATGCACTAGCATTCAATTAAAATATCGGGTTGAATCATATGAAACATTTATTTAAAACGATTTAGTAATAAGTCCTAATTTTATTAGCCAACATAACATAAATAAACGTATTTTCCATTACATACTTCAAGAACGCTCTCATACAAACCTCCATAACTGCACTCGATAACTACGCCACTACCCGTTTCATATTGATTCTAAAACTACAAAGTTCACTTTAGACCATTCACATTGAAACTCGTTACAGAAACTCGAACAAAACTTTAAAAGCATCTCATTTCACTTGAAACTTACCTCTGAGAGAGTATTGCTAATCTATGCAAAGAAAATTCTATAGAATTTCAATATCCAGAAAGAACACTTCAGTGTAAAACTTAAAAGTTTGGTAACTTTTAAGTTTTACGGTAAAATTTCATGACTTATGAACCTGTTTGTTGGTTGGATTTATGTTGTTATTGGTATAAGGTAATAGGTTGGTTAATGCTGTAAGGATGTTCTTTTTGGGTGCAAGCAAACCATCATCTTCATATCAGCTGAAGAACGTCCACTGCTGAGCGTTTTTACCATTCTGTCATCGTTTTGGGGGGAATTTGCCAGTACATATACTCACCGAACTTGTCAGGTTGGTTGATTAGCATATGATGATGATAATAATATATGAAGTTGAGTGGAGGCTTAACGACTAATCGTGAATACTTGGAAACTATCCAGCATATAACGAGTAACAATCGACCAACTTAACCACGTAGTTGAAATCTGTAAAAAAAGTTCATAGAACTTCAACCTAAATGAACTGCAAAATTTACTTTGTATCAATAAATAAGTTCTTATAAAAACCGTTAAGAAATAGCGATAAGACTGCCAACAGCAGATGCCAGCGGTGGATGACAATCGCTGGCAGCAGCCGAAGATCCACTCTTGACAGAGAAATACGCAGCTATACCTAAGGAACGCTACCTTGTGCGTGGCAGTAGTGCAGTAGGACACACGCTTGACCAGTTTTTTTACCCTAAACCGAATCACAGCACAAGCCATTATTCATATAACTACGGAAAATTTCAAGGAATTCCCAAATAGATGCGCTACTCCTAAATAATGTTATAATGTTCAAACATAAATAAAATAAACGTAACACTTTGTTGAGCATAAAAAACCAGTTTCACACATTCAAGTGAATAGGTACCTAGCAAAAAACAAACAATTGGCGCTTTCAGAGAAATTGCCTTTTTTCTACGAGTCTTACTTACGGAGAATACAAATGAAAAATTTATCTAGTCTTTTTACTAACGCTACACACTTGAAACTAATACTGATTGTACTTTCTTCTTTAAATTCGATATTTATTTAACCCCGTGCCCTTTATACAGTTTAGAATAGAGTTATATAATATAAATAAGAAGTCCTTTTGAGATACTAAGGAGGATAATGAAGGTTTACTCTGAATTGATATTGGGACAGACTGTTTTGTTAATAATTTTTATAAGCTTTTATTTAATTTGCCTTGTTAGTATGGGTCAAATTTTGCAACTGAATTTTAAAACAGTTATCCCCAACCGATTGAGTTGAAGCTTGCCGTGTGGTGCCGGCTCAGAATGCCACCACCCCATTTTTTTCCCGTGGATGTCGTAAAAGTCGACTAAGGGATTAACCGGAGGATGGGCAGCAGCGTCCTTCGAGTACATTAACAACTCAACTGCAATCGCCAACCCGTCTGCCAAGCGTGGCGATGATGGCAAGACCCCCCAATGAGCACACAACACACCCATATCGGTCGCTGTGGTGATCTTTGGGGGAGGCCTGTGTCCAGCAGTGGACTTCATTCGGCCGAAATGATGATGATGTTGACTGAGCTGAAATTTTGCATACACATTTAGTTTGGATGACAACGCATGGTTAGCTAACAGCCGAAATTAATAATCAATCTAATCCAAAAATCTTTAGATTAACAATTTTGAAATTCATCCTTTTTAGTGCCCGGATCACAATTAACACAAAAAACAGACAAATCCTTAATCCCTAATCCAAAGATTTTGGATTAGATTGCTTATTAATTTCGGTCGTAAGTGAAGTTATTCTAAATCCAATATGGCGGACGCCCAAAGATGGCGGAACAGTTCTTTTTTATGCGCCTCCATAATATTGGTATCAAATGAAAGTGTTTGCTGAGAGAAATAAGAAAATAATGAACAATAGCTTTTTTTGAAAAGTTTATTTCAATTTAATAATTATGTTGTTTCTGAATTGGATTATTAGCTTAGCTTTAAGGGTTCGTTTGGTCTGGCTAATCACTTGGCTTTCGTGGCTGCATGGATAAAGTATTTGTAAGGCCTACAGATTATTTTTCCGGGCTTGGGTGTTTGTGCATGTGAGATCTGTGAACTGTTTTTGTAACCTTTGCACTGGTTGGATATGTTCCTTGTATAATGATTGAATGATTAAGCTAAGCCATGCTAATGCATGCGTCAATCCCGTGAACAAAGGCTCTCTGTCGGCACTTACCAGCTATTAACTGCTATGGCACTTTATTTGTAAGGCAGTTGCGAAGAGATATAATCCAGTTCCCGGCTTATCTGCTCATACTAAAATGTATTAAACTAACTCCGTACTATACACCTGTTACTTTCAATTTCCATTATCACGTCTAGCTTTATTTCTTCTGTTTTTTCTTTTGTTTTTAACATTATTGGTGAGTGAGCTTTTATACTTTTTTTTTTCATTCTGTCAATAGGATCCACATTTAAGTAATTTGACTTGGAACAGTGGTGACTGACAAATTAATTATCATTGTACATGTGTGTGTATCTATCTCACATATTGGCCTGCATAATCCTCACACAAGTCTTTTCACAAACAATCCTATTGTAATGATATTGCATCTTTCACATATTTAAAAAAACGTATGCTTAGAGTTTTTTGCCGGCTCTTTTCCGTGACCAAATCTTTGGAACCATGCAACTATAAAAATCTAACTATTTTTATGTGACTGGCATATGGTTTATCTATACAAATAAATAAAATTGAAGTGTCTGTTTGTAATGTCAAAATAACAGCTTTTTACTAAATGCAAATTAAAGTATATACGGTACCTACAACAAAAAAGCAATTTGTAATTTTTTTGTCTGTCTGTCTGTTTGTTCCCGCTAATCTCCAAAACGGCTGGACCGATTTCTACGGGACTTTCACTGGTGTTAAAAGGAATAACTTAGGCTACTTTTATTTTAGAAAAATAATTAACGCTTCGTGCAAAAAAATAAAACCCATGAAATCCAATATATACAGGGCGTCCCACGGCGATGCCACACGGAGGGAAAGTACCTTAAATATAAAAGATAGGATATTTTACTGAAAGAAGACATCGTTTAATTTTTAATAATAAGTAGAACTGCATTCACAGATTTTTTTTAAATCGCCTACCTCAACCGGGAATCGAACCCGCAAAATGTGATAGTAAAATTACATGTATTTTATAATAGCGTTTGAAAGGGCTACTCATAAGCATTATTTTTTCCTATTTTCTACTTTTTAATAATATTAAAAATTAAACGATGTCTTCTTTCAGTAAAATATCCTATCTTTAATATTTAAGGTACTTTCCCTCCGTGTGGCATCGCCGTGGGACGCCCTGTATACATATTCTATGTCAAGTGTCTATGCCGAAGTACTATAAATTATATATAAATAATCCACTTTCTTTTGAATTAAACAGCGGGTGAAACCGCGGGTCCCAGCTAGTATAAATAATAAAAATCTTTTACTTTGAGAAGAACCTGGTGTTCTAATCGTACGTCTACACTTTATATTTTTAGACGCCTTGTGCAGTGTGGTGCTGAGAATAGCACCATTCCGTCTCATCCCATGGGATGAAAATGCGACTATAGGAATAAACGAACAATGGGTAGCAGCGTCATGCGAGTACATTAATTAAATTTATGACATTCCATTGACAATTTTATTGATAATAAGTGACATTCATAATACAAAACAGCTGACATTGTAATACTAATACATGACTTATATATTGTCATTTCAACACACTGACTCTAAATCTATTACATTACAAATGATATTTTTGTCTATAGTTAAATCTTCTTTCCTTAATGTGAAATCTTATATTATTGTATAATGTGACTCAATGGCTATTCAAATGATATGTTGCAGTGCCCTTACAGGGTTTATGTACTCCAGTTTTATTGGATAGTTATTATGACTGAAATGAATTGTGATGTGCATGATGGCAAATAAACAATAAATAATTACAACTCAACGCACACTGATTAGCTAAAAACAGCGACAGCAAACGTGACAGTAACTATCGCGCAGCGAAGGACCCACCAGTGGCACATCTTCAAAATAAATAGTATTACGTAAAGCATTCGCCCGCCCGTCTCTATTTGTCGATGAATACATAGTTACTAGCGCGAGTAGCGATAATATTGATGTGTGAGTGTAATTTTTAGTTCATTGATCGTCCGACAATATGTGCATCAGAGATCTTCGCCTGTTTCATCGCTATTAGCTAATACATGATACCAAAATGACGTTTAACTGCCTCTGTGCAATTTACGCCTGTCGCAAATCGTCTGCGACATACGCAATCAACCCGCCGGCTGCTAATCGTGACGATTATGACAAAACCCCCCAATGAGCACACAACTCAAGCCCGGAGCGGTCGTTGTGGCGCTGAAATATTAACCCCTTTCAAAATCGTTCGTCTTTTCGAACACGAGCAAATGCGAAAAAAACACAAGTAGGTATCTATAATGTCACTATCTTCACCGTCCCTCCTTTTACAAGATTTTTTTCTTATTTTCCGTTAGTCAATAACAATAAATAAATGTCAATAGTTATTCAATAAATGTCATAAAAAGCAATTATTCATTCAAATGACATAAAAATTATGTCCAAATGCAATAACATAACCATGCAAATAATAAGTATGTGTGAGTAAGTCCACTGCTGGACACAGGCCTCCCCCAAAGATCACCACAACGACCGATATGGGTATGCTGTATGCTCATTGGGGGGGTCTTGCCATAATCGCCACGCTTGGCAGACGGGTTGGCGATCGCAGTTGAGTTGTTAATATACTCGAAGGATACTGCTGCCCATCCTCCAGTTAATCCCTTAGTCGACTTTTACGACACCCATGGGAGGAAATGGGGTGGTGGCATTCTGAGCCGGTACCACACGGCAACATACATTAGATTGTCATATATACATGAGATGCGACATATAATATTGTGATTTCTTTGAATTTATCCCCTAGTGAATGCCGAAAGCTGTTATAAATTGGTCGAATAGCTCTTTTTGCAGCACAAAGATAGTTTGAATATCGGTAGCATTTCGCCACAACAAAATGCCATTCCACATTATACATACTATAAAAATAACTAGAATTTAGGTACTAATTAAGCTGTTTATTCATCAGTTAACTGGCGCATTTTAAAGATTGTATTAGCTGCAAAAGTGAGTCTATTCGACAATTGGTGAATCTGTGGGCTCCTGTGAATCTAAAGTAATACCCAAAAACATAGTGGATTCTACAAGGCTCAACTCTTTTCCATTTATTAGTACTTACACCAGTTTTCATCCGCTTAACATTAGGTGTTAAGAATCTAATTAATGTGGTCTTCCCGTTCAAAAATAAATTGTCAACGTTAAACCAGTGCACTACTTTGCAGAGAGCGTTATTTACATCATCAGGAACCGGCTGCTGCCGCTTAAGTTTTAATAAAGCGGATGTGTCATCTGCAAATATGACAACATGTCTTATGTCTGCCACGTTTTTGGGATTAAGCTTCTGGTGTGCTTTACTCCCCGTACAAATCGCAGCAACACTGTTATTTCTAACACGGACGGCACGGTTGGTGCAGTGGTTGATACGGTCAACTGCTGCGCTCCGGGTCGTGGGTTCGATTCCCGCATGGAACAAATAAGTATTTTTAAGGAACCCATTATTTATTAGACAAAAATATATCGCCCGGCAAGAACGTTGACTACACGAGCTTACGTTAAAACTTTTGCAAAAAAGCTCTTAACGCAATTATCTATTGAAGTCTACAGACTTTTTAAAATGAATAGTGATTTCAACGAACACCTTTAACATGCAATAAGCAATTTAATCTGAATTTCGCGTAAGTACCCATTCGAGCGTTTATTATGCGCAATTTAATTTTTATCTTTGCTTTAATTAAAAAAGTAAACACAGTGAGAACGCAAACAGAGATTCATTCATTGAGTGGTTAGCTTAGAAATTTTGTTTTCTTGTTACAGTTAAAGATGGCTAAAGTTTTTTCATTTAAATTTGTGTCTTCAGGACAATGCAACGCTACATTGTTGAACTCTGTGCACTGAAGTTTTTGGGACCTTTGTAAACTTGTAAAACATTGATTTGTTATGCGAGCAGACGTGAGTTCAAAAATCTGGTACGTACACACGACTACACATCAAACTATACATATCTTGTTTAAGCTGATCTCGCATCTTAAAGAAAGCCTGCTGGAAATGTATGGATCGATATGAGGCTCTGCGTATGACACCGATATGACATTTTTAATGTCATAATTTCTTTCTTAATTAATCTAAAATTTATCATCATTTCGGTTGAATGAAGTCCACTGCTGGACACAGCCCTCCCCCAAAGATCACCACAACTAGCGATATGGATGTGTTGTGGGCTCATTGGGGGTTTTGCCATAATCACCACGCTTGGCAGGCGGGTTGGCGATCACAGTTGAGTTGTTAATGTACTCGAAGGACACTGCTGCCCATCCTCCGGCTAATCCCTTAGTCGACTTTTACGACACCCATGGGAGGAGATGGGGTGGTGGCATTCTGAGCCGCCACCACACGGCAAGATTTATAGGAGAGGGTAAACATCGTGAAGAAAGAATATTCGAAGGATGCTGCTTACGGTCCTCCAGCTAATCACATAGTCACCTTTTATGAAACCTACAAGATGGGACTGGATCGTACATATGGCTACATACCAAGCTATACAAAACCTGTTTACTCTGATCGTACGGAAAGCCTATAACAATGCGAAAACAGCTAATACTGGGACTGTATAGCTTGATATGTAGCCGAGTGTACTATTCTAGCCTGCACTACAATTTGTATTAACAATTATATTTGGGAAACTTCGCAACATCTTTTCGTCAACAATACCGCAATGCCTCAAGACGCAAGTCTTTTACCAGTGTGTGTTACCAGTGATGACATATGGAACAGAGACGTGGTCACGCACAATAGGCCTCATAAGAAAGCTCAAGGTCACTCAGCGGGCTATAGAGAGAGCTATGCTTGGTATTTCTCTACGAGATCGAATCAGAAATGAGGAGATCCGTAGAAGAATTAAAGTTGTCAGTTGGGCAGGGCACATTGCTCGTAGAACTGATGGCCGCTGGGGCACAAAGGTTCTAGAATGGAGACTGCGCACTGGAAAACGCAGCGTGGGACGACCTCCAACGAGGTGGACAGATGACCTGGTGAAGGTCGCTGGGAGTCGTTGGATGAGAGCGGCATGTAACCGCTCGTTGTGGAAATCTAAGGGGGGGGGGCCTTTGTTCAGCAGTGGACGTCCTGTGGCTGATATAATGATAATGATTATATTTTTTAAGTATACAAGCAATTGCTATTTCCTAATAAATCCTGCCCACCTGAATTGGTCTTGTCATTCCGAAATCAAAAGCGCAACGGTTAAAACCAAGTTAATTTTATAATTGGCCACGCGTTGATTTTAGCAATTTGCACAATGTTTACACTGGATGGAAATTTTAAAAATAAATATTGGCTGTCCAAAATAAACACTGGTCTTGCGTCGTTGAAATGAATTACATAAATTGCATTAAATCGTTTTGTGCGTTTGACACAAACTGTATGAATAAATCACGTAAAAATCGATATTCGATAAAATGACGAATAAATGATGCGATATTTCACATCGATATTTACTCATCCGTATATTTAGTACACAACGTGGGAAGGGACTGCCTGTATAAATCCAGGCAAAAATCAAACTACCCCTCCCCACCCGTTTACAGGCAGATATAATGTGGGAGGCGTCGGTAATGTAATTTCTAAACTTTAGGTGCTTATAATCAGTTGCACGCACCAACCGCTAAACGATGGGTAAGGTTAAGCAACGCTCGGTGCGGTCAGTCTTTCGATGGGTGACCGCATAGTGGTATTTGGACTGAGCATATCCATGCTTCAGCACGACTCTTAAAATTGTTGGTCTTGATGGTTGTCATGCCATTGGACGGCGGTCGTGAAGCAAAGTCGGAACCCGAACTCGGCAAACGAAAAAGAAAAAAAGATCTGTTAACTTAATTAAAAGAAAGAAGAATTTTTATGAGGCCAAATTAAACGTTTCAATTTCTTTTTTTGGTCGCCCTTTGGAATTATTATATCATGGACTTCCTCCGCCCCAGGGAAGGACGGATCGGCATTCCGGACGCCTACCGGTTAAAACCTTCGGAGCCCTCATCTTTGTCACTGAAAAGGGCTTTAAAACTCGTAAAACTCTATGTATAGTCGCCCATTGGTGACAGGCCTTTAAGCATATCACGGAAGGGATGACTGATACGTATCATAGAGCATTAAAAGGTGATACGCACATTGACAAAGATTCACATACTATACATTTTTCTAGTACCTACCTTTTTTTTTGATGTCCAGTGGAAATTCTACATGGAACTTCCTTCACCCCGGGGAAGGGCGAAGGGGTATGCCGGACTCCTACCGGCTAAAACCACAGGAGCGGTCATCTTCGGCACTGAAGGGGGGCTCCAGGTCCTCGTAAGATCACACTAGAGTGCATACTACTAACACACAAAAATACTTACATTATAACTTTACATTGCTGGCTCGGTGTAATATTATTTTATGTGTCTTAAACCAAATGAGTATTTCCGTATCACCGTATACGTGTATTCTGTCTGGTGTCCGGATTAAGAATATAGTACCACTCCATCTCCTCCCGTGAACCGTGATGTTGTAAATGACGGCGCTCAGCATTACACTTCTATGTTACAAATTACTAGCAACACAGGAGCAATGATTTTCTGCGCCACCTTAAATTGGTGACGAGTGACGGCAGATGTCTTCCGGCACGCAATAATAAAATGACGTATTAAGTAACTATGTACAATATTATATTTTGTTATTCGTCAATAATCATGAGATTGACATCAGAAATCTAATAACAAGATACCCACCATTCCTACAATTTAATTCTAGCTACGCAAGAAACCTAATTCCTTATCCAATAACTGACTAAATACTTAATCTTCCACACACAGTCACCTAAAACTCGAAAGCCGTACCTTTCAATTAATACATAAGGCGGCGCCATAAGTAATAATTACATGTAGCCCGATATATCACGATTTATAAAGACAGCGGTGTGTAAGTGAAGGAAATACGCGAGTTAGGGCCAAAGTTCTCCGGCCTCGGCGGGCAAAGACTCACGTTAACGGCCGCCAACATATCACAGACATCACTGTACAGCGTAAATAACGAACCTAGCAATTCTTTTTATTTCTTTTTCCACAGATAATTTTCACTTTGGGTAACGATGTTTTTTAAGCTTTTGGACGTCACTGAATTTTCATGTAGTCGACGGTACGATGCGAAGTAGAATTTTATTGCTATGTATCTTTATTTGTTTTATTATTTATTTAAACTTTTATGCACAATGATGGTACACAAGGCGGACTTAATGCCATATGGTCCACCTACCAGTCAACCTTTGGGTTAAAAAGAAATGCATCAAAAAGAGGTACAAAAACTGATATATTACAAAAATCTAATAATATACATACATAATAATCTATATACTATAGATACGGTCAAATACATGGGTTTAAAATATATCACATACAATACGTACTATATAACATTTAAATTTGTTTTGAAGGTTTTCTGTGTGTGATGGATTGGAATAAGTATGCCTCGTGTTACGCCAATGTCCAACATGCCTGAGCCCCTGTCATCGTTGTACGGCGGGGGGCCTCGGGCTGGTGATCGCGACCTCCAGGAATATGGCACGACGCACTTGGTCACTTGCCGATGTGTACTCAGCACTGTGTGCAGTGAAGCTTCTGGGGGATCCTTTACAATCCCCTATAGATGTGCTTAGGGAAGGCGGCCTGTTTACGGTAGCTCCACTTCGCTAGAGGGGGTGACCGTTTTACAGTCATCCCCTCAAAGGAGTGCTTAAAGAAGTGGTGCCAATGGGCGGCTCTAGATGGGGATTTTTCGAGTGCCTACAGCCTACTTCGGTACCAAAGATGACCACTCTAGCGGTATTAGCCGATAGGAATCTGACATACCCCACCGCCCTTCCCCGGGGTGGAGGAAGCACAAGATAAATAAGAAAATGGAAAAGGTGCGCCCCACGTGTATTTATTTAGAAACATATTCTGTTCTGTGTGGCAGGAATTTCAAATACCAGGAGTGCATAAAATAATTGCTTTACATGCAGATTGTGTATCCAATAAATTAGGGTGGCCAGTAGCACCTTTTTATATAAAGGATTTTACGGATCATCATTTCAGCCGTAACAACGGCCACTGTTGGACAGAAGCGTCCCCAAAAGATTGCCACAACGACCGGTGTGGGTTTGTGTCGAGCTCTCATTGGGGAATATTGCCATAATCACCACGCTTGGCAGACGGGTTGGCGATCACAGTTGAGTTATAAATATACTCCATGGACGCTGCTGCCCATCTTCCACCGAAATTATCATGGCCATCCATGAAGATTTGAAAAACCAATGGAGTCATTGATGCGTAGCCAACCTTTTATTTGAGAATACTTTAAAAACCCATTATTATGGTCCATGGAAGCCCAATTAATACTAAGGGCAATAAAAAAAAACGGACATGTGTGAGTTGAACTCGCTTGGAGAAGGTCGACGAAGAATATATTATCTACCATGTTTTTGCTGAATATATATTGTCTATTGTGGAATTCTGTCTTGCGCCAATAATTTATCCCAAGAACAGACTTAACACTGTAGTTGAAAAATGTGTTCTCCCATACATTCTAACTGCAAATCTAAGTTTGTACGCACAATATTGAAAGGTTTACCATGTTTTTTAAGACCATAGACTTCTTATAGGTTTTCTTGTAATCTATAAGTAAATACCTATTTTCTCTAGTTTTTAAAAATTTTTGGCGTACTAGTTTCGGGGATAAGGATCGTACGTAATCGGCAAATGGTAAATTTTGATCTATTTCTTTAAATGCCTTTAGAAATATTCATTTAAAAATTACAACAAAAATAATCGAGACCTTACGCCAAACTCTTCTATTTTATATATTACACGATCTCAATTCTATAATTACCTTTATACAATTGTCTCCCAAAAGTGGGTTTAAGTTTACCTCCATAAGTTTCCAGTACCCCAAAAGTTACCACCATATTCAAAACTCATTTATTTACATTACACGTCCGTGTTTGGATGGGAAACGCTCATATTTGCACCAAATTTCAGCTTAATCAGGCAGTAGATTCGGAGCAAATTGGCCGTGACAGACAGACACGAGTGATCCTATAAAGGTTCCGCCGTGTCGGTTTCATTCGGGCGTGGAACCCCGAAATCTGTGAATAGTTCACAGTTATTTATTGATATTAAGATATTACAGTTCAAACATGACATTCATCATATTAGCCAAAATACATCCACCGTTGAACAAAGGTCCTCCCCCCTATACTAACATAGCTCGTAAGGAAACTGTAACTTACAAAATGAGTCTGTGGTAATTGAAATGAAATGATTATTATTATAAGACGATCGGTTACAGGCCGTGTGTCTTCATTTTGGAATTTGCACGTGGGTTGCTGAGTGCAGAATAGCTACTGTTCCACAGAAGTGACGCTGCTGCCCATCCCTCTAGGTCAAAGTACCAGGCATGAAATAACATTAGAAAAATGGTATGAACATTTTCATATTCAAGGGTTCATTCAATGCAATATTATAATTATGGAACTGGCAGGAATTCATTGAAGCTTTGCTCAAAAAGGGGTAAGGGATAGCAATTTCATGCAAGTACTTGCATTGCACTCGTTGGCTGGTTGGCTGATATAAGACACTTAGACCTTAGACCTCATACCTGTCTGGTGGTTTGCGTATTCATGTAGCCTCCACAAATGTCCTGCTGAAGGTATTGTATTCCATAAAATAGGGTTGAGCTACACGACGAGTGGTTCATGTTGTCCGTCTGTCAGGACAGTTCATCACAAAGCGGCTATGAATCTTTCTTCAAAATGCCATTCAGATGTTGCCCTACATTTTCACAAACAATGCGGCTTCATCAAAATTAATTAACGAGTAAAGGTGTTTTTGAAACATCTTAATAAAGAATATTTATCATTTCTCATCTGAAGTTTACAGTATGATATTATTTAGAAAACTACGTATAAAGTTGTAAGTACGGTGCAAGCCCTGTCTAAGCGTGCCTTTATGTGCTAAGAATCGCGGCTCAATTCCCGCACCCGATAAAAAGTACTAGTAGATTGATGTATGTAAACTGTACCCACAAGACAGGAGAAATCCTAAAATAAACCACGATTTTTTTTTAAGTCTGTAAACTATACCCACAATGCATAGAGATAACTGCGTTCATTTATAGCTAATGATATAGGCCTTTATAGTATGAAACAATATCGAGAATTATGAATATATCTTGCGTCATCAAACTTTGGTATAGTAAACATCACATTATTTCGCCTGAAGCGAAATCCCTGATTACGTCATTCACCTAATTATGACATACAATAGTCAGCAATTGGTTACGAATTCAAGACGTTGACAAACTTGTAGGTATGTTTATCTGTATACATATAGGTTTAATTAGCAGGTGGATTATTTAAATAATATTCTTCATTGATTATCCTAGGGAGGCCTTTGTTTGGCAGTGGATGTCCTTTGGCTAATATAATGATGATGATCTTCCCTTTCAAAAGACAAATACAATAGAATATCATCAACGAACATACGAAATTTTCTATTCAAAAAGCATTGTAATGGATGAAAAGGAGAAGTCTTAAGTATGATCCCTGCAGTACACCCCATGTCACGTGTCTAGGGACAGATGACATCCAGATCCATCCAGACCTCAACAAATTGTGATTTATTAGTAAGGTTATTAGATAGCTATCAAACGGGTAGTTTGATAGATACTGTTTCTACTCCAAATCCATAACAATTATTCTAACTTTGGTAATAGCAAGATTAAGTAAGTATTTATAACATCAAAAGCCTACGAATAGCCTACGTTTAATAATGTAATTATTAAGCCCTCGCCACGATCCCGAGCTTAAAGAATATTTCCTATTACACTGAATAGAGCTGTGACTGTCCCTCGTCCCTTTCCCCTTCCTAGTCACAAGTTTGATGGCAAGGAAGAATATAATAATTCTCGAGATACTCTACTACCTGCAAGTAAACTACTCTTTCTAAAACCTTCGACAGACAAGGCACTATACTAACTGGACGCAAATCATTCACATTTTACAGGCTGTTGCTTTTAGGGATAGTATTTTCCATAGCTTAGCTCTTAGCTCTAGAATGCTTAAGTGCTTGTTAATAATATTGCGGTTATCGTTTGCAAAAATTCATGTAATGTATGCATCAGCATATCTATTGTAATACCGTCCGTAATCTGGGAATTACTTTTTGTATTTCTAAAGATTTGAGCTACTATTTCCTGCTCTCCTGGTTTAGTGCGAGTTTAGATGTTCCATGTCTATAGAACTTGAAAATGTAAGCTGAGATATGTCAGTGCAACAGTTAGCTGGGATACTCCGGAACGTTTTAATGATTTTATAACCGATAATACGTGGATTTTCAAATTAACTCACAGTGTCTTAGAGTTATTAATGTAGACATTTATTTATACTTTGTGATGTACGCTCTTTTTTCTCTGATCCATGCATTTCTTGCAATTTTTCTTAAATCTATGAATATCGTCTGTGGATATCTGATTTAGATGCACGGTACTTGCCCTATGCCTAGTTCCTTAGCTCGGTCATAAGGCGTATATAATCAGTATTCCATGGGGTGGATTGTTTTTTTCAATATTCTTTTAATTGGTGCTTGAATATTATACAACATAAAAACTCCCTCATAAAATATTTTTAATATCATCTCGGCACCAGGTACTACACAATTTTTACCCCAAGTAACACTTTTAAGATCTCTGATCAAGTAATGTATAAAAAACATACTGCGAACACCAATGTACCCTTTAAGGGCCTGGTGATTATGGTAATATCCACTATGACCGCTGACTGTAGTGATCATTTGGAGGCTATAGTAAAAATGCATTTGAATGGTTATAGGTTTAGCATATATATATATATATTCCCTAGTAACCAATTACAGTAGCACCCTTTCAGCCTTAAGTCAAAATGAACAGCCAATATTTATCTTCCATTTCCAATAATACTAACACTGGAGATATATATGAGTAAGAATAAGAATAAAAAGCTGACATAACCTCGGTAGGTTATCGACAAACACTAAAGCAGATAAGTAATGGAATATTATTTTTCCATCTTCGTCGCGATAAAGACGTTTAGCATGAGGGACCCCATCATTTTCCGTCAGAATTCAGTATTGAGGCAGTCATGGATCCGTTAACGGCAGTGTAATGGTGTTTTTATGATTTTTCCCCGCCATCAACACTGCCTAAAGCTCTATTGTTTCACGCTGTGTGATTTATTTACGCCAGAGATGTATGAGGTGTTTACAGAAGCGCCTAAGTGGATTTAGACGCGTGCTTCTGTGAAATGATGGCAGTTTATTACGCGGAATGATATGCGAATGCTGGAGCTTGATTTTCTGACTTATGAGGTTTTGTTTATTGCAATATTTGTGGTAATTGATATTGGGTACCGCCTCCGTACACGTTGGCGTATATGAGGTACTGCCTAATAGATGGCAGTTTTTTTTTCTATATTTAACAGTAGTATTGGAGTATTCGTTTAGCTAAACTCCATACATTCTTCATGAGATATAGTATAGCATAAAATTTTATAATAATACTAGCTGACTACGCGGAGTCATTAGGTGGCGTCACCTATCGGATCTTAGCGTAGCTATGAAATGACTAACGATTATATTTATAAAGATACCGGACATGGTGTAACAATGACAAACAATGAATAACAAACACTAGAAAGGACATTGTTAAAAACGGCATATGGATCAACACGCATGCAACCTATACAGTAATTTCAAGTTTTTTTAAACTTTAAATATGAATTATTACAATCTAACGGGACTTCAGAATCTCGTAATGAATTTAAAAAGTGGTGTTACGAATATATTTTAGATCATAGCGCCCAGCTCTATATTTGCACGAATACAATAATTTGCGATTTCAGCGCTTGATCTATGGATAATGATTTTTGTTACATACAGACGCCATACTAACGCCAAAGCGACAGAAAGCGCTGACTCGCTGAATGGTTGAGGTTATTACGAGTGACATTAATATAAACCATAACATTTTTGTTTTGTTGAAGTAGGCATTTAGATTTGTATCACCCCAACTAAATAATTAATTCAATTATGATTGCCTATTACAATTGTGTAGATTACATCTCACCTACTACTATAATATTATTTCCAAACGTTTTATTTACATCTGCAGATTTAATTTTGTCTCGAAACACTAGTAAGTTCGTTCGCTCCATGTTCTGATCAAGCAGAGGCAGATATTGCCTGATAGTAATAGTAGTAAAATGCACACACTGTAGTCTGTAGGCCACACAAAAATAACATTGTCAACGTCGGACAAACGAATAATATTAATTCGTGAAATTAAGTTTATTATTTTTAAGTAGGTCTGACTAAATCAAACTAAGAAATGAAGCACTTAAAGTTAAAAGCTGATCTTAATTTACGTTTTAGCGCTAAATAAATATTTCTTTTTATGAATTGTGTGTGTGATGAATACTTAAATGTCTAACATTATAACCTCAAAATTCGTTAGTTTTTTGGATACAAATCAGTTCTTAGAAGTGTCCGTTATTTTAATTTTATTCGAGTCGAACGTAGTCATGATTTACAATACAGAAAGTAGTTTTACGTGCCTGTTGGTTCTTAGGTGAACAATGTATGGGCGCAGAACAATGTCATTTAAAATATTTGTTGTTTATAAAACCTACTCTATGCAAACAATAAATCTAAATATTTCCTAAAGATAAAAATGTTTGACAAAATGCGGCGTCCAGCTCCGCAATACTACGAATACACACTGCGTGATTTCATTATGTTGACATAACTTTCAGGCTTAATTTTGTGTCATAAATTGTTATTATAATAATAATGTCTTAGGTTTTCGCGACCATTACACATTATAATAAAACACTTTTAAACGGATTCTATCGCGTATATTTTAGATTTTTGTTTTTCCTGACGTTTCGAACACTTTGCAGGGTTCGTGGTCGCAGGTTATAAAAAGGTACTCTGTGGTCGCAGGATGACAGGTGACAGGCGTCGTTACAGATTTTTAAAAAGTTATTTTATTTTATCTACCGTACAATTATAATCAAAAATTATTTCGATGCACGCAGTAATCACTCACAGTGTCTTGATGTTTTTTAGTGTGGTATTTGGTTTGGGACTTTATTATTTTAATAACAGGATTCCAAACTGGTGGTACCTGCCAACCATCTTCTCTATTAAAATTAGGATGTTTTTTAATTTCAATAGCCTCACGAAACATTCTTGATACATATCGGTTCTCTTTCGCGAGGACTTGAGGTTGATCGAAACGGAGAAAATGGTTGGGTTTATCTAAGGCATGTTCGCACACTGCAGAATTTGTGGAGCGTCTATGCTTGACGTCAGCTATGTGTTCTTTTAACCTGGTAGCTATACTACGCTTTGTTTGCCCTATGTATGACAACCCACACTCACAGTCAATCTTGTAGACCCCTGCATCTTGTAAAGGTATGTGACATTTCACCGGATTTAAAAGTTGGCTGATCTTCTTATGCGGCTTGAAGTAGGTTTTTATAGAAGCACGCTTCAAGATGTGACCAATTTTGTCGGTGACTCCCTTAACGAATGGTAAAACAGCGGGTCGACGATCAACCGTGGTGGGTTTCAGGCGGCTTCTGCGACGGGTTATGGTGCTCTCAAATTGTTACGCTGGAGAACTTCCTTCACATGGTGAAGTTCCCCTGCCAGATGGTGGGTTCGCAGATGCCGTGTGCTGTCTGTAACAAAGTTCGAAACGTCAGGAAAAACAAAAATCTAAAATATACGCGATAGAATCTGTTTAAAAGTGTTTAATTATAATTGTTATTATAATTTTGTACTAATATTAATTAGTTTTTTGACGTTCGTGTTATTACTTATTTACATCTGCCATTTATTATATAACTTACTATCCATTTTTAATATCCTTGTTAACGTGAGTACGACGTGGCTATTTATAATATACACTCATTAAACAGTTGCCTGATAATTAGGGTACCTGCACTTTAACTGCACTGTTCTTTCATATTTGATACCTAAAAACTATGTAGGGATTTAACAATTTTGGTATAATGAATAGCAAATTAAAATAAACACGTAAAGGTTTTGAGAGGGAATGTTGCCATTACACATGGCGACATTTGGCAAAATTATTCGTACTTGCGAGCTGTTGCCTACTACATAGAATAAGACAAGATAAGAAAATAAAATTTATACTTTTTCACAAGCCGTCATTTAAGCGACATAGTTTCCAACATCTGTCGTCGTCATCATCATCATCGTATAATGATGATGATGACGACGACAAAGGCACAGCCAAAGGACGGCCACTGCTGAACAAAAGCCTGACCATAGATTTCCGCAATTGTGTCGTCATTTTCATAACGCTTGGCTGGAAGGTTGAGCTCAGTATAGCAACTGTTCCACAGAAGGGCCGCTGCTGCCCATCCCTCCCACAATGTCAGTAACTAGAGTGATAAAACACCCACATTTTATGTTGGAATATCCGAATTCTGTATAACAGTTGGAACCCAATACTTGTGTCACCCAAAAATTCAATGATAGTCACGTGCGCTAAATAAGAACTCTTATCGACTGTCCAACCTGGATGACCCAGAAGATCAATCAAGCAGATAGAGGGGATCGAAGACCCTAAAGCACGACTTGAAGACACTTCAAGAAAAAGTATTGTTATAAAGGCGATCAATGCTAGAAAGTAGTAAATATGGCAAGTGCCTTTCATGAAATCAAGTATTAAAGTCATTGTCTGACCCACGTAGATGTGGTCAGTCATCTGTGATCATTATGAGATGATTTGCAGTTAATGCCTTTATAATGCTACTATTTTTATGAATACATAAAACTTTCCTTTCTATCAATCGACAGTATAGCGTCACAATTTATAACAATATGATCTTTATTGGCAATTCATAGCGAAATCGTAAATATGTTACCTACAAGATTTATTGCTCTTTTGCTATTCGTCAGAACGTTTTATTATCCTGCTAGTTTCGGAACACTCATAAAGTTGTATCTAAACTGGGGGAAGGACTGAGGGATACTTTTTACTTCCGCACACGCACACATGGCTGTTTTAATCGCAGACAGAGGCTTGTGAAAACTCATCGCAGCATTTGTACACCAACTGGCTTCAGTAAATGTTTGCTTGGCTCGATATTGCACGCCACATGACGCTTTTTGCTCTCCACTCTTGCCACCGACGGCTGTTTGAAATCATGCCCTGTTTACAAAGATAACTTTCGGCTCTAATGGAACGGTAACATTATTCGTTTGACTGTTTTGCGTCTGCGGAGCGAAACTAATTTAGGAGGAAGTAAAGATACTCTTTATTACGGATAAGATATTGTGTGTGGCTGTGAACTGTAAATGTTTATACATGATAATATTAGTAGCCTAAACTGGCCTTGAAAGTCACTAGCACTTACGATAAAAAGACCCGTCCCAGTTTGGTGACGAAAGAACAGATTTAGACGTATTTCTGACTTCAGCTCGTGTCCCGCGAGCACTTCATGTGGTAGAAGAAACCTAAGGGTAACATTGCACTGGCATATACCTACTATATACGTTTCGGTCTCTACAAGACGTAATACATGAGTTACGTATGGCATCTCTACTGAACGTGATAATAGTCAAATAGGTTAGAATGAACGGGATTGGTATTCTCGTTCACATATAATGTTTAAATGAAATACAAAACATTATAACATGAATAGAAATTTATTTTGTGACACACATCAGAAAAGACAAAAGACGACAATGAAGAAGTCCCAAAGAAAAACAATATGTGATTATTAAAACCTCTTTGCTTTAATACTCCTCCTTAATCTCATATCTCCTGGCACTCCTCTCATCACTCATCATCATCTCAACCCCATACTACTCACACACCACTCATACTTCTGTCTTAACAACGCCTTGGTCAGAACATCCGCTACCATCCGCGCTGTCTCCTTGTACCTTAATTGTAGATCACCTTTCTCTATTGCCTCTCTGACAAAGTGATATCGCACATCCACGTGCTTCGTACGTTGGTGGTGCACTGGGTTTTTAGCTATCGCCATAGCCGACTGACTATCAGTGAATATAGTAATTGATGGTAGCGTAATTGATTCTCGCCCCATCTCTGCTATAAACCTGCGAAGGAATACCGCTTCCTTTGCAGCCTCAGATAGTGAAATATATTCTGCCTCCGCAGTTGATAAAGCAATTGTTCTTTGTTTCTTGCTCTCCCAAGAAATCGCTCCTCCTTGAGACAAGAACAACCACCCTGAATTAGATTTACGATCATAGTCTCCAGCATGATCTGCATCTGCATATCCTACAACAAGTTCTTGTCGATTACCTCTCGTGTATCTCAATGAATAATGCATGGTTCCTTTTAGATAGCGTAGTACTCTCTTTGCAGCTATCCAATGTTTTTCATCATAACAGTTGTTAAACTGGCTTAGCTGATTTACTGTGTGAGCAATGTCGGGCCTCGTGCACACTGCCAGATACATCAGTGATCCAATTAATGCTCGACATGGAATAGCTTCATTCAATTTATGATCAGGTTGCGGCTTCTCTAGACGCTGTCCTGAACCTGATACAGCTGGAGTGGCGACTGGCTTACAGTCCTCCATTCCGAAAGATCGTAGGATCTTTTCTATGTACCGCTCTTGGTCTAACTTAATCCCTTCACTATCCTGAGTTATACGTATTCCCAACATAAGCTCTGCTTTGCCTAGGTCTTTCATCTCAAATTTGTTGGTGAGATCTATCTTGACCTTCCGCAAGTCTTCAGCATCGTTCCAGAATAATAAAATATCATCAACATATACTGCAATGATGATGATTTTTCCTTCATTAAATCTGGTATAAACACAAGGTTCATTTTCAGATCTCTTGAACTGAAGTTTTATCAGTTCGTCATGAAGTCTTTTGTTCCATGCTCTCGGAGCTTGTTTAAGTCCGTACAGCGACCTCTGCAACAAACAAACGTGATTTTCTTTACCTTTCTCTTCAAAACCTTCAGGTTGCCTCATATAGACAACTTCGTCTAGATTTCCATTAAGAAAAGCTGTTTTCACGTCCATTTGGTCTACTTTTAGATTCATATGGACTGCTAATGCCATCAACGTCCTCAGTGAGCTATGCCTCACTACTGGCGAGAAAGTTTCAAAATAGTCAATGCCCCGCCTTTGACTAAAACCTCTTGCAACAAGACGAGCTTTATATCGCTTCTTTCTCCCCGTCTCTTCTTTTATTCTAAATATCCATTTAGAATCCACAACGTTGCAAGATTGTGGTAGCTCCACCAAAGTCCAAGTTTTATTTCTCTTCAGCGCTTCCAGCTCCTCCTTAATAGCAGCTCTCCACATTTCTTTGTCTCTTCTAGACATTGCCTCTTCGACACTCTGTGGATCATCTTCACCAGCGGTTGTTTGGTAAGTGATATAACCTGGAAAGTCTCTTTTCTTCCTTTCTCTAATAGGATATCTCCTTTCCACATGATGATCATCATCTTCCTTTTCATCAGATGTCATCCACTCTTCATCACTAACAACTTGATTCTCTGCTTCAATGCACTCCTGCACTGGCGGTTGCTCAATCTTCTCTTCTTTATTTTCAGTATCTCCTTGAAAATCTTCTTGAGCTTTTCTCAGGTGCAGACCTTCGTCTACATTCTTAGTCAAATTTTCTTCAAGACTGACTATCACATGCCCTTCATTCTTATTCTCTATAGGCTTCACACTGTTGAATTTTTTATTTTCGAAAAATACAACGTCCCTCGCCTTACTAAGTTGTCCGCTTGCCGGATCGATTAGTCGGTAAGCCTTTGACTCTCCGCAGATACCGACGTGAATAAGCTCTTTCGATTTTGGATCCCATTTCCTCCTTTTAGCGTCGGGGATATGTGCAAATGCTTTACATCCAAAAACTTTGATCATACTCAGATCTTGCTTCTTCCCCGTCCACGCTTCCTCTGGCGTTTTCCCTTTGACTGCGACTGTCGGAGACCTATTCTTTAAATAAACGGCATAATTTACGGCCTCGGCCCAGAAAGTTGTTTCCAATCCTGCCTCTTGAAGCATACTCCTAGCTTTTTCTACAATCGTTCGGTTTGCACGTTCTGCAACACCATTCTGCTCGGGCGTATACTCTACTGTAAGTTGGTGTAGGATTCCACAATCCTTCATCAACTTGTTCATCTGTCGGTTGACATACTCTTTGCCATTATCCGACCGAAGAATCTTCAGAGTCTTCCCAGATTGTTTTTCTACAAAAGTCTTGAACTCGTGAAACTTTTCAAATACTTCACTCTTATTCTTGAGGAAATACACGAAAGTTTTACGCGTGAAATCATCAATGAAAGTCAAGAAGTATTTGTATCCACTGAGTGAATTTTCACCCATTGGTCCACAAACATCAGAATGAACTAATCCGAGAACTTCTTTAGCCCTATTCGCACGACCTCTCTGAAACGGTTGTTTCGTTTGTTTCCCCATTAAACACGCTGTACACTCTAAGTTAGTTGAAGTGTTAGGAAAACTTACTCCTGTGGCTAATTTGTCTCTCAACAATGTAAGGTTACGTATGCCAAGGTGCCCCATACGCCTATGCCACAACTCCATATCTTCACTGATAGTCGAAGCTAGTGCGATTTCCTGTGAACAGAGTTTTAGTTTATAAACACCATTCTCCTCAACACCTGTATGTGCAACATCACCTGTAACCTTACATCCATCTTCTCGCAACAACTGAAAACCTTTCCTTGAAAACACTACCACAAAGCCTCTCTTTACAATAGTGCTCACACTTAATAGGTTGGTTTTTAAATCGGGTACATATATCACATTACTTACGCTCGCATTTTCTTTCTCGCATATCACAGACCCTACTCCTATACCAAACACCTTACCTCCATTTGCACACCCAATCTCTATCTTTCGGCCACACATCCTGAAATCTCTCAGCCACTCTCTATTATTGGTCATGTGGTTAGTTGCTCCTGAATCAAGAATCCATTCTTGGTACTCTCCTGCCGTTGCAAGTCCAAGTGCTACTGAAGCATTCTTCTTGATTTTTGGATTTTCAGGGCAAACTTTTGCTTTATGTGGTCCATTACAGATAAAACATTTTATCATATGTGCCTTTCTTGGCACAGGTTTCTTTGCTTTACGATGTTTATCGGTTAGAAGTGCAGTATCATTGGTGCTGGTACTTAGACCTGAACTGTATGAAGCTTCCATCTGTAACAGCTTGGTCTTCACATAGTCTGTGGTCAACTCTACTCTTGAGTTTTCAATCGCAAGCCTCATCGGTTGAAAAGTTTCAGTCAAACCTTGTAACATCAACGTTGCTAATAACTCATCGTCAACCTCCTTACCGATGTCACTCAATTGCTGCGCTACTGACATCAGCTCGGTGACATAACTCCTAATTGATGTAAACTGTTCAAGCTTTAGGCTTACAAGCTTTGATAAAAGTCGGCATCTGTTATTTAATCCTTTATCCTCAAAAGCTGACCTTAAAGACTCCCACGCCTCCTTTGCCGTTTTTGCATGTCTTACGTGGATCAGGCAATGCGGTTTTATCATCAAGCATATCCTGGCTCTAGCTTTTTGGTCTCTTTTTAAGCCTAATACATCTGAATTCTCGGGTGTCGTCTGAGTGTACTCCCAAAGGTCGTCATGGATTAAGTACAGCTCTACCATAAACTTCCATGTGTTATAATTAGAGTTTCCGTCAAGTTTCTCTATAGACGTTAAGCTCATACCTGTATCATGTGGTTGCAATCTCTCCAGTCGCTCACCACTTGAAGTTGTACTTACAACTTTACCTTCAGTCGCCATAATAGGTAACAACTTTTTTCATTAAACATTGAATAGACTCGTGCTGGGCCCATAACCTGAACGGGATTGGTATTCTCGTTCACATATAATGTTTAAATGAAATACAAAACATTATAACATGAATAGAAATTTATTTTGTGACACACATCAGAAAAGACAAAAGACGACAATGAAGAAGTCCCAAAGAAAAACAATATGTGATTATTAAAACCTCTTTGCTTTAATATAGAATAAAGTAGTGTGTGCACAACGGTAGTACGGTTACTGGTTACGGCGGTTTCGTGTCGTCTGTATTGTGCATATCAGATACCGACGATGGACAGACAACTATGCTGGACAAACGCCTAGGTTGGTCGACCTGCGCTGGGTGAACGCCTGTGGCACAATGAAACGGAATGCTCAAAATTAACATGTGGCATCTACATGGTGCTAGTGATAAGTGCTCTTCCACCACATGATTAGTAAAAAGACACTTACATGATGTGTAACCAGCGTACACGCTTCTGCAATAACCTTATAATCAGGTTGGCGTTTGAGCTGTTTAACTTTGATTTTATTTTCAAATCAATTATTTATAATTATTTTCAAGGTAACGCATGCCTATGCTAAACAATCCTCAAATGATGATGCCAATACTTTCGATCCCTCGCCTTCCACATTTATACCAAACTTATTCTTTTTATTACCCGAACTCATTATACTTAGCCATCGAGTAGGTCTAAGCAAAATTTGACATCACATCAAAAACGTCACATTATATCGATAAAAATGTAAATGCAAGAGGAATTGAACCGTACGACGTTGCCGACGGATTCTGGCCACAGAGTGTCATTGAATAACACGTGTGTCAAAAATATTTTGTTATTTTTGAGTAATTTTGTGACTTATCGTTTTGTATATTCCTGTTATCCGATAAAATATTTCTGTTTTGTGTATTAAGTATTTATAATCGGTAGTCGTCACTATGGACAAGAACAAACCTCCCGACCCTCCTGATATCTCAAGACCTTCAACCCCTATATCTGGCTTCACCTTCATTGACGCAAATTCCAATCCCCCGAGTCAAATTGCTGACACCGGGTGTACAATAAGCGGATCACTAAGTCCCCAATGCCAACCAAACACGCGCAAACGTCCGGTTAATGAAGAGGTAACGTCAAATCGTCCTTCGAAACAACCCAGAAGTCAAGTCGGCCGGGAAATATATTCTGTGGTAGATAAAGCTCCATATATTGTACACGTGTCTCGCAAAGAGCAACAGTCAAATGCTGGCACCACTCTTCATCCAATAACTTTTGGCCTATTCTTGCTTAAAAATAATGTAACTAACATTATTCGTGATGGTATCAAGAAGGTAGGCAGAAATCGTATTTCGGTAGAGTTTGCATCCCCTGAGGATGCCAACTCATTTTTATCTAATAGCCTGTTATCAAAAAATAGTTTTGAGGCCAAAATACCAACATTTAATATTACCCGCATGGGTGTCGTAACTGGCGTTCCAACGGATTTGTCAGAAGAGGAGGCGAGGTCTTACCTAAATGTGCCTTCAGGATGTGGGAAAATCCTTAAAGTTCGGCGGATTAATAAAAAAATTGTAAGAGATAATACCACTGAGTGGCATCCGACAGAAACTTGTGTCATCACTTTTGATGGACAAGTTTTACCTAATAGAATCTTTTGTTGCTACACTGCCTTACCTGTACAGCAATATATTTATCCTACCATTCAATGTCGTAAGTGTTGTAGATTCGGTCACGTAGAATTTTTGTGCCGGTCCAAACCTCGCTGCAGCAAATGTGGCCGCGACCACCCTGGTGTTGGATGCTCTATTTCTGAAAATGATGCTTTTTGTGTGCTGTGCTCTGGCAGTCACTTTGCCAATAGCAGGGCCTGTCCGGAGTATGGTAGACAGAGAGCCATAAAGACTGTTATGGCTGAGAAGACTATTTCATATGCTGAGGCCAGTAAATGTATCCCTAATGCAACTCGCAGTTATGCAGACATCACAAAAACAACATCGTCTACATCTCAGTCATACCGCAAAACAATTTCCCTAAAGCCAAAGACTCATACTGCCCTTTCTCCGTCTTATGATAAAGCTGCTCATCAGCTGCTAACTAGTACCCCCCAATCTTCTCAGCCTAATGGATGCCTTTTCAACAATCAGCTCTTTGAAAATTCTGACAGTTTGTCTACTATTATTGAACTTCTCATCAAACTTCTGACAACTTTTATGTCTTCTAATATATCCCAATCACCGTCCAACGTTGCTGATAAACTTATATCATTACTTTTAAATATTAAAAATGGCAGCTTCCCAAGTGTTTCTGCAATGGAACGTGAGGAGCGTGTGGCATAAAAAACACGACCTCATATACCTACTCAATAAATATAAGCCATTGGCTTGTTCCATTGCGGAGACTTGACTTATTCCAAGTCTTAGTTTTCGTATGCCACACTTTAATATCCTCAGATGTGATCGATCTGATGGCTATGGAGGATCGGCTCTATTCATAAATAATCGTGTCCCACTTGTGTCCGTGTCTATACCTCTGCTTGATATGGATATGAGTATTGTGGCAGGTAGGGTTGAGGGTACAACAATCATTTCTGTTTATATTGCTCATCCTCATCAACGATTTCTATCTATATTACGGGTTTTATTGCGCAGTATTAATGGCCCTGTCCTTGTTATGGGTGACTTCAACTGTCACCACTTTAGATGGGGCTCTGAACGTTGTGATTCTTTTGGGGAAGGTTTAGTTAACATTTTAGATGAGCTTAATCTGTGCATATTAAATGATGGTTGCCCAACTCGCAGAAGCCTTCCTGGTCAGCAGAAAAGCTGTGTTGACCTCACATTTTGCTCGCTTGATATTGCCGCCGCATCTCACTGGGAGTGTCTAAATTCATCTCATGGTAGTGACCACTATCCCATTATTATATCAATACAAGGAAAAACATATTTAGAAAAAATGTCTCCTCCACTTTTGAGGTATAATTTGTCCAAACCTAATTGGGCAGAATATGCATCAACTCTGGAGGATAAAATTGACGTGCTTCCAAATTTAGTTTCGGAAAATTTCGAGGACTCTGGTCACTGTTATGTTAAAACTTGTTATGAGAGTTTTGTTTCGGCCGTCACATCTAGTGCCGATTCCTGTTTTCCTCTTAAAAATAGTGCCCGTAATAAAATTCCATCACCACCTTGGTGGGACCAAGAATGCACCATGGCAATCAGGGAAAGAAATGAGGCGGAAAAGTTATATGATGAAGAGATGATCAATGAAAATCTGATTGTTTACAAACATGCTCTCGCAAAATCACGAAGATTACTGCGGAAAAAGAAACGTTCAGGGTGGGTACATTTTTGTAACTCCTTATCCCCATCTACGCTAGCGTCTGAAGTATGGAAGAGGATTAACAGATTCAGATGTGGATGTTTGCCTTCAATCTCTTCCCCTATAACTCGGGAGATAGCCGAACGATTTTTTGACAAAATAGCTCCGCCTTATGTACCATCTTCATCAGAAAGTTACCTCTCACCCGTGAGGTCAACAGAGGATCCATTTGATAAGCCATTTACTCTAGATGAATTAAATTCAGTTTTACAACATGTCCGTGATTCTGCTCCTGGTATTGATGGTTTAACTTATTCGTTTATAGCTCGTGCTGGCCTCAATGCAAGGAAATACTTTTTAGAAATAGTAAACTTTTGTTATTGTAATAGTTGGGTCCCAGACCAATGGAAATGTCAAATCATTATTCCTCTTTTGAAACCAGGCAAACATGCAGATGACCCGTATGGTCTTAGACCAATTGCTTTGTCATCAGTATTGGTAAAATTATTGGAACATTTAATAAAGAATCGATTAGAGTGGATTGTTGAGTCCAGAGATTTACTGCCGAACTCACAATATGGTTTTAGGAAAGGGTTCAGTACTATGGATAGCGTTGGTGTTTTACTAACGGACATTCGTATATCCTTATCCAAAAATGAATCAGTAGTCGCAGCATTTCTTGACATATCTTCCGCATACGATAATGTCCTTCTTCCCATTCTCAGACAAAAATTGCATCAGCTAAGACTCCCGGTCAAGATGGTGCAGTATATATGTGCACTTCTTATGTCCCGTTCTTTGGTTTTAAGGGTTCAGGGTGAGGAATTTGACCCCAGGTTAACTTGGAAAGGGTTACCGCAAGGTTCCGTTTTAAGTCCTTTGCTGTATAACTTGTACACAGCGGATATTGGTACTTGCCTTAATATTGATTGCCACATTTTACAATATGCTGATGACCTGGCTCTTTATGTTACTAATGAATCAATTACTGATGCAGCTGTATCTCTCTGCCATTCTCTAGATTCTCTGAATCAATGGCTAATAAATCATGGTATGTGTTTATCTCTGCCCAAAAGCTCGGTAATAACATTTTCTCGCAAAAAGCGTATTCCTCAAATTTCAGTTGTTATCCAGGGACATACTGTACCAATAGCCACAAAAGTAAAATTTTTAGGTGTTTATCTGGACTCCAAATTGACTGGCAAGCAACATATAAATTATCTGGTGCAAAGGTGTGAAAGGATTATCCCAATTCTAAAAGCTCTTGCGGGCGTCTGGTGGGGTTCTCATCCCTATACCATGAAATTAGTATACAATGCCTTAATCCGAAGTGTTTTGGATTACGGAACGTTTCTTTTGATTCCATGTAACAAAGGAGCTTTGGCAAGTCTGGATAAGGTGCAAGCTAAGTGCCTTCGGATTATCTTAGGTTGCATGAAGTCTTCTCCACTCAATGCGTTGCAGGTTGAGTGTGCTGATCCACCTTTAGCTCTAAGGAGACAATATTTGGCATCTCGTTTTTTAGCTCGAGTAATCACCAAATCTACGCATCCTCTTCTACACAAACTAGGTGTTTTAGATGATATATGCAATAGTTCAAATTACTGGTATCGTAAAGACACCCCTCTGATTATTAAAACCTTTCGTCACTACCAGAACTTAGAAGATCCTATCATTCAATATCCCAGACTTTCCCTTTTCAATTTTGAATATGATATTTTATGTTTCAAACCAGACATCCTTTTCGATATTGGTATATCTAAAAAGTCTACTACAGCGAATTCGGTCTTTAATGCGCTGATTAGTGAACGTTGGAATGGTTTCGAAATATTTTTTACAGATGCATCCAAATTGACCGATTCCAGTTGCACAGGAGCTGCGGTATACTATCAAAACTCCAGAATAATTTTAAAATTCAAATGCCCTAAGGAGGCTTCTGTCTTCACGGGTGAATGCGTGGCTATTTTGGAAGCATGCCTTTTTATAGAATCGCACAATATTATTAAGGGCGTAATTTTCACGGATTCCTTGAGTTGTCTTGAAGCTTTGAAGCATAGTCCTTTTAAGAGTAAATTAAACAGTCCTCTTCTTTTTCAAATAAAAAAATGTCTTTTCTCTTGCAAAAATAATAATAAAATTATTCAATTGGTTTGGATACCGGGTCATTCTGGTATCAAGGGAAATGAATGCGTTGACGCATTCGCAAAAAACGCGGTCACATCTGAATCTGCTGATCTCAAACATTATAGTTATTTGGGCTATGATTTGCTGAACCTTCCAAAAAGGTATTTGCAGGCTTCATGGCAAGTTCAATGGAATAACACGGGTAAAAATAAGGGTCGTTTTTATTATGCAATCCAACCCAGCATTCCACTAAAACCATGGTTTTATCGGTATAAGAAGGTTTCTAAAACAGTTATATCTGTCCTTTGTAGACTCCGTGTAGGTCATTGTTGTTCTCCTGTCTTTTTACATAAAATTCATGTCAGAGATTCATCTCTGTGCGATTGTGGGTTGGAAGATGGTACTTTAAACCATTTATTTTTTAAATGCCCCAAAAATGATCCATGTCATGATTTATACAGTCATCTTCCTAAATTAAAAATCCCTATACCAATAAACTTTTCTTCTTTACTGACATATTCTTCTTCTGAGCTTTTAGAAGCTTTGATGATTTTTGTCCGTAGTAATGACATAAGATTGTAACTTGCTACTTGCCTAAAATATTCAATAAATTCTGTACATTAAGTCACGTTTTAATCAATTAGTTTTATTTAAAAATTATTACTACACACGTTCTTCCATGACACTACTGACATTGGCAGAATTGTCGACACCGGCACTGTTGCCATATTGAAAAATTGAATTGAATTGAATTGACGTTGCCGACTTATTTTCTAGAATTTTTTTCATTTTTGAGAAATATTTTATGAATATGTAAAGATTTATTCATCTAAATACCGTACGACGTTGCCTTAAACTTGACATTGGCGAAATTGTGGAAGATAACCTACAGAAGCCATAATATAAGAGAAGAAGAAGAAGTAAATGCAAGAGAAATAGAGGGAAAAAACAATATAACCGTACAACATTTCATTTTTGAGAAATATTTTATTAATATGTAGATTTATTAATCTAAACACCGTACGACGTTGCCTTATACTTGACATTGGCGAAATTGTGGAAGATACTCAACACTCTACAGAAGCCAGAATCTAAGAGAAATAGACGTTGATAACAAAATAATAATAATACACGTGTTTATACTATTTAAGATTATTTACGCATAAGCATTCAATTATATTTAAGGATGACTAGTTTAGATTTTGAAAATATTGCAGTTCAATCTTCTACTACAGTAGTCTACAAAGCTACTTCTCATAATCTCAGCTCATCGTCGTCTCGAGATTTACCTTCGGTGGAGTCTTCTATTAAATTTGAACCTGGTGATAGTCCTAAGATGAAACTATATAAGAAGGGTCTCTATAGTCCCGGCAGTGGGGAGATATGTGCAAAGTATATACCTTTGTCTGATAGTGAAATGCTGATTAATCAGTATTATATGTACCCCAGTGTTGAAGATCCAGGCATTATGAAAGCGTTACTTTTCCCAGGTATGAGGAATGTTGATGTTGTTTTTGTTGTAAATCCGTTTACTGCTGTACAAGGAAGTAAGAATAGAATCAAAGCAAACATAAAAGATAACTAGCGAAAATGAAATCTTTACACTTTTTAATCTTTAAACTTTACAAATCAGATCTATCAAATCTAGGTTCTGAATTTTCTTATCCTGATACATCTTGGTGTTCTAACATAATTTTAAGTATCATTTTAGGTATTTTTTGTAACTACGGTATGGTAACCAGATTTGTCGCCAAACACATTTCAAGTAGACTATTAGTAATTATAACAGATTTGTCGCCAAACACATTTCAAGTAGACTATTAGTAATTATAACCATGTTCTGATTAAGTTTTATCGTTGATCTCATCTATAGAGGAGGAAGGAGTATATAATGAAGACGGTCAAGATCTATATCTGGACTTGTGTAGAGACATGAATGTGATTCCCATAAGGTCCTTTCATAGGAGTTTAAAAGAGAAAGCCATTAATTTGAGAGTAAGTGGATAAGCTCGTATGGTATATGTTAAAGTTTAGGGAAGAAAATTATTCCATAGTAAATTAGTAAAAAATTAACTATCCATACGATTAAATCTGCACACCTGGCCCAATTCCAGTGTACCAATAACTTGTTGGATAAACGTATTAGTGATATGTAAACCACGTTTGTATTTAGAGACAGCTTGGTCAATGCAGTACATTACGAACCGTTTTCGACACGGTTAACCTTATTTTTTTTGTGAAAGATAACAAAATAACATACAAATTTCTAAAATGTTACAGTATTACGGCGTAAACCCAGTTGGCGTAAGAGCGATGTGCTTAGCTTTAGCTTATAACAAAACCGTGAAAAGTCTAGACCTGACAAGTAATTTCTTGGAGCACGACGACGCCTGCTACCACCTCGGTCAGCTGTTAGGCGATAGAAACTGTTTACAGGAACTGATTTTGGCCGGATGCAGGTAAATAGTCACTTCAACCTCTATGCCGATTCTTTATAATGCTCGTGGTGGACATGATAATTTTCTTCTTCCTAGAATTTTACCGAATATGTTGGAGTGGCCTTCCAGTGAAGTTTTCTGTGTGGCGTCCAGATTGAAAACATAGCTCCACTCCATCTCTTCCTGTGGAAGCCCGTCCCTCCTTCGCGGCCACTATATATATGGGCCAACCAATACTTTCTATAAAGTTCCATAATGTTCGCTTTCTAAAATTTTCCAGCCTATGTGGTACCGCTACTAGATACCAGATGGCGCCACATAGAACAATCCCAAATTTTCAGGAACTTACATCACGCTTTAATACAGCTATTAGACAACAGATGGCGCCACGTGTCTTAATTACAAATAACTATCCAGTACACTATATCTTTCTACACGCCTTAACATCGCTACTAAACACCAGATGGAGCTACGTTTCGCTATTATTTACCGGATAGCGTAACAATATGATGTTTTACAGGATTGGGCATAAAGGCATGCGCAGACTCGTGGTGTGTCTTTCCACTCGAAGTATAACCCTGCTGGACTTATCAGGGAATAATATCCGAAATTTAGGTTTTTCGTACCTTGCTAAAGAAATTGAAAGAGGAGCTGTGATTAAAAAGTAAGTGGCTTTTTAATTTATTAAATGAGTGACACATAAATATGCACGTGTGAGTATGTTTTATTACAACGGGTGTCATCGTAACGAAAACCGATAACGGGGATTCATAACATAATTCTGGAACTCTCAGCGTTAGAATTTTGCGTCAGTCTTTTCACGAATTTTCCGTATTTTTTCAGTTTGCGTGCCCAAAAATGGAAAAATCTGTAACCTTTTTGTTTAGTAAGTTTGTAATTTTTTAGATAAATGGCTTTCTTATTTTTACTATAAGCCTACGTCTTCCCAAAGTTTTCATTGATTGGCGCAGATTGTTGATAGAAGATGTTGGAGCTTGTTGCGCCAAATTGTTTGTCGGACTTTACGACAGAGGAGATGTTACGGAACTTAGACTCCGAATCCGATATGATGATACCCCTGATTCAAATCTTAACCCCAAATCCAGCTCCGGATCGAATACCATCAAAACGGAGTTTTAACGAAGTCAAGTGTCATGCGAGTTGTGAACATGTGACAAGTTACGATTCCGACTTTATTTTTTTTTCAATGTAATGACTGGCTCGTCATCATCATCATCATCATATCAGCCGAAGCACGTCCACTTCAAAACGAAGGCCTCGCCTATAGATTTCCACAATTATGTCGTAATTTTAAGGGGAATTTGCCACGCTTGGCCGACATGTTGGTGAGCGCAGTATGGCTACTGTTCCACAGAAGGGACACTGCTGCCCTTATCTGATTAAAATTTCCTAAGTAGCCTTTTGCGACATTCACGTGAGAAAATAGAGCGCTGCTATATTCTAAATCCGGACACCACACGAAATAAGTGAGCAAGAGAGATGGTAAATATGAAATACCAATGAATGTGTGTATGTATGTACCACACCTGTATGTACCATACCTCTATGTACCACACATATATGTATCACATCTATATGTACCACACCTATTTGTCTACAATCTGTGTTACATAACGTCCGACAAAAATAGTCAACTTTATTTCAAAGGGATAGAGATCATGTTTATTACAAATCAAGATGATGATGAATGATGAAAAATGTTATAATTAAATCACTATATAAATATAGTTGTTATACATAGGCTGCACTAAAAGTATCGGGAATGGAATATTTCCACTGTTCCTGTCATATTAAAATCTTTTTAATTGAAAACTCCTTGGTTTTACAAATCGAATACCATTTATTTATTTAAAAAAAGATTCACGGTCTTGTCACAAGGTTTTGTCAAACTTGTTTAGTCGTTGAGAAAATTGAATTGACTCGAGAAAATTCAAGAGCGATGATTTATTATGACTTTCGAAGTGGTTTAACACAAAAACAGTGT
This sequence comes from Diloba caeruleocephala, assembly GCA_947459985.1. Taxonomy (NCBI): domain Eukaryota; kingdom Metazoa; phylum Arthropoda; class Insecta; order Lepidoptera; family Noctuidae; genus Diloba; species Diloba caeruleocephala. The sequence continues at coordinate 5,750,858 of OX381610.1, forward strand.
TCACCGGATGATTTCTGCATTTGGTGATGAAGCCCCATCCAAATCCACAATTTATCGCTGGTTTGCTGAATTTCAACGTGGACGTGTCAAACTCAGTGATGATCCTCGTCAAGGTCGTCCAAAAACTGCAGTCACCCAAGAAAACGTTGATGCTGTGCGTAAGCTGATTGAGGAAGATCGACATGTGACATACCGCGAAATTCAGGCAACTTTAGACATTGGCATGAGTCAAATACAAATAATCTTGCATGAACAATTAGGTGTAAAAAAGTTGTTTTCCCGATGGATACCGCATTTGCTATGTGAAGAGCAAAAAGCGGCTCGCGTTACTTGGTGCGTCAGAACTGTCGAAAGATTCCACGCAGGATCCTCAAATGCTGTATACAACATCGTATCAGGTGACGAATCCTGGATATATGCGTACGAACCCGAAACAAAAAACCAGTCACGAGTTTGGGTGTTCGAAAATGAGTTAAAGCCAACAAAAATTGTTCGTTCACGGAGTGTTGCAAAAAAAATGGTGGCCACGTTTGTCTCCAAAACCGGCCATGTTACGACTATTCCTCTTGAGGGACAAAGAACGGTTAATGCAGAATGGTATGCTAGCATTTGTTTGCCACAGGTCGTTTCTGAACTCCGTAGAGAGAACTGCAACCGCCGCATCATCCTCCATCACGACAATGCGAGTTCTCACACCGCGCACAGAACAAAAGAGTTTTTAGAGCAAGAAAACATAGAATTATTAGACCATCCGCCGTACAGCCCCGACCTAAGCCCTAATGATTTCTATACTTTCCCTAAAATAAAGAATAAATTGCGTGGACAGAGATTTTCATCACCTAAAGAAGCTAGACGCCTACAAAACGGCCATTTTGGAGACCCCACCTTCCGAATGGAATGGTTGCTTCAATGATTGGTTCCATCGTATGGAAAAATGTGTCAAATTTCGCGGAGAATACTTCGAAAAGCAATAAATACATTTTTAAATAGTAATGTTGTGTCACTTCCTTGATTCCCGAAATTTTCAGTGCCGTATGAGCACAAAAAAGAATCCTTTTTCATCATTTTATTACAGCGGTGCGTGTTCGTTTTTGTTACGCGATGTCGTTATAAAATCGGACAAATAATAGTAAAACTCTCGTGGGGAGAGTTCCGTACGATGAATATGTATTCTACCAAATTTTTTTTCGTGGTCGACATCGTTTGTACAACTTAGCGCACAGCGAGGCTTAGAGTGATCCTTTACAATCCTCGCCGAGACATGCCTGGGGGCGACCATTTTACAGTCGCCTTCCTTCCGTTAGAGAAGGTAACCGCTTTACAGTCATCCCCTCCGAGATGTGCCTAAAGGCGTGACATCAATGGGCGAGTTTAGTGCGATATTAGGAGGACCTGTGGCCCCCCTTCGGTGTCGAAGATGACCGTTTCAGTGGTTTTTTAGGAGTCCAGCTAGCCCCTTCGCCTTTCTCCGGGCGGAGGAAGTTCATGACTAATTTTCAATAAACTGTAAATAAATAAAACCTGAGCCTGCACCACATGCCGTGTGGTGCCAGCTCAGAATGCCACCACCGCATCTCCACCCGTGGGTGTCGTAAAAGTCTACTAAGGGATTGGCCAGAGGATGGGCAGCAGCGTCCTTCGAGTACATTAACAACTCAACTGAGATCGCCAACCCGTCAGCCAATCGTGGCGATTATGGCAAAACCCCCCAATGAGCCCACAACACACCCATATCGGTCATTGTGGTGATCTTTGGGGGAGGCCTGTGTTCAGTAGTGGACTTTAGTCGGCCGAAATGATGAAATAAAACTTGAAGCAAAACTGTAAAATTTCTATTATTTTCTTGTGTAGAAAAAACCACTGATAGATAAGAAATTGGATCTAGTATTATTTGTTAGTTATTTTATCGATAACTTATTTACATCCAGTTTTAGATAATATGTGTTTTAGGTTAAATGTAAGCCGGAATGATTTGACAAGCGAAAGTTTACTGTTGATGGCTCAAGCGACGAAACTCAATGACACCATGAATTACTTGGATCTCTCCTGGAACAATTTTTTTGAAGTTAGAGGTACTCAAAGCTTAATTAAACTTACTTAACTATATAAAACTAGCTAAAGCCAGTAGCTTAGTAGCAGTAGTAGCTTCACCTGTGTTAGATAAGTATTTTGTAGGTCTTTGGATTAAAAAAGTCTGTGTAATCTTATTATATTAATTTCAGCCAAAAAACATCCACTGCTGAACAAAGGCCTCCCCAAACATCGCCACAACGACAGGTCTGATTCGGTGTCGTGTTCTCATTGGGGTTTTGCCATGATCGCCACACTAGGATTTCTCCTGTGTCGTGGGTGCGTTTACAGACATGAATTCCACATACAAGATGAGATATTCCACTTACAAGACGAGATGGGGTGGTGTTATACTTATCTATATATGCATTAGTAATAATATCAACTTGTAACTAAGTGGACACTGTAGGGCAAACGTCTCTTCACATACAAAATTAATGAGCTAGCTAACTCTCTGCGTGTTAACGATTTCAGAGCACTAGATCTAGGTTTCTTCAGCATGTTTTTGTTCACCGTTAACGTCAATGGTGTCTTGATTAACTAAGAAAGGACAAATGATATCGAAAAGGTCACATTTGTGCATCATCATCATTATCATCATATTAACCAAAGGATGTCCACTGCTGAACAAAGGCCTCCCCCATAGATTTTCACATGCCACCAGCACCCAACCATTTTTTTATCATAAAACTATCGTAAAATACGCCTACGACACACATAATAACTATTTGCCAACTTTCCAAACCAACACGTTTTGGTATCTACTAATACCTCGCATTATGTTATCCAATAAAACATTAGGCACAACAAACTCGACATAAAACACAGACGACAGACAGATAATATAAATTCCGACTCCTCTTTATTATGTGATACTTAATGCGATAAAAGTTGGCTATAAAATTGTTGAGGCGGACCTGCGCACATAGCCATTTAGAAACGAGCTGAAACTTTCAGCTGGCTATTTCACTCGCGAGGGGGTTCCACCTCTCTCATAAATATTAAACAGGACACAAGTTCAGCGCTACACTTTTATTTTGCACGTGTATTTGAGTATTCGTGCTCATACGATGTGCATATTTTGGATGAAAATAAATTGTGATGTCAATCAAAGCACTTGTTTTATTCGATCAAATTGGCTGTAACAAATTGTAGAAGTAAAATGCGTTGAAACTTAGCCTTACGTATGAAGTTTTATGGTCCAATTATGCAACAAGAGGTTGAAGCAGTTTATATTCAATGAAAAAGTGCAGATTGGTATGATAGGCTACGCCAGAGGAGAAATCCATGTGGTGCCCATTGGTTTAAGAATATAGTGCCAATCCATCTTCTCTCGTGGATCTTGTAAATGACTACTAAAGGGACTATAAACAGAAGAAAGGACATCAGCGTTCCTTCTATGGCATAGTAACCATACTGCGCTCGCCAAGCTGCCTGCTAATCGTGGTGAGCACAGGCAAGTTTCCCCAAAACGATGACACAACTGTGGAATTATAGGGGAGGGTTCAGTAGTGATGGCTCTTTGTCTGTAGTAATGATGATGATCACAGGAGAACTAAGAAAATATGTATTTTATAATCGTCAAAATAAGACATATATTCTCACGCTCTGCTCTGCGCTAGTCACTAGACAAAAGCTGTCTTCTATATGTAAATCATAATCATCATCATCATATAAGCCACAGGACGTCCTCTGCTGAACAAAAGCCTATATATAGGCCTTTGTTTATATGAAAATAATTTACTAATAAATATTTAAATATTTCTTCAAAATAAATGTGGTTATTAATAGAATAGATTAAGTATGTGCCACATAAGAAAGCTCAAGGCCACTTAGTGCGCTATGGAGAGAGCTATACTTGGTATTTCGCTACGAGATCGACTCAGAAATGAGGAGATCCGTAGAAGAACTAAAGTAGCCGACATAGCTGAAAGGATTAGCAAACTGAAGTGGCAATGGGCGGGGCACATTGCTCATAGAACTGATGGCTGTTGGGGCACAAAGGTTCTCGAGTGGAGACCGTGCACCAGACAACGCAGCGTGGGACGACCTCCAACGAGGTAGACAGATCACTTGGTGAAGCTCGCGGGAAGTCGTTGGATGAGGGCGGCATGTAACCACTAGTGGTGGAAATCTTTGTTCAGCAGTGGACCTCGGTTGGATGATATGATGATGATGAGATTATGTAAATAACGTTAAAAGAGTTAACACTGAAAAACGATGCCGTGTTGTGGCTCATATTACAACACAGTTAATTCACCATTACGCTGAGTGATGACCTCTTTGCCACATTTGAGACGTGCATCAGCAAACTGCTATTTTTAATATCTGTAATCTTTGTATTTTCTTTCTGTCGTCAATCGTTATCATACATAGTTTTTTATTACAAGTTTAGTGTAGATATTAGTTTTGTCAATTTGAATGTACCGATACGTGTTTGATGTGGTAATAAATCTTTTACATTTCATTCTTAATTATTTTATTTCATAAATGACAAAAAATACTTTTGCAGTAAAAAAAACACAGGCCGTCGATTTTTTATTTTATAAAAAATCTGTTATTTTACTGACATGATCCCTTTTTTTAACACGACAACAAATAGTCATAATTATTTCTCCTATCGTCCATCTAAGATATTATTCTCCAACACCAGGTCCAACCACCTTATTCCAGCAATTGCGCCATAGTCACGCACTCGTACAGTTAAACTTATCATGGACCAGCCTCTGCATCACAGTGGGACTCAGAGACTTATTAGAAATATCAACTTTGCAGGAGCTGAATCTCAGCAATAATAGGTAATGTACTTGATGATTCCATATCTATTCTATATCAAATACAAATGAGGTGGACTTTCGTCTATACCTGCAAACGTGAAATTAAAGGACCAGGTTGCAAAGTTAGGCCCTGAAATAGTTAATTTATTTGCAGAACAATTTGCTTCTATCTATCTATCAGATTCAACTCCATCCGCACAACGGGATTTTCAGATGCTCCTGCTTAACGTGCATACGCAGCAAGTATTGTGCTCCCTGACAATCTGAAATTCTCAAAGTAATTAAGAAAATAGATCCAACAAAAGGTGCTGGGCCTTCACCAATATTTAAAAAAAGATGTGGACCTGCTTTTACTCTTCCGCTAGCACTAATATTTAACCGGTCATTATGCGAAGGTACATTTCCCGAGGAATGGAAAAAAGCACGCATTGTGCCAGTATTCAAAAAAGGAGACCATTCTGATACCCGAAATTATCGCCCTACATCTATTCTGTCATGCTTCGCAAAACTGTTTGAATCTATCCTATATCCTGTAATTTCACGACTTGTGAATAATAATATAATGGACACTCAGAATGGTTTCAGACATAGTCGCTCAACACTTACTAATCTAGTTCCTTTTGTGTCTGATATTTCAAATGAAGTCGACAGCGGCATGCAATATATACTGATGTTAGTAGCGCTTTTCAAAGAGCTAATCATTCAATACTTCTTAAAAAACTGATTTCGTTTGGGATAGGTGTCACAGTTCTGAAATGGTTTGAATCATATTTAAAACAGAGACCGCAATCAGTAGTAGGGGGCAATTCCATTGCAGAGAGGTGTGAGACAGGGGGACGTCATTTCCCCGAAACTGTTCACCGCTGCAATGGAGGATGCCTTCAAGCTACTGGAGTGGAAAGGATTCGGCATTAACATCAATGGCGAGTATATCACTCACCTTCGATTTGCCGATGACGTCGTAGTCATGGCAGAATCGCTGCAAGAGCTCAGCACAATGCTCGATGATCTCAACAGAGTTTCCCAACAGGTGGGCCTTAAAATCAACATGGGCAAGACAAAAGTCATGTCAAATGTCCATGTCGTGCCCACCCCAATATCCGTTGGGAGCTCTGTTCTCGAAGTTGTTGACGAGTATGTCTACCTAGGACAAACTGTCCAGTTAGGTAGGTCCAACTTCGAGAAAGAGGTCAATCGTCGAATCCGACTCGGCTGGGCAGCGTTCGGGAAACTTCGCAACGTCTTTTCGTCAACAATACCGCAATGCCTCAAGACGCAAGTCTTTAACCAGTGTGTGTTACCAGTGATGACATATGGAACAGAGACGTGGTCACTCACAATGGGCCTCATAAGAAAGCTCAAGGTCACTCAGCGAGCTATGGAGAGAGCTATGCTTGGTATTTCTCTACGAGATCGAATCAGAAATGAGGAGATCCGTAGAAGAACTAAAGTTGTCGACATAGCTGAAAGGATTAGTAAACTGAAGTGGCAATGGGCAGGGCACATTGCTCGTAGAACTGATGGCCGTTGGGGCACAAAGGTTCTCGAATGGAGACCGCGCACCGGAAAACGCAGCGTGGGACGACCTCCAACGAGGTGGACAGACGATCTGGTGAAGGTCGCTGGGAGTCGTTGGATGAGAGCGGCATGTGACCGCTCGTTGTGGAAATCTAAGGGGGAGGCCTTTGTTCAGCAGTGGACGTCCTGTGGCTGATATGATGAATCAGTAGTAGTCAACGGCTTCACTTCGAATACCTATTTCGTGCAAATAAGGTTAAACCCAGGGATCACATCTGGGGCCACTTCTTGTCCTTATCTTTATAAATGATGTTATTGACTACATAAAATACTCTAAGGTCTCATTATTTGCCGATGATCTAAAAGTATACAAAACTGTAAAGTCTCATGATGATTCCTACTTCTTAGACTTGGACGCGATCTCATATTGGTGTCGGTATGACAGCATGGTTGTAATACTAGTAAATGCTTTCATATCAAATTCACCAGGAAAAATAGCCATTTGTTACGGGGTACGAGCTTGGCGGCGTAAAACTTAAAGAAGTTCAGGAAATCCGAGATCTGGGTGTGATTATTGACAAAAAACTAACATTTTCCTCACATTTAAATAAAATTGTAACAAAAGCGGCACAGATGTTATGATTTTTAAAACGTAACACTAGAGGCTTTAAACACGTATGAACCAAAATGCTACTCTACAATACGTTAGTACGCAGCCAACTCGAATATGCTAGCGCTCTATGGAACCCTTTCCACGCGGTACAGACACAACGAACAGAGAGCATACAAAGGGCGTTCACTAGACATTTAGCTTATAATAATAATAATCAACATTTATTTCAGGCAAGTACACCCATAGAAAATAATACAATGAGAAAATTTGTTACAGGAGTTAATTTAAGTTAAAGTTACAATAATTCATTATTTGATTCACGATTCATCATTTTCGATTGATAATTCATTAGAAAGTATTAATTGGTCATTTACAATTCATAATTCACAATTCGTAACTTATAACTTATAGCTTTTCTAACATCATAATACAAATATTATATATCGATTGGATTTTCACACAGGAATACATACGCCACGCGATTTAAAAACAAAATTAAATGTGTAGTCTCCGCGATCGGCGAATTTTGCTGGATCTATGTTTTTTTTCACAAAGTCCTAAGTGGTCAAAATCAATTCAGCTACTTTTTGCAGAATTTTTCAATTAAATTCCCCGTCAACTATCCTCGAAGCAGCATCAAAAAACTTTTTTACTCCCTTAACTGTGAAAACAAATTTAGGTCTACAGTCACCATTCCATAGAATAATCATCATATCATACTTTAGTCTCAAAAATGCCTGATTTGGACGTATTCCATGATAAACTATATAGTTTCAAAAAAAAGATCAAATATTTGCAGCTCAAAGGCTCGTCTTGATTTTTTTTCTTTCCTTTATTAATTAATTACTTAATTAATTATTTTTCTTAGTTTGGTCTGAGTTGGAATCTATTTCAACTGACAACTATCCAAATTTTTGTTATTTTTGCATTCTCATTATTTTTTGTTTTGTTACTAACATAGCCAACTAATTATTAAGTGTTATATACGCCATTATTGTCATTTACATCAGAGAAAATACTGTTTTAAATTGAGTAGCGATAACTGTAATGTAAGTGATATGGCTGTACTTGAATAAATAAATAAATTCTTTATGAACGACTGCGACTGTAATGAAGTTAGCTGAAAGCACTTCAGTATGCGTGCCTTGTCGTCATACTAGACCAATATAAAAAAAATACCTTTGATTTCAAGTTAAGTTAAAGGAATCCGTTTGTCTGCCACACATCTTTATCGTCGATGTAATTATTTATGATATAATAGGCTTTCGATATTAAAACGCGCTTAATAAAGATTTGAATTTTAGTTCTGGTTCTGATTTGGAGTATTTGGATTGAGGTAAAAAAAATCTAGAAAAGGAATTTTTCATTACGAGATGCTTAAAAATCTGTGTCAAGGTAGAGATTTTTCGATATTTCGGAAAATTTTGTACTACTGTAAATCCGTAAGATTTTGCTGAACATACATTATGTTTCTTGGTAGGTATTGACCCAAGCTCTCACCCCCTGCAGTATGTCGTGCTATTTACTGGACATCCTGTATGTTTTTCTTTGAAATAAAGAACGTTAAAATATATTTTATTCTGAAAATCTTTCAATTTTACTTTATTCCAATGCTCGGCCGGTACTATTAAATATTTCTTGAAGTTCAGGTGAATTGTCGATCAAATTCTTCAAAGAATGCGCTCTGCCCGTTGTAAATGAGGATGCACATTTAGTTAAGAACGATTGTAATACCGTATTATCTACTAATTGGAATTGTATATCGGCTTTCGATGGATCAAATAACATAGCACCATAGTAATGTCTTAGATTTTCGCGATTATTACACATTATAATAAAACACTTTTAAACGGATTCTATCGCGTATATTATTGATTTTAGATTTTCCTGACGTTTCGAATACTTTGCAGCATTCGTGGTGCCGGCTCAGAATGCCACCACCCCATCTCCTCCCATGGGTGTCGTAAAAGTCGACTAAGGGATTAGCCGGAGGATGGGCAGCAGCGTCCTTCGAGTACATTAACAACTCAACTGCGATCGCCAACCCGCCTGCCAAGCGTGGCGATTATGGCAAAACCCCCCAATGAGCGAGAACACATCCATATCGGTGGTTGTGGTGATCTTTGGGGGAGGCCTGTGTCCAGCAGTGGACTTCACTCGGCCGAAATGATGATGATTCGTGGTCGCAGGATGACTAAGGTGACAGGCGTCGTTACAGATTTTAAAATGTTATTTTATTTTATCTACCGTACAATTTTAATCAAAAAATTAGTTTTGATGCACGCAGTAATCACTCACAGTGTCTTGATGTTTCTTAGTGCGGTATCTTGTTTGGGACTTTATTATTCCTGCGACCACGAATGCTGCAAAGTATTCGAAACGTCAGGAAAATCAAAAATAAAAAATATACGCGATAGAATCCGTTTAAAAATGTTTTATTATAAAACATAGCACCAGTAAAAGAACTGTTCTTACTATTTCTCTAAAAGTCACGTGGGTGACCCGCATCACCTTCGCCTTGTGTATCTTGTTTTAAAACAAGATACACAAGGCGAAGGTGATGCGGTTACGGTGACAGTTTTAGATGTCATACTAAACAACGGACGGCATTTCGCTACATGACGACTTCTAAGAAGAAATGCCGAAAGAAACTCAGGGCTAGGCTTTTTTGATTAATTTTCTTTGTTATACATTGCTGTATTTTTGTATACATTGCTGTACAAATCTGTGTTTACAAATGATTCAAGACAGATCTTTTCCGTAACATGCATTTTGTAGCTATACAATATTTACAATGCAGATACATTATATTTCCAGGGAAGCCGCATATGCAGAATAAGAATTAACGTCACACATCCCTATTGTTAACATAGTCTGTGATTTTGTAATAGGCTTTTTATTAGATTTGCTTTAATGCGTGTTTTAAACCAAATGAAAAACTAAATCTAATCTGAAAATCTCGTCTAATCTACACCTAATAATCATTAGGCAGCTATCAACTTCTGAAGTGACGTTCTGAATCTCAAACCTCTGAAATCTGTCAATGAAATAAGGTTTTCATTTAGGCTAGCTGGTTTTTGTGTACTTTTATAACCTATTCGTGTTTTTAGCCCCGGTTGGATTTTAGATCCGGCAGCATTTGCTTAAGGATACAAGGAGCATCACTGTTTGACCGGTTCATCTCCGTTAAAATATTTTTTTAAACTATAAGCTTACTGAATACGTATCTCAACCAGATGAAAACAAATGAATTCATGCGAGGCTTCATCATTACGTAGTTCTTTTTCTCTCGTGTGGTGTCAGTTTTCCGCCACCCAACGGCCTCCGACTTGGCTTAACGACTGATGTCTAATGACAACAACCGGTCCCGACGATTTTACATGCCCTCCAAAGCACGAAGAAGCTCAGTTAAAACACCACTGTATGGTTACCCATCCGTAGACTGACCGCGTCAAATATTGCTTAACCTCATCAATCGTTTCATGATTTCGGCCGAGTGAAGTCCACTGCTGGACACAGGCCTCTCCCAAAGATCACCACAACGACCGATATGGGTGTTTTGTAGGCTCATTGGAGGCTTTTGCCATAATCGCCATGCTTGGCAGACGGGTTGGCGATCGCAGTTGAGTTGTTAATGTACTCGAAGGACGCTGCTGCCCATCCTCCGGCTAATCCCTTAGTCGACTTTTACGACACCCACGGGAGGAGATGGGGTGATGGTATTCTATGCCACTACTACTCCATACTTCCATACGACTACTAATCGAAACCGATCGTTTACTAATCAGTAATTGGAGCACTTAGCTATTACGTAGGTACCACATATAGATTCTAAACATTGTTCCCATGACATAAAATTACATTGAATGTTACGCAGACTCGCGAGTTCCGTTTCCTTATTATCTGCAAATGAGATGCAATTATGTCTATTTCAAGCTCGAGACACTTGATTACCAGATGCGAGGGTAAATAAGAACATTAACTGAATGACTCGTCAAGCAGCACTCGTAAATTATGGTCGTTTTGAATATTGTGACCCAAATAAAAGAATTTAGTAATGTTTTATTTTTGCGGCTCAAATATTATACAAACATTAAAATTGCTCTCGAGAGGAAACCTGTTTCATCACTTCTGAAAACGGAAAATTTGCTGTTATTCCATAATAGAAGGTTGAGAAGAGAAATCATCATCATGATCATCATGATCATGATCATATCAGCCACAGGACGTCCACTCCTGAACAAAGGCCTCCTCCTTAGATTTCCACAACGAGCGGTTACATGCCGCCCGCATCCAACGACTCCCAGCACCTTCACCAGGTCGTCTGTCCACCACATTGGAAGTCGTCCCATGCTGCGTTTTCCGGTGCGCGGTCTCCATTCTAGAACCTTTGTGCCCCAGCGGCCATCAGTTCTACGAGCAATGTGCCCTGCCAATTGCCACTTCAGTATACTAATCCTTTCAGCTATTTCGACAACTTTAGTTCTTCTACGGATCTCCTCATTTCTGATTGGATCTCGTAGAGAAATACCAAGCATAGCTCTCTCCATAGCTCGTTGAGTGACCTTTAGCTTTCTTATGAGGACTATTGTGAGTGACCACGTCTCTGTTCCATATGTCATCACTGGTAACACACACTGGTTAAAGACTTATGGATAGAAAATTAATAAAATCGGGGCAAAAATGGCATGACTCTGTAATAAAAAATTCAGGTGACTCCGATAATTTTCACGCAAAACAATGTATGGAATATTTTCCCCAGTCTGCGACAATTTTTTGTAATCAACATTTCTAATAAAGAATACTCTATCACCATATTGCTTTTTACTCAGTTTTAATGGTCATCTATATTATCTCTATTATGGCTACAGGCTACCTTCCCTTGCCGCAAGAAACATAGGAAGAGGCCTCCATTTAGCGAAAACCCTTAAAATCCTGGACCTATCCAGTAATCCATTCAGTCCAGAAGACGCGCTTTTTTTGTTGCGTAAAATGAAACGGAAAATAATTAAGCTAAGGGAACTACGAATGGACCATATTGTAGTCAATAAGGAGTTTGCCGAGGTAAATATTATTATATTATTCCAGATATGATTCTTATATATTTTTTCCGCCACCATTGTTTTCTTCGCCACTAATGGCACTGTATTATTCTACCATTACACGTTCTTGGTCTTGAAGATTGTATTCTCAAATTGGAGAATATTAGCGGTATAGAAGTGGTATTGCTCTTATGAATTTTATTAATTTTATTGTATTAGTGATAAGGAGCAATTATGATAAGATACATTTTATTTAAGGAACTGAAAGAGATATTGGCTCTGGAATTCAGAAAGAACACAAATATTACACATGGATATGTGCTCCACAACTATATGCTACCATTAGTTGATATTAAGATCATTACCTTGAGGAGATTGGTGCAAACCATGAATAACAAGCGCAGGAAAAAACTGGATATCCTGTTAGTTTCCATTGATATAGTAATTTCGCATTTATTTAATTGATGAAACTATACCTTGCCAAACTTGAAGAAGCCATTGTTATTCTATACAAAGCAAATAATAAAACACTTTTAAACGGATTATAGCGATATCCTCAGGTATATTATAGATTTTTGTTTTTCCTGACGTTTCGAATGCTTTGCAGCATTCGTGGTCGCAAACTAAAATTTAAAGGTTATATACGCGGTATAATCCGTTTATAAGGTTTTATTATGAGTAATAATCGCGAAAACCTAAGACATTACAAAGAAAATAATTTAGCATTCACTCAGTTTTATATAACCGCTCCTCTGTGGCCTTCCAGAAGTATGTAGTAATAACTCGTACCCGTAACTTAGCTGTATCATATCATTCAAAGGACGTACACTGCTAAACAGAGGTTTCTCCATAGGTTTCCAAAACGTCCAGTCGCTTCCAACGGCTCCCAGCGACCTTCATCAGGTCGTTCCTCCATCTTGTTGGAGTTCGTCCCATGCTGCGTTTTCGGTGCACGGTCTCCACTCGAGAACCCTTTTGCCCCAATGGCCATTACTTCTACGAGCATTGTGCTCCACCCAATGCCACTTCAGCTTACTTCACCTTTCGGAAATATCGGCAACTGTAGTTCTTCTACGGATCTTATCATCCTGATTTGATCTCGTAGAGGAATACCAAGCATATATCTCTCTATAACTCGACCTTGAGCTTTCTTACGAGGCCCATAGTGAGTGACCACGTCTCCGTGCATCATCCGCATATCATCGCATATATATTATAATGATGTCCTTGTGTGGGTTAGAAGTACACATACACCCACACATCAGCGCGTAAACGTCCACTGTTTAACATGGGCCTCTCAAAAATCACTACAATGAACGTTCATAGGGGTACGGGGTATTGCCATAATCACTGCGCTTGACAGACAGATTGGTGATCGCAGTATATTGTAATTAGTCCACGAGGGGATGCTGCTCCCCATCCTCTCGATATCAACCCTTAGTTGCCTTTCACGATACCCGAAAGTAAAGAGGAGTTTTCTATTCTTTTCCGGGAACCACATGGATCGGTTAAAGGTTTTACCAGACTTCATCAAAATGGAAAAAAACCGCCGTTTAGTTTTTAATGAACATAGCAGTTTATGTGAAAATAAACAGTTTTTTATTTTATGGTGAAATAAGTCAATTAAACTGAAAAAAAATAGTGAACGTTCATGAAAAGACCGACGCAAATATTTAACGCTGATGGTTTTAGAATTATGTACTAAATTTATGGTATCAGTTTTCGTTACGATGGCGGTTACACCCGTTATATTCAAAATTAAGCCAGAATAGATGGGTGTACATGTTCTTTACAGGCTTTGGAAGTGGTAAAGATAACAAAAAAATCTTTGTTTTCACGTACATTTCAAAACCTGTTTTAATATAATCCAAACAAACTTTAAGATATAATTATACTAACTGAAAGATATAAAACATACTCTCAGAAATAAGATCCATTCTAGAACAGTTCATATATTTTATTTAATATTGTTTGTGCTCATGTCATTCTTCTGTAAACTCTATATCGGAAATTATGGTTTTTCTTTTGCTGACTAAAATCCGCATTTGTATAAATATTAATGAGTATAGATCCAAAATTAAGCCAGCATAAATGGGTGTTCATATTCTTTACAGGCTTCAGAAGTTGAAAAGTAACATTGTTTTCACATATGTACATTTCACAACCTGTACTAATTGATAAAATATATATACTCTCAGAAATAAGATCTGTTACTTAAACTGTCCACAAAATTTTGCATTGCAACATTATACATGTTGTTAGTGTCGCGAAAATGTAATTGACCTAACAATTGCGCTTACCTCGATTACAGATTGAAATAGTGTAAAAAGATGACAATAGATATTTAAAGCACTTTTTCATTACTTGACCTTTGAACTGTATGACTTACCGACAGGGTTCGGAATAGGTAAAGGTTTTAAGTAGATACGTAGATCAAAACATGGATATTCCCGGCGTTCCCGGGATTAAAATGCATATCCACACTATGATTTTGTAGTGAATCGAATAGTATATAATGATATATATAAATAATTAATGGGTTCGGAAGTTCAGGGTGTCGTTTACAGAACCTAACTCTAACTAGATACTCTCTTCTATTCAGAACACACTTGTTAGAATTAAACAAGACCCAAGACAATGTTGATTCAAGTGATCTCATCCACACCTTAAAACTCTACGATATGCCAGTTGATGAGGACCTCATAGATTGCATTGTGACGGTCTTCCCAGGACCCAAAGATAAGAGTGAGCGCACAATCAACCTAATTGGTGAGTTTAGAAATACATTACTCGTATAAAGTCAAGAATTTTGAAGCTAGGAAGGAAATGCGTTTTATTTGTTCATTTGTTGAGTCCTAGAAACTGGCTGTTTTGCTCACAATACCTTCAAACTTGCTCGAAAGATTGTTCGGAAAGCGGACCTCGATCACAGTTTGAAATAGTGTAAAAAGATGAAAATAGATATTTAAAGCACTTTTTCATTACTTTTTTGTCCAATACGTGGATTTATTATTTTAAAAGATGTTTATTTTTAAGCTAAGACATCACTATCATTATTGTAGTTACTTGCAACAAATCCTTCTGGATATTTCGTATTTAGCTACCAGTCTTAAACTGTTACTGTAAGAGCCGAAAGGGGGAATAAAGGGAGTTTCCTTTTAGTCGTAAATAAAGATGATTGTAATCGTTCAAATCCTAAATAACTACAGACAGACGTTGTAATAATTATATATAAAATGAAACAGAATATTTATGTAGGTACCTACTGTATGTAGTTTAACTTATGTATTTTAGCGTACTTATTTATAGTATATATGTATATGTCATCATATCAGCCATTTATAAGTCCACTGCTGAACAAAGGTCTCTCCCGTAGAATTCTACAATTATGACAGGCGGGTTGGTGAGCGCAGTATGGCCTCTGTTCCACATATATATGTGTATGTATGTATTTCTTATTACTAATAAAGTCTTTTTCTTTTTCTCTATCAATACATTTCTTTTTGAACCCAATGGTTGACTGGTAGAGTATGTCATATGGCATTACGTCCGCCTTGTGGACCACCATTGTGCATAAAATTATTCATAAATAAATGAATAAATGATTGCTAGTAACAATAATCAAAATTACATAGAAAAAATTGTAATTCAAAAAGAGCCTAAGAATAACCCCTCGGAAATATGTTTCTTGTATAATATTAAAAGGTTGACATCGGCTTACCTAACAATAATAATATCTACGTATGTGTGATATTGCGAGCAGATGTGGCGGACTACATTCATCGTCTCTGGCCAGAGAAGAAAGCTCCACCAACTCCACCACCACCGACTCCGTCGGCAGAGACATTCCCAGTAAAATCCATCAAGAAGAAAGGACAGGTCAAGAAAAATAGAAATTAGTCCTTTCGCTTTATCCATTAAGCTTAGCAGTAGTTCTCTGTTATAAGCGTCTCGTGAATAGGGAAGTTGCCTATATCATTCCCTGAGTGGTCTTTTAATCTTACTATATTAAATCCACGGTGTCAGTCTCGTTACATTGGTGTTATTGATACCTAACACCATTACATTGTGAAAATATACTGCATAACGGACCATCTATATGCCACTACAATTACCGGTCTTCCCATAATCACCACACGTCGCGATATTTGACGACATCCTACTTACATATACTTTTAGTTGCCTTAGATAGCCAGGGAATGAGACTCTGCTAGCCATGTATGTAGTTTCCCGAAAACAACCGGATACCTCATCCGCTTAAGATCTTGTAAAAAGCGACTAACCACGCAACTTACGGATTATTAAGAAGACTGACAGAAGACTCTGTGAAAATAATACATTCTGTCCATCATCCGTCTGCCTAGCCCAGTGATATCATCAATGTCACCATATGATAGATTATTGTAGTGATTAATGGAAGGTTGAAGGAATATAGCTAATATAGCTAAGGCTGATGCACTGGTTAGTTGGTTGCAGTACACTTCCTTCTAACACGCAATGTTAAGATTTGTTTAAGTACGATTAGTTAAGTATTGTTTGCAATGGACGTTGGTAGATAAGTTTTAATTCCTATAGTTCAATTGACTTGTTAAGATGGTCATCAAAAGTCCTGTCACTGGGCAACAAATATAGAGCAACAGGTTACACTCAAGCTATGAGGCATCTTGACAAAAACATCACCTGACATTCCAAGAGACAAGTTCCACAAAGTACCAGAGCCAATAAGCTAATAAAATTAAAGTTTTCCTACAAAATATTCTATGCAACCCGTGCTGTGAAAAAACTGTTGCTCACAGAATACAAAGATGAATGGACGTAGAAAGTAGTATCTATTCATCCTGTAAGGGAGGACTAGAATAATAATATTAAGTTAAAACAGTTCATCATTTCGGCCGAATGAAGTCCACTGCTGGACACAGGCCTCCCCCAAAGATCACCACAACGACCGATATGGGTGTGTTGTGGGCTCGTTGGGGGGTTTTGCCATAATCGCCACGCTTGGCAGACGGGTTGGCGATCGCAGTTGAGTTGTTAATGTACTCGAAGGATGCTGCTGCCCATCCTCCGGCCAACCCCTTAATCGACTTTTACGACACCCACGGGAGGAGGTGGGGTGGTGGCATTCTGAGCCGGCAGACAGTTATTATAGGTATAAAAAATTAAGATAAAAACTTTTTTGAATAGAATTTTAATAATGTCTGTAATGCCTGGCAACCATCGTGTTGCGAAGCAAATAAGCTCAGAGAATAACAAGGCTAGAACATAGACGTAGAACATGGTGTCATGTTTTTTTGTTTGTAGGTGCGGAACGGAATACTGATATAGAGTTAAAACAGATAATATAAGATTTAAACAACATGTATCTTTAACCGTGTCCAACCCAAAAGGAGCGTGTATATAAGGTATGTTAATAATCCACGATATTTTGCATGGTGTCTTAGTAAATGCTAAACATGATGTACCTACCACACAAAATTAATTTGACGACATAAATACGTTTCTTTCTTTTGTGCGATACCGCGCCCGACAGCGATCCGCCTGTTCCGATTGACGTTGTCGACTACCTAAATCGGTCAGCCGACCGCGTCCTTAATATTTGTATTTCCTTACCAGGTGCTTGTGTATATTATTACAACTTACTAGAAGAACCGGTAAGTATCGAAATGAGCGAGAGAAAAAAGTTATATCAAAAAATACAACCGATTTGTTTTTAGATATACCTACATTATCGTCAATATTGACATAGGCGCCATGTAAAATATCGTGGACTATTAAACCTTGTATATTTCGATAATGTTAAGTTATATAAAACGACAAGAAATACGAATTGTGAAAATATCTAAAATTATTCTATTTACAAGTTGCGAAAGTATACTTATTTCTTATAAAATAGCCCAAATTCGATCAGCTTATTCTGAACACCGATGGCCCAGCGCGATATGAGCCGGTCGCGTGATAGGTAAAATTTAAGACCGCTGTTTTGTACTTTTTTATAGTCTAAATTTCTGTAAAGGATTACATAATATGGTCACACATCGATAGTGAATATCACCTTCACGGATCGGACAGAATTTTTAGTATTGCAAATGTAGGTGAAATTTTAAGCCTCAATTACTTTACAATATCATTTTTATTTAAGTTTTTATGCACGCTGATGCTTTTTTGGAGTACAGAAATAAACATAAACATAGGATATTGCACTTTGAACTCGTCTAAAAATTCTTAAGCGAATCCATTTGTTACCCAAGTTGTAATTTAAAAAGATCATATCGCCATGGCGTTGTTGAAGGCGAAATTACTTGTCTTTACTTAGGTATTCAGAACAATCCCTTGTTGTCTTAAGTTCCACAGTTTGTACTGATATATTTAATTTGTTTAAGTTAGCGAGGCTAATTTCTTAAGACATATTTATAGATTTATATAAAGTTTTCTTTTAAGATTGATTGTGTTCATCTTTAAGTTTAAAAGTAATTTAAGTTAGAGTTATATTTGTTATGGTTTGTAGATGTGAAAGATTGTAAGTTTAAAGCGTAATGAAGCTTCAAACAGAAGATCATTCACGTTCAAACGGGTGTGCTGAGGGCCTTTTTTTTTATTGGTGCCCAGTGGAAATTCTTCATGAACTTCCTTCGCCCCGAGGAAGGGCGAAGGGGTATGCCGGACTCCTACCGCCTAAAACCACTGGGGCGGTCATCTTCGGCAGCTAAGGGAGGCTCCAGGTGTGCTGAGGGCCTAGCAAGAATATTTTGACGTTTAGTAACGTATTTGGTGCAGTGGTTGATACAGTCGGCTGCTGCGCTCCGGGTCATGGGTTCGATTCCCGCATGGAACAAATATTTGTATGATCTGCAGGTAGTTGTTCCGGGTCTGGGTGTATTGTATGTGGAATTCATGTCTATAAACGCACCCATGACACAGGAGAAATCCTAGTGTGGGGCAACATTGTTAAAAAAACAAGTTATCAAAATTCCCTTAAATTAAGTCTAAATTAGTTATCTAACGGAAGAAGTCACTAATAAAAGCTAGTTATAAATAAAATGTTAACTAAATGTTCATTTTTATTTTATGTACCTGAAGTAAAATAGTGTTTGAACTGTTTTAGGGGCGATAAATAAGAAATTCAATTCGTAGTGCAAATATTTTCCTCGAGAATGGACGTAACACGGTGGATTAAGGTGCTGTAAATAACTTGGAGCGGTTCTTCGCCGGTTCCGTGATGCCTTCGGGCGATTACTGCGTCAAACTTGGCGATTTTATGGTTCAGTACACCTATACGTAATTTCAGTTTGTGCTTTATATTTAGGATATTTGATGTACTTTACTTTTTTCATTTGCGGTTCGTGCAGTGATAACAGTGCGTACTTTGCAAGGTATCAAATTAAAATATTAGAATATGTTTTTTTTTAATAATCTGTGGTGTTCTCGCTCGCTCGCCGTGTGATGCCGGCTAAGAATTACCACCTCATCTCGTCGGTGTCGTAAAAGGCGACTATGGTATTAGCTGGAGGGTGGACGCAGCGTCCTTTGAGTACATTAATAAAACAACTGCGATTGCCAACCCGTCCGCCAAGCGTGGCGATTATGGCAAAACCTCCCCAATGGGCCCACATCACAATACCATACCGGTCGTTGTGGCAATCTTTGTGGGAGGTTTCTGTCCAGCAGTGGACGTTTATCGGCTGAAAATGATGACTCGGTCTAATTTTATTTTATTAATATGTAATCAATTTATTGCTTGTAATTCAACGTGGGCATTCTATATTATACAACTAAATGACAATACGGGCAAAGTCATTCATATCCATTTCAGTTGCATTTACTGATCGGTAAACGTTAGATGAGGTTAAGCAACACTCGGCGCGGTCAGTCTTTGGATGGGTGATCGTATAGTGTTATTTGAATTGAGCTTTTCCATGCTTTGTAAGGCGCGTAAATTCGTCAGTTCATGTTGTTGTCATTAGACGGTAGTCGTTAAGCCAAGTCGGAGGTGTTTGGGCGACTTGAATAACTCTGACATAAAGATAGTCACTAACTAAACGAAAATGAATCCAGTCCAGTGTGCAGTTCAGTCCAGGACCAGTCTTGCATGGCACTAAACCGAGCTTTACCTCGAGACATTCGTTATTTACCCAGTAATTTCCCTAGCTACAAGCGGTCTGACGCATGAAAACTTCCCGTATCGACAACGTGCCTTCAGAGAAAAATAAATAGGTTGACACGTTGATTATAAAAAAACTTTTTAACAACAAAATACCGACTTCATAAAGGAATCTTTTTTTACTAAAGTTGGGCGGGGTCAGGTATGCCCCAAAAGAACTATGGGTTCATGCAGACCAACGAGAAGTTATATTTTATACCTGGCCCCCGCCTGACTTTCTAAATAGTTTTTTCCTTTTTGAAGTCGGTATTTCTTTTTAAAAAGTTTCATTTGTTTCATTTTAGTGTAATTATATGTAAGAACGTTTCCAATCTGGTTTCAGTATTTAACACTAAAAATAAAAATGACTCAAATCGGTTCTCTGATCTGAGATGAATCGAAACTATTAAGACATCTAGATAAGCGCAGTCAAATTAACATGTTTATTGAAGCAATTTAAAAAACGTGGAGTCGTTTTTTAAATTGCTTCAATAAACAGGCACAAATGTATTGAAATTTATATGGGAATTGCTCAAATCGGTCGACAAATCTCAGAGCAATCGGTGTACATACATAAAAAAAACGTACGCATCGAATTGAGAACCTCCCCCTTTTAGAAGTCGGTAAAAATATGATTTCCCCGGCATCCATCATAATTGGAAGATTTTTAAGACCAATCTCTGTGAACACGTTCTCTACACGGAAAATTTTCACGCATTTAGAATAGCTCCTTAGATATTTTAAGTAGCGTTGTTTTAACACCCGCATCTTGTTAGGCGATTCATAGTTTAAATTTTTAACCGACTACAAAAAGGAGGTTCTGAACTCGATGCGTTTTTTTTTGATAAACAAAACCCGTCAACATCTCACTCGCTCAACGAAAATCGAGTTGCCAACAACAGTGAGTTATTCGATAGCCTACAAATATAGTAACACCACGCACATTCGACCAATACATTCAGGCACTGTTTGGATAGACAAAGTGAACGGTTTCGAAAATACGCCACCGAGTTTTGGCGGCAATTGATTGCAAATGACATGACATAACAGGCTGCGACAGCGTGCTGACGTCACGAGTGCGCTTCAATATCACGTGACCACAGCAAAGGTACTGAAATTGCTTTGAGGCACTGCAATTAGTATCAAATTTCTGATGATACTTTTGGGTAATTAGTTTGTTTACTGCAAGTTCCTGTGCAAGTTTCGATCCCTTTGAGCTAGTTGCCACACATTTTAGACATCAGACATGCTTTATAAGTAATTGAATCTTTATCTTATTGCAATAAACTTTTCTATCGCTACAATTGACGAGCTAACTCATTTTTAGGGTTCCTTAGTTGACTAAGGGCCGATTTTTCAACTGTCAGATAAGACGTCTAATAACTACCTTCCGAATAACCTGTCTGATAACTGGTTGTGAATTTTTCAATTGCCATTTATCTCAATAACTATCCGACCTATTATTTCGCCTCGAACGACGCTAACTTCAGGGAGATGAAACAAAAATAGTGCATACATAGATGTTAGAGCAGGACAGTCTATTCCATGCTCTATGACAAAATATATCACTAGTATACCTAGATGGATCTTCGCTGTTATATTAAATTCGAGGTTATGTTTCATCATTTCGGCCGAGTGAAGTCCACTGCTGGACACAGGCCTCCCCCAAAGATCACCACAACCACCGATATGGATTTGTTCTCGCTCATTGGGGGGTTTTGCCATAATCGCCACGCTTGGCAGGCGGGTTGGCGATCGCAGTTGAGTTGTTAATGTACTCGAAAGACGCTGCTGCCCATTCTCCGGCTAATCCCTTAGTCGACTTTTACGACACTCATGGGAGGAGAAGGGGTGGTGGCATTCTGAGCCGGCACCACACGGCTAGGTTATGTTTATTGTTTGCGATTGGTTACTTTTAGTTTGTTTAAGGCTCCCGTTATTGTGTACGTAGAGTAATTATATTTTATTTCAAATGGAATCGAAGAAAAAAGAACATTCGGTGAATTTTCATACTGCTGAGATTCAGTTTGTCATGAGTGTAATGTGTACATGTGTAAACAAAATGGACTGACGCGGTAACGTATAAAGGCGATTTAAATATTTGAATAAATAACTAAAAGTGTACCACATGGTAAAATGATCGGGCCTGGACCTGACAATTCTTGTATTTCTGCCCAATGGATTAATTAATTCATATTGAGTCTCTTCATCAATTGTTAGGTTAGGTTAGGTTAGGTTAGGTTAGGTTAGAAAAAAGCAATAATAGTAACACTTTTACTTACTTTACGTATGAAACGCAAAACCAAGGAATAACTAACCTAATTGTAAAATGTATTGTTTACACCATCTGTCGAATGGTAATATCTCTCGGATATCGTTCTATCTAAATTTATTCTTCAGATAATACCGGTATTCATATTATCGCAGTCACGTTGAGACTAGAAGGTATCAACAAACTAGAGAAGTATGGGTTTTGCCATTTAATTTCGTAGACAGGCTTTAATTTTGTTCTTTTCCTCTTTATGTTCTAAATACGGTATGTCAATAAAAAACATGTTACACCGTTTAAAAACATTAAGAAGAAGAAAGAAAGAAAGAAAATTTATTTTTACACAAACAAGGACGCACGAAATATAGAAAAAATGTATAAAATGTAAGAGTAAAAATTACTTAATTAAATTAACAATAAAATAAAAAAAATACAAAAGACTAATTGGCCGTACAGGTTTATCCTAGCTATATATCAAAGCGCAGCGCGACGGTAGAACGCAAAACATGAAAGCATGCGAGTGTACCGTGAACATTTCACTATCCAGCTAGGACAAAAAAAAATACAAGCTATAAAAAATAAAAAGCATTATGTAATATGTTCACTGGTGTTTATGTATATTACGGGAGCATGTGCGCCACGTCTGTGCAAAAAAGGGTTGTAGCTCAGCATGAAGCTGCGATTTTGCGACAAGGCAACACCGACAGCGCTGGTTTTCAGTTACAACCCTTGGTGACATTTTGGCGTATTTCGGTACTGGCAATGACGTACCTTTAATATCGTATTACCGTTTGCTAGTTCATAGTTAGCTATGGCGAATTAAACTATATATTAGTAAACAATATCGATGGACAGGAAACAAGAAACATGATCGACCCTGATCGAGTGAAATAATGTGAGAAATTTAATATCTTCGTTTGTTAAATTAAAAAATATGTTGTCCTCTCACAGTCCGAGACATATCCAATCAAGTCGTCTCAAACCATGGTTTCCTGTAGGTATAATCATAATGAGTGACGTAACATACCTCTCTTTCTTCTATCTTTACTACAAAAGGATACTGGCAATCGCCCATACAATTCATGTCCCCGAATTTTGTTCGTGATAGGGTATTTCATGGGTATTTAACTTCGATATTTTATTTTTTTATTCTCAATGGCGTTTAAGTCATATCATCGTTTTTGTGACAGTGAGATCAAGTATAGCGATATAATCCAATAGCTGCTATCGTTTATTTTGTCACATAAATAATATCTATACATGTAATCAAGGATTGGCCGTGTGGTGCCGGCTCAGAATACCACCACCCCATCTCCTCCCGTGGGTGTCGTAAAAGTCGACTAAGGGATTAGCCGGAGGATGGGCAGCAGCGTCCTTCGAATACATTAACACCTCAACTGCGATCGCCAACCCGCCTGCCAAGCGTGGCGATTATGGCAAAACCCCCCAATGAACCCACAACACATCCATATCGGTGGTTGTGGTGATCTTTGGGGGAGGCCTGTGTCCAGCAGTGGACTTCATTCGGCCGAAATGATGAATGATGAATCAAGGAATTGTTCGCAATATTCCAGACAAATTGATTTCCAGGAGAACTTTTTTTTACATATTTAGCACAAGGCCATAGACATTAATATGTGCTTCATTTAAATGTCACTGGTTCATTCATGTTGTCTTCTTTATTGTTTAGCACTCTTTATTTTAACTGTAAATCTCAGAGATAAAACGTGAAACAAATTTAAAAAATATACACTTATTTCTAGTTAAGC
The DNA here is from genome assembly GCA_947459985.1 of Diloba caeruleocephala. NCBI lineage: Eukaryota > Metazoa > Arthropoda > Insecta > Lepidoptera > Noctuidae > Diloba > Diloba caeruleocephala. Next base: position 5,775,053 of record OX381610.1, read on the forward strand.
TTTCTTTTCTGTAACAGATCGGGCCCAAAACCATCCAAGTCGATCATAACATCTTCAAAAAATATATACTACACAAAGGAGTTTTTATCAATGTTTGTTTAAAATTTAGTAAATGAGTTATGGTTGGCTTGTTTTAAAAAAATACATAGCTGCTGATAATTTTTGGTACTTAGTACTTAAAATAAATATGATAATAAATTTAGGACAACGATTAGCTACTCCGATATATAATTAACCATAATGTCCTAAAATATTTATCGCCTTTATGTTGAAGCTCGCAAGTCTTTAAATGCGGCTTGCTGAGGAATTCTATGGGGCATCTGTTGGCTGATATGATGTTGATGCCGACTAAATATACACTAGCTATTTTATTGCCAATTACAATATGAACTTGTAGTACACAAAAGTAGCAGCAAGTACAAGAAAAATAAACTGACTGAGGGAGCCGTTAGTTTTAATTTACTGCGAAGTGCAAGCCGCCTTAAAAGATTAAGGACCAGACGCTATTCCACTAATTACTTCCTCTACAAGTGGGATCGGAGTTGGCTCTGAGACATTTTATTCAGTGTTCATATTTCGTCCTAAGAATATTTTAAGAGCGTGACACAAGGGGTTTAGCAGCAGCCTCCGTTGCACTAACAACATACTATAATCAACAATCCGCTTGCCCCATGATATGATCTTTAGCTAGTAGGATATAAGAAACACTTTCATTCCCTACTAACTCTGCGAAGAAATGCCAAAATAAAGTCAAAGATTTTAAAATCCAGTTATTTATGATACAATATTATGTGAGAAGAATGTTGGGCAACGAGTGGGATTGCCTTTTGAATAAAGTTCCATAGCCGTTTTGAGATGAACTATTCTGATAGACGGTTAGCATGAGTCATCGTGTAGGTCATACTAGTTTAGCGAGCTTAACGATCCATATTTGTAATAAACCAATCGCTGGTATCATGGCTACACAGGCTGGATTCTTCCTCATATTTTTTTTGTTTTTAATACTTTGCCCCATACTAGGATTTCTATTTTGTCGTGGCTGCATTGACAGACATTAATTCTACATACAATACACCCAGACCCGGAACAACTACCTGCAGATCGTACAAATATATGTTCCGTGCGGGAATCGAACCCACGACCCGGAGCGCAGCAGCCGACTGTATCAGCCACTACACCAACCGTGCCGTCAAATGTATGTCTATGTGATGTAACAGGATCACAGGACTAGTTTTGTTTGGAACCGCACCACGCTTATGACCTGAAGATATTGTCTATAGCCACTTATACCCAATTAAATTAATTAATTATGAAACATTATTTGCATACATCTTGTTCTGCACTGGTTAGTAACTTGGGGTTGGCGCAATATATTTTTGTCATATTACAGAAGTTTTGGCAAAAGGGTTTATTTATTTATTTATTCTTAATGTACAGTAGCGTACAACGGCGGTCTTAATGCCGTAGGCATTAACTGCCTGACGACCTTTATAACCTGTTACAGCTAGTGGTAGCAGAGTATGGTTAAAATAAAAGCTAAGATAAAACTTATATTTTTGGTAAAACTTGTGTTTTATTTTCGTTGAGAATATCATCATGTCAGCTAAAGGAAGGAATGAAGAAGCCTTCCACATAGATTAACACAATTATTTTGCGGGGAAATTTTCAATACTCACCTCGCTTGGCAGGCGGGCTGGTGAGCGCAGTATGGCTACCGTTTCACAGAAAGGATGCTGCTGCCTCTCCCAGAGGGCTTAGAGTCCCTTAGTCGCCTTTTACCAGATCCACGGGAAGAGATAAAGTGGTGCTTTATTCTTAGTCCAGACACCACATGGACAACATGAACGGTAATAATCTAACAGATGACAGAACAAAAATCAAGTGCTTAATTTATGATGAACCACACAAGGCACATGAGTGTCCTGATAATCCAATAGAGAAAAGAGAAGTTCTTCAAGCCTTTGTACTCGGCACGTCCATTGCACAGGCAGAAGACTGGATCATCGATTCTGAAGCATGACGAATCGCAAATCTTGGTTTAAGAACTTAAAGGATACTCCTATAAGTCGATAAGTCTTTGAGAGTGGCTTGTGCAGATGGTAATGAGGTGTTTGGTACAGGTAAGGATACAGTAGTATGTGAGTTAGTTACGTATGTACCTAAGTTTGGTTCTAACTTATTGAGTGTGAATGCAATTGTGAAAAATGGTGACGTAGTAGTATTTACAGATAAGTGTTGTGACATCTACAAGAGAAAATAGTGTGAGGTGTGAGGAAAGACTGTTATGAAAGTTGTGGAAGAACGAGGCGTTTATAAAATTAAGTACTATTCGCGGGCTTCTGCGCTAGCAACAATAGATCAGCAGATGTTATGGCATTGGAGAATGGGACATCTTGATATGGATAACCTCAAACTACTTAGAGACAAGATGGCAACAGCGGTAAATTTTCCTGATATTTCTTCTAAACGGTGTATATCTTGCATTATGGGAAAACAAACTAAACAGCCGTTTCGTAAAATGAATGCAACGAAAGCTACGGAAGCATTCGATTTAGTGCACTCAGATGTGTATGGACTCTGTTGGCAACTCAAATTACTTAATAGTACGCACCAAGTCCCAACCTCCCTTCGCCTTCCTCCCAGGCGCCTTCTGGGACACCCACGGGATGAGATGGGCTAGCCCTATTCGTGACCAGATCTACATGGTTACATGAACATTCTTTGCATACGTAAATGAAAAAAGGCCCCAGCTATAACTTCTAATCTCTTGCCGTACATTTCTCATTTCATACCTAGCCTAGTCTATAAGCAACCTATTAATACGTCATAATGGTTTGATTAATGCAGTTCAAGACTTAATTATAGTTCCTGGTAAGCCCCAAAACGGTCCAGCAAACGATTAATTAAGTTGCTGTATATTGTGCATACTGTCAGTGATGTCAGTGAACTTAATCAATTAATTATCATACGCTTGTATAACTGTGGTCATGTCCGTTGCTCTACCATTTACGAAGTGAAACCGTACATATATGTACATACATATGTGTGATATAATTCACAGGGAATTCTCTCTCTCTGTGAAGCAGCAGCTATTTTGCGCACCCCAACCCGGCTGCCCAACAACACAATTTGTGGAAATATATGAGGAAGGCTTTTGTTCAGCAGTGGACGTGCTTTAGCTCGATCGATGATTCTTACATAACTGTTCACAATTCTGTTGAAATAATATAACTGTAATACTGAAATATTGAAATATTTAATGTAATAATGAACATGTCCTACTAGACAAAACCAATCGTTTTCTTAGCTTTGATCGAAGTCAATCCTCGCGAAAGAGAATGTACCAAGAATATTCCGTGAGGTTATCGTAACTCAAATTTCTATAGAGAAGGTGGTTGGCAAGTACCACCTATTTGTAATCCTATAATTAAATTAATAAAGTCCGAAACTTCACTGAACACACCAAAAAACATCAAGATATTGTGAGTGATTACCATGTGTATCTAAACATTTTTTTATGATAAATGTACGGTAGATAAGATAAAATAGTTTTTTAAATGTGAAACCATACCTGTCACCGTAGTCATCTTGCGAACACGAACACTGCATAGAGTTCGAAACGTTAGGAAAAACAAAAATCTATAATATACGCGATGTAATTCATTTATTTTCCTGACGTCGTTACAGATTTTAAAAAGTTATTTTATTTTATCTTTGACTTTGGTGTTAGTCACCTTTTACGACACCCATGGGTAGAGGGGAGTGGTCTATTCTTTGCTAAGAACCACACGGCCGTTAAAAAAATTACCTACTGATTTCTATAATTCCCAGATTAAGTAAAATATATTCATGAACACTATTAAATCAGTGTTGAGCCAGGTTTTATTATTCGGCTTGTCTTAATGCGATCATGACATTTCAAAATCTATTTCGTCGTAGCACGATTTTGATCCCTCTTAAGCCGAATATTTCGCAGTAACATCAAGATATCTTTAGTTCTATAAGCATTCAATTTGTAAAGGGTTTTCTTTTAATATTATAAAGCTATTTCTTTCTCCACATTTAACTTGAATGAGCTGTGAATGAGACATAAAGTCCCGAGATACGAATAACATCAGACTATGAAACTATATCATCATAAAAATGCGAGATTCACTAAACAAATCAAGTAAGTATATAAATACGAGGGCGGGAAAATTTCGGGAATCAAGGAAGTTTTTTTTTTTTTTTTTTTTTTTTTTTTTTTTTTTTTTTTTTTTTTTTTTTTTTAAAACATTTCCCCACATTAGGATTTCTCCTGTGTCGTGGGTGCGTTTACAGACATGAATTCCACACACAATACACCCAGACCCGGAACAACTACCTGCAGATCATACAAATATTTGTTCCGTGCGGGAATCGAACCCACGACCCGGAGCGCAGCAGTCGACTGTACTATTTAAAAATGTATTTATTGCTTTTCGAAGTATTCTCCGCGAAATTTGACACATTTTTCCATACGATGGAACCAATCATTGAAGCAACCATTCCATTCGGAAGTTGGGGTCTCCAAAATGGCCGTTTTGTAGGCGTCCACAGCTTCTTTAGGTGATGAAAATCTCTGTCCACGCAATTTATTCTTTATTTTAGGGAAAGTATAGAAATCATTAGGGCTTAGGTCGGGGCTGTACGGCGGATGGTCTAATAATTCTATGTTTTCTTGCTCTAAAAACTCTTTTGTTCTGTGCGCGGTGTGAGAACTCGCATTGTCGTGATGGAGGATGATGCGGCGGTTGCAGTTCTCTCTACGGAGTTCAGAAACGACCTGTGGCAAACAAATGCTAGCATACCATTCTGCATTAACCGTTCTTTGTCCCTCAAGAGGAATAGTCGTAACATGGCCGGTTTTGGAGACAAACGTGGCCACCATTTTTTTTGCAACACTCCGTGAACGAACAATTTTTGTTGGCTTTAACTCATTTTCGAACACCCAAACTCGTGGCTGGTTTTTTGTTTCGGGTTCGTACGCATATATCCAGGATTCGTCACCTGATACGGTGTTGTATACAGCATTTGAGGATCCTGCGTGGAATCTTTCGAGAGTTCTGACGCACCAAGTAACGCGAGCCGCTTTTTGCTCTTCACATAGCAAATGCGGTATCCATCGGGAAAACAACTTTTTACACCTAATTGTTCATGCAAGATTATTTGTATTTGACTCATGCCAATGTCTAAAGTTGCCTGAATTTCGCGGTATGTCACATGTCGATCTTCCTCAATCAGCTTACGCACAGCATCATCGTTTTCTTGGGTGACTGCAGTTTTTGGACGACCTTGACGAGGATCATCACTGAGCTTGACACGTCCACGTTGAAATTCAGCAAACCAGCGACAAATTGTGGTTTTGGATGGGGCTTCATCACCAAATGCAGAAATCATCCGGTCAATACACTGTTTTTGTGTTAAACCACTTCGAAAGTCATAATAAATCATCGCTCTTGAATTTTCTCGAGTCAATTCCATTTTCTCAACGACTAAACAAGTTTGACAAAACCTTGTGACAAGACCGTGAATCTTTTTTAAAATAAATAAATGGTATTCGATTTGTAAAACCAAGGAGTTTTCAATTAAAAAGATTTTAATATGACAGGAACAGTGGAAATATTCCATTCCCGATACTTTTAGTGCAGCCTATGTATAAATATTATATAATAAATAATATAAATATATATAATAACATAAACTGCTGCAGCATATGCTGAGATAGGGACGTTTTTTGGGCTCGTACAGCACTACTAAGCCATACACTTGTCTACGAGTATATTCTAATTATTTCGTTTTAATTGTCATTGTATATGAGACCAAAATAAAACTTTTCTTTCTTTATATAAAAACTATACTATACCTTAAAATAACGAGTTACTCCAAAACAGTTGTCTTTGAACTTGGCAGTAAGTCTGTGCTTGGAGTAATTATGCTGGAAGGGGACAAGAACCGAACATAATCTGCACCTCACAGTTTGCCTCAATTAACAACTGGTACCACCCACCTCAGGCCGCGAGGACAGCGGGAGATGCATCGTGAAAATAACATGTACTAACATTTTGCTCTAATTGTGTGTTAAAAAAAAATAAAAAAGTGCGATTTACGTTATGTTATAACGACTTTGCTATGACGTGTGGCGCCGACTAAGAATACCCCCCCGATCCCGTGGGTGTCACACAACAAACACATAGCAGTCGTTGTGGCAATCTTTAGGGGAGGCTTCTGTCCAGTGGTTGACATTGTGATGGCGATGACGACTTTTACCAAGTATCATCCGCAATCGTAATCGGTGGATGATATTTGGTAAAAGTCGTCTTAAGTAAATTGCACATCCGAGTGGTGACCGGATTAAGAATATAACACCACTCCATCTACTTCCACGCAGGTCGTAAATAGCGACTAAGGATCTCTTATCCAGAGGGATGAGCGCGTGCTTTCTGTGGAATAATAGCCATACGGCGCTCACCAACCCGCGTACCTAGCGTGGTAAGCACTGGCAAATTCCCCCGAAAATCGTAATACAATTATGGAAATCTATGGAGGAGCTTTGTTTAGCAGTAGATGTGCTTTCTCTATTAAGAGGACGATGATGATAAATTGTTGTCTAGACCGTCAAATTCTGAGCTCTTTAACGGAGCATGACCAATTATTTTATTAATTCACCATAAGACAAGCTACTAGGTTGCTCTGAGCAACTGCCGCTCAATTCATCATATTAAATAATTAAAAAATCTAGAAAGAATGAAATAAGAGTAACCAAATCAGAATTTAGTTCTGCATCGATTTTCATTTTCATCATTTGAATATATATATTTATATACCTAAATCTTTGTAACCCGGAGGTTTATAGACAAGATTTTTAAGCACTAGGTTACCGGATCAATATTGTGGTTGCAGTGTGAGTTTTTCAGTGTCATACGTAACTTCTTAGTTATTGTAAGACATCACCGATGTCAATGTTGAAGAAACTTACCGTAAGAAAAACTCAACTGATCTTAAATCGGGTACAACGCAAAGGCCTTGCGTCTGCAGTGGAACAGTTACAAGCTGATATCATACACAAAGTGGGACTACGAGAACGACAGTGGTTATAAGAGTGTGATTAAGTGCTACAATAAACATTGATAGGAGTCGTTCATGATGGAACTAGGAACTTATGTATTTGACACAAGCTCCTGGGTTAACACTTCAGCAACAGTGAGTATTAGAGAGGAAGCGGCATGGGCCCGCGTCTCTGTAATTTACGGATTTATATAAGTGACGTCTGAGGCACACTGAGGCCTGGGTGAAAGCCGCGTGGATCTCGCTCCCGCACCTTTTCGCGTGACCAACTTTTCTTCGAAGGATTTTCATATTTCTTGCAATTTTACATTTCATAAAGCTTGCCACCATCCTCCATCCTCCTCCAGATAGATACAAAAATGTTTTTTACACCTTTTTAAGACATTGGATAGATCCTTATATTGAATGGAATATATATAATAGATGTTATATTAATTAGGCAATAATTATTATTAAATTGTAAAGAATTATAAATTAAGCAATGTCCACAAATGATCATATATGTAATTAATTTGAACAACGTAATTTAATGTACTGAATGAAATGTTATGTGACTTGTAATCTAAAACTATAAATAAAAAGCATGACTCACAGGCATCACCCTAAAAAGCGGCTTAAAGACCCCATAGTTCTCTTCATTTTCCCTGTGTCCTGATCTCCCCTCACCGGTAATATTGATGCCAATTACCAGCCTGCACTCAAACTGAGAAGTTCGACGGTGATCTCACCATCAATCATCTGTCGGTTGCCAGAACAGAGCTCAGTGACAAATTACGAACTATTCAAGTACTGTTGATTTCTGGCTTAGGTTAAGTGTCTTACTTACCATGTGTTTTAAATATTGTTTTTTAACCATACTTATTATAGACTATATAATATGTGAGTCATCACATTACGTTAGTACACGGTTTATAAATTCCATATTTTCACAATCAGCATTAACATTGCAGTCGTCTTGTTATCGCTCCTCTAGGGGCCGCATACCTAAAGCTATTTATTGTACACAGGAAATTAAGCCCTTTGTCGTTCATCCGTCTGGCTTTTAAGATTCATTTTTGCTTGCGTGCCACGGATACTGCCACTTCTGGGTAACATTGCTCACCTTGCTAATACACGTAATTGAAATATAGACTCTATTTAAACAAAATATAGGTGGTTTTCCCGTATTTTCCGAGGTGTTGCATATTCTTTTCTCGTTGGTGGAGAGTTCAGTGTATCGCCGTAGAGATACGACCCGCTGTTGTGCACTTAAGGTAGATAGTTAGGGTTGATGCTAACAATTTTGGGCGTAATTAGATATTCATATTTTAAATCCAGTACAGATATTTTTTTGTTAGATTTGCGTTTGGGAATAGAAGATTCATAATAGTTTTTTAAATTATAAAATTGCGATTTTATTAATCTTCATGATGATCTAGAATGATTGGTTATGATTGGTTAACGGCCGAAATTAATAATTAATCTAATCCAAAATCTTTGGATTTGGGATCAAAGATTTGTCTGTTTTTTGTATTAAATGAGACCCTAATACAGAACCGGATGAAGTTCAAAATTAAACCTTTTTTTTTCCTCTCTAGGATTTCTCCTGTGTCGTGGGTGCGTTTACAGACATGAATTCCACTTACAATACACCCAGACCCGTAACAACTACCTGCAGGTCATACAAATATTTGTTACGTGCGGGAATCGAACCCACGACCCGGAGCGCAGCAGCCGACTGTATCAACCACTGCACCAACCGTGCCGTCACTTGTTGATTATTAATTTCAAAGTGAAGTTTACTAGAAAATGACCGCAAAAATGTACAAAAGTTATGATAAAAAAATATTTAATTCTTTAAACCATTTACAGGCATTTATGAATAGTAGAATAATTCGTATTCCAAGATGGAGATTTCCTATGGAAAAGAACGGGCAAGAAACTCTTTTTATATAATAATACTAGCTAGGACTCACAGTTTCACCCACCGTTTAATTTAGAAGAAAGTGGATTATTTATATATAATTTAAAGTACTTCGGCATAGATACTTGACATAGAGTATGTACATATATTGAATTTCATGTGTTTTATTTTATTGCACGAAACGCTAATTGTTTTTCTAAAATAAAAGTCGCCTTAGTTATACCTTATAACATGACCTATCTTCCAATGAGAGTCCCGTAGAATCCGTCCAGCCGTTCCAGAGATTAGCGGGAAAAAACAAACAGAGAGACAAAAATTACAAATAGCTTTTTTGTTGTAGCTACCGTATAAAATTTCATATGCATTTGTAAAAAACTGTTATTTCGACATTACAAACAGACACTTCAATTTTATTTATTTGTATATATAAGATGTTATAACATTTATAGTTCCCAAAATCAAGGTTATGTGAAGACAGTTTTGGAGAAAAAAGTCTTGACTTTTTTTAAAGTCAACTACAAGCCTGATTGTTATATTTATTATTAAATTGTCTCTCGTTATTGAGTATGACGTATGCATCTGTGTCGCTTAGCTCAACTATTACTATATACAGATTAAGGATATAAGCACCACTCCATCTCCTCCAGTGGATGTCGTAAAAGGTGACTGAGGGATTAAACCAGAGAGATGGGCAGCAGCGTCTCTTCTGTGGAACAGTAGCCATTCTGCGCTCACCAAACGCATGCCAAGCGTGGTGAGTATTGGTGAATTCCCCCCAATATGATGACACAATTTTGGAAATATATGGGGGAGAGCTTTGTTTATTAGTGGACGTTGTATGGCCGATATGATGATGATATCATGACCCACCAAAACCCCGTTAAATATAGTCAGATTTTTCTTTGACCTATCAACCCTGTGGTACTCCTGCTTGGTGCAGGAGCCCGAGTGACTCAGCTCGTTTTTCAGTCCGGTGCACATTACTGCCATGCGACTGTCCTACAAACAACATTAAAGTTTTTATCTCCGCCTACCTGTCTGTCTGTATAAACTCCGTCTGCAAGGATTCGTTCATACTATTTTTTGTACATTAGTTTTGACGCTAGATTCACAGGGTTTGTGCTAAGTAAATAGTGTCGTCATTGAAAAGTTTAAACGTGAGTGAGTGTAAATATAGAAAGTTTATTTTTATCCAACAGATAAATAAAGTTTGGCTGAGTGATTGCTGCTTTTATAAGTTAGAAATGTTGCAAGGATCTAAAGATCTTGAGGTAAAATCAAAAATAAAATATACATTAAAGCATGTTTGCCGTGTGGTGTCGGCTCAGAATACCACCACTCAATCTCCTCCCGCGGGTGTTGTAAAAGTCGACTAAGGAATTAGCCGGAGGAAGGGCAGCAGCGTCCTTCGAGTACATTAACAACTCAACTGCGATCGCCAACCCGTCTGCCAAGCGTGGCGATTGTGGCAAAACCCCCCAATGAGCCCTCAACACACCCATATCGGTCGTTGTAGTGATCTTTGCGGGAGGCCTGTGTCCAGCAGTGGCCTTCATTCGGCCGAAGTGATGATGTTTTCTTTGTACCCCGTTTCTTACTCAAGCCAGTCCGTGCTGAGGCAAGAAGATAGAAATAACCTCAATCAAAATAATCATTCTGATCCAGTACCTTAGCGTTAAACCTCAGTAACGCGTTAGTAAGGACCCGAGTCCTACTAGTGGGCACCCTTAGCCGTGTTACTTAGTATACGGACGGAGGACCATTCCGGGCGCTTACCAGCTAAAACCCTCGGAGCGATCATCTTCGGCACCGAAGGGGGACTCCAGGTTCTCGATACAATAACACTCGAGGTTTCCATTGGTGCCACGTGTTGAGGCACATCTCCGAGAGGATTACTGTGCAGCGGTCAACCGCTCTAGCGCTGGGCAAGCCCCAAAAAAGGCCACCTCGCACGACACATATCGGGAGTATTGTAAAGGATCCCCCCGAAGCCTCGCTGTGCCCTATGCTGTGCGCAGGCGGTACTTGTTAACCACGTGTGCGCCATCATCTTCCCGGGGGTTACTTGCAATAACCTATCACCAGTAAATTACAATAGTTAATTCTGTCTGAACTCTGTAGATCAGTAACTACGTCAACATCGTTATCATATCACCCAAAGGACGTCCACTGCTGAACAAAGGCCTCCAACATAGATTTCCACAATAGTGTCGTCATTTTGGGGGGAATTTTCCAGTACTCACGACGCTTGGCAGGTGCTTGGGTTGGTGAGCGCAGAAGGGCTGCCATTCTACCGAAGTGACGCTGCTGCTCATCCCTATGATTTAGCGTCCCTTGGTCGCTTTTTATGACATCCACGGCAAGAGATGGTGTAAAGATATAATCTTAATCGGACCAATACGCGGACAAGTATCTACGAATCTACTTCTTAATTCTCTCAGAACTCTATACATAGGTAACTGGCATCAGAAAATGATTTGCCGTAGTTTCATCATCATTAGTAGACCTTCGCCACATTAGTTCAACCCTTTGCCATTTTATTTACACCTCTCATTAGACACACCGTGTTAGCCTAACTTATATAATATCATTCATAATTCGGGTCGGGATCGAATTTTATGTAATGGTGGTGGCTTGGTGTAAATCCTGAGCGCGGTCGCCACCGTGGCTATTGGAAGCACTCGTGTCACGTCGAATTACGTTAGATTCGTATGGATACGGTCATTAATTAATAAATGTTTTAAAGTTTATTAATTACAATTTAGTGTTGCGCAAATTTAGGGATTTTCTATGTAACAGTGTCAGCAAAGGCAGTAGCAATTAGTCGCAAAATCTATACAAATAAATAAAATTGAAGTCATCATCATCATCATCATCATATCAGCCACAGGACGTCCACTGCTGAACAAAGGCCTCCCCCTTAGATTTCCACAACGAGCGGTTACATGCCGCTCGTTGTGGAAATTAAAGTTAAATTTAAAGTTAAATTAAGTTAAATTGAAGTGTCTGTTTGTAATGTCAAAATAACAGGTTTGTACTAAATGCATATATAAGTATATACGGTGCTTATATCAATTTTATTTTTTGCCTTTCTGTCTGTTTGTTTCGGCTTAACACCGAAATGGCAAGACCGATTTGGACGGGACTTTGACTGGCAGATATATGTTATAAGAAGCAACTTAGGCTACCTATATATGAGAAAAACAATGGCTCCGTGAAAAAATATTAAAACCCATGAAATCCAATATATATGTATACTCTTTATGTCAACTGTCTATGCCGAAGTAATCCGATTTCTGTAAAATTAAACGGCGGGTGAAACCGCGGAACGCAGCTAGTTTATTAATAAACATTTCTAAAGTGTATCAGTTATAATTTAGTGTTACGCAAATCGGCTGCCTAATTTGCTATGTAATAGTGGCAGAAAAGGCAATAGCAAATATCGCGTTATTAGTAGCAAAATATCAAATAAAATGTAGTTTTGTTTGAGTCGCCAGCGTTGATAGCAGCAAAACAGCAACAGATGCAACTAAATCCGATAGACTTTTGTGCTTTTAGACAGTCTGTGGTTGTGACATTTGGAATGTTGATCGACTGTTGCGACTGGTATATTTGTATTTGTCACAAACCATCTGCAAGATATGTATGCAAACCGTAGTTCCGATTTTTGGCACTGCAGCTGTCTTAATTCCAGTTAAGATAGAATCTGCAATTTTGTCTGGGTTATTATGTTTTGTTATGAAACCAAGTTAAGCAAGTGAAACACTATGACAATATACATCATGTTTAAGTATAGACAATATTATTGACAGAGCAGAGACTGCGCCGTACACTGTTCGCCTTGTGCCCTGGCTGCCGCAAGAGAAGCAGAGGTCGCTTTCGTCAACCCCCTCGTGGACGGCGCACCGAAGGTGCACGTATATTAATACCTATACTCCAGCCGATGCCCACCCCACGCAAACACGCTAGACGGACGCCACTTTTCTGGCTGCTTTAAGCGGCCAGCGCACCCAGACTGTCCCCAAGGACACGGGTGAGCGTTGAATGTCACCCACCTTATTTCCTCAGGCTGACAGCCACCAGCCACTGCGATTACATCAACCACCTTTTTCGACATGACGGTATCGTCCAGGTCACCCACACCATCATGACCCACATGTCCACCGTCTTTATCGGCCGCGCAATCCGCGTGGCAGAGACGGGGAGAGCACATCCACGCTACCAGCCTGGTGCGCCGTATGCGGTCTCCACCAGCGACGGAGAGCACAATCCCACCACTGGCTGCCCTCTTGATGGGCACCCTGACAGGACCGATACCGAGGTCAGCGAGCCTTATGCTGTCATAAATATTATAATATATTCAGCATATAGACGGTACGGGTGGCGCAGTGGCTAACTGATTAGCTTTCTGTGCTCCATGTCACCGGTTTGATTCCCGCACCGAAAAAATGATTTTATGATCTGCAGATAGCTGTTTCGGATCTGGGTGTATGTGCATATCAGTAAACTGTACCGTGCAGGAAAAATCCTATTATTATTTAAGAAGAGTAATCATTGAGTTCCTTGCCAGTCTTTTTCCCAAAAGAAATTTACATCTTGGAACGCGGCAACTCTCGACTATTCTTAAATGTCTGTAAATGGTTTAAATGAAAAAAAAAAGAAAAACATTTTTGACTTCTCTTACATTCAATACTTCTCATGACCTTACATTTGGTAGCGGACTTCAAAGCTAACTTCAAATTGAACATAACATTTTTAACGTCTTTTGTAAATATCCCTGTTTATAGCCTGTGTGTGCAGACTGTCAAATATTGTTTGCCAAACATTCTCCTCCGTGCACTCAGTTAAAGCAAATATTTTTAATGGAAATGTGACTGCGCAATTCATGTTTTCAACCGACGTCATAAAGGAAGAGGTTCTCACTCAATTCGTCTGTATACATATGGGATGAGAGCGGCATGTAACTGCTTGCCTTTGTTCAGCAGGCGATGTTTTTTGGCTGATATGATGATGATATATGTAACGGGTGTAACTAACATCGTAATGAAGTGCAGGTCGCATAGCACGACATGCCAATATCAACGACATTATCCGTCGTGCTTTTGTCAGTTATTTTAGAACCCAATGGCTTGGGACGTAACGATGGCAAAAGACCGGATGGTTGCGTTACTGCCATGAAAGATGGATAAGCCTCTGGTGTGAGATGCAACTTGTTTCGACACCCTTGCCATCCATCCCATCTTCCAAGCACAGCAGGCTGTGCTGGCGTGAACGCTTCTGCAGCAGAAGCCAACGCTTGGGTCATGGTGTCCGAGTGCACGTCTGCTTTTCAAAGATATAGCTAGATGGTTGGTCGATACTTCGCGTGATCAGAGGGCTGGCTTTTTCTTTGGCCAAATAATTAATGTACTTACATGTGCTTACATTTATATATACATACATTTTTTTTTTTTTTTTTTTTTTTTTTTAATCAAAACGTTTAATCATTAATAATATAATAAGTGTATATAATATATATTTAGTTTTAACGTGTATATAAATATGACAAGGACGTTCCATAAAAAAACGATACTTACTTTACTGCTAAATTAACACATAAAGTATTCCTTCAAAGTTTACGTATTTATAATTCACGGACATTGTTGACGCGTTTTAATTAATCCTGTCATACTGTATTTGTATTGTGTGACTGTTTTGTGTCCCAACAAAGAAAAATGAATAAAAATAAAATATATATTTTACTCAAGACACAGGAGATTTATGTCTTCATACTTATTTCGTGTCTATTAGGATTCACATGTTTAACAGCGGACGATTGTAAGCTTATGTGATTCTTGAACGCGTAACTTCAAAATCGTATCCACACTAAGTCAACGAAGATGGTACGTATATCCAGAAAGTAACACCTCGGCCTCATCCCGCCAGCGACCACCAGACATTATTTATACGCCGCCGGCGCCCTAACGTGACATATTTTAAAGCGACCGTTTTAATAAGTCGCCTTTAACCTGCCACTTTGGGTCCATTGGTTTAATAGAAGAGACATCTTGGTACCACGTGTGACTTCGAAGTTTATACAACTGCGTTATAAAGATGTATGCCAATCGCTTTTCTTTTCTTATTATATAGGAGCGCAGGTTGGTAGATTTTTTGAGAGAGGATATAAGGGGAAAGTGAGTAAATGAAGAGGTGACGGTTGGGGAAGAATGGGAGAGAAAACAAAAATTATGCCAAAACCAATTAACTTGGGACCAGGGCAGAGAAAAGACGAAGAAAGAGGGCAAGCGGGTCGCATAAGCGATTATCGCCACCCATTATAAAGAATTGCAACACCAGACAAGACGCTGATGTGTAGCTGACTTTTAGGGCTGATAGTTTTTTCCTTGAAGTCCCCTATGTCGTATTTCTGCCATATTCTTGGGGGTTGGGCTTCCGACTATTCGACACTGACCGTACGTACAATATTGCAACTTCTCGCGGGTATTCTGTTACGGCATGGGACTACCCCTGTTCAGGTCACGCGCTGCCGTGGGACGCTTTGGGGGATCCTTTACAATCCCCCGGGGGGTGACCGCTTTACAGTCACCCTCTCCGAGATGTGCCTATAGGCGTGGTACCAGTGGGCGGCTCCAGTGTGATCATACGAGGACCTGGAGCCTCCCTTAGGTGCCGAAGATGACCGCCCCAATGGTTTTAGCCGGTAGGAGTCTGGCATACCCCTTCGCCCTTCCCCGGGGCGAAGGAAGTTCATGAAGAATTTCCACTGGGCACCAATAAAAAAAAAACAAGCACGCAAATGCAAAGCTTTGAAAATTCCGGTAGAAGAAAGAAGGAAGAAAAATTGAGCATACCTTTGTCTTAAATCAGTAAAAATATTGATACTACTCTAGGCAACAGCGACATCTTTCTGTCCGCTAAAAGCTGCTACAAAATGTGAAGATGATTGATAATAAACTTCCCTATGACCGATAATCGTAGCAATTATAAGGTGATCATGTCCAGCAGTGGACATCTACGGTCTAATATATTCTGAATATAAAATACCAGATTTATACACGACACCACTCCCGCGCGGCTCGCCCTCAAATCGAAGTGACCGCTCGCTGTCCACGCGACCTAAACTAAGAAGAAGAAATTAGAAATAAGAGAAGCAGAAATTTCAGTGTCACGGGCAGTAAAAAGGCTGTTTGTTACCTGCTCACCCACCACGGCAAACACATCAATGCAACTTGTATAGCCAACGCCATAAAGTACGCTCGCTTGAAGCGCGCGGTAAGCGAGACTCTCACTCTAACTCAACTATCGAGTGCAAGTAGATAGATTGCAGCAAGCTCCCTTGCCGCACGCTGTTTAATGTTGTACGAGTAAATATGTTGTCACTGTAAATTGTATGTACAGAGCACAACCTTAAGCCCTTGTTTGAATCTTCGAACTTATTTTGTGAAGCATAGTTCGGGTTGATGGTAATTACATAGCTTCAAGTATCTCTATGTTCTGCCGTGAGGCGTACAAAATTTCAAATAAATTATATCATGCACATTCTCATATTCGTACACATATTAATTATACTTGTATCCGTCATTATTACCAATGAAATTACCTAGTCTATAGTGTAAGGACAAAATAAAACAACAGACCCTAATTAAGTACTTATTCATCTACAAGGAAGTTCTGAATCGTGTAGTATGTTTTCTTTATGAAAAACATAAAGAGCTTTTTCTTGAATAGTTGTGGATTATCTATACTTCTTATGTCATGCGGTAACCTATTATATATTTTAGAAACCATGCCAAAAACACTTTTATCAAACAAGGCCGTTTTATGTGCTTTGTGGCAAATCCTGTTTCTGTAACGCATGCTCCGAGGATTGTCGTTTAAATGGTTATTATTTTTTACAAAATTAGCAACTTCAAATATGAAAAGCGAAGGAAAAGTCAGCATATTGTTTTTCTCAAAATATTGCTTGCAGCTATCTGTGGGTTTTAAATTAAATGTCACTCTGATACATCTTTTCTGTGCTTTAAAGAAAGCTCTCTATCTGATGAATTGCCCCAGAATATGACAGTGGACACAGTTGGCTGCTGCGCTCCGGGTCGCGGGTTCGATTCCCGCACGGAACAAATATTTGTATGATCTGCAGGTGTGGGTGTATTATTGTGTGTGGAATTTATGTCTGTAAACGCACCCACGACACAGGAGAAATCCTAGTGTGGGGTAATGTATTCTAAAAAAAAAAAAAAAATAGATGATACATTCGCATGATATGCAATGGTAACTGTATGTTGGTTCGCAAGTCTATTCAAGGTCATTGACCCTATTCAAAGTTAAGGTACCAGGCTGAATGTTTTATAAGGAATATGTTTTTTTAAACAATGACCCACCCTTGAATTTTTCCTGTGTCATAGTTACGGTTTACGGACATGAATTTCACATGCACAAACAACTTGACACGGAATAACTATCTGTAGGCCAAACAGATATTTGTTCTGTGCAGGAACCGACTTCACGACCTGTAGCGCAGGAAACAAATTGCTTAGCCACTATATATAATACAATTTAATTCAGGCTTCCATGGCCCATATACCTTACGAACTAGCATATATAAAGTAAATAAAAAAATTGTGTTAATAATTAAGGCTTAAGACCACTTCACTTTGCACTATTATATTGTCTTTGTGTTGTCCTGTGACACTTGTCCGTGGAAGCGACGGAACACCACCCCTTGAGGTCAAAATTCTTCTTCTATAACGGGGGGCAAGTAATAAGTCGGTACTCGCACCACAAACGCCTTGCGTCGTGACACCAACATCTGCACCCTCGGTGAGTACCTCGGCCTTTGTCTCACCTGCTCTACGATGCCCTCCGCCTTAGTGGTGCCAACTGTGCGTCAATAGCTACCGTATATGGCTTTCATAAAAAAAAGCATCGCCAAAATGAAGCTTATTCCTAAATTTGCGACAATTTCAAGGCAGGCAACCTTCATCTACTGTAAAATCTTGTACCTTTTCAACGCCAATCGAACTATGATCGAAAAGTCGCAAAGTAAAGTGGAACTTAATAACTTCAGTCGCATATTCCACTAACCTATCTCAATGTTATTCGGTTGGGTCTTATAAAGCTCGAGTTTTATAGCCGAACCGCTGTGCCACGTCTATTTCCTACGAATACCGCTACCGGATCGGTTGTCCCCACGGAATATTCTGTACAGATAAAAATAAATTCAGATTCCAGTTTTATTTTACATCCGTGGTCGGTCCCTGGTCGGCATCTATATAACTTGCGGGGATTACCCTCGGCACCTCCTAAAATCTAAAGCTAGTGGCATCTGCAACTAATTGATGTTCTGCGGGGAATAAAAACTGCACGATTAGGACCGTGATAAAGGTACCCTTGTTTATCACCCGGAGTTTAGAACTTCGTTTTTGTAACAAAATTGTTTATGCCCGAAATGGGCCGTGCAATTTTCGGGTGCCCAATAAAATATACTGAAATGTTGAGGATTTTCATCTTCCGAAACAGGTTGAATCACTTTTGTTTTCAACTTGTCCGCAAGTTCGCGTTCAAGTTGATAATTTAGGGCGTGGAACTGTTAGCCGCTCGCTGAACCCAAACACACGGAACCTATAGTCGTCTCGATGATTTACACGGCAATAAAGTTTTTAATTTCAAGTGGAAACATTCCATTATCGCAGTTTCGTTTTTAATAAGTGCGGGTTGGAGGTGGACTGGCCAATTTCGCTGTGAAATTGAAAAAGTTAAACGACGCCATCCAGTACAATTGGTTTTGGGTCGATGGTACAGAAACTCATACCGAAGGCCCGACAGGCCGAGTTATCTATCGGTTTATAGAAGACGAGAAACGATTATGGAAATTCAACAAAACTGGGTGAATGTTATAAGTTTAGGGATGAATTTTCTTGTTGAGGAAACTACATCGCAACGATGTAATTGTGAATTGTTTTGTTAATATAACGTGTATTCGTACGTATACGACATAGCTGAAGGGTTTAGTAAATTGAAGTGGCAATGGCGGGGCACATTGCTCTTAGAACTGATGCCCGTTGGGGTAAAAAGTTCTCGAGTGGAGACCACGCACCGGAAAACGCAGCGGGGGACGGCCTCCAACGAGGGGACTGACGACATGGTGAAGGTCGTTGAACGAGGGCCTGTGACCGCTTCTTGTGGAAATCTATGAGGGAGGCCTTTGTTCAGCAGTGGACGTCCTTTGGCTGATAGATGATGTAACTGAACAAGTCTATATTATACTACCTGCCCGCCCCAGCTTCGAAATGTTACATGCAAACCCGATAGCAGCGCCATCTACCGAGTCCAATTGTGAATCTAAACTGTCCAGGGACCCACTCAAACATACGCAAAAATTTCATCAACATCGGTCCAGCCGTTTAGGTGGAATTTAGTGACACACACATACGTACAGAAGAATTATATATATTATAATATATATAAATTACGTGTCACGTTGTTTGTCGACTATGGACACCTTAATTACTGAACCGATTTCAATAAAATTTTGCACACTGTGTATAGTTTTATCCAACTTAAATGATAGGATAGTTTACATCTCAATTTTGCAGTCGCAATATAATTTTATTGCGAATTATTTGTTTATTATCTGACTATATGTTGACTGGATTGATTGGACCCGGTAGGTGCCACTACAATCGGGTTTGCATGTACCTGCCCGTGCGACGCCGCTAGCTAGTATATATATACTAGCTGCCCGTCCTAGCTTCGGAGATGAATCAGAAAAATCAAATATATATAAGATGACATATATCAAAACACAAACAGCACTTCGCCATTAAAGCATAGGTGGGCCAGAAACCAAGCCAAAGTATGGGTATCGGCTGATTGTTTTCCCACACAAGATGTAAAACTTAAATGGCGGGAACGGTTTACTTAATAGACGAGGGGTTCTAAACTTGTTATACTTACAAACAGATTTGCAAGAAATATATAAGAAATTTATGGGACATAAATATCTTAGTTGCCCTACAATATGGTTAAGCTGAGTGACGCTAAAGCGAGTCTTGCTCGTGAACGAGTGCCGTCTGATGGGACTGGTCAGCTTAATGTTGCTGTGGCAGCTAGAAACATCGTTTTTTTTGCGCATGGCGCACGTACAAGGATTCTGTCTGCCACACTGCCAAGACAATTAAACATAAACTTTTACTTATTAAAATTAGACTTGTTCAGTGTACACTTTTTAAGACGTTTACTCTTTTCTCCTACATCATTATTTCGGCCGAATGAAATCCACTGCTGGATACAAGCCTCCCCCAAAGATCACCACAACGACTGATATGGATGTGTTGCCTGCTCATTGGGGGGTTTTGCCATAATCGCCACGCTTAGCAAACGGGTTGGCGATCGCAGTTGAGTTGTTAATGTACTCGAAGGACGCTGCTGCCCATCGTCCGGCTAATCCCTTAGTCGACTTTTATGACACCCACAGGAGGAGATGGGGTGGTGGTATGCTAAGCTGGTACCACTCGTACATAGTCCTCATACATTTTTTTTAAGTTTTTAGTTTTAGTCTAATATATTTTTATGATTTTGCGCAATCAAAACAAAATAGACATTTTATAGAAATTTTGTGAAACGTATAATATAGATTTTCAACGCAAAAAGAATTAACCGCATTCAACTCAGTACACGTGAAAGAACTGAATTTCTTTTTAGGGTGGTTGTAGACCACCGACTGACTTTATGCTCCGCTAAATGTAAAATAGGTATTAAAGCAGATATTATTACTCTCCTTTATTTTGCCATCTTTAATATATAAAGCTTACTAAAGCGACAAGTTGGTACAATACACAAAATAATACCCGTAAAGAGAAATCCACTATGGAACTATACTGACTACGAGTTACAAGTATAATCTTTGAAACCTTCAACTAGTTCAAACAGATTGATTCGGAATATCGTCACATCTTTGGATTACACTGTATCTAAGCGTGTCACTAAAGAACAAACTTGCTTGAGCGAGATGCTAAAACTAAAGGAAACTCAACCTTAAACAATGTGAATAAGATTAAGAATTGGATGTAACGCCTAAGTGATTATTCGTTAATAATTCTGGAGTGGACCCCTAGGGTTAAGGGTAAGCTGGTTATGTTACCCTGAGGGAATCGAGAGTGACTGATTTCTATCGCAGTCTCTCGGATCTTGATAGCTTTTGTTGCCTAACGGATTATTTTTTTAGGTTGGCCGCTTTTAATCAAATCTATTTCTCGATACATTTTGAAATAGGAAAATTTCATTTGGATGAGATTGTACGATTTGTAGAGACGTCTTCTGATATTTTCACTTAACGTTTAGTATGTAGATATATACATTTATGTTTATCCTTCAAAAATACTTGTTTATACTTGCAATCGCAAACACCTCACAATGCCACCATTGTGAAAGCGACCAGGACACCGTACAGCACACGCTCGAGGCGTGCCCTGCGTGGGCCGCCGAGCGGCGGATCCTTGTCGTACGGATCGGGCAAGATCTCTCTCTGCCAGCAGTAGTGTCGGCTATGTTGGCAAAAGAAAGTCGTTCTGCTCCATCAATCAAACGTTACATAATAAATAAACGATATTTTTTTTTTTATAATTTTTATAGTCAAATACAATTAAAACTTTATTCTTCTTTCACTTGCATATTGTATAAGATTCCTTTATTGATAAAGTAGTTATTTTCGGTTCGATTTTTGCATGTTATCCCCGAACAACACGACACTTTAACAAAGTTTAAATGGTTTTAAATGGCCCGGATTGTGCATGTCGCAGTGGCGCGGTTTCGCCCCCGTACCACTTCTCCTTATTTCCTGTTTTGTGGTACCTATAGTTTTCCCTGCATTCGGCTTTCCAAGAGATTTCTCTTGTAATATTTCTTACTTCCCTGATCAGTCGTGATAATGTCTTTAATAGACTCAATGATACATGTTTAATCTTTAATCATCCATCTGTTTATTTCCGTAGGAGCAACACAAGCAAGACCAAAAAGAACAACCAAAGCTACAGTCAATTAGGGATGTACCAACAAACAAAACCGTCCATCATACTTGCCATAACTTGTTGCTCCAGGAGCAACCCTAGGGATTTGTCGGGACACCGTGGACCTTTTCTAAAAGCCAACAAGTCTTTGTTTACAGGTATCTTCACTATTACCTGCTTCTATTATAAAAATTTTATGTTAATTTGTTGCATTTCCCGGTATTCGCAACATTTTATATAATTTCCAAAAGATTTATCAACTGGAATTTTTCATTCATCAGCATTATTTCAACCGAAAAAAGTAAGTCCACTGCTGGACACAGGGCTCCCTCGAACATGGCAACAAAGACTCGTCAGGGTGTGTTGTGTGCTCACTGTTGTCATAATCGCCACGCTTGGCAGGCGAGTTGGCGATCGCAGTTGAGTTGTTAACCATTCACGAAGAGCATCATTGGGATCCATCACAAGTTTGGACAACACTCACTGTAACCTATGTTATTCTCGATAAATGTTTTATCATCATTTGTATCAATCAACATTGTTGTCTCAATTATTTTAAAAGAGTATCTATGGAGTTTCTTTGCGGCTCTTCTAGAGAATCTTCTATAGGATCAACTAATTGGAACCGTGCAACTTAAATTTTGACCTTCATAAGTGCCAGTAATTGGTTTATTTGAAATAAAAGTACCTATTTGACTTTTAAGTTTGAACCAACTACTATGTGAGCTGATGAAAAAATACTTTGTGAGTCCTTTTCCGACTCCTCCGGTAAGTGCTCATCATTTCTAGTGTATGATAGTACAATAATCTACCGAATTTAAAGTGTTAATAAGCGTTTTGAAAATAGTTTACTCAGCCAGCTCGAATGTGCGTATGGGAGTATAAACTGTGAATTTTGCCTTGTGGTCCGCAAGCGCACACAGCGGAACTTGCAAAACGTGCGTTGATTGGCTCTTTCTCTCTCTCGATCATAGACATCAGTGAATAGTAGGGAAAATTAAGGAAACGTAAATTCAAATTATTTATTTGCTGGAACAGGGTAGGTATAAATATAAATACAAAATTTGGATTACTTAAGAATATTTCAAAGCTTTTATTGTGCAACAATTAATTTTCCAAATAATGGACTTCTGGAGCATTTAATGACATCAGTAGATCCACCAAAAGATAGATCATACTTTTTCTAATCGATGCCCCCATCTTAGCATTCTTCTGGTATCGTGGGTACAGTTTATAGACATAGATCTCACGTGCACAAACACCTAGATCTAAAACATCTACCTATGTTGTAGATCATACAAATATTTGTTAAGCGGCGACACGGAGCGCAGGAAGCCAATCCCTTAGTCACTGCGCCAGCCGTGGCGTCTTAACTAACTAACTCATAACAAGCTTCTTATTCAGGGTTGGTTAAGGTAAGACTATGTGGGCAGACGGGCGTCCTGCTGGTACATCGCTACTTTATGAGCAAGATGCCGCAGATTAGCTTCGGTCCGCAGTAAATTGTACGATCCAACGAAGTTAGAGTTTCGCCGTACATTCTGTTTAAATTTCCACGCTAGATTAACTCAGCGTTCCCGTTGTTTGAAGAATGGGTTGAGTAATTATTCTACTTATTAGATTCCTATACCAAGATTTGGAATTTTCTTGGTAATTTTCATCTTACATATAAACTGACTGTTGGCATATGCCACCTCCATCATCATCATCATTTCAGCCGAATAACGTCCACTGCTGGGAATAGGCCTCACCTAAAGATCACCACAAAGACCGGTCTGGGTTGAGCTCAATGGGGATTTTTGTCACGCGTGGCAGACGAGTTGACTCCGTTGAGTATTAAAAGTACTCGAAGGACGCTGCTGCCATCTCATATCCCATATCCCATAGTCATCTTTACCATACCCACGGGAAGAGATAGGGTGTTATTATTATTAGCCAGCATCACACAGAGGTCACAAACTTGAACGATCATTTCATATCCCAGAGATGATATGGTGATGCTATTCTTAGCCAGGACAACATGGTTCAAACTTCTACAAATCTACATACAGTTTATAAATCTGTATGTTTCTAGACTAACCAGAACGATAATTTCATATGTCACCAGGAATCAGACAGACCTGTCCATGAGATTAAGATAAAGTGAGAATTTTCTTATCTTTAAACGTTAAAACTATAAATATTTTTGCATATCCTCTTACCTGTCAATTTCCGACAGGCTAGCCCTTTAGCCCGCATACAAATCAGAACGATAACGTGCGATAAGGAACTCCGTTCCAATATTACAATAAATCTTAAAAAGCAAAGTATACATCTCAGCGAATTCGCTGATATATCATCCATCCACCTCTCCTACCGCGTTCATCCCTAACGGATTCACCTAGCAGGTACAGAATTAAACCCCGATCCCTTACAATAGGCATCTTCAATGCAAACAGCATTAATGGCCAAAATGATGAGATCGCCCTATTCCTTCGCGACCACCTTATTGACATTATGTTGATACACAAGACCTATTTGAAACCCTCTCACAGGAACCCTAGAATTGCAAACTATGATATAGTGCACAATGATAGGACCCACTCCAGTGGAGGAGGTACTCTTATATACTATAAGAGATCCCTCTATTGTATGCCCCTAGATACCCCGTCCCTTTCCAATCTAGAGGCATCTGTGTGCAGGATAGGCATGACAGGTCACCAACCGATCACCTTAGTGTCAGCTTACTTAACCTCTAATGTCTAAGGCGGTCCAATCCAAACGGATCTCGAAGCACTCTTCGATCTAGGTCACTCCGTCATAGTGGCGGGGATTTCAATGCCAAACAGGAGTCTTGGAACTGTCTCACCCTCAACCAGAGAGGAAGTAAATTATACTCCCTCAGAACCTTTCTCAATTTTGACACCATCGCCCCGATATCTCACATCTCAGCAATGTTCACCATCGCCCGGATATACTCGACATATATATCTAAAGAATGTCAACTTTAAGTTGCATTAGCAAGTAGTACATGAGCTAGACTCCGACCACCGTCATATGATCCTTCATCTCACCTCCCGTTATGGTCCCATGGACAGGACATCCCCCTCAGACCATTGTGACGATGGACTGGAGGAAAATTAGGAAACGCCTTCACTACCCTTCATCTTTCCTTCTTCTCTCTCTTCTCTTCTTTCTTCAAATTCCCGATTGCATAACGTCAGTCGCAGATACGCTAGATGCGATCGACTCTCTCACCGGTCACGTACAATCCGTCATGGATGAATGTTTACGGCGAGTTCCAGCGATGGAAAACCATCGTGTGAAACTCCCTGATGATGTAAGTGCACTGATGACGGAGAAGAACGCATTCCTCAGAGCGTACACCTCTTTTCCGATGTTATGGAACGTATTAAGGAGTGCCGAGAGGCTAGCTGGGACAAGATGTTGGGCGACTTAGAGCCAACCCACCTTGCGTTCTGGCATCTGCAACGGAAAGAGGCTAGCTGGGACAAGATGTTGGGCGACTTAGAGCCAACCCACTTTGCGTTCTGGCATCTGCAACGGAAACTCAAATCCGAAACATCCAATGTTGTCCCCCCCCAACCGTCCCAACCAAATGGTTTTAACCAACGGATGGGCAGCAGCGTCTTTATGATTGAATATATGATATGATTATGGAAGAACCCCCAATGAGTACACAACAGAAACCTAGACCAGTCGTTGTAGTAGGGATGGGGATCTTTGTGGAACGTCTGTGTCCAGCAGTGGACGTATTTGGCTTTCATCATGATGACGATGACATTATCCATACTTGTTTAAAGTTCGGTTCTCTGCTAGCCAAGAAGAAGAAAACAGAATACCTACCTGCATACTTCATTACTTTTTCCCACAGTTTGTTAGTTCGGCAGTGAAAGAAAAAATAAAAACATTTCATTTGCCAGTCTACACGGGACGCTCGTAAAATCTGCGGGAAAGAATTATGGGTTTGTTTACTTTTTTGCAAAATTTTCGTCACCCAAGTAGAGTGCTTATGTTTTATTAGTTCCTATTATAGAAGTGCTAATTTGTTGTAAGAAATATAATTTGGAAACAAGATTATTAATTATTTTAACCGGGTATAATTATTGGGTATAAGAACTCTTTTCCTTTACTAAGGAATATCTAACACACAGCCACGTAACTTAAGATATAATAAAAGCTAACATTACCGACTTCCACCGTAACAATATCCCACTCACAGCCTTATATATTGTCTATAAAAATATACAACAAAATACCACAAACTAAAAGACGCATTAAAACATATTTAAATTAAAATGAACGAATACCTCATACATAATTGCTGTTACACAATGCAAGAGTTTTTTGCAGACGGAGCAATAAACTCATTATAATTCTTTAAGACAGACGTTAACCTTCTGGTATTAATATATTAAATGATAAGTAATATACAAATTTTCTCATTTATTTATTTATTCATTTACTTACTTTAATTATGACGGTAGTACACCAATAACAATAATTAAGGACATGTTAAGAATTACAAACAAATAATAAAACTTAAACACAAATACAATATTCTTACATTTCAAGAAACATTAAATTAAAACACAATCATACATCCTTTTCGCAGAACCGAAAACACTATAGCAATATTTTTGGCCATTCATCCGCAAACAAGTCACATTCAGGATTGGCACACAGGAGAGCGTTGGCTGCAGAAAGGGTGCGCAAACAGCTTGTGCCTTCGGTTGCGATGATAGTTGTTGGAAGCAAAAAATCGACACAACCCATTATGCAAGTCTGGCATGACTGTAAATTGCTACCTTTCTCGTCTAATGAGCCAATGAGTAATACCCTAGACAACCTAAAATAAATTGAGTGGGATACAAGTATGGATAGTACCCGTTGACACGCTTGTAAAGGTACTGGAGGAAGGCCTTTTGTACCTTTTCAAGGAGAATAATATGCGCTTTCGTGTGGATTCCACACACACAATTTTTTATTTAAATTTTGTATATTTCTTAAAATAAAGCATTCCAAGTGGTGCCGGCTCCGAATACCACCACCCCATCTCCTCCCATGGGTGTCGTAAAAGTCGACTAAGGGATTAGCTTGTAGATGGGCAGCAGCGTCCTTCAAGTACATTAACAACTCAACTGCGATCGCCAACCCGCCTGCCAAGCGTGGTGATTATGGCAAAACCCCCCAACGAGCCCACAACACATCCATATCGGTGGTTGTGGTGATCTTTGGGAGAGGCCTGTGTCCAGCAGTGGACTTCATTCGGCCGAAATGGTGATGATGATAGCACTTTCAAGCTTGCAACGTACCAATCCTCCAAATATTAACCGACATATTAATATGTACAAAGGTCTTAAGTTTTACAACTTTATTAAATATGGAATTTATTATCTCATCATCATCATCATCATATCAGCTAAAGGACACAGCTGAACAAAGGCCTCCCCCATAGATTTCCACAATAGTGTCGGTATTTTGGAAGCTATTTTTCAAGCCAAGGCACTGCTGCCCTTCTCTCTAGTTTATAATCCCTTAGTCGCCTTTTACGACATACACGGGAGGAGATGGAGTGGTGCTATATTCTTAATCCGGACACCATTTGGAATGTTTTATTTTAAGAAATATATAAAATTTAAATTAAAAAAATACGTACAAAAATGTTAGCTGCCTTTTTCTCCATTTCGCGGTCGCAGGTCGCGGTCTGTCGTGTTTTAGGCGTAGCAGGGAATATGGCCTAACCCGTCACCCGATCAGAGACAGAACAAACTCGGGCGGCACGTGGCGTCATGTCGTGTTCAGCACTGCCTTCTATAGAGTATTGTGCGGCAGGTCAGGTAGAACAGGGAGCGGAGATATTTTCATATATTTTCCCAAATAACTTTAAAACTAATTAGATTATAAAAAAAATATTTGAAACTTTCACAGCAAGCCCTTCCATTTGAAAAGTAAGGCGGTAAAGTTTGTCAAACCTTTTTTATATTTTCTAATTTGCCCTCCAAAAATGACACCCATATTCAAAATTCACTTAATTACGTTACACCTTCCTGTTTGGATTGCAGAGGTTCATATGTGTACCAGATCTCAACATAATCGGTCAAGTACATTCGAAGCACATTGGCTGTGACAGACGGACAGTCAGACACACGAGTGATGCTATATGGGTTTCGCCATTTTTTGCATTCGGACGTTCGGAACCCTAAAAAAGAAGTTATAGCCTCCGGTGCTGAGTTTGCGTTACTGCACTATTATAACACTCCATTAGAATGCCCATAACCGCTAGTCGCTATTGTGCTGGTATACTAACTGCACATTAAAATTCCAAAACTCCAAGCCCGTTCTAGCAAGTTTCTAATTCTTAAGGATATGTAGGTATTTATAGTGTTCCCGAATGTTTCGATGATGCAAACACAAGTTGCGCTGTAAATTGCGATCCATAGACGCTATGTCCGTACACTTTATTTATTTCGTTTCGATGTCAGTGTCGATATCGATTCAGGGCTGCTGTGTAAGCAATACTATTAAAAAGCCACTTTTTGTGATCATAAAAGAATAGGTTTGATCTGCGTAAACTCAATGTACACGTAGATTTACAGTAATAATTGTTTTTTTTCATTTTGTTTAAGTAATGAAATAGCTATTCTGTTATATACCATTTTATGAAATAAATAACAACAATACATTATACACGAACCGTACCTATAGCTTAACGTTAATCTCACTTTTTTTGTTATTTCATTATTAATAAGGATGCAGAAATCAGGTATACTCTACTGACGAACATACAAGAGACATCCTCTTAGTAGACATACTATACTACTACTATACGGAATGAACGTGGCGATTGATGATTGCCAAATGGATGATAGCTTGCTAAGATAGAGGGTATTTCTAGATTCCACATAGATTTTCCATATAGATGGCATGGTTAGTGCGGTGGCTGAAACAGTCAGCTGCTGCGCTCAGGGCCGTGGGTTTGATTCCCGCACGGAACAAATATTTCATATCTGCAGGTAGTTGTTCCCGGTCTGAGTATATTGTGTGTGGAATTTGTGTCTGTAAACGCACCCACGACACAGGAGAAATCCTAGAGAGTGGCAATATTAAAACAAAACTGTAATAAAACATCATGTAGATACTTCCTCCGTCCTAGAGAAGGGTGGAGGTGCATGCCAGTCTTCTACCGGCTAAAACTGGAGCGGTCATCTTCGGCACCGAAAGAGAGCTCCAGGTCCTAATACGATCACACTAGAGATCACAGCACTGGTGTCACGGTTATAGGCACATCTCATCACCCCCTCTAATAGAGGGGAGCGAATGTAAAAGCCCGCCCCCAGGCACTTCTCGGAGGGATTATAAAGCATTCTTCGAAGCATCGCTGTGGGCTGTGTTCAGGGGTGCAATTTCTTAAGCTCAAACATCCATACATCCTTCAATACAGAATCGAAATACCGGTGTAAAACCAGTTTCGGTATTCGCTAAGTAATGAATTAATGATTGAAGCTATTCCAGGACACGTTGCAGAAGGTAAGCCACGAGGACCAGTCTTAGCGAATACCAAATCGGGTTATCACCATTATTTCAATTCTGTATTCAAGGATGTATGGATGTTTGAGCTTAGGGAATTGCACCCCTGCACACGGATAGTTTACCCATCTAGAACTCGCTCAATTGCACATCATTTATACCCTACATTGTTAATATTAAATCTGAACAGGTGTACCGCTTGTCAGCCCTGCTCCGTATGTTTGTATTCGCCATAAACATTTCGCTAACCTGTAAACCATTTAGGTAAGTGTTTTATGCAGACCGCGCTTTCCATTTGGATATTGAAAACTTGTCTGGACCAACTGGTCTGGATTGGAACTGATATAGGTTTTCGGCCGATGAATTGGCTTACTGATTAGTTGTTTGATGTTGAAAATATATTGTTAGTTGGGTATGGTAAGAGAGACAAACTATTTCTAGAGTTTTTCACATATTT
Source organism: Diloba caeruleocephala (assembly GCA_947459985.1). NCBI lineage: Eukaryota > Metazoa > Arthropoda > Insecta > Lepidoptera > Noctuidae > Diloba > Diloba caeruleocephala. The sequence goes on from OX381610.1 coordinate 5,805,036, forward strand.
TGAAGCGTTTAAATCGTACGGAATACATACGTTCGGCTTATCATTTTATCTATATGAGAAGCATAAATAGTATTCCTTATTCGAATTTTTAATTAGCCCCATGGAACCCCAACGGTATAGTATAGGTAGTATATAGGTTTTACGGTATAGTTTAAATATATATATATATATTTAACTACACTACATTTACTTTGCCATGTGGTGCCGGCTCAGAATGCCACCACCCCATCTCCTCCCACGGGTGTCGTAAAAGTCGACTAAGGGATTAGCCGGAGGATGGGCAGCAGCGTCCTTAGAGTACATTAACAACTCATACTGCGATCGCCAACCCGCCTGCCAAGCGTGGCGATTATGGAAAAACCCCCCAATGAGCCCACAACACATCCATATCAGTAGTTTTGGTGATCTTTGGGGGAGGCCTGTGTCCAGCAGTGGACTTCATTCGGCCGAAATGATGATATATATATATAAAATGAATATTCTCGCAAGTTATTCGTCTGGTCGCCGTCACACTTCTCTAGATAACAATTTTAATGCTACCCAGGACCCATCCTGCGTGGCACCAAACTGTACTCGTCACCGGGTCACATTCATTATTTAGTCTCCTATGATTTCACGAGTTACAGTGCTTTTCAAACCGGAACATACTAATGTTTAAACTTTAAACAGTACTGTTTGATAGCAACGTATATGGCACTGCGGTAATACCTGCCTGTTTATATATAATCCGGTGATATTTAATCGTGTTTTTCCTCCACCCCGGGAAATGTCGGAGAGGCATGCCGGTGACTTCTACCTGCTGAAACTATGGGAGAGTTCTTCGGCTACGTAGAAGGCTCCAGGAGCTAAAAATCCACATCTAGAGACACCCATTATTGCCACACCTCTAGGAGGGGATAACCGTAAAGAGGTCACCTCCTCTAGCGAAAGAGAGGCGACTTAACATGGCCGGTCCCCAGGAATATCTCGAGGGAATTGTAATGGATCCCGCCGAAGCCAAGCTGTGCTCTGTGCTGCGCACACAGCTGCAACGGTGGTACTTTTTTCATCGCCTAGGAGAAGTGCAAAGGTACTCCTACCGGCTAAAACTACTGGAGCGGTCATCATCGGCACCTAAGGGAGGCTCCAGGTCCTCATATGATCACACTAGAGCCGCCCACTGGTGCCAAGCCTATAGACACATCTTGGAGAGGGTGACTGTAAAGCGACTTTCACGGCATGGTTGGTGCAGTGGCTGATACAGTCGGCTGCTGCGCTCTGGGTTACGGGTTTAATTCCCGCACGGAACAAATATGTAAATTCTGCAGGTAGTTGTTCCGGGTCTGGGTGTATTGTGTGTGGAATATATGCCTGTAAACGCACCCACGACACATCAATCCTAGTGCGGGGCAAGGTCTTTAAAAAAAAAAGCGGTCACTCCCACGGGGGGATTGTAAAGAATCCCCCAAAGCGTACCACGACAGCACGCGACCACATGCGTGCTATACCGTCTTCTCTTGGGTCGCTCGGTGTGGTAACGCAGATTCCCCAATCTATCTATCTATCGCACCCGCGAACCCAGCAACGGTGGTACCTACCCAGCCTGATTCTTGCAATAAGAGACCTGCCACCAGTAGATAGTGTACGCTCTACTGGATGAAATGAGTTATAAGTATAGGTCACTCAGATAGACTGTTCTGCATAAAAGCTATCAGACACTAGCTGGTTATTTCTACAAGAGATCTACAAAAATGTGGATTTTCTTTATCGTAAATAGAAATATTGTATAACTGAAAAAAAATCTCGCACCGCCGCCGTGCGGGAATACGTTAAAGGGATGATTAAAAAAAATTGTATCTCGTAAATAAAATGTATCGTAGTAGACTCACTTTGGTGGACGAAAAAGGTAGTGGCCGTCTATGACGGTTGTTACAATCAAAGAAAATAGCCAGATTATATCATTTTTACGATATCGATACTAGGGTCTAATTATGTATCTATCACCGGTTGGCTGTATTAAAATAAATCAACAACGCTTACCAAAGTGAAGCAAGCAAAAAGTGCAGAAGAGAATATTGCAAGACCTGGTGGCCAGTTGAGAGGTATCTTCTGATGAAGTCTACACTCCAGCCCACTGGCGCTCATATACAAGCAGCAGCTGCTCACAGCAACAGCACCGAGAGCTTTCAACTCGAACTCCAATATTGCGTCAAGTGCCTAGAACCTGTGGATGTGGCTGACATAAATGGTAGGTTTGTATAAACTTCGAATATGTCCGTAGTGACGAACATAAACTTAAAAAAAAACCTGCAGTTGTTTCATATATTTATGTCTATGTACCTATGAATAGCCTAATTTTTTTTCTAAGTCAGCTGTTTTTTTTTTACGTTTTTTCAAAAAATTACATATAGCATTCAAAAAGTCACATTGTTACATGTTAGGTTTGGAACCTGTGCGCAGAATAGAACCGCGCATTATGAGGATCTGGGGGGATCGTTTACAATCTGCCCGGGGAGGGTGACCGCTTTACTAGTCACCCTCTCCGCGATGTGTCTATAGCCGAGGCACCAGTAGATTGCTCTAGTGCGATCATACGAGGACCTGGAACCCGCATTAGGTGCCGAAGATGATCACTCCAGTGGTTTTAGCCAATAAGAAGCCGGCATGCCCCCGCTTCGTCCTTCCCCGGGGTGGAGGAAGTTCATGATGAATTTTCACTGGAAAAAAAACCTTTGGGCCCCTCAACCCAGTGCTTAAAATGCGAGACCATGGACCTTCAGGCCACTACGATAGGCACATGCCACCATTACTTGCTTATCCATATTAAAATATATCACGTATCTGAATATTGCAATAACCCCAAGTAAAACCAATGTTAAAGTTTTCTCTTCGTAAACTTTCACGAATTTCGAGATAAAAGCTGATCCGTGAGTTTTAAGTTTTTACTAAGTTCAGAAATATCACTGATTGAAATGGGTTTTAGTATTACGGTACGTTGCATCGAGTGGCACCGACTACATTAATATTAAATGGTGTCTTAAGAGGCAAGCAAACGACATAATAACAGCACCATTTAGGTATCAATGCTATGGTTTCATAGCAAGGTTTTTTGGGTGCTGCAAATTGAGAGCTTTAGTAGGTAGATCACACTGACAGCGAGACTTAGGGGGATCCTTTACAATCCTCCCCGAGAAGTGCCTAGGGGGCGGCCTTTTTACAGCCGCTTGCCCTCCGCTAGAGGGGGTGACCGCTTTACAGTCATCCCTTCCGAGATGTGCCTAAAGGCATGGGCGGCTCTAGTGTGATCTTACGAGGACCTGGAGCCCTCTTCGGTGCCGAAGATGACCGCTTCAGTGGCTTTAGCCGGTAGGAGTCCGGCATGATCATACGAGGACCTGGAGCCTCCCTTAGGTGCCGAAGATGACCGCTCCAGTGGTTTTAGCCGGTAGGAGTCCGGCATATCCCTTCGCCCTTCCCCGGGGTGGAGGAAGTTCTATGTAGAATTTCCACTGGACATCAATACACAAAAAAGGTAGATCACACTGATAACGATTAGGTTATAATTTTTTGTAGTGGTAAACCAAAAAGGCCCGCTAGCCGAGTCTGAAATTATATCAAAGTGGAATTGGGGCCTCGACTTAGGGCGTTGCTGGTGGAATCTATGGAGCTGGATCTGTAGGTTTGACAAATGATTGCACACAGTGGTGAGACGGTAGGTGACTCCCGTTTGTCATCAGTGCAGCTGCAGTTACGATATGGAGCAGCACATTCTTGCATTGCCCTGCTTGGTAATGCCGTGATCTTGCAGCAGCCTGGTCCTGGTCAGAATTCGCTGCCTTGGTGAAACTCCTAGTCAACAGTGAAGGTTTGGGAGGCAATCGCATCCTGTGATGAGGATATCTTACGGAAAGAAGCGGCGGAATAGGTCTGGGAAGACATAATCCGTTGCAGGCAAACAGGTCGGCGCTGGTGATAGCTGCATAGGTATGCAGTACTCCCCACAAACAAGTGTCCCCAGATACGTCAAAAATTTGATACTGCGTGGGCATGCCACATTTTCAGCGTTATTAAGTTTTGATACCATTTTTATGTACATAATCCAAAATCGCGTTCGAAAATACGCCATGCTGTGGACGAAAAGAGTGAATTTGCGATACTGAATAAATGTATTATTATTCCATAGATTTCTTGTTGATTTTTCAACTGACTTTACATAAAGCAGCTTTCTTTTGCTCCTCAATATAAATCGAACTCTTTTCTCCAATATATTCCCACGTAAATCTCAAAGTATGTTTACCGATATAGGTCAACAAGCGCCCGCATTAGTAGCTACATTCAGTTCTCGTCGACGAGCCGATTCAATTTCCTAGTGCGTGGCTAAATTATATAATACGCAGTCGAGTGTTCCCTTGGCGGACAAATCTCGCGGCTGTCATCATGCAATTGTTCCAACCTTGGTCCATAGTACAAAACTAAACACTACGTATGGATTGCCAATTAGATACTTGTTCCTTGATTCTTGAAGAAACTTCTGATGTTTTGATAGGAGATTGAATCCAATGAAAAATAAAATGTTTAAGATTTAATTTAAATTATGCCTATAAATGTTTTACGGTGGACGTCACGGATTAATGTGAAGATTACAGAAGAATTAATAAATACTAAGAACATCTGTCTCATCATCATCATTATATCAAAGGACGGTCACAGCTGGATAAAGGCCCCGCCCCCCACTAATTTCTACAATCGTATCATCATTTTGAAGAGAATTTTCCAATACTCACTAAGCTTGGTAGGTGGTGGGTTAGTGAGCACAGTATGGCTGTTCGCCTTTAACGGCATCAACGGGAGGAAATGAGGTGGTGCTATATGCTTAATCTGGACACTACACGGAACTCTAAGGAACATCAGTCAGATCAGGATTAATACGTTAAATTAAGTGATATCTGACTTTTATACGTTTACTGTATTCAGATAAATAAATAAACACCTATTTCAATAAATTAGTAAAATTTGGTTGAACAAATAAAATGTTCGGATGCTCCCACAGCTCTATGTCGTAATCATAGCCAAGGATAACCACACAAACATAATTCCTGTCGAACATTACATACTCTGGCAACACCCGCTAGGGTCACAAGGAAGGAACGAGGAAGCCCCTTCAATTTGCGAGACCATAAACATGTTTTACGAGCTGACCGTGATGGACATACGAACATTATTTGTGTGAACAAGAACCGGTTACGGCTCCATATAATATATCGTCTCTATGTCGCTAATTGTTTCCGCCTTTATGTTACGGTAGTTCGTACAATTAATTTTGATGACTTTTGGGTTTATGTTTTGGGTGGATTCTCCTTTTACGGTAGAGAATTTGTGATGTTAACGCTAATGTTAGGTCGCTAGGCTCTCGCTGAAAATCAGCGCTGTAGCGATTTATGCTCTGCCGCATTATGCTGAGCATGGCACAATGGTGAAATAATAATCTATTTATAAGTTAATGCCTACTATAACACTTTACTAGGTGGTACAACTGATTTAATTTTAGTTTCTTTTCTCCGTTTAGTCACCTGATTGCAGTCTTATTGTTTTATTTTTTGAATTTATATTACCTGTGTTTTAAGTGAACGCTGCTACTGCGTGGAGAATAAAATTGTAAGCCAGTAAAATATTTTTATTTATTTATTTCTTTCTATTTTATAATAATGAAACGACGAGGACTTTTCTGACAGTCTCTTGTTTCGGTAACCTGTCTTCAACCGATACATAGTTTTTCCAGTGTACACCGCAGTGTACAATTGGTTAAGCGATTGCTTTTCTGTGCTCCGGTGCGCGGGCTCAATCCACACATGGAACAACAGCAATGTGTTCCGGGTCTGTCTGTGCATGTGAGATTTATGCCCGTAATATTTATCCTCGATATAGGAGTAATCTAGTATGGGCATCCTTGGACTCTTCAACCGATACATTGCTTTATCTCCACTATAAACTTTCTAGACTATTGCCGACGATATTTAGCCCAAAAGCTAAATCGTTGGAATGGCGATCAAAAGATTCCTTTTCATTATACCCGGCGGGTGACGTTGCACGACGGCGCAAACGGCAGCAGCATTAAGTATATAGTCTATGGGCAGCAGTTCGCTCACGTCATTCGAATATAATGGTAGTGCGGTGCGATGCTTTGCCACGTGCTAAATAAAATGGCTTTTCATTGGGATAACAAAACCGAGTTGCTTCTTATAGCTTATTTTTTATGAAGAAAAGGGCGAGGTCACTTTGTTGCCACCGGCACTGTGTGTAGGAGTCTAAAGACATCGTGAATTTCAATGCCTTCCGTTGAACTATTGACGTGAAACCTTTTCTTACGGGTTGACAAGAATAAAAGTAATGACTGTACTACCCACGCTGATGACTGAAAGAAGTCACTCCCACACACTCACGAGGATGCGTGGGTATATACTATGATGCCTGAAGAGCTCAGTCAAGTGTGAAGTAAAGAATCTTGTTTCTTTCCGTTATTTTTAGGGTTTCGAACGTTCGAAGGAAAAAACGGTGGCACCCTTATAGGATCGTTCGGGTGTCTGTCTGTCTATCACAGCCAATAAGCTCCGAATCTACTTGACCGATTAAGTTGAAATTTGGTACACATATGGATTTCTGCGACCCAAATACGGATGTGTAACGTAAATAAACTAATGTTGAATATGAGGTCACTGTAGGCAAGCAAACCAGAAAAATAAATGATATGCATATTAAACCGTGTAGTGAATCAAATGAACGGGCTGGGATGTTGTGAGAATTTCATTTTTATTTTATAATTTTTAAGGAAAAAGTTTAAAAATTATTGAAGAAAATAGATGAAAAATTACCAGTACCTTTATTTCCTAAACTACTGAGCCTAAAATTATGAAAAAAATACAGATAATAGTTCTTTACTTATAGATTATAGAAAAAACAATAAGAAGTCTATGGTCTTAATATAACATGGTAAATCTTACAACATTGTGTGTACAAACTTATACTTTCCAACCGCAAACGTAAGTTTGTACGCATAATATTGAAAGATTTGCCATGTTATTTGAAGACCATAGACTTATTATAGGTTTTCCTGTAATCTATGGCTAAACCTATATATTTTTATTTTATTTTAGATCAGTAGTTTCGGAGATAAGGGGGTGGGGGGAATGGTAAATTTTCGTCTATTTTCTTAAATAACTTTAAAACTATATTTTAAATAAAAAATAAAAATATTTTTTTTTAAATTAAAATAACTACATTTAAATCCTCACAACAAATCTTTCCGTTTCGTATGTTACGTGGTACAGTTTGCAAAACTTTATTCCTTAATTTTCTATATTACCCCCCAAAAGTGATCCCCATATTCAAAAAGTATGTATTTATTACACTTACGTGTTTGGGTCGCAGAAATCCACATGTGTACCTTCAACTTAATCGGTCTAGTAGATTCGGAGCAAATTGGCTGTGACAGACGGACAGACACACGATGATCCTTCCGGATCCGGGCGGTTTTTTCTTCGGACGTTCGGAACCTTAAAAACAATTTAAAAAAAGATATATTCATTAATTAGCGTAAAATCTGTAATCGCACTGTCCTTAAATATATTTTTTACTTTCTCATCATATCAACTAAACTCTAAAGGATGACCACAAAGGCCTCCCCTATTGATTTCCACAATAGTGTCATCATATTAGGGGGAATTTGCCAATATCAACACGCGTGGCATGGCGCGTGGCGGATTGGTGAGCGCAGTATGTCTACTGTTCCACAGAAGAGAAGCTGCTGCCCATCCCTCTGGTTCACGAGTCCCTTCGTCACCTTTTACAACATCTTTAGGAGGAGACGGAGTGTTTCTACATTCTTAAACTGGACACCCCACGGATCCATTTCCCTTGCCCTTTCTCAACATCACGAAACAATACAAATACTAATAAATAAAATTGAAGTGTCTGTTTGTTATGTCAAAATAACTGCTTTTTACTTAATGCGTATGAAAGTATATACGGTACGTATAAAAAAAAGGCTAGTTATAAATAAGTTAATTATAAACTAGATAGACAAAGACAAAAACAAAACGGGCTTAGCGGATACTTCAATCAACCTTCGACTTAATTACAAAATAACAAAACAGTACCCACACACACTTGTTATAGACACCATAAACCTCTGCTTAGTAGGATTAACGAGGGTGGTCTTCTAATACGGGGCCCTCGAATAAAACAACTCATAGTACGCAGGGTACGTCGATAATCATATCGTCCCTCCAGCCCAACTCCCTTGATTGGGTGCTTAAGTCCTCGATATAGCGATTAAGTGAGATCCCTATGGAATTATTATGACTTGTATGTTTAGTTACACGTTTTTAGGGTTCTGTACTTTATAGAGTTCATTAAAACTATTGCCTGTCATTTCTGTTTTTGACTGTCCCTAGGAATGATGAGTACTCTCCTTTGGGGTGCTTCTGAAATGATAATTACAAAGCAATAACGATTGCTTCAGTCAAAAAATGATATGATACAGTCAAAGAGTGGACAACAATCTGCTCTTAGAGTGTAACCGTTGAATACGTTATTTTTTTTAAACATGCAGTTGCTTGAATGTAGTCATTAATAAATAAGATGGCGAAGGGCACCAACGTTTTCGATCCATCTAATTTTTAGCACCACTGGTATTTCTCTAGACTGTGGTTGTAATTTTTTATTTTTAGTTTTCGCTATACGAGTATTTCTCCTGTGTCATGGGTACAGTTTACAGACATACATTTCACATGCACAAACACCCAGACCTGAAACAACTATCTGTAGATGATACAAATATTTGTTCCATGCGGGGATCAAACCCGCGATACGTTGCGCAGAATGCCAATCGCTTAGCCACTGCGCCAACTACATTACACTGCTATCAAGTTGTTTTCTGTTCGATAACGTTATCAATTGGTTCGTAAACTTGTGAATTAGCTTGCAACCTATATTGGAGATTACCTCATCAAATGATTGATACATAATACGTAATCAACTGCACTCTCCACTTAATCCCTAAAACAGATCTCTGTCTGACTGACTGAGAGAGAGAGAGACTGTCTCGCAAGTTTCAATTGTTCCAAGCATCTCGGGGCTTACTGTGGTGCGTATACAAACACGTTTGTCGAGACCAGGTAAGCGATTCATTTGCGGGAAAATCCTTTGTAATCTTGAAATGTGTTCACTGTTCAGTGTGGTTCTGCTACATGCTAGTTTATGTAACGTTTAGAAGATATATAGAACGTTTTGTCCGAAGTTTCGTCCAAGTGACCGGGGAAAGAATCCTCGTAATTTGACGGTTATGTCTCGTTCCGGATGAGGAATAATGGAAGTGTTGATGATTGAATCAGAAGATTATGTACCTTTGATGATTTAGGTTACTTGAATAGTATACAAAATACATAAGTTTCGATTAGATCTGTTTTAAGGTGTTTAGGTGAAATAATATGAAAAATGAAATTGACGTTCTGCAGTACTGGCCATTTCAAATAAAAAATATTTTTTGTTTGGCTATGAAATCTAATTTCAAATTTATTTTATATACATGGTTTTTTTAATCAAAGTCTTATTGTGTATTGATTAGTGTTATGTTTTTATCACGAATTTGAATATTTTTCGTCGTGTTGGATAAGTTGAAAATTCAAGTAATTATGGAATATGTGTACCGTGTGGCAGCAACACAGCACAAGCAGCATACAACATCAACGACGTTTACGGAATGAACCTGTTTCTGTTCTGGCGATGGACCGCCCCTGGTTCTTCGCCCGCAGGCCACTCTTCATGGTGGCCGGAGATCGTTCAGCGCCCTATTCCGGCGCCCACGCCCGGTGTGTCTCCTGCGGATCGGAGATCACCCTCCGTCCCTGCTCTGCCACCTCCTTTGCATGCATCACTTCCTCGCAAAAGGAGGCGCCGTCGCACCCCACATCCCACCCACTCGCGCTTCGGACGATGGACTGAACCACGGCCGGAAGCGAGAGGTCATCCCCTTCGACCGCCACGATGAGGTCACGGCGCTGCGCCGCCCAAGCTGGGCACTCCTCCAACGTGTGCTGCGCCGTGTCCTCCGGGCAGTCTCCGCAGTGATGACAATCGGGCGTCTCTTCTCGGCCTATTCTACACAGGTACCCGAAACACCCATGGTTAAGAAAGAAAAGAAAGAAAGAAAAACACATAGAACACAAAAGAAAATACATCAAGTAAACACAGAATTGTTATAACATAACATTGCGTAGTAAGTGTGTACGCAGAGAGTACCTGCCAAAGAAACCAATAAAAAACAAAGGTCTGGAGTCAAACCACACACTGTCTATATAGCATGTAGCACGCACTCGTAGACGTATGAAGTCCAATGACGCAGCATTGGACAATCCCGCCTACTGCACAACGTATTCAGGGTGCTAGGGGAGCTGGCACGCATTCTGCAAAAGATCGAGGCACACTACTTCCGGTTGATCTCACTTCCCCGAAGGCTACAGAAACGCGGCAGCCCCGCCAGCATTCTGAACGCATCATTATATACTGCAAATGTAGGGCGTTGTATGAACTTTGCGTATAGTTTAGACATGAATTGACTGTATTAAATAAATAAATAAAAGATGATATAATATAGAATAGTACCTACGGCTTGTGTAAGTTTCAGTCCATTGCAGTAGATTGCGTTGTAAAATCTTAGGTACAGACGATAAGCTAATATACATGATAGCACAATGGATATAGATGACAAGTTCAGTTTTGAAAAGTTAACTTGAAGGTACTGATAAAAATATTACTGAAAAATTTTTAGTGTCCTGCCAAAGTATTCAAATGTATTGTTAAAAAGGTTTATTTTTAATAGAATAACATTTGTTCAAATCTGCAGAGCTACATGTTTCTTTTCTTGGTCCTATCTGAAAACCAGCGCTGTGGTATTTTTATTATTTTTGTGTAAAAGTCGCAGCATTATGCTGATGCTGCTATGCCTTTTTTGGCCTCGTTCAGGTTGCCTCAATTTTGTTATATTTTTTTTACATTGTGTTATTTATAACTTTCTGTGCGAGCCCAAAATAAAACAATTCTCTTTCTTTATTTCTTTCCAATTTCTACAATTGGATAGTTTATACTTCTAAACTACATTTATTTCATCATATATTCTAGGGCATAGCTCCATATATGTATTGGCTATGTCTGATTTGGCTATCCATCCAAGCCGTAACCGTCTTGACCCCATCTATTATTTATTTATCCTGTCAGTACAGCAGTCCTAAAATAGTTCAAATAGTCGATTCTGCTGACTAATAGTCGATACATCCAATATATGTGCTGGGTTAATAAGCCAGTGAGCTCACGTCGAGGCAATTTGCGGAGGTAGGGAGTAGGGAGTCTCACAAAAGTTGTGCTGTAACGAACCGGCCCCAATAAAATTGCCCGCGTTTAAACGTTTCTACGTGTTTCTTGTCTACGTTCAATGGAGGCCCAAATAGTTCGTCTTAAACATTAGTTTAATGAAATAGTATCTCAGTGATATTCATGAAGACATTTGTGGAAAGAGGAGAAAATACCATTTGACTGGCAATAATGTTTAAGCAAACTTAGGCAACCGGCTAAGAATAATAACACTGCTGCATCTCGAAGGCTGCTGGAAGTCCTACGCTCCATTTCCCATTCAACAGTATGCACTAGTTCAAGAATGGGCTCTACTTCATCGTTTTAGCCGAATAAAGTACACTGCTGGACACAAGTCTTGCCCAAAGATCACCACAACGACCGGTCTGGGTGCGTTGTGTGCGTTTTGTGTCATTGGGGGGGTCCATAATCACCACGCTTGGCAGGCGGGTTGGCAATCGCAGTTTATTTGTTAATTAAGATGAAGGACGCTACTGCCCATCCTCCGGCTAATCGCATAGTCCCTTTTTACAGCACCCACGGGATGAGATGGGGTGGTGGTATTCTTAGCCGGCACCACACGGCGTAAATGTTCTCGCAGAATGCTAACTCTACTTGCGTCTTCTCAAAGGCAGAAAGAAGCCTTAGGAAGAGCTGAGTTAACCCATTCACATTCTTAGCCAGCGGCATGTTTAGTAGTTGCTATTTTCTTTTTTATGAGTAACTTTTCTGATGTAGGAACCCGTTTTTAGTGTCTTAAGTGAATTAATCCGAGATGGAAATACCCTTTAGAGAATTCTCAATGAAATGACACGGAACTCCAAGTACCACATTGTACTAATGGTAGAACGGGTGGTGCAGTGGTTAACCAATTGGCTTTTTGTGTAACGAGTCGCGGGTTCGACCTTCGCACGGCACAAATCTTTGTATGACCTATATGTAGTTGTTCCTGGTCTGGATGTTTATGCATGTAGAATTTATTTCTGTAAGCTGTATCCACGACCCAAGAGAAATACAAGTGTGGGACATTGTTTATAAAAAGACATATAATGCAGTCACAGCTTGTATGTAATGGTTACTGTTGTACGGGGACGGCACGGTTGGTGCAGTGGCTGACACTGTCGGCTGCTGCGCTCCGGGTCGTGGGTCCGATTCCCGCACGGAACAAATATTTGTATGATCTGCAGGTAGTTGTTCCGGGTCTGGGTGTATTGTATGTGGAATTCATGTCTGTATAAGCACCCACGACGCAGGAGCAATCCTAGTGTGGGGCACGGTTTAAAAAAAAACACTAACCATCATGTAAATATGTACATTTATCACAATAGTCTGCTCCATTGGTCTGCATCAATGCGTCGTGTTGGAATACATTCATATTTTATGCCGACAGAGTAATTACGCGCAAGGGTGCTGTCGAGTTAAAATTTAACGATCCACTGCGGATAACTTTAGGTGCTCATTTGTTACATGCATTATGGCGAGAGGAAAAACCATGGGATATCACAAAATCTACGAGTGTACGAGAACTTCTGCGTGCCTAAGCAGGATTGCCTACTGATTGCTGTTAATCTTTGGATATTTCCACAATTCGTAATTCTTGTAATTTTATATCGCATCATTATCAAAAGAATTACACACGCTCTTTTTTGGTCGGATAAGGTGTAAGATACATATTAATATGCATAACAATTATTTGCAAAACCTGTAAATATTTTCATGCGACTATACGGTTCGAATCCCTCTATAGGTATCTCTCAAGGTTTCATTCGCTAAAAAACTGCTATCTGACAAATCTATTTTTTTTAATACGTTGCCCCCAGTAGGATTTCTCCTGTGTCGTGGGTGCGTTTACAAACACACAATACACCCAGACCCGGAACAACTGCCTGCAGATCATACAAATATTTGTTCCGTGCGGGAATCGAACCCACGACCCGGTGCGCAGCAGCCGACTGTATCAGCCACTGCATGATACATTTACACAACATTTAAGGCATTAAACAACGAGCGCGTCGTCGGCGCAACCAATACGTAGCGTGCTGTAGCGTGCCGTAGCACACCGTAGCGTGCCGTAGCGTGTCGTAGCGTGACGTGGGCGCGGCGTGCTTGTCAAACAGCGAGCGTGACGGCCGGTGTGTTGTATAACTTGTGTTAAAAATGTCAAGCAGTTCAGGCGATGAGCTATTGCTCTTTTTAGGGTTCCGTACATCAGTATAAAAAAAACGTATCTCTTATAGGATCACTCGTGTGTTACTGTCACAGACAGCTGTCTGCCCGTCTGTCATAGCCAATGTACTCTGAATCTACAGGACCGATTAAGTTGAAATATGAATTTCTATGGACCAAACACATGTAACGTAAATTAATTTATTTTGAGTATGGGCTAACTAATGGGGTAAATTAGAACATTAAAAAGCCTTTTGCAAACTGTACCGTGTAATGAAAGAACTTGTTGTGAGAATCTCAAATATTATTTCTTACAATTTTAAAATAAATAGTTCTAAAATTGTTTAAGAATTCCGAAACAATTGAGCCTTAAATATAAAAAAAAAATGTTGGTGGTTTACAACAATAAAGAACTTTACAACAGTGTCCGTGTGGTGTCCGGATTAAGAATATACCACTACTCCATCTCCGGCCGTGGATGTCGTAAAAGGCGACTAAGGGATTCTAAACCAGAGGGATTGACAACATCGTCTCTTCTTTGGAACAGCAGTAATAATGCGTTCACCAACCCTGCCAAGCCAAGTGTGCCAAGTGTGCCATGTGTGCCAAGTGTGCCAAGTGTCGTTATTTTGGGGCAGGCCATTTTTAGCAGTGGATATCTTATGGCTGCTATGATGATGATGATATTACAGGAAAACCTATAAAAAGCCTATCCGTATCTAGTCTAAATAACATGGTATGGTAATGGTTATAAAATATTGTGCATACAAACTTACATTTGCAGTTGGAATGTATCGGGGAACATGTTTTTGAACTATATTGTTAAGTTTATTCTTGGGATAAGCTATTGGTACAAAACAGAATTCAACAATAGACAATATATTCAATAATTTCCCTCTACAATCCACTACCATAAATACTTTTTCTATCTCCCACAAACAAATTTGGGTTCGATTTAAAAAGCATGATAGACAACATATTCGTCGTACGGAACTATCTCCACGCGAGTCTGATGTTTTTCCGCAGAGACGAAATATTGATCCATCGATTTTCACACCGAAGCTTTATAACTATGACTTTTTGTAGACCTAAATCGCACAGGACTGTATGCTTCCTTACACACTCGATAATTTTTTCAATACCCATTATAATCAACAGAGGAAACTATATAATAATCATGAAGAAATAGTTATGATAAAATACAAGCGAAATGTCGCGCTGATGCCGACGCACTACCCCACGCTCGCTGTTTGACTGCCTGCATAAGATTCCCGTAGACACAAATAAGACACGTCCCCAAACATCGCACTGCGGTCACGCCACGCCGCAGGCGTCTTGTATTGGCGTCCGTACGCTATGGTACGCCACCCCGCGTCGCACTGCTGTTAGCCTGTTTGGCGTCCCTCGTACATTTTGGTACGTTACAAAAGAAATACACACGTCGCGCTGCGGTCGCGCCGACGACGCGCCTCTGTCTGCACCTACCTTTTTCTTTTAACCAACACATGTTTCTAGTTTTATTACACCATTGGTGAGTTTCCGCAACGTCTAGTGATTATACTCGTAATATTTCAAAGCAACAATTGATGTCAGCTGAAAAAATTAAGATGGTGTCCAATTTGTACGAGACAACACGACAACATCATAATTATCAGAATTCCTAACTTGTAAGGTAGCTAGTTCCTAGTTCCGCTAGTTCTGTGTGGTGTCCAGATTAAGAATATAGCAACACTCCATCTCCTCCTGTGGATGTCGTAAAATGTGACAAGGTGACTCTAAACCAGAGCAATGGGCAGCAGCGTCTCTTCCGTGAAACATTAACCATACTGCGCTCACCAACCCACCTGCCAAGCGTGGTGAGTACTGACAAATTCCCCACAAAATAACGACACAGTTGTGGAAATATATTGGGGAGGCCTCTGTTAAGCAGTGGATGTCCTTCAGCTGATATGATGATGAAGATAACTACCGAGCAGGTACGTTAACTACACTCATTGGCGTCGGAAACAAACACTTTAAATTAAATGAATTAAGTTGTTTTTCTAAACTGGTCGTTAAGGTTAACTGAGGGTGGTTAGTCATTATGATGCTTGCTAGTGACGACCTAGGGAGCAGCCATTATGTCATTGCGGCCACTTTCAGACAGTTCCAGTGAGTGTACTTAGTATTTTATTTTTCTACAGATAAATATCGTTATATACAGGGATGTAGATTTTTGGGATGGGGTTGTACGGCCAGATCCGAAACTATGAGAAATATGAAAAGGAGCCATGACTTTTTTTACCGTGGGGAAATCCTCATGTACCTCCTTCGCCTTAGGAAGGGCGAAGGAGCATGCCAGGCCATTACCGGCTATAACCCCACAGTGTCCACTTACCTCTGGCTGGGGGTGAGGATTTCGCTTTGTCAGCATTAGACCGCACCCCCGGCAGTTATTGGCTCGTTACTGATGATAAGTGTGTCAGGCCGTCACACACATCATGGACTGCACGTATGTGGAAATTTAAATAATGTTTTTAATAAATTGGGGACTTCTGCGCAGGATACGAAGCTTGTATTTCCAGCAAAACGGTACCCCAGCTGACAATAGTCTTGTAATATAAGAAATGCTTCTCGAATAATTTGGAAACAACTGGACCGGAGCTCATGGTGCTGCAAGATGGCTCGCAAGATTTCCTGATCATAGCTCATTAAACTATTTTCTATGACGTAGTATTAAGAATGAAATTGACAAAACGCGTACTCTCTAATATATTGTTAACTATATGTCGGGTCAGCTGTCGCCAACGCACCTCGTCCCTTGTGGTTATTTTAGTGCTGATCCTAACGCTCTATTACGTTGCTGCTATATCGAAGAGTTCTTGCAGGTAGCCTGCGATTGTGCCAGCATGGAACTGCGCATAATCATCTAGAACATGATAAGGTATTCCCAGGTAATACACCCTACGCCTACCAAGAGCGTCGCAGTCACACAATATGTGTAATATCGACTCTTTTCAACCCTGCAGAATCTGCATAAATCCATCGTGCTTAGTTTCATTTTGTGGAGGTGCTTGTGGGAATCAAATAGGAGTCAATGATGCTAAGCCCTTTATTGGTAGAAATTATTTATTTGATCTAGATAGATTCCACACAAATAATTCGCGTTCGGTCACCGGTCGCGGAACAAACGGGCGTGCTGCCGCCGTCGCGGTCTGTGGTGAACTGGTGGGAGTGGGAGGCACTCTGAGTAGCGAACCGGTGCCGGCGCAATTGCCTGAGCCGTTTGAGGACCGTACATGCCACCGGTGGCCATCGTTGGGTAGGCAGTGTTCCCACATGCTCATTGGAGCCGAAGGGCCCGATGAGTGTTTTAGTTTAGTTTAGTAGTTAAGGAATTTCACTCCACAGTCTCTTCTTGTGCTGCAGAAGGTCCTGGACAGAAGTTCAGGCCTACTACCTCCCTCCTTTATTTTGCTAGCTCTTTCCTAGAATGCGCAAATAATGCATGATGATAGGTTCCGTGAGGAATACCTATGAAGGGTTCAGGCCCAACTGACTGCGTTTGTGATCCAGCCCTTGCTGATTCTTCAGCCTTCTCATTTCCCTCGACACCTTTGCGTCCAGGTATCCAGATAAGGCTGACATTGTTGTGTCTTCCCAGGCTGTTTAGGCTTGAGATGCCTTTTTGGACCAATTGAGAGGTAACCTTGAAAGAGTTAAGTGCTTTCAGGGCCGCTTGACTGTCGCTGATTATGTAAATGGTTTTACCTTTGACATTCGTCCTATGCATTTCTTTGATGCTGGCAAATATTGCATACGTTTCTGCTTGGAACACCGACGCATAATGCCCCATACCCCATAGACCGATGCTGCAGTCAATAAAGTTAACCTTGCACCTGTACCTGACTGCATTTTGAAACCGTCCGTGTACTATGTGAGGTGGGTTTCACCAATCAGTTTTAGTTCCATCGTCCTCTCCTCCCTTGTCAGTATATGAACACTGTACCTCTTGTTGAACATATATCTTTGATTTACTTTATCACATACCATATCCATTAGGTCATCCAGTTCTTTCACAGGATTAAAATATGTGTCTTTTGTACATGGCTCGTTTTCCTTCCAAGCTCCTGCTTTCGCAATTCTGTACAGCGACTTTCTTGCTTCTGTCTGAATGTGGATATGCAGTGGAGTTAGACTCATTATCTATTCAAGGGTCCTTGCAGACTTTTAATTTCGGCCATGTCGGTGGACAAGGACAAAATTAAAAGTCTGCAAGGACAGTATGGTGATACTGAACTGCCATATCTAAGAAAAGGCCTCACCATCATTGTGTGTAACAATGACAAAACGTGTTACGACTCAGTTGGGAGTTTACAAAGCTCATTAGCAGACATTTTATCGATGATAGACCATATAGAATGGTGCCAGCTACGTATAGCACTAACCCATCTCATCCCGTGGGTGTCGTAAAAGCTGACTAAGGGATAAGACGGAGGATGGGCAGCAGCGTCCTTCGAATACATTAACAACTCAACTGCGATCACGAACCCGCCTGCCAAGCGTGGTGATTATGGCAAGACCCCCTAATGAGCACACAACACACCGATATCGGTCGTTGTGGTGATGTTTGAGGGAGACCTGTGTCCATGGACTTTATTCGGCCGAAATGATAAAAAAATGATGATATGGAACGCAGTTGAGCAGCTAATTAATTATTTAAAAAATTAAGCTAGGGAATTGTAAGAATGAGTCGTTTGTTTTCATATTAAATAATACATTCCCCTACAAGTGTTGATCCTTATTAACAACAAAATCTGTAGGAGTAATAATATGTGATGTCATGATTTTGAAAATGTAAAATAGACGCAATTTTCTTTCCTCACAAACGAGCTCTTCCTATCGAGTTTCGGATTGGGCCATACAATTCCATATGAAAAATCTATCCTGTATAATGAAACTCTAAAGCCTGTATGTATATCCCGCCTTTTACAACATCCATGAGAGGAAATGGAGTAGTGCTATATTTTTTATTTGGACACCACACGGACTATGAAATACCTTGTTTCTAATGGATTCTTTTCTAATATATATAGATAAAATCTATCTCGATGAATCATCGCTCTCCCAGTTAACATTTCATATAGGATTACATATTAAAAAAAAAAGAAACAAAATAATGTAAATAATGGTTATTTACATTATTTTATTTATTTTGTCTCTTTAACAAAGAGTACGACTGTCACATTATGTAATAACGAATATTTTTATCAGCATTTCAAACACAAAAATACTGCAAAGCATTTTAACACCCTACATGAAAGGTAAACTTGAATTATTACCGTAAACGTTTCCGAATATAAGCGTAACGCGAGGATAATAAAACCAAACAATTTGATTTACATAAAAACAAAAGGTGGCCGCCTATGATTTAAGCACGAATTTAATGGCATTATAAATCAGTTGCGATAAAAGATTTTATCTGATGTCCCGAGATGAATGGGGCTTTGATTGGATCCTCTCCCTTTCTTGTTGTGAAGCGATGTGTTACTCACGTGTTTCCCTTTATAGCAGAGACATAACAAAAGATTGAATTATTTATTTATTTATTTATATACACTTTATGCTGTGTGGTGCCGGCTCCGAATAGCACCAACCCATCTCATCCCGTGGGTGTCGTAAAAGGCGACTATGGGATTAGCCGGAGGATGGGCAGCAGCGTCCTTCGAGTACATTAACAACTCAACTGCGATCGCCAACCCGCCTGCCAAGCGTGGCGATTATGGCAAAACCCCCCAAAGAGCACACAACTGACCCATATCGGTCATGGAAGTGATCCTTGGGGGAGGCCTGTGTCCATCAGTGGACTTAATTCGGCCGAAACGACGATACACTTTATTGTACACCATATAACAAAAATAAGGAAAAAAAAGAAGAAAAACAATAGTCAATGTACAATGGGCGGCCTTATCGCATGCAGCGATCTCTTCCAGACAACCTTTGGATGGATTTGGGAAATAAGAAGGAGATACCGAGCAGTCTAGGTGTACATGTACAAAGTAGGGCATATTTTTAATTACACATACATAATAATTAAAATACATACTAGTACAACAAAAATAAATAAATGTTATATACAAATAAATATTGTATGTGTATATAAATCGTAAATAAGAATAATGAAGAGCGAGTAAGGAATAACAAGTTAATGTGACAAATAATGTTCTTTCACAAACTTTTTAAAAACGAGTAGTGATTGTGCACGTCTCACAGGACGTGGTAATGCATTCCACAGTCGAACAGCTTGAGTGGTAAACGATTTATCAACGAAATTAGTTTACTGCATATGGATTTTTAATGTCAAATTCTCTGATGATCTCAATAACTTAGAATGTGTATCACTCAGGAACTCAAAACGTTCTTTAAGGTAAAAGGGGGTAGAAGGCTTGAAGAGTGCATTGTATAGTAGTGAATAATAATAATAATAGCTTGTTATCTCCAGCAACGCCCTAAGCCGAGGTCCGTGTACCCAGGGGACGCTCTTAGCGAAAGTTGCTTAACATATAATATTAATTTTAAGCCTGGCTAGAGGCCTATTTTCGTTGTGCCAGAAATGATCGGTTATGCAACCACATTTCTCGGAAATACCTGCGCAAAGGAAATCCCAACAAACAAAGACATACTACTAAATTAGTTATTAGTCACGGACGTTAAGCATAGACGCTTCACAAGGTGTGCAGTGTGTGAACATGCCTTAGGCAAACCTAACCATTTTCTTCCTTTTGATCAACCTCAAGTCCTCGCGAAAGAGAAAGTACAAAGTAAAAGTACCTAGAATGTTTAGTGAAGCTATTGAAATTAAATTAAATTGCCGTGTGGTGCCGGCTCAGAATGCCACCACCCCATCTCCTCCCATGGGTGTCGTAAAAGTCGACTAAGGAATTAGCATTGAAAAAACACTACTCCGCATTCAGTAGGGCGTTGTTAAAAAACGAACCATGGTTTATGCATGGCCCCTTAGTGAACGCGGTGAACTTAGTCCGAAAGGGGATTATTATCCAACTTCAGAGTGCAACACTTGATTACACAAAACTGCACGTGTTATCGGAAATCTATGACTATTTTCAACATAGATCGTGTACCACATCATACTACTGAGGGGCCTGGTGCGAATCCACCCGTGGCACCGTCTTACATATTTTATTCCTTTAGAGACATGATTGTGAATGACAAAAGTATATTTTAATTTTTTGATACCACTAAAGTGGCAAACAAGCATACGGCCCGCCTGATGGTAAGCAGTTACCATAACCTATGACTGCTTGCAACACCAGAGGCTTGAATCGCTCGTTGCCAACCCTGTAAAAATCTTTTCACGCCCCTTTTGAAGAGCCCCTTGCTGTAGTCTCTTGGCAAAAACTAGGTAGGGAGCTGATTCTACAACCAGATCGTGCGCGGGAGCAAGTTTCTCTGAAACCTACGCCATACAGCACGAAGTCATTTTGGCTCTAGTGTATTTGGATAAACTCCCCGCCGATGGCTCGAGGTGCGATGGTAGAAAGTAGCCGTTGGCCTCATATATAACAATTCCTTAGAACACTGTCCATTGTGTAAGCGATAGAACAGACATAGGGAGGCAAAGTTTCTCCTCAAACTTAGTTTTACAATATCGAAATAACTAAATCATCATCTGTCAAGTCAAGTATCCATGTCACACAATCTACGACTAGTAAATGTTTCATCACGGTAGTCCGTACTAAGCCTCAAACGCTATTCTGTCTAAAATGAATGAGACTGCATTCACAAACCACAACGCAGTATCAAGCCACAATTGTCCCTGTGGTGTCTGAATTTAGTATTTAGTACTAGTCCATCATAAAGCTAGCTAAAGTATCTATTATCATAATTTACAAACCTTGATATTCTTTTGGATTTAAGACGAAAAAGACAAATTTTCTAATGTCTTATCCAGCTTTGAGTGCTACTTCGAGCATTTATTGCGAATGATGTTAGCGTGTCTCTTCCATTATTTATCGATGGTAGGTCGGTTATCTTGCCGTGTGGTTCCGGCAAAAAATACCACCACCTTATCCCGTGGGTGTCGTATAAGGCGACTATGGGATTAGCCGGAGGATGTGCAGCAGCTTCCTTCGAGTATATTTATAACTCAACTGCGACCGCCAACCAATCTGCCAAGCGTGGCGATAATGGCAAAATCCCGCAATGGACTCACATCACAAAACCATATCAAACAATCTTTGGCGGATTCTTCTGTCCAGCAGTGGACGATTTTCGGCTGAAATTATGATGATTATAAGGAGTTTGGCTATATAGAGACCTAGATATTTACACAACTATAATGTTGATGGGATTCCGATGGTCAGGGTCTCAGAAGTTAGGGACTTAGGCATTAGTCTTAACACGGGGCTAATTGATCATATGGCTGATACAGTCGGCTGCTGCGCTCCGGGTCGTGGGTTCGATTCCCGCATGGAAAAAATATTTGTATGATCTGCAGGTAGTTGTTCCGGGTCTGGGTGTATTGTATGTGGAATTCATGTTTGTAAACGCACCTACGACACAGGAGAAATCCTAGTGTGGGGCAATGTTTATTTAAAAAATAATCAAATAATAGTTAAATAGTGTAAAAAATCTCACAGATATTTGAATTTTATACTCCGCACTGTTCAATCTTTTACAAATTTTAAAGTCATTATTATCCTGTATAATGCTTTAGTACAAAGTCAAGTAGAATGTAACGCAGTTATCTGGGTCCCTCATGAGACCTAATATAGTCTCATGTTGGAGCGAGTTCAAAACAAGTTAGTGAGGTTTTTGTTTTTCCGGCAGTATGGGGTGTATCCATTTTACCCACTCATCTATTCAACTCTGTTTGTTTTGGGTATGTTCAGATATAGCGAGCTGAGAGTCAGGAGGGATCTCACTCTTACCTCGTATATAGGTAGATACGCATGGCGGTGACGCCGGCCACCGCTGCTGGCGGTGTCGCACGGAGGCACTAACTTGCTGAGCAAGGCGCCACTTCTGCGTGCACTGCGCAGTCTGAACCTCGTAGCGAGGGACACAGACATATTTAGTTGCACATTGAGTGAATTCACGAAAATAGCATTATATATAATGTGTCATATATATGTTAAAATAAGATCTAAAATTGTTTGAGATTTATTCTACGCTATTGCTTTGGGCTATGCCTGTAAAAATAGTTGTAAGTATAGATAAATCCAGGAAACATCCAGGAAGTCTTTTACGGGTAAGTAAAACTGACCATCACTTCTCTTTCAGCCAGTTGAAGGTCTTTTATTTGGCTGACAAATAGATAGAAATCCTTCACATATGTGTTAGTCTTTCCATGAAGTTGTGAGAGTATCTTCGCTAGATTTCAAGTCAGTTTATAAGTTGAGCGTTGTGCCGTGGCCGTGCATCCTATCCTGTGCAGGTATCCACTGAAACGACCGTGACCGGTGAACACCTGTGTCAGGTGGTAGGTGACACGCTCTCTCCTTCTGAGCCAGCCGCCGAAGAGCGGCAGGATGGCCTCAATGCGTTAGGTCAGGAACAGCAATCGAAAGTGATGTCGCAACATCTCGAGCGCGCGGCGTCGAACCAGTTATCTTAGCCTGTTGAAGCCTGGAGGCACGCTTTCACCGCTTTGGCAGAAGGAGTGTGTTTGATCATAGACCCACCCATCCATCTCCGCCAGGATGTTGAAAGGCGGAAAAGGCTGCAGAAGAGATGTGAGAGATAAAGATAAAAAAAAACATGTAAAACCATTTATACGCACTTATGAATAGTCAAGACTTTAGTTGCCGCGTTCCAAGGTGTTGATTTCCTATGGAGAAGAACGGGCAAGAAACTCCATGGTTACTCTTTTATATTGTTATACAATGTTTTTTTTTAACTACAATGTACTCGAAATTATGGTAATGTGAGGACAATGCAGGAGAAAAGAGTATAAACTTCTTACAAAATCTACACTAAACAAGCCTGATTTTAATATTAACCAGAGTTTTTGATGCCATTAACTATTAACTTCATCCTGTGAATCCAGTGCGAAGGTGTGTGAACGCATATAAATAATCCCTGTAAATTTTTTTATGACACGCCAATGAAGTATACCTTCAATAAACTCTGAATCCATGAAGTTATCCTTTTCTATACTAATCAACTGCCAGCTATCATTCCACCTCCATTTTGTATTCTCTTATTAAAAAATACTTTAAAACATCAAACAAACAAGCCCAAAATCAACCTAAGAGCATATTTCCTTTTAATTTGAGCTCAGTCGCCGACGAAGCAAAAGTAGTTAGCCAATAGTTTTGGCAAGGGCCCGTAAGGGGAAACCATTCATATTGACTAATGTTTCCTCGTTGCCCCTTTATTACGCACTGCCATCCTACTGGAAGATATTTGTAACTAAAGTAGCTTCGGTTCGACGCCCGACAATGAGAATTATCTTTTGAGCCCTACTTTTTGCAGTAGTCACACTTTTGTGTCTGAAAATATAGTTACGAAGGGTTGACATGGCAAAACTTTTAATAAATACAAATACGATTCTACAAATAGTTTTTAAATTAATATTTAAGTAATTTTACTTTACTGGACATATCAACCGGTGGATAAATTACCATAAGTTGACAGTATTTAGATGATGATAAATTTAAATAACAATGTCTTAGGTTTTCGCGATTATTACACATTATAATAAAACACTTTTAAACGGGTTACATCGCGTGTATTATACTGCGACATCCTGCGACCACGAACCCTGCAAAGTTTGAAATGTCAGGAAAAACAAAAACCGATGAATGACTGAAACAAGAATACGATGTAATTCGTTTAAAAGTGGTAAATTTAAATCTAAGAAAGTACATATTAACGATCTTAAGCTATTCTAACACGAAATTAGAAAAAACCTGCTTGCTTGTCATTTTTACGTCAGTGAACTGTACTCACAATGAATATTAAATAAACCAATGAAATATTAAATAAACCAATGAAATATTAAATAAACCAACGAAATATTAAATATAAAAAAACAATTAAAACCAGACAGCAAATTAAAAACGAACTGAAATCATCGCCCACGCATAGAGCGTACCTTGACCGTGCACTAATACAGCCGCGCGCTTACCCACTGTTTCATATAATGACAGTCACCACACCAATGGGATAAACGCCTACTCATTGCAAGGTTGTGACGACGATCCAGGCAGTCCTGCGGGCTACGGGCCACTCTGCCGCCGTGAGCCGACACTACGCCCGGCCAATTGCCTCTAATGATACCACTCGAACGCGTATCCGTCCAATCAACTCTTAAGACAAGAGGATCCTTCAGTCTGCCCGTCGGCTCGACACTATCGCACCGTTGGTGAATTGCTGTGGACCAGAACCAGTGAATACCAAGTGATTGTTATGGAGTTATGTGTAATATGTGAACAATGAATATAGTGCTCGGAAGTAACATACATCGTGGGAACCTCGACAACACAAGTCAAAGCATATCTATAATGATGATAGATTAAAATTTAAAGTGTAATCATAATTTGGCTATCATGAATGGAATAAGTGCAACGGCTGAGAAGCCGGCAACTGTAGTTGAGACACCGATGAAAGAAGAACCCAAAACCAAAAGATCGGGTGTCAGGGAGAAACTCATACAGATCCGCTCGAACATCACCGTGGAACCTATCATAGCCTGTTACATAATGTCCAATGTATTTTCAGGGCTTGCAGTACAGAATTTGAATTTGGAAAAAGCTTGTAGAGTTAATTTAGGGTATGATGATGAAGTGTGTTCGGCGTTAAATAGGCGGCAAACAGAGAACTATACCGTACAGGAATCCGAAGTTCAGAAGTTGACTGCGTCCGTTCAAGCGTGGAAAAATATTGTCCAAACAGCATTTCCGTGTATTTTAGTTCTGTTTGTTGGTTCCTGGAGCGACAAAACAGGGAAGAGGAAAGCTTGCATACTCCTGCCTATCGTAGGGGAAGTGTTGTGTTGCACCAGCTTCATCCTAAACACATATTTCTTCTACGAATTGCCTTTAGAGATAACGGCCCTCTCTGATCTGTTTCCTTCACTAACTGGTGGTTGGATAACAGTGTGTGTTGGTGTATTCAGCTACATTGGTGATGTAACAACAAAAGAAATGAGAACATTCAGAGTAGGAGTGGCTAATTTGTGTATGTCCCTTGGAATACCTATAGGCATGTCCCTGAGTGGTATTCTGCTGCAACAAATCGGTTACTACGGTATATTTATGATATCGAACTGTTTGTATGTGACGAGTTTGATATATGGATACATACGATTAAAAGATCCGATCATATCTTCGGACAGACAAAGAGTAAGTATGAAAAGTCTAAATTTTTTCTGCATTTATTTATCTTCAATTTATTGATATTATTCTATCGCTCATTAATAAGCAGCGATTTCCGATCGATGTCTAGGGTTAAATCGAGTATCAGTACGTCCCGATAAGGCGCAAGGCGTTGAGGCCATACATCATTTGCAGAGTAGCTCGACAGCCCGGTTAGTCCTATGTCTAAGTGATAAATTGCTGCGCGCCCACTACGCAAATTCGAACGAAGGGGGACATCGTAACGCAATCAGCGATTTTACGCGAGGCTCAAATAGGTGTCGACTGAGATTTATATCCCTCCAATTCTTTGACATTGTCAATAATCCCTGTAGAACCCACTATGTGATACATTGTTAGATTGTTGGCACACACTTTTTTGTAGTTCTTTTTTACAGTGATTGATGATAGTTTCACCGAACTTTATGAAAAATGTAATGTTTCTTTTTTTTCCAAAACATGTAACAATATTTCGTTGAAAAAAATATGTATGAATTATGAAAAAAATGTTACACTCTTTAAATTCATCTTTGTTTTTTTAATATCATCCGCCAAAGTTTTGATTGTATTTTTTTGAGTTGAGAATTATTTCTCGAAAATCTCTCCCTGGGTAGTTGCTCATCAAAAACGTTGTATACACAATCTGCGTGCATTTTGTATTTCAAAAGAGACATGAGACTAAAGTGGAGATTATTGCAGGATTTGTTTGGAACCTGAAATTGCACTTATTCGCTTGCGGAGGGCAGCTAGGGGTGAATTAAATTCACTTCTCACTATGATTCATTTGTGTGAAATTTAATTTTATCTTTGGATTATTACGTCCAGATATGTCGTTTGGACTGCATTGTGAATTCTCTTTATGATAGCTTCTTATAAGCCAACTAGAACAATATATTTTTGGGTAACTTCATATCATGTAATAATTAATGAATGGTGCTGAAATTAGCCTTAATAGCCTAGACCACTAAAAAGTGGTTACAAAGGACAATCTGGAAGATACAGAGAATGTTCGAGTTTTGTTTATTTGTTTAACTTTGTATCCCAACATTTATATTCAAGGATGAGGGAAGTTGGTCTGTTCACTTGATTACCTTCCCACGTGCACTTAAAATATTGTGGGCCTTAATCGTCTTTTAAAACACCTGGAAAGGATCCATTGTTTGTCTCTACCACTAAGATCGATCGATAATTTTACTAATAGATGTTGTTTAGATATATATAAATGTATGTAAAGAATTTACAATCTATATACAATATCAAACTATTCTTGCCAACGCGATGTTTGGATAAAGTAGCTCTCAACATTAGGGACCTGATATAATGTTTGAGCATACAATACAATACTTTATTAATAATTTCATAGTTACACGTCATACAGTATTCTGTCAAAATGTTATTCATACCTAAGGTAATAATTCACATAAGTATGTTTTTTGTAAGTATTCAATCCACATATATAATATAATATATATAATTGGTATTGCCAACAAACACATTCTACAGCATAGGTAATTTATAATATTCATCAAATAAATCTCATAAAGTCTGTATTTCAAAACCATTATCAAGTAAGAGACCGTTTTTTTATGTATAGTTTTGACTACTTTTGAGATACTGATTTGAATGATAAACGTATCTCAGGTTGAAAAAAGTATGGAGTAAAGATAACGTATTGGCCATTTCAACAGGTAAATAAATTGTTGTTGCAAATGACCACATATTTAACGAGTTCAGTTAATTAAAAGAGGTCTAACGGCCGAATACTGAAACGCCACTTAGTATTGAAATCCTGCTTAAAGATTTAAGAAACCCGTCTTCCTGCTGAAACCGGGCGTCTTAAATTGCTAAACGGGATTTAAAGTGGCTTTTCAGCCGTTAGACTACCAGAAACTACTTTCATGTCATCTGTGATCAGATCAATTAGGTTTCATAGTCTATGCCTATTGGATACTATATATAAGGGGTAATGGGGTAATATTCAATATTCGATCAATTGAATCAGATGACATAGATTCTTGGATCAT
Source organism: Diloba caeruleocephala (assembly GCA_947459985.1). NCBI lineage: Eukaryota > Metazoa > Arthropoda > Insecta > Lepidoptera > Noctuidae > Diloba > Diloba caeruleocephala. Next base: position 5,832,967 of record OX381610.1, read on the forward strand.
CCTAACTTCCAAGCTAAGTTGGTTGCGCCAACCGCACTGTAAACCTTAAACTGCTTAAATATATGAACATCATCCGAAGCTATATCTTTGAGTAATTTGTGGCGTTAACATATGGTGAAAGTGTAGTATTCCTTGGTTGATAAGGGTTGGTCTTCCAACCAGGCTGGTGGTATTCCTTGTGGGCTGGAGCTGAACGTTTGATTTTGAGCGCTTGTCTATTTTGAGTGCTACGGCGAAAATTTCACTGGCACGATTCAGGATTCTTGAAATGATTCAAGAGTTGTCTTACTTACTATTATTAGAACTGAAAACGGGATATAACTCAAAGCAAATAAAAAACATGGTAAATATCCCGTTTTCAGTTCCAATAATAGTGTCAGTGACCATGTCAGTTTAAAAACTTATATTGTCTTACTTACTTAATGGTTCCGTGGATGCTACTGTAAGTTGTTGTAGTATATATGGTGGATATCTAAACCAGAGGGATGGGCAGCAGCGTCCCTCCTGTCAAGCGGTGGCCACACTGCGCTCACGAACCCGCCTGTTCGCAGTTGAGTTGTTAATGTATTCGAAGGATGCTGCTGGCCATCCTCCAGCTAATCCCTTAGTCGCCTTTTACGACACCCACGGATGAAGTGGGGTGGCGCTATTCGTAGCCGGGACCACACGGTACGTCATATTTATTTGATAACATTTTATTCACAATTTTAATTCTAAATAGCGTTATACTATTATAAATGTGAAAGTTTATAGAAACTTTTCAATATTTGAGGCTTCTTCACGCACATACGGCTTTAGGGATGGCATATTGGCAAAAAGATTGATTATGTCATAGAATAGGCTATAAATCTAAGGTCTTTAAAGAAGGACGCCGACGAAGTCACAAGCAACAGCTCATATTACTGTAAAGTTTACTGCTTTGCTTTTGCATTTCATAGTCTTTGTTGGGCTTTACAACGTCCATCGCTGAACAAATGCCTTCCCCATATACGACCGGTTTTAAGCAGTCTTTAGTCATTTTGGGGGAAATTTGCTAGTGTACTTACCTGACTCAATTGCTGCTGTTCCACAGAAAGGATGCTGATATTCATCCCTCTGGTTTAGAGCACCATATATATTTTTTTATTCGGATACCACACGGATTACTCTATTAAATTCAGATTCTATAAAAAATACAATGTATAAAAACATCTAGTTTAAACGTTTACTTTAAACCCATTGTATATTTTTTTTATTGTCCACTTCTGACAGTGTTTTAAATTATGCAAAACACGTTCAAAATACTTGAAACCGTTTACAACTCAAAAAGGCATGAAATAACAAATAAACATTGACAGTCAATAAATATTTGGACAGTTTTGAAAAGGTTTCTTTATGCTACCCACGCTATATACATACTTGTGTACTGTTTTATGTAAAATTATCTGTTTAATCTCTAATCCATTGTGTCAAAATATGCACCACGATCTTCTGTACTCACAAAACATTTGTTAACCAAGTGCGGTGATTATACTCTCTCGAGACCGTTCGTTGTAGTGGTCTTGTTAAGAGTCCATGGTCACCAATAAATGTCACCACGCTGTTTGAGAAGAATACTTTGTTTTATTATTATTTCGGCCGAATGAAATCCACTGCTGGACACAACCCTCCCCAACGACCGATACGAGTGTGTGGTGGGCTCATTGGGGGGTTTTGCCATAATCGCCACGCTTGGCAGACGGGTTGGCGATCGCAGTTGAGTTGTTAATGTAATCGAAGGACGCTGCTGCTCATCCTCCGGCCTATCCCTTAGTCGACTTTTACGACACCCATATGATGAGATAGATGGGGTGGTGGTATTCTGAGCCGGCACCACACGGCAAATAAATGCAAGTACGGCACGGGAATACTTTGTATATACTGGCAAATAAACATACTTTTTTGGCAGTCCATATTGGTTCCAAGTTTGAATATTTGCGTTTGGATGACACGCAACACACAGTTGACCTCATTATCCTATTGTGTACAAACACATACTAACACGCACAGAATCCAAGCGTGGGCTTACAAATGTACACGATTAATGACGATTTATATTTCCAGGATCAACCAGTGGGATGTCGAGGATGGGTGTGTTCATTCTTCGACGCACGTCACGTCCGGGAGACATTGACTGTCGCTTTCAGGACTGGACCACGGCGGCGGAGACTAAGGGTCTCCCTACTGATTGTTGTAGTCTGTGTTATATTTGGCCCCTTGCATGGTGAGTAGACGTCTATAAAAATTTTGATGAAAGTAAGAAAAATGAGTAGCCTTTACGACACCTACTGGTAGCCTATGGCCGGAGTACAGGGGCATTGGTGTATTTAATGCAATTCCGTAATTGATTGCTTTGGTTTTACATTGGGTAAATTATATTAAAAACACTTTTAAACGGATTATATCGCATATATCATAGATTTTATGTTTTTCCTGACGTTTCAAATACTTTGCAGGGTTCGTGGTCACAGGATGACTAAGATGACAGGCGTCGTTATAGATTGTAAAAGTTATTTTAATGTATCTACCGTACAGTTTTAATCAAAAATTAACTTCGATGCACGCAATAATCACTCAGTGTATTAATGTTTTAGTGCGGTATGTTGTTTGGGACTTTATTATTTTAATAACCGGATTCCAAACAGGTGGTGGTTTTTTAAACGCTGTCCCACACTAGCAGTTTTTCTGTGTCATGGGTACAGTTTACAGATATAATTCTCTCATGCACAAACACCCAGACCCGAAACAACTATCTGCAGATCCTACAAATATTAGTCTGCGTGGTCACACCGAGCGACCCCCGAAAGACGGTGGCGTGTACATGGTCATGTGCCGCCGTGTGGGCACCACAGCGCAAAGCAAGGCTTGGGGAGATCCTTTACAATCCTCCCCGAGAAGTGCCTGGGGGGGCGACCTTTTTACAGTCGCCTTCCCTCCGCTACAGGGGGTGACCGCTTTACAGTCATCCCTTCCGAGATGTGCCTAAAGGCGTGCCACCAATGGGTGGCTCTAGTGTGATCTTACGAGGACCTGGAGCCCCCCTTCGGTGCTGAAGATGACCGCTCCAGTGGTATTAGACGGTAGGAGTCCGACATACCCCTTCGCCCTTCCCCGGGGTGAAGGAAGTTCCATGTAGAATTTCCACTGGACATCAATAAAAAAATGCAAATAATTCTACAAATATTAGTTCCGTGCGGGGATCGGGCCCGCGACACGTAACGCAGAAAGCCAATTGCTTAGCCACTGCGTCAACTGTGCCGTCACCGAAATTGACATTGGTCGTCTGGTAAAACTGATTTCATTTATTGACTGCTGGAATTTTACAGGTGAAATGAACGTGCTGTACCTCTTCATGAGATACAGGTTCAACTGGGATGAGGTCCAGTTCAGTATGTTCTGCACTTACAGTATCATCACCAATTTGGTGGGTAAGTGATCAAAGAAGATATTATGTACTATTTATGCTAGTGGTCACCAAGCGGTCGAAATTCGATCGCAATTCATTATTTTTTAAGTTTATTTTAGCTTTCTGCACTCCTTCTTCATATAAACTTTAACTAAGCTAAATCTCACAATCCTCCGTGCGCGCAATTATGCTTGAAACGGGGAGCAAAGTTTTCTCTTCACGTATTAATATATAGATAATGTATAACGTTACACTTTTTATACTATGTTGTGTAGAGGTTTTTTTTTTTTAAACTTTGCCCCACACTAGGATTTCTCCTGTGTCGTGGTGGGTGCGTTTATAGACATAAATTCCACATACAATACACCCAGATCCGGAACAACTACCTACAGATCATACAACTAAACTCAGAGAGATGGGAACTGGTGTCCCTTCTGTGGAACAGCAGCCAGTCTCCGCTCACCAACACACCTGCCACGCGTGGTGCGTACTGGCAAATTCCCCCCCAAAATTACGAAACATCACCGATTGCAACAGAACTTCACTTAATAGGTTGAAAGGCAGACGCCGTTGTTCACGTTTTTATTCAAGTTTTCATTCCATATAATACCCATTTCAATAGACTTTGTTGTTATAATTTCCATCACATACAATAGTCCTACATCACCGAGGACGATCTCTGATATCTTTTCATACTATACATATAGCCATGAAGAGTGTCCGGTTAGTGTCTTATTCTTACTAGATTAAAATTCTGTAAAGGTGCTCTGCGTGTTGGACCAATGTCTCCCCGTAATCCTATCAAAATATCGGGTTCCTCTTTGTACAAGCTATTAACCGGTGAATACTCTCTATTCTCTAATCTAGAATAATAATGAGTAAGACAAGATAATATTGCTAATCGGACGTCAAGAGCAACACATCTTAATGGTCAGTCAATGCCTGTTATATGACTTTATAGAACTACTTTATAGTGTCCCCCCGGTGTCCCATGTGTTCCCGGAGCTCCCGAAGCTCCTGGACCATACTATAATAAACGTTCTTTTAGTTAAACCTGTAGCACGCTCAATATAAATTCTTTACGAAGAAACAAACAGAACATATAACATATAAACATTAATAACCTTTTAAACATGTTAACCTCATTTGTACTAATATCTTGAGATATCCCTTTGTAAACGCTTCGTTACATAAAAACCAGGGTGATGGCGATGCTGACCAGCGCAGGCTTCTGCCTATGCTCTGAATTGTATCAGTGAAGTCATGGCACTTAAAACGCGGCAGCGCGATGGGGACCATGTGACTCCTACTTAATATATTACAAAAACATCGCCACGCCAGACTACCAAGCCCTCCACTTCTCGCACCGTTTCCAACCCTCTTTCTGTGTGGCGATGCCCTAAATGTGCCCTGATAATCTAGTTTCTATTATACATAGTTTAGTTGAACGGAGTTTCACAAAATTTATAGTTGAAAAGGTCCCCAGGTCACTTACAAAGATTAATAAACGTTATAAAAGAAACACTTGGTAGTTCGTACTGAGAAGAATTATTTTCGGGACGGTGCACGTTATTACATTTTTCATAATGTATTGTGTACGTTGTACTATGTTTTTCGTACAACAATGCTCAATCTTTGTCGTTCGATATTCATATCTTATAAATATAAATATCATTTTGAATAAGAAACTTTAGTTACCGTCTGGAACCTTAATCATTTTGTGTTTTCTATCGAATTATATTCTAGGTGGCCGTAAAAATAGGTCACAGGGTTATCATAAAAGGACGAATAGCAGTGTCATTCTGTGAAAAAGTACATATACTACGTCCACCAATCCGCTTGCCTTGCATGGTGATTTTGGCCATGTATAGAGTTATATACTATGTGATGCGGGTTAAGATTAATAATACGACCCGCTCAGGTTTCACTGGTTATTCGACAAGCAACATTATAATTGATGCCACAATATTTTAATTGTAAAGTATATAATTGGAATGCCATGCTCATATAAAATAAAATTAATGTCAACCGATAATAGTAATCAACTAATCACTTTATAAATAAGCTACCTCACCCTTTTGGTACAAAAAAAGTTTATCATAAAGAGAAACTACAGGCCAAATTATGGCGAGATGCACATATGTGAGTGGCGACAATACGTACCCGAATGCTCCACAGAATCAGTCAGAGCCTCGCTACCAGCTTTTCTTTATTGGCTGGCAGGATTGGACTCCACGAGTGCCCGCAGGATTTTCAATTCTGGCTTACCTTAATTGGCCGATCAGAGAAGAATATTCTTGAAGGTAAAAATGTCTAATGGCGTCATAACGGGGAAACGCACTCGGAGTCTTCGAAACGCACGATAGCAAAACCGGTGCACACCTCCCGACGAATCAAGCCGCTCAGGCTGGTGTTGCACCCTGTGCTCTGTAGTATTAGCTTTTTAGAGAGCCATCTTCTGAGTGGTGAGTCACTGAATTTAACTTAAAGGTGGAAAGGCAAATGCCGTAATTTCCCGTTTATTACTTTAAGTTTTCATTCCATACAACACCCATTGCAAGAGAACTTATCGTTATAGTCTTACGGCCGAAATTAATAATCGATCTAATCCGAAATCTTCAGATTTAATACGAATAATACGTCGATCGGCTGCTTACTCCCCGTCCTTCAAAAACGGCATTAGGGGCCGGGGATGCGTAGTGGTACTACTGATGGAAATGATGGTTTTGGAGGTTTATTTCTCCCCCAATCAGTCTCTCGCTGACTACGAATGCTCCCTAATGGAATTGGGCACGGTCGTCCACCATTACAACCATCACCCATTGCTGGTTCTCGGGGACTTCAACGCTAAATCCATGGCTTGGGGTTCCCCGTTCTCATAAGTACGGTAAAGGTTTCTGGAGGAGTTGGCTGTGGAGTATGGCCTGCTCCTCTTCATCCGTGGTTCCGTCCACACAAGTTCGCGGCAGCGAATCTCGTTCGCTAGCCCTGCTGCCATGTGCCTTGTCTAGGGCTGGTGCGACGTAGAAAAGGTCTCCACCTGTCGCTATCGGATCACCGCCACATTTGATTTGCCGTCAGCGGCCGGGACCGGGAGGTGCTCCTGGAAACCTCCATCGTACAGACCAGGGAAACCACTGCTCTGTGTCAACCTTTATATCAGTCAAAAACTGTTTAACTATGTAAAAATTATGTGAGCCAGATGCTAGATCTCTAATGAATTATCTTCCTTGCCGGAAACAAGTGGCATCATCATTTCAGCCGTAAAACGTCCACTGCTAAACACAGGCCTCCCCCAAAGATCACCACAACGATGGATATGGGTGTGTTGTGGGCTCATTGGGGGGTTTTGCCATAATCGCCACGCTTGACAGACGGGTTGGCGATCGCAGTTGAGTTGTTAATGTACTCGAAGGACGCTGCTGCCCATCCTCCGGCTAATCCCATAGTCGCGTTTCACGACACCCATGGGATGAGATGGGGTGGTGGTATTCTTGGCAGGCACCACACGGCATGGTTTAATTTAATTATAATTTCTTCAAAATCTATAATGAATACTAATACATAGGTTTTTCTATTACTATCAATTCAAATGAAATATAGTCTATTTTTGGTAAAATTATGATTTGTTGAAGGCAAAGCATTTTACCAAAGTATCTTGCGGCTTATTCAAAATAATTAGGGGATTCCTCTTAAATATTCATACCTTAAGTTTTAGATATTTAAGGGCAAGTACTCGAATTATCTCTTAGTATGAGTGGAAACATCGGTCATAAATGATAATAATTTTACGGGAGCAGGAATTTGGTCCAATGACTGCAATATCAGTCAATCCATGGGGCAATATACATCGGTTTTCCAGTCGGAGTCCTATGCCATAATTGCCAGCATTAGAGAAATGCTAACGAGGAATGTGAAGGATAAAACCGTATACATACTCAGTGACAGTCAAGCAGCTCTAAAGGCATTAATCTCCTTTAAAGTAAATTCAAAACTAGTCAAGGAAGATGTTATCCTACTAAACAAACTAGGAAAACACAATAACGTGAAGCTTATCTGGGTACCTGGACACGAAGGTGTTGAAGGTAACGAGAAGGCAGATCAACTAGCAAGGGCTGGCTCAAATAAGCAGCTCATCGGCCCTGAGCTATTCGTAGGAATACCTCATGGTACCTACCAACAGGCAATACATGCATTTGCTGACAAAGAACATGTCAGAGAATGGAGGCAATCGAGAGGCCTAAACCATTCCAAGACTTTCTGCAGCACAAGACTAGACGGGTTTAAGAGACTAATAAATCTTACCAAAACCCAATTAAGGCACTACATAGGTGCAATGACAGGCCACTTCGGCACCAAGGAGCACCTACATAGGATGAAGCTTAGCACAACGGATACATGCAGATTCTGCATGGATTATCAAGAGTCAATGCAGCACATTTTGTGCAGCTGTGACGCTCTGGGAAGACGTAGGGCAAAACATCTAGGAATAACTTATCCGTTGCCTGATGATTTTGCACGGCTCCAGGCAGCTATGATTGCGAAGTACCTACAGGGACTTCTTGATTTGCCAGCGGAGGAGTAGTGCAGGGCTTTGGGCAGCACAATGGACCCAATAGGGTCGAAGTGCGTTCAGCTGATGCTGAGCCCGTTGTAGCCACAATAGAATAGAATAGAATCACTGCGTACCCGAATGCTCCAGAGAGTCGGTCAGGGCCTCGTCTCCGGCTTGCCTTTATTGTTTGGTTGGAGTGGTACCCCATGAGTGCCCGTAGGATTTTCAACTCTGGCTTGCCTTAGTTGGCCTTTCAGAGAGGGGCCGCCAGAGCTATATGCTCGGGGGTGGAAGTGTCTAAAGGCGTAATAACGGGGAAACCCGCTCCGAGTCTTCGAGACACGCGATGGTGAAACCGGTGCCGCACCTCTCTACACCCCTAGCCGCTCACACCGGTATTGCTCCTTTTCGCCGGTAGTGGTGGCCATTTAGGGGACCCATCTTGTGAGTGGCGAGTCACCATCTGCTACAGAATTTCACTTTAAAGGTTGAAAGGCAGACGCCATTTTTTCCGTTTTTCTTAGTATTCAATCTATTTAGCACCCATTGCAATAGACCTTATACTTGAAGTTTCCATTTCATATAATAGTTTTATACCTCTGGGGACAATCCGAGACTGCATTTTATAGTGCAGCCATGGAGAGTCCCATTACATTTTAGATTAAAATTCTCTAAAGGGCCTCTGCGTGTTGGACCCATGTCCCCGCGTAAGCCTATCAAAAGACCGGGTACCCCCTTACAGGGGATATAAACCCGTGTAATAGAGAAAAAAATATAACATTAAACAAAAATAAAGAAACAATGCACCGATATCAATTGAGAAGGGTTTCGAGAACTGTTAGGTAGAAATGCAAAACGTCATCACTACCGTAATGCACCCAGTCTATTAATAAAAATCTGGCTACCCACTATCTTTATCTAGATGAGTGGTATATTAGAAGAAAAATAAATAATATCTTTTTACTTTTTTCCACAGAATGATGTCAACTTCACCTTTACGAGTACAAACCTCAGTAACATTTACATTATTAAAATCAACTTTTAATCAATAATTTGTTCCAGGTACTCTCTTTTCGATCAGCATATTCAGTGACTTAATGAAACTTGATGACACGGTGGTCGGCATAATTTCCTGCACCAGCAAGATTCTCGCCTCCTTCATCTTCGCCTTTGCTACTACCACCACGGAAATTTATATCGGTAAGTTTAAAATCATTTTAGATCTTATTGTTCTTTTAGAAGGCTGTGTAGCGTGAGGTTTGATTTGATTTCCATATCAGCCAAAGTTTGTTAGAGTTTATCTAAAGATTTTGTAAGTAAGGATATATGCCATGTAGTTAAATATATACGCGAGCCTAGAGATCCCGCTTGCCCCTGCCATTTATCACAAAAACACACTAATGCACACAGTTACATGTTCTCATCCAATGAACTGAATGAACACAACATTATAATTGGCTACTCATACTAAAATACACCCACACGACATTGTAGGCAGTAGATCAGAATCATTGTATTTTGAACAAAAATAATTGTAATATTTTCTGAAGTTTACGCGAATAGCGTCCATCGAATTGATCATCGTTTTCATAAACTATTTTCAATTCGAAAAATAATTATGTCGTTGTTCTCAATCAATGTTATGTTTAACAAAGACAACAATTATTCTTAATTTATTATTTTGTAGACAAATGTAACAAAATTCTTGCATCTATAAATCTGGTATATGATTCCTTCTTTGATAAATTGTTATTTTCACTTCGAATTTTGCATTCCATCACCGAAAAACACGACGGAACAAAGTTTCACTTACGCGATCGAATCTCAACTGATGTTATAAAACGGCCATTTTTCCCGACAAGAGCGGATTGCATATATCGCGATGGCAGGGATACGCCCCCGGTCCACTTCTTATTTCCTATTTTTGTGAGTTAATCTGTAAGAAAATTCTCACTCACAGCTTAGAGCTTGAAATATTGCCTGATAAGAAAATACAGTTATAAAAATTGCCACCCCACTCCGTTTAAGTTAATCCTTGTGGTATCCGGATTAAGAATATAGCACCATTCTGTCCCCTCCCCTTAAAAGGCGACTATGGGACTCTAAAAACCACGCACACCATTGAGAACATTGTAGAGCCCTCTCGTGTGTAGGTTTTCACTCGATGTTTTCCTTCACCCTTAACGCAAGTGACAATCGAATTCTGATCCACACATAAATCTGAAAATTCAGAGGTGTGGTCCAGGCATGTACTCAGTCCTTTCTGTATGGCAGGCGAGCATTCGATCTAGTGATTGAACTATTTATTGGCTATCAATGCTAATTTGGAATTTTGCTTGGTAGTCAACTGTATTTTATTTTTATTTTAGCACCCTTGGTTGAAATCTTCAACGGAACCTCATTCATTGCGATGCGGTCTATTGCCTCCAAGCTGGTGACAAGCGAGGAGTTGGGTAAGTTACACTATGTTTTACATGCTTAATATTTTTCTATTCCCTTGTACACGTAAGTAAAGCTGGTAGATGTATTAAAACCACATGTAACAGTGATGAATCAGACTAATCTAATATAAATATCTCGTGTCAGGGTGTTTGTGGGCACACTCCTCCGAAACGTGTCGACCGATTTAAATGTTTTTTTTTTGTATATTTGGTAGGTATGAGAATAGTAAAGTATTTTTCACCCTAGATATGATCTGAGATTATCATACGTACTCGTAAATTCTGTTCGCTTCAATTCCTCTACCTCTGTCAGAACTCACTAGATAGGTATCTAATAGGTAGCCTCTTGCCTGAAAGTGAGACGAAATAACGAAAATGAAAGATGTGCTTAGTACGGAGTCAGATAACTATGTTTAAGTATCCGCAGATAAGCAGGGATTTTTCAGCTTATGTTGCTATTTAAAATGATTAGGCGTTTAACTTATTTCAAATCAAAAGAACTTAGTGTCTGTTTAAAAGTATTAGGATATCATCTTTTTTTTTTCATTTCGGACGAATGAAGGCCACTGCTGGAGACAGGCCTCCCGCAAAGATCACCATAACGACCGATATGGGTTCATTGGGGGGTTTTGCCATAATCGCCACGCTCGGCAAACGGGTTGGCGATCGCAGTTAATGCACTCGAAGGACGCTGCTGCCCATCCTTCGGCTAATCTCTTAGTCGACTTATACGACACCCACGAGAGGAGATGGGGTGGTGGTATTCTGAGCCGACACCACACGGCAATTAAAATATGACGTTGATCTATACATTAACCCATTCTTTAAGAGAAGCGGGTTTTATGGACTCTTCGCCACTAATGTACATTCTGTCATGCAGTACCTATAATTCTCATTTATTCTGAGGGATGTGACGTACCTGCCAAGTACCAATGTGACTTTTTCAATGTCATATGTACTTTTTAGTTAATCTAAGATACCACTGAATTTGTTAAATAAAACATTGTAAGGAATCCTGGATCTAATGGTCTTAGATCGCCAACACGCAGTGAGCAAGCGTGATTAATGCTCATTTCGTTCTGTGTATGAGAAGTGGCCTTAGCTTATTCTAATCGATGTGACGTACCTCATCATCATCATATCAGCCACATTACGTCCACTGCTGAACAAAGGCCTCCTCCTTAGATTTCCACAACGAGCGGTTACGTGCCGCCCTAATCCAACGACTCCCAGCGACCTTCACCAGGTCGTCTGTCCACCTCGTTGGAGGTCGTCTCACGCTGCGTTTTCCGGTGCACGGTCTCCATTCGAGAACCTTTGTGCCCCAGTGGCCATCAGTTCTACGAGCAATGTGCTCTGCCCGTTGCCACTTCAGTTTACTAATCCTTTCAGCTATGTCGACAACTTTAGTTCTTCTACGGATCTCCTCATTTCTGATTCGATCTCGTAGAGAAATACCAAGGCATAGCTTTCTCCATAGCTCACTGAGTGACCTTGAGCTTTCATATGAGGCCCATTGTGAGTGACCACGTCTCTGTTCCATATGCCATCACAGGTAACACTGGTGACGTACCTACCAAGTACTGATGTGAATTCTGCAACGTCATTTTGTCACCACTGAATTTAATTTAAATAAAACATTGTGAGGAACTCTGGATCTAATGGTGTTAGATCTCCACAAGCAGTGAGCAAGCGTGACCAATGCTTATTTCCTTTTGTATATGAGAAGTGGCCTTTGCTCTTTAGTGGGATATTTTTACAGGCTGATATTGAGCAAGCGTATTGAGTAAGAGTGATGATATTTTCGTCTTAGCAATTACCCACATTCATCGAGAACGTTACTGCTGTACTATTATCTATTCTCACATAATTTTAATTCGCATAGTATTGTCTTAGGTTTTAGCGATTATTACACATTATAGTAAAACAATTTTAAACGGATTAAATAGCGTGCATTATTGATTTTTGTTTTTCCTGACGTTTCGAACACTTTGCAGGGTTCGTGGTCGCAGGATGACTAAGGCGCTTGTCAATTGTTTTATTATAATGTTTAATTCGCATATTAGGTTAAATTTTTTGGTGGTTTCACTGGTGACAGTTCTCTTACTGCAAGAGTCCGACTAGGTAGTGGTGGGTAGGTATTGCTCGAGGGTCACGGGCACACGCATTGGGGGGTCTGCGTGCTCATACTGAGCGCCCCCGGGAAGATGGCGGTGCGCACGTGGTCATGTGCTGCCGTATGCGCAGCACAGCACACAGCGAGGCTTGGGAGAATCCATTACAGTCCTCCCCGAGAAGTGCCTGGGGGGTGGCCTTTTTACAGTCGGCTTCCCTCCGCTGGAGGGGATGACCGCTTTACAGTCATCCCCTCCAAGATGTGCCTAAAGGCGTGGCACCAATGGGTCTAGTGTGATCTTACGAGGACCTGGAGCCCCCCTTTGACGCCGAAGATGGGTGCTTCTGTGGTTTTATCCGGTAGGAGTAAGTAAGTAGCATTCAGCTTCGCCATTCCTCGGGGCGGAGAAAGTTCAAGACAAATTTCCACTGTGGACCAATAAAAAAAATGTAGGTACCGCCACAGTGCCAGTTAATCTGCTATTTCACCTTTACACATTAATGTGTTCCAGTTTCAAGAGCACTGGTGGCATTAGTGAAAAGGAGACTAAATAGCTAACGCCTCGAGGTGACGAGCACACGCATAGCGTGCCACGCAGAACTAGTCCTAGGTAGCATTACAATTGATATGAGAGTGACGTCAGGCGTAATGCTTAGGACCAGGGTGCTGGTAACCAGGCGAAGGCATGCTCGCCTTATTACCACTTTGTATAAAAAGAAATACATACAGTCTTCCTGCGTTCCCTCACCGACGTCGCGGAGGCCTATCGCCGCGTCACCTTCCCGTTCAAGTTAGCACTTCTCCATCCCATCTCTTGCTCACGCTGGCCCGTGAAGAGCCAGTAGCTTTAAATGTCCCCTAATACAAGTTAAATAATACTGATCCAGCTGTCCCCAAAATAATAGCTTGTTATCCCCAGCAACGCCCTAAGCCGAGGTCCGTGTCCTGCAGGGGGCCCCTTAGCGAAAGTTGCTTAGATTTTAATATTAAATTTAAGCCTGGCTGGAGGCCTCTTTTGGCTTCGCCAGAAAATGACCGGTTAAGTAACCACATTTCCAAGAAATGTATGCGAGAAGCCCAATAAAAAAAAAATACTTCCTGCGATCACGAACCCTGCAAAGTGTTCAAATCGCTCGGAAAAACTAATATCTATACATATAAATGTATGTTTGTAATACCAAAATAACAGCTTTTTACAAAATGCATATGAAGGTGTATATATACGGACTGTAACAAAAAAACTATTTTGTATTTTTTGTCAATCTGTCTGTATGTTGCAGTTAATCTCCGAAACGGCTAGACTGATTTTGACGGGACTTTCACTGGCAGATAGCTGATTTTATAAGGAGTAACTTAGGTTACTTTTATTTTAGGAAAGCATTAGTGTTCCGCGCAAACGAAATTAAAACCAAACGGCGGGTGAAACCGCAGTAACCAGCTAATCTATAATATACGCGATATAATCCGTAAGTGTTTTAATTTAAGGAAACAAATATTATACGTGGTTTTAAATTCGTTAGTAACCACAAATTATTCTTTTTATAAATACATATAACCTCGTGACTGTACAGACATTTTCCTTTTTATATTTGATTACGTGCAAATTGACATGAATGAACTTGCTAATATAATGTGAGATAAGTAAGGAGGTGAGGCGTGACGGAATATTTATCATGTAATGAGTAATAGGAGATCCCATGGACGTTGCTCACAACGCAAACCTTATTGGATAAATTATGAAAACACTATATTATTCACTTAGATACATTATAACACTATAGTATGTATCTAAGTGATGTTATACTGTGCAATGTAATAATATCCCGGTATTTACTGCGGTTTTGTGGTTTTTTCAGTCATGTTGGTAGGGATAAAAATAAATGTTAACTTTACTTAATATTATAGGTACTGAAAGTTTACGGAATGGAACTTAATAATATTATAGAAGTGTTAATATTATAGAAGTGTTGGGACCCAAAGCACGTCATTAAACTCAGTCCCACCTAACCCTAACACCTCAACTTAAGTTGAAGCAAATTGTTAATTTTAACACGCATGAGTTAAATGTCTATTGAGGGTCATGCAATTTTTCTCAATAGTGGACTTTCACCAGTTACATGTCATAATAATATCAGACTGTAACTGTCCATTGCAGGGCAAAGGCCTCTCCTCAGCCCATGTTCAATCAAATAAATGTTATCTCACCTTATCTTATCTTATCAGCCTGTCATGCAGAGAAGGTACGAGCATTGATCAACACGATTGCTCACTGCGTATTGGGACATTAGATCCGTGATATTTTCTTTTACCGTTGAAGTCTACGGTCACTGAGATTAACTAAAAAACTACATGTGACATTGAAAAAGTCACATTGGTACATGCTAGGTCTTGAACCCGCTACCTACTGCTTAAGAAGCGAGTCCGTAAACCTCCGGGCCACCACGAAATTGATTTAATATTTCTTTAAACAGGACAAAATAGTCAAATGAAGTTTGGTTTGGCAAAATGACTATCGGGGATAGCAATTGCCGCGATCATATGTTGGATGGGTGACCATACTTTTGACATCAATACCACTCGAAGGCTCGAAAAGTACGTTAAGCTCTCAGTCTCGGTAGTCATGAAAAGAAAATAAAAACGGAATGTCTGTCCGGGTATTATATGTCTAATCTGAAAATGTCAAATGTGTTACAATATCGACTTAGACTTTGACTCTTAGGTCATGGACTCTGTATGGTAATCTCCCGCTATTTCGCCAATGCCATGTATATCAGCAACATCGTTCAGTGTTCACATTAACTATTCCTAAAAAAAATCAAATAAATTTAAAATCTACAAAAAAATGACGTTTTTATGGACAATTTTTAATAGATTTTTTCATAATCGTATTACAATATTATGGCTTATATACTGCGGGTCCCAGCTAGTTTACAATATGAACAATGACGAATCGAATGCGAAGGCAGTATAAATAATAAGCATACATTATACTGAACAGTTTAGGCCAAACTGTCACAGTAGATTAAGGTGCGACTGAGGAGGCCCTAGGGCCTCCCAATGCCTGATCCTGATGATGAACAGAAACCTACAATAAATATTATTTATATTGCCCGATTTGTCCATATTCATACTGTCGATAAGCGATTACAGATGCAGAATAAAAGTGGCCAGTAAAATAAAATAAAATATTACAAACATATTCACTTACTTTCATTTTATTGTAATCACTATCCGTATTTTGTCTAACCATGTGGTGCCGGCTACGAATAGCAACATCTCATTTCTTCCCATAGGGGTTGTAAAAGGAAACTATGGAATTGGCCAGAGGATAGGCAGCAGCGAAGTAAATTTACCACTCAACTGCGATCGCCAACCCGTCTGGCAACCGTGGTGATTATGGTAAAACTCCTTCATACACATATAAAATAAACCCAGACCTGTCGTTCATACACATATAAAATAAACCCAGACCTGTCGTTGTGGTTATCTTTGGGGGTTTATGTCCAGCAGTGGACGATTTTCAGCTGAAATGATGATGATGATACGTATTTATATCATAAAATAAATTCGTTGTCTTACATGTTGACGATGTAGTTGTAATGTTTAAATCTGATTAAGTATCTTTGATCTAAAATGCCTGTAAGATGTCTTTCTCTTTCCAGGTAAAGTGAACTCTCTCTTCGGTCTAGCCGAAGCGATGATGCCTTTAGTCTACGGCCCCCTATACTCCAGGGTGTACATGGCTACATTGACAGTCCTGCCGGGCGCTGTGTTTCTGCTTGGAGCTGGTATGACAGTACCTGCTGTGGCCATTTTTGGGTAAATTTCTCTTTTATAAACCGCGTTGATTGGACTAACAAAACATAAATAGTCTACCAATAGGCGATTTATGTAGCTGATTTGTCGATTTTTCCTTGCTGGACTAAAGACTGAAAACGTGGGAATAATTCTTGAAAGAGAAGAAAATTTATTGATGTTTAATATACAGTAAGCGTTCAGAAGTGCAGAAGCACGTAAACCTTACCTTACTAATCTTACCTGTTTATTGCCGGCAGCCGCAAGACACAATAGATTTTTAATTATATCTGGCTTTGTAACAGTTAATGAGTTAAGGAATGTATTACTGTGAATACACGGTACAGTCCGTACGTCTGTATGAGAACAAGTAAAATGGATGAAGAACGTGAAAAAAACACAATAATCTGGATTCAATTTTACAAATAATTAGATGGAGCCATCATATCGGCCATTTATACGTCCACTGCTGAACAAAGGCCTCCCCCATAGATTCTGTGGAATAGATTCCACAACTGTGTCATAATTTTGGGGGGTATTTGGCAACACTCACCACGCTTGGCAGGCGGTTTGGTGAGCACAGTATGAAATAGCAGAGAGAAAATAATGTTATCATAATTATAATAAAACACTTTTAAACGGATTCTATCGCGTATATTTTAGATTTATGTTTTTCCTGACGTTTCGAACAGAACGTTATTAAATTAATAAAGTCCCAAACAACATACCGCACTAAAAACATCAAGACACTGTGAGTGATTACTGCGTGCATCGAAATAATTTTTGTTTATAATTGTACGGTAGATAAAATAAAATAACTTTTTAAAATCTGTAACGACGCTTGTCACCTTAGTCGTCCTGCGACCACGAACCCTGCAAAGTGTTCGAAACGTCAGGAAAAACAAAAATTTAAAATATACGCGATAGAATCCGTTTAAAAGTTACACATTATTATTTTATCATAATTATTGTAACATATTGTAATGATTTCATCATGGAGTTTTTTCCCGTGCTTCTCCATAAGAAATCTGTTCTGGAACGTGGCAACTTAAGTCTGAATGTTCGTATGTGCCTGCAAATGGTTTACATGAATAAAAATATTCTTATCGTTAAAAAGGAATTGTGCTTTAAAGTTATTTATACGTCCGTATTGCTAATATAGCACCATTGTGGTGTCCGGATTAAGAATATAGCACCACTTTATCTCCTCCTGTGGATGTCGTAAAAGGTGACTAAGGGATTCGAAACCAGAGGGATGGGTAGCAGCGTTCCTTTTGAAGAAGAGTATCCATACTGCGCTTACTAACCCGCCAAAATGACGACATAATTGTGCAAATCTATGGGGAAGGCCTTTGTTGATGATGATAAAACTGCAATATTTGAAATGTCAGGAAAATAAATATCATTAATATACGCGATGTAATCCGTTTAAAAGTGTTTTATATCGAAGAAAAAACACTGAAAATTTTGCTTCAGTTTTCATTTGTTGGTGGAGTAAATGCCTCACGCACTGACGCCTGCTGGCTGTGGAGACACCGTGGTTATGTGGGGCTTGCACCCACTAAAAACTCTACCGTCAGATCTACTTTCACCACTATTACATCACTAGATGAACCGCGAGTACTGCGCAAATTTAAGCCCCATCAGGTGTTGGCCCGCGTTCAGGCTGTCCGTCGTACGGCGATGCATCCATGGCCGTGCAGTGTGGATGACACACTTCCCGGTGTACTGGCTGCTGGCTTCTGTCAGGGTGGCCAGCGGGCGTTTTGCCATCTGCGCCAAGCTGTCCGTCTGTGGCGGATTTAATCACCAGGGCATCTTCCTCCCTGACCCGCTCCGCCACCTCCATCCGCGAGATGACCTCCTCGCAGAAGGATGCGACTGCCTCCCAAGCTCCCTCGCTGTCAACCACGGCTTTATCAAGGCCAGCAGCGAGAGGGCTTTCCGTTGCGCCGTGTACTTGCTGCAGCTGCACTGGTGGAACACGGGAGTCACCTCCCATCTCGCCACTGTGTGCAGGTATTTGCCAAAGCAGCCAAGGCCCGACAATACCTGCACCAGACGGAAGGATAACGTCCCACGCCACTTCTCTGTAGCCATGCTTCGATCAGTGCATCGTTTTTAATGAGCCTTATAGAGCGTCGCTAAATCCCAATTATGCTACTAGTAATGTAAATTTTCATTTTTTTATGATTAACGTTTCTGATTTTTGTTGTTCGTATTTCTGTTTTGTTTTGATGTCTATTATTTTTTAATGCAATTTGGCTTTGCCGTTTTTATAAATAAAACAAACTCGATTCATTTTATTCTTGATTTTGCTCTAGCAGGTTTTGTATTTTAAGTTTAATCAAAATCCCAATACACGGCAATAATTGCGACTGCACACATCAGTGCTTCTGCATTGACTGCACATCCTTGTGCCCTAGTAGATTATCGAACTAAACTAGGCTTAGGGTCGGTCACGTATCTGAGAAGTTACTAATTTGATGTCTGCCATATATATATATATATCGATAATCTACTAGGGCTATATATATATATATATATATATATATATATATATATATATATGGCAGACATCAAATTAGTAATAAACAATTATACAATAAAATAAAGTAATAAATCGAAATTTTCCCCTTTCTTGTCGACAAGCTATATCGATCGTCTATAAAGATTTTTGCTTTTCAAATATATTCAACAAACAACTATTAATAATTAAGTCTTCAATTTTGTAGTTTGTCGTTTCCTCTCTAGATATTGGTTAAGTATCAGTCGCAGGCCTTGTGTTCACTTGAGTATTACTTTGATATCGATACGAAGTACAATCATGACAATTACGGACAAGTGATGACTAAATCACTTGCCCATGATATTTGTACTATGAATGGACAATAGTTTTTGTTTTGTCATTTCCCAGGGAGTATTTTAAGTCATATCAATTTAACTACAACGTGCTAGTTACTTGAGGAAAAGTAGGGTCGTAAAACACTGGGCTTGAACATTATAATTTAGATTATAACCATCATCATCATAATCGATGGGGTCCCAGCAGATAAATAGAATGAGCAACCCTGTCGTCCCGTAGGTGTCTAAGGGAATACATCAAAAGGAAGCACCACCTACGACGACCGATCGATGTCGGTATACCCATTCCAAATGATAACCTCAAAATCTTGACTGATAAACGGCAGCAGCGTTATCAATGTGAGAGAGAAATTCCATAAAAAGAGTGTCACATAAAAATCCCCCAGTCCCCGGCTGTCCCACGGTTCCTAGCTATGGGAGTGGTATAGTGACGATGGGTCAGAGGATGCGAATCTCCAGGTTATGGCAGGCTACCATAGAGGAGCATATCTGGCAAACAATGAGGTTGAAATGAATTATCTTGCCGAACTCGGAAGTGGAGTTGAATTGCATAAACTTACATATTCAGTATATGTTATCTGTAGTTCGAAGACAAGGGGAGGACAGGATAACCCTGGAGTCAGGTAATAACCTACTCTACTACCGCGAAGGTTATCGTTTCTCCAAAGTTGACTTCGGTATTATCGTCAGCAAGGAACTCGTTAACAGCGTTGTGGAAGTCAGCAGTGTCTCGACACGAGTAGCGTACCTTATCATGCAGCTAACTGACAGGTATTCCGTTACAGTGATGCAGGTATATATACCAACCTCGATATTCTCTAACGAGGTAGCTGAGGCCACGTATAAAAGTATTGCTAAGGCAATACACGGTGACCGTCCAAATTCAGAACCAAAAGACTAATCCCATCCAATTGCATAGACGGCTCATCCCAAGGCACAAGGGCACATGACATCCCCTAAGCTGTTCACCAATGCGTTGGAAGAAGTATTTAAGACGCTAAACTGGACTGGACGACGCATTAATGTTAACAGTACATCTCAGATAATCACTTTGCTGACAACATCGTCAATGGTATAGTTACTGCAGCATCTGGGCTAAATATTTCATAGCCTAAACAATGTTTTTGGCGTAACGTTCTCGGTATGACTTGGCCAAAACTAAGGCTATGTTCAATGCACATGTCGTACCGAGACCGATCTACATTGAAGGAACAGCGCTCGAGGTTGTAAAGAAGTATGTTTACCTACCTGGGACTGGTAATTCAATTTGGTAGATATAACCTTGAGGAAGAAGCCGACAGAAGGATCCAGTTGGCCCAGGCAGCATTTAACAAACTTCGCCGAATCATCTCATTGCCTACATCGTAATGCTTGCTGTACGGTTCTGAAACGTTGATACTGATGGTTGGGCTAGTCCACAAAGTCAAAGTCATTCAGCGGACTATAGAGCCAGTAATACTTGGATTGTCTTTAAAGGATGTGATTCAGAATGCATGTATTCGGAAACAAACTCACCGACTCAGCTTGCAGAATTAGCAAGTTGAAGCGGCAGTGGGCTGGCCGTGACTGTTAAAGGACCGATGTCCAATGGAGCAGACAAGTCCTTAAGTAGAAAACGCGAATCCACAAACGTTATGTTGCACGCGCCCCAGCCAGATGGGACGACGGCCTGAAGAAGGCTGCTGGATCAGGCCGAATGTGGCAGGCAGAGGACCGGATAATGTGGCGCAACTTCGGAGAGGCCTATGTCCAGTAATGGATTGTGATAGGCTGAGTTAATTGATGAATTGATCATCATCATATCAGTCAAAGGACATCCACTGCTAAACAAAGGCCCCCTCACAGATTTCCACAATTGTGTCGCCATTTTGGGGGTATTCGCCAGTACTCACCGCGCCAATATCAGGCGGATTGGTGAGCGTAGAATGGCTACTGTTACACAGAAGGGACGCTCATGCCCATCCACCTCATCATCCACGGGTGATGATGATGGAGTGAATGGTGATGGAGTGGAGCTATATTCTTAATCTTGACACCACATGGACCACTATGCTGATACTCCCTGCTAAATCTTCTTACTATATAGGCTGTATCGTTACACACACCAAATTATAATTATTGTGTACAAGCCTCACCTTTACACTTACACTATTAATGTGAATCTGTAGCGAATGCAGGAATAATAATGTCCATGTCATATAAATATGTACATTTATATTCTATTCTATTCTATTCTATTGTGGCTACAACGGGCTCAGCATCAGCTGAACGCACTTCGACCCTATTGGGTCCATTGTGCTGCCCAAAGCCCTGCACTACTCCTCCGCTGGCAAATCAAGAAGTCCCTGTAGGTACTTCGCAATCATACCTGCCTGGAGCCGTGCAAAATCATCAGGCAATGGATAAGTTATTCCTAGATGTTTTGCCCTACGTCTTCCCAGAGCGTCACAGCTGCACAAAATGTGCTGCATTGACTCTTGATAATCCATGCAGAATCTGCATGTATCCGTTGTGCTAAGCTTCATCCTATGTAGGTGCTCCTTGGTGCCGAAGTGGCCTGTCATTGCACCTATGTAGTGCCTTAATTGGGTTTTGGTAAGATTTATTAGTCTCTTAAACCCGTCTAGTCTTGTGCTGCAGAAGGTCTTGGAATGGTTTAGGCCTCTCGATTGCCTCCATTCTCTGACATGTTCTTTGTCAGCAAATGCATGTATTGCCTGTTGGTAGGTACCATGAGGTATTCCTACGAATGGCTCAGGGCCGATGAGCTGCTTATTTGAGCCAGCCCTTGCTAGTTGATCTGCCTTCTCGTTACCTTCAACACCTTCGTGTCCAGGTACCCAGATAAGCTTCACGTTATTGTGTTTTCCTAGTTTGTTTAGTAGGATAACACCTTCCTTGACTAGTTTCGAATTTACTTTAAAGGAGATTAATGCCTTTAGAGCTACTTGACTGTCACTGAGTATGTATACGGTCTTATCCTTCACATTCCTCGTTAGCATTTCTCTAATGCTGGCAATTATGGCATAGGACTCCGACTGGAAAACCGATGTATATTGCCCCATGGATTGACTGATATTGCAGTCATTGGACCAAATTCCTGCTCCCGTACCTGATTTCATTTTAGACCCATCAGTATACCAAATGAGATGAGCCGTGTCATTTATGGGCTTGAGTCCTCTCCGCCACTCTTCCCTTGTGGGTATATGTACACTGTATCTCCTATTGAACATATAGACCGGATTGTCAGCATCGCATGTCATGTCCATTAAGTCATCCAGTGCTTTCACAGGATCCATTGATGTGTGTTTTGTGCAGGGCTTGTATCGATTCCATGCACCCGCCTTTGCAAGTCTGTAGTGAGATTTTCTTGCCTCTGTTTGTATGTGAATATGAAGTGGTTTAATGTTCAACATCCACTCGAGTGCCATAGTAGGTGTGGTTTTAAAGGCTCCAGTGATGCCCATGCAGGCTACCCTTTGTACCTTCCTTAAGGTGTCTTTGCAGGTTTGTAATAAAGTTCTTGTCCACCATACAGCGCTGCCACACATTTATATAATATTTAAATGTTTGTCTTGAGTGCTTAAGCATGTATAAGTCAGTAAACAGAAAACTTAAATGCCGCGTCTAGATATACTAACTCGATAACTCGTTTTAAAATGTACAGATAACAGAACATTTGATAAAATATCGATTAATTTTATACGTTGTCCTAAACCTGTCATATGGCTTCTAATATTTATCATTGTTATTTGAGAGTATTTCACATCATGTTAAGTTCAATATAGACTTAAGTATCAATGTACGATTTCTTGTGAGATTTTTGTAGTAAAAGAACTGCCTGTAAAAACTTAGTCTTATAGTATAGTATAGTATATAGTCTTTCAATATTCTTAGCTTTCTAGTTTTCTTTGTTAATAACCTGCCGTATATATACGGCAGTTATATATATATATTTAACTGCCATATACATATATGGCAGACATCAAATTAGTAACTTTTGATATAATACAATAAAATAAAGTAATAAACGGACATTTTCCCCTTTGTCGTCGACAAGCTATATCGATCGTCTATAAAGATTTTTGTTTTTCAAACATATTCAACAAATTCTGAATTGATAAAATGAGGATTTGGTCTATGACTAGCTTTGTTTTTAATGTTCTCATTTATTGTCTATAATATTAATCCAAGCAGTAGTCCGTTCGGTGTCTGGATTAAGAATAAAGAAAGAACATAGCAATACTGTAGTTCCTCCCATGGATGTCGTAAAAGGCGACTCATCATCATCATTTCGGCCGAAAAAATTCCACTGCTGGACACATGCTCAAAGATCACCACATTTACCGACATCGGTATGTTGTGTGCTCATTGGGGGGTTTTGCCATAATCGCCACGCTTGGCAGGCGGGTTGGCGATCGCAGTTGAGCTGCTAATGTATTCGATGGACGCTGCTGCCCATCCATCCTTAGTCGCCTTTTACGACACCCACGGGATGAGATGGGTTGGTGCTATTCGTAGCCGGCACCACACGGCAAAAAAAAGGCGTCTAAGGGACTTTAAACCTGAATGACGGCAGCGTACCTCATGTGAAACAGCAGCCATACTGCGGTTACCAACCCGCCTGCCAAGCGTGGTGAGTACTGGCAAATTCCCCCCAAAATGTATGTGTATGTTTATGGGGGAGGCTTTTGTTCAGCAGTAGAGGTCTGTTGGCTGGTATGATGATGATGATGATGAAGAAGTAGTGTTTAAACTTAAGACATTACTGCGTTCTGATTTGCAAGCACTGTAGCATGAACGACAAGTTAGACGGCACGGTTGGTGCAGTGGCTGATACAGTCGACTACTGCGCTCCGGGTCGTGGGTTCGATTCCCGCACGGAACAAATATTTGTATGATCTGCAGGTAGTTGTTCCGGGTCTGGGTGTATTTTATGTGGAATTCATGTCTGTAAACGCACCCACGACACAGGAGAAATCCTAGTGTGGGGCAACGTTTTAAAAAAAAATTACCAGGTAATTTCACTAGCTACAGTACCCTGCATGAAGGACTAAAAAACCAATGTTTCGAAGGGACGCGCACAATGTGGTGCCACGCAGGACTAGTCCTGGATAGCATTACAATTGCAATGGGCAGAAGTGACGCTTACCACCAAGCGAATTATGTCCTCATCTCGTCACTGGCTTGTGTAAAATAACACGATAGAAATGACAGTGCAGTAATAAATAAACTCTCAAAATCAAATGCCAGTACACAAAGTACAGTAAATTTCATTAAATAGCTAAGTCACGGATATTTTCCGCTAGGAAAAAATAAGTGTCCAAATGTTGGACTTTGGCCAGAAATAAGTGTTCGAATGTTGGACTCTGGGCACCAACTCATATGATGGCATTGATGTAGTTGAAGACCGTACACGCTTGCGTACGAGAAACCTGTTCACTCGAGACTTGAAGATTCGCTGGTTATGTTTTTGGGCAATACCGATTCCTTAGATAAACAAACTGGTTGGCGTATTAATTTATTTTTTCTATACAGTCGAAGAGCGCATTGCCGAATGAGTGTGTGTCGCCATCCCTTACATCTACGATAATAATATTTTACAGTAAATTCAAATTGCTTTCTTTTTTTATGTATATTTATGGTTTAGAGTAGTACCATTTTGTTTGCAGAAGAGACAAAGTGCAGCTCACTGGACTTTGAATGCTAACGTGACATTTTCCCCGTTCTCTTCGTTATGCAAGCTGTACATTTTTTTTCTTTATTATTTAAATGCCATGAACAATAGCAACTATCCAGGACAAAAATAAGAATTTATTTTTCAAAAAATATTGAAAAATAAATTATTATCTTATCTTATCTTATCCAGGACAAAAAGTGTATGACATCAGCGTATAAGCAAAAATAACACACGGAGTGTGTGTTATTTTATGGTAGAATAAAAATGAACTTTTATAGTATTCAAGTATAGCTTCTTTATTCGCCGTGCTGATACCTCAATAAGGAAAAAACTAAATAAAATAGCAAGCAGATGCCCAAAACTAGTTTCAGTACAAAACCTTCTCTCCGCGACAGTACACGATCTCACAACTAAAATATCAAACGTTCGAAATTGTCCATTACATCATTTTACAATCGATCCTTACACTCGTCGCGAGTGTACTATTTACGTTTTCCTCACTAACCGATAATAGTCCATTCATTCGTTTCAGATGGATGTATTTCGAACAAAGGGAAGACACCAAGCAAGTCGAAGAGATGGAGAACGTGAACAAAGACGTTTAAGTTGCATCCACTAATGACTATTGAACTCAAAGCATTTATTATAAGTGAAAGTGTTATTGGACATTATACAGTGTGTTTTGGTTAAGTGTGGATGTTTAATAAAAATCCCGTCAAGTTTTACCGTGGTTTTTATTCGATTTCTAACGTAAAAACAATTGGATGTTTATAATAAGTGTCACGGCATGACGAATCGCTCAACTTGTTTGAGTTTATCGACGTGTTAAGTTTATTTAAAATTTCTTCGAGTGTGTTTGTGGACACATTATAGACTGATATGGCAACATAAGAGTGTTTGCTTATATACAGTCGAACAATAGACCGTAGCGTCCTCCCAACGTCGCTGTGGCTTACCAGTAATTCAATATTATACGGTATTTATCTTGGTGCTGTGAGGATGTGCCCTCCAATTTAACAATAATGTGACCCAACTCTGACAATACACTTCGGATTTCCGACGAAGTATATGCTTCATGTTACATATTTCAATGTCCAGTGAGTATTTGATTTAATATTTGAAATTTTATTAAACACAAACAGAGAGTTTTAAAAATGGATAAAGAAAAGTCCGATGGGAAAACCTCTCATGAAGAGACGACAGAGGAACTACCACTAAAAACGGAGACGAAAGATGGAACCCAAAATATGACCTTCTTAGAGAAAATCAAATATATAAAATCAAACATAAGTGTAGAACCGGTGTTGGCTCTGTTTGTGATGCCGAGCATTCTAGCGATGCTAGCCACGCAGAATTTGAATTTAGAGAAAGCATGCAGGGTTAACCTTGGGTTTGACGACGATGCGTGCACTGCCTTGAGACTCAGAAAACGCGCTAACCACACTTTCGAAGAAGACGAAGTACAGAAACTCATAGCTTCAGTGCAAGCATGGAAAAGTGTAGTACACACAGCAGTTCCAACCCTGCTAATGCTCTTTATAGGTGCATGGAGCGACAAAACAGGGAAACGCAAGATCTGTATGCTGATGCCAATCTTTGGGGAATTCATGACGTGTGTATTGAACATGATAAACACGTATTTTTTCTATGAAGTCCCAGTGGAATGGACCGTATTTATGGAGGTCATATTCCCGTCTTTGACAGGCGGCTGGTACACAATGTTCCTTGGCACTTTTAGTTATTTAGGAGACATAACTTCTAAGGAAACAAGGACGTTCCGAATGGGTATATTGAACTTGTGTATGACAGTAGGATTTCCCATAGGAATGGGATTGAGTGGCATCCTACTGCGGTACCTCGGATATTATGGAGTGTTTTCTATATCAGCTCTTTTGCAGTTTATCAATTTCTGTTATGTATTGTTCATTATTGATGACCACACTTGGCTCGAGAACAAAGACAAGGTTTGTATTATGCATCTATTTACTTACTTCCTATTGTAATGTTTATCAATCATTTGTTATAACTGTATGGAATATATAATGCCAAACGAAATGTTTAGTTCCTACAGAATAGCTGAATCAATAGCTCCAAACAAATATTAAATTAACTTATTTATGTTCAGGTTTCAACTCTACTCCATTCAAAATTTCATATTAAGGATTTATTTAAAATTTATTCTTCTCTCAATAACTACCTACCGATATTTATTTTTAACTTACTGTAGTTACTTTACGATTTATAAATGTGTCATCGTCATAGTCAGTAAACATTCACCGCTCAAAAATCCCAAGATTTCCGTAAGTACCATCCTTTACAGATGAAGTAGTAGATTGCAGTAATTATGTTGTTTTGAGCACACAAACACAATTAATTAATTCATGAATAGCAATTAGTAATTAGTAATTACAAGCAAAAACAAACAGTTAAGACTATGCTTCTGGTCGTCTTCATATATTTTAATGACGCTATATATTTTGCCACTTATGAAGTAATTGATTTTCGTGGTTATTACAGCTAGAATAAGCAGTTATTTAATCGTCAATTAAGATTACATTAGGTCATGTTACCTTATTTGTAATCATTTTTATTAGGTTTTGCTTTAAATCACAATATGAGAGTATGATAATTTATGAATACTTAATTAAAATTCTTTCATTCTAAAATATGTGAATTTATTATTATTTCGAATGTAAAAAAGACGCGACGCCATTACATTTGATTGAGTATTTTCTTCAAAAAGCTATTCGTTTTATTACTAGCAATTCGCCATTAGCATAAATGCATAAATGGTGAATTCCTTAAAGAGATTTGTAAAATATTATTTAGTATGGCGGGATGGTTTCATCTTGCGTTTGCATTATTAGATATTAATTTCAAGTAAATTATTTATTATTTATATATTAAGATAATGAGCAACCCGTAAAAACACGTATTTTTTTAGGTCAAAAGAACCGGTTGCACTGGCTTTCTACTAGAGTTTTTTGACTTCCACAGTCTAAAAGAGACGGTAGAAATCGCTTTCAAGAAAGGGCCGAAGAACAGAAGATTACGTATATGTTTAATATTGACTGTGGTCTGTTTGACGTTCGGACCTATGTGGGGTATGTATACGATGCCTTATGTAAAGATACAATTATAAATACTAAACAAATATTATGTACTATGGCGCATTGTTATTTAAATAAACAAATAACAGCCAAGATTCATCATATAATTACTTAAATATAGCACCACTCCAACTCCTCCCGTGGATGTCGTAAAAGGCGACTCCTTACAGAGGGATGAGCATCAGCGTACCTTCTATGGAACAGATTTTTTTTTCACAACATTGCCCCACACTCGCACGCACCCACGACACAGGAGAAATCCTCCTGTGTCGTGGGTGCGTTTACAGACATACATTTCACACACAATATACCCGGAACAACTACCTGCAGATCATACAAATATTTGTTCCGTGCGGAATCGAACCCGCGACCAGGAGCGCAGCAATCGACTGTATCAACCACTGCACCAACCGTGTGTCGTACAGTTGCCATACTACGCTCGCTTACCAACCCGCCTGCCAAGCTTGGTTAATACTGTTAAATTTCCCCCCTTTTGTTCAGCAGTGGACGTCCTCTGGTTGATATGATAATGATGAAATACTTAAAAACTGGAAGGTAGAATCCTATCAGAATACCAGAGCTGCAGCATTTAGATGTTGCAGTACAATCATCATTTCGGCCGAATGAAGTATGCTGGACACAGGCCTCCCCCAAAGATCACCACAACGACCGATTTGGGTGTGTTGTGGGCTCGATGGGGGGTTTTGCCATAATCGCCACGCTTGGCAGACGGGTTTGCGATCGCAGTTGAGTTTTTTATTTACTCGAAGGATGCTGCTGCCCATCCTCCGGCCAATCCCTTAGTCGACTTTTACGACACCCACGGGAGGAGATGGGGTGGTGGCATTCTGAGCCGGCACCACACGGCATAGCTACAATGCTAAGATAGAAATCTATTCTGGCCTCGTAACATGTTTTTTTTTTGTGGTGTTTTGATAGTATTTTACTATTTTCATACTTATGCGAGATTTAGAGAGAGAGAGAGAGAGATAAATGTTGTTTTCTTTCTTTCTTCCTAAATCTCTTATGCTTCACAAGGGCACGTTTAGCGAAGTGAGTAGTCAGTTGGCTTTCTGCGCTGCGTGTATCGGGTTCAATTCTCGCACGGAATAAACATTTGTATGGTTGACAGTTTTTTTTTTTCTATTTCTGGGTGTTTGTGCATTTGGGATTTAAGTAGAATCTGTGGGCACAGAGTTACTTGAGAAACAGTAAAATTAGGCATCTAAAAAAAAATCAAATGTCTAACGCTAAACATGGGCCTCCCGATAACCGGTTAAAGGGATCCTGCTATAATCACCAGGTTTAGGATGAGGATCGGTGATTACATTATGTTTTATGCACGGGAGTACACTGTGACCCACTTCCTTAATATGGGTGTCAATGACCGAGATCGGTGGTATTGCCATAATCACCACATTTAGAGCAGGATTATTTATATGTGTTAAGCTGTAAAGCAGCCTTTTTATGCCTGCGGCTACCTCATGGATTTCCTCCATCCCATATCTCATAGTCACCTTTTACAATACCCAAGGGTTATGAAAAGTAGTCTAATATTATCCGCCTACATTATATTCTCTCCTAAGCTTACCAGCTTCCTGAATTCGCTGTATATACCTGTGTACCACTACACAAGATATGTACGTGTGTTATATTATAATAGTTCCTAGATCCGCGTAGCAATAAAAATAATGTATTGTACAATAATGGTTTTTTATAATCATCATCATATCAGCTGAAGGAAGTCCTCAGCTGACCAAAGGCCTACCCCATAGATTTCTATAACGACCGGTTGAATGCCGCCCGCATCCAACGACTCCCAGCTATCTCTATCTCGTTAGAAGCCGTCCAACGCTGCGTTTTCCTGTGCGTGGTCTCCACTTGAGAACCTTACTCCCTCAACGACTATCAGTTCTACGAGCTACGTGCCTTCCCATTGCCATATAATTATGTATACTTGTTATTAAGACGTAAAATTACCATCGGTAAAATATTGACACATTATATTTGCCTGGGAAATACAGAATAAGTTAATATTATGCCAAGACAGTCACATATCGTCGTATTGTATTTATTAATTCTTTATATTAGTTTTATAAAATATTAATGCTTAGGTTTGAGGCAATATTCATCGGGGACGGTATGAATATTGCCCAAATTTACATAAATTCCTTAACATGGATGCTTTCCACACACAGAAAAGAAACAACTAGAGAAAAGATAAGTAAATTTAATGTTCAACATTCTCTGCTTCGTCCTAGTAATCTTAAATATATAAAGTTGAAATGATTTATTATTGTGTAAACAATATTATGTGCTAAACACCCTCTCCGATCCATGAAGTTTATATTCAGCATCGATATCTGATCTTATTTGTGTATTTTTTTTTTTAGAAATTAAGACTATACGAGGGTCACACTTAATGTTTTAGAACTAGCCAGTAAGACAAGTTGACGATGAAAATGTTATTTTAATCTCGAGTAAAGAACTCTTTGGGAAGCTATAGATGTACATTGAATTCCTATGTCATTTTATCTTAATACCTAGTCTGTGGTCATTTTAACAAATTGACGGAAATTTAAAGAGTACGTGGTTGTGCGTCGAAATAATTTGACTACAGAAAAGTATTGCGCAATGATTTATTATAACTTACGTTGGGATCTTAATCAACAACTATGTTATGATAGACATTAATTGGCATTTGATGATCTAGCCCCATCTTGTGCCACTATTAATAACTGATTTAATGAGTTTAAGCAATCGAACTGATGATTTCCGCGAAGGACTTCCTTCTACGGCGACCACTGAAGATAACGTGAGTGCTGTGCGGCTTATTATAGAAACTGATAAAAGAGTGATATCAACAGATCCGGGAAAGTTTAGTCATTGGTATGTGTTAAGTTCAAGAAGTATTACACTTAAGCGTCACAAATCTTTGCACCAGATGGATAGCTAATAATTTGACGGAGGATCAAGAACAACGTCGTTTGGATTGATGTCGCGAAATACTTTAAAAGTGTAACGGAAGTGATTCGAATGCTGTATTTGACATCATCACAAGTGATGAAAGCTGAACATATTGTTACAAGCCCGAAACCAAGAGACAATCTGTCCAATAGATGTTTACGCTCGAAGATTTTCCAACAAAATTAAAGCAGGGAGAAATCAAGAGATAAAGATGATTGCCTCATTCTTTGGAGAGACGGGCCATTTCACTACAATTGCGCTAGAGGATAAAAGGCCTGTTTCTGCAAATTGGTATGTTAGTCCTTGTTTACCGATTGTCCTGAATAATGTTCGACAGCAGCACCCAAGAAACAGGATCCTCCTCCATCACGAGAACGCTCCAACTCACTCTGCCAGACGCACAATCGAATATATGTCTATCAAAGTTTGCATTGGTGAGTCATCTACCTTAGTCCCGATTTGGTACCTTGTGATTTTATTTATTCCACAAATTATAAGATATACTCAGAGGAATCCGTTTTATGAACCCCAAAGACGTGGTTACGATCGAAAAATCGTGAAACAGATCCTAAAAGAAGAGTGGGCTCACTGCTTCAGTCAATAGTTCCATCGCATGCGACGGTGCTTAGAAAAGAACAGTTACTACTTCGAAAACCAATAAAAATATTACCAAGTTCCTGCATCATTCCATTCTATATTTTCTAAAAACTTTCAGTGTGAATCTTGTTAAGCAAGTAGAAATTCCAATCATCATTTCGGTCGAATAAAGTCCACTGCTGGACAGGCCTCCCCCAAAGATCACCACAACAACCGATGGGTGTATAGTATGCTCAGTGGGGAGTCTTGCTATAATCGCCACGCTTGGCAGATGGGTTGGCGATCGCAGTTCAGTTATTGTGTGCTTGAAGGACACTGCTGCCCATCCTCCGGTTAATCCCTTAGTCGTCTTTTACGACACCCACGGAATGAAATGGGGTGGTGGCATTCTGAGCCGGCACCACACGGCAGAAATTCCAATCAAATGGGTCTTAATTTGTATGTTGCCACGGTTACACCCTATGGTGCCAGTGAACAAGAGTACCAACCCATCTCCTCTCGCGGGTGTCAGCCGGAGGATGGGTAGCAGCGTCCTTCGGATACATTAACTACTCAACTGCGACCGCCAACCCGCCTGCCAAGCGTGATGATTATGGCAAATCCCCCAATAAGCACACAACACACCAAGACCGGTCGTTGTGGCAATGTTTGGGGTAGGCCTCTATCCGGCAGAGGAGTTTCGTTTTAAGTATGCCCATCTGTGGACTTAACAAAGCATAAGTGAACTATTGATTATACGCTTAATCTGATTATAGGCATTTTCTGCCAGACGGCCTTTGGGTGATGCAGAGAACAATTAGGTAGATGCACCAACAAAATATGAATGAAAGGAATAGATGCGAAGACTTATATACAAATACATAGACGTACATAAACTTTACATGTATAAAAATATATTTATATATACGAAATAAACACATCCATACATATTATATAATAAATATACACAGATGAGAAAAATAAATAAAATCAGAGTTAAGATGAATCTGCTGACGTCTTTTTGAAAAGGTATTTTCGTAATTTAGTTTTAAAGTTGTTCCGATTGTTAGCCATCCTGATTTCAAGGGGGAGCGCATTCCACAGTAAAACAGATTTGGACGAAGAAGGTAGAATTAATAAAGCCAGAGTTAGGAGTGGGACATTGAAGAAGACGATTAATACTAGAACGAAGATGTTTATTGTGGTTGGAACAAAGATACTGGAAGTGAGAAGATAAATACGAAGGAGAATTAGGAGAGTATAATATAGAAAACAGGGTGGTCAGCGCTCTCATATTTCTGCGCTGGCGAATAGGCAACCAATTTAACAGTAATCCATACGCAGAGACTTGATCATATTTACGGAGGTTGAAGACGAATCGAATGCAATTATTGAGAAGACGGTCAAGTTTGTTGAGTAGATCTGCATTCAAAATAACACACATCACAATAGTCGATTATGGGAAAAATTAAAGTCTGTACAAGCGTTGCTTTTGTATGCGACGGGAGAAAGTTTTAGAGCCTATAGAGAGACCGCAGGATTTCAGTTACTTTTTGGCTTACATTTGTAACATGGGTCCGCCAATTGAGAGTAGGTTCAAGATGCAAGCCAAGATCTTTGACGCCGGAGCTAATAGGAATAATGATGCCTTTGTAGATAGCAGGTGGGACGGTAGTGCTTCCCAATTTACGGATGTTTCGATGGCTTCCTAAAATAATGGCTTGGCACCTAGTGGGGTTTACCGCCACACCAAAACTCTCAGCCCAGGTGATTATGGCTTCGAGATCTTTATTTAGGGCTTTAACCGCATCGGCTAAATCTTCTACTTTAGTTTGAGAGTATAACTGTAGGTCTTCGGCATAAAGATGATACGTACACTGAAGCTTTTGGGTAATAAGATTTATAAATACAGAAAAAATAAGAGGAGATAGTATCCCGCCTTGTGGAACGCCAGTTTTCAGGTTGCATCACAACGAGGAGATCTCCTCAACGTGGACTGATTTCTGACGCTCCCGAAGATATGATGAAAACCATTCCAAAGCATCGGAAGAGACCATAAGATGAGAAAGGATAGATAAAAGGATGTCGTGACTGATGGTATTAAAAGCATTAGGGAAGTCAACTAACACTAGTACTGTGACCTTAGTGTCCTCCGTGCCAGATCTAATATCGCCAGTCACTTTAAGGAGGGCAGATACAGCGCTGTGGCCTGGCCGAAACCCAGACTGAAGAGTACTTAAGAGGTTATTGACATAAATGAAGTGGGAAAATTGTTTGGGATACACAGGCCTCTAGAACTTTGGATAGGAAGGGAAGAATAGAAATTGGATGGAAGTGGTTGGGAAGAGAGGGGTTAGGAATCTTAGGCAAGGGCAAAACATAAGCATTGCGCCACAAGGAGGGAAACATACCGGATTCGAGTGAAACATCTAGGTTGTGGGAGATTGCTGGAAGGAGAACGTCTAATAATGGGGTGATCATATTGCGGCTGATGTTATCACAACCCACAGCTTTTGATTTAATGGAAAGGATGATCTTCTTTATCTCTTGAGAGTCAACAGGAGAATTTTATATTGAGACGCGTTAGAGTATCTATGAAATTTATAATTTGATATTTGGTTAGACAATCAAATTAGAAAGAAGTGGAGATGTGATTGTTGAGATCGTCTAAGCCAATGGATTTTGGTAGATCTAAATGTCGCGATTTACCGATACCAAGAGTTCCAAGGAATTTCCAAATATCGGCAGAAGAGGACGAAGATATGTTATCCAGAATATGGGGGCGTTTGGCACTGCGTATCATCTGATTACGCCGATTCCTAGCAGCCTTGAAGAGCTTCCAATTATCCTCGACACGATCTCTCTTATACTTGCGAAAGGCCCGGTTCCTCCACCTCGTCGCTATCAAAATTCTTCTAGATATCCATGGTACAGGTGGTCTGTTTAGTTTTACCCTTTTCACAGGAGCGTGAGTGTCATAGAGGCCGATAACCACGCGCACTTTATCATCTACCGTAGTGGCCTCCACCATAGGTTTCCAGTCAATAACAGTAGCATCACTCTATAATTTATCGACATCCAAGCGCGCAAACCAACGCTTGTACAATGCCTTGGGCTTAGGTTTTTAATTTAGAACGGTTTTTGAAAAATGGCCTATCCCACTGGAAATGTCTTCTTAGACCGTTGACTGATTATAGACCCATATTCAGCAGTATTTATGGGTTGATGAGGGTTCTTTTAACTGCTTTTAACGTAGATTCTAGGCACATTTACTACACGTATAGGTTTTTACGTAACCTTTCAAATTTATTTTATTCATTCGTTATTCAACATCAGTCTTATGTACAAAATGCGAGTAACTTATTATGGAATATGAGTACCGTCGTGGCAGCAACGCGGCACAAGTGGCATGCAACATCAACGACTTTTACGGAGCTAACACTACAAACGAACACTGTTTTCTGTGTTGTGCTTTAACAATGTTTTCGGACGAACACTAACTGAACCCCGTGGTCGTCCGAAATCATTGGTCGACAATGACGAATTAAAAGTGATTGTGAAAGCCTGATATCATGAGTATCATCAGCTTCTGGGGCTGAATTAGCAGCAGCTTTCGACGTTAGTATCAAAACAATATTGGTCCATTTGCGTCAAATTGGCAAGGTAAAAAAGCTTGACAAATGGGTGCCCCACGAACTTAATGATCATCAGCGCAACGTGCGCCTTTAGACCTGCCTTGCGCTTCTCAATAGGCACAGAAACGAAGGAATTTTGAACCGCAGTGCTACCTGCGACAAAAATATATTCTGTTTGCCAATCGCAAGCGCTCAGCAAGTTGGATAGATCCTGGTTCAGCATCTAATCGATGCCCTATACGAAAAATTACCCCTAGAAAAGTGAGGATCACTGTTTGGTGGTCTAGTGCCCGTATGACTAATCACAGCTTCTTACCAAACAGGATGAGCATTACTGCAGATGTGTGACTGTGAAGAATTAAATACTATGATGGAGAAGCTCGTGCATCTGCAACCAGCTTTGATCAATCGCTCGTTCCCTCTGCTCTTGCAAGACAACGCGCGACCCCATACTGCACAAGTACAACATACGGTCTCCAAGCTACAAGAGCTGTTGTTGGAAGCTCTTCGTCATCCATCGTACTCACCAGACCTTGCGCCTACAGACTTCTACTTTTTCCAGTACTTGGATAACTTTTTGGCGGGAAATAAAATCAATACCCGAGAGGCAGTACAAAATGCCTTTGAAGATTTTATCACCTCCCGTCCAACTGATTTATTCAAGAATGGCATCAATAAACTGCCACTGCGTTGGCAAAGATGCATCGAATGCATGTGTTTGATTAACATTACGAAGCCATAGTGATTATAATCGTGGACATCACAATCACACAAAGAAATCACATCAACTCCCACGTTACGTAAACGTCCATCGCTGAACAAACAAATCGTCATAATGACTATGAAATCATTATAATTATTTGTTTGTACAGTTCATAATTATGTATATACAAACACAGCATTCTACAAAGACTAAGATCGTTAATGCTGTCAATCACGATTCATAAAAATCAAGTTGTGCATGTAAAATTTATTTCTGTAAACTTTACCCACGACACAGGAGAAATCCTAGTGTAGCAAAAGTTAAACAAAATTACCCAAGGTAGGATAAAAACGTCGTATTGAAAACATATTACGCTATTTACTAAACACCCAACCGCAACCTCAGGTGTGCAGGTTTCCTTGTGATGTTTTCCGTGATAGTGATAGTCAAATTCTAATCTGCACATGAATCCGAAAAGTCAGAGGTGCGCGCCGGGATTCAACTCAGACCGTTCTGTGTGGAAAGGAAGCGTCCAACCACTAGGCTATCACTGCAACTGGCAAAGGGTAGAATTGCGATTCGTCAATTCTAATAGTGATAAACTTAGAGTACGCAAACTGAACGAGTACTCTAGAAAATTTGTTACTCGTAACAAAATCAACATGGTGCATTGCGCTGTAGACACAACGGGCGTACGAATAAATCATACTGACACACATTGTTGTACGTAATGATTTACAAACGTCTACCATTCATGTCCCGAAATTAAATAATTGAGTAGAAGCCATTTGAATTTTGATGAATGAATACTGGCACATGATGTTTCAATTGAATGTCTGGCCTGTTTGAGAATAGGGAGCGATAATAGAAGAACCTCTTGAGGTAAGGCGTGATCTGGGGAACAAAATTATCGTTTTTTATGACGCACTTGATATCGAAATGAACGTCTTCAGGATAATGGAGACCCTAGCGAAGGTGAGAAAGCCTAGAGAAACACCTGTTGTATGATACTAGGCTGAGTTCATTTATCTTTAACCTGTGTGTGTTGTCATCACTGGATGATATATGGAAAAGTTGCCATTGTTCATTGTGAGCCTCATAAGAAAGCTCAAGGTCGCTCACCGAGCTATGGAGAGCTATGCGTGGTATTTCTCTACGAGAATCAGAAATGATAAGATCCTTAGAAAAACTAAAGTTGCCGACATAGTTGAAAGGATTAGTAAACTGAAGTGGCGATGGGTGGGGCACATAGCTCGTAGAACTGATGGCCGTTGGGGCAAAAATCTTCTCGAGTGGAGACCGCGCACCGGAAAACTCAACAAACAAACTCAACTCCAACGAGGTGGACAGATAACCTGGTGACGGTCGCTGGGAGTCATTGGATGAGGGCGGCATGTAACCACTCGTTGTAGAAATCTACGGGAGAGGTCTTTGTTCAGCAGTGGACCTCCTGTGGCTGATATGATGATTATGATGATGATTTCATGGCGAAATGAACCGATTCTAAATGTTTGGGCCATGAATAATGCTGGATGTTGACCAATAATAATAATTCGGTGATATGTTCATTATTGCATTCACAAATACCTTTTTTTATTGGTGTCCAGTGGAAATTCTACATGAACTTCCTTTGCCCCGGGGAAGGGCAAAGGGTTATGCCAGACTCCTACCGGTTTAAACCACTGGAGCGGTCATCTTCGGCACCGAAGGGGTCCTCGTATGATCACACTAGAGGCACTCACAAATACCTACACACGGGTCCCTAATGTTTTTTTTTTTCATTTAGCAAAAAAATATTTTTATAAACTTATATTTCTGAATAAGCACAGCCATCCACAAGAAAAACATATTTTCGTAAACTATTCTTCATCATCATCATCATATCAGCCATTTATGCGTCCACTACTAAACAAAGGCCTCTCCCATAGATTTTCACAATTGTGTTGACATTTTGGGGGGTATTTGCCAATATTCACCACGCTTGGCAGGCGGGTTGGTGAGCGCAGTATATTACTGTTCCACAGCAGGGACGCTGCTGCGCATCCCTCTGGTTTAGAATCCTTTAGTCGACTTTTACAATATCCAACGGGAGGAGATGCAGTAGTGCTATATTCTTAATCCGGACACCACACGGAAAAAACTGGTGATATTATAATGTTGTAAAAAATGAAATCAAATGAAAGTGCAGTACAATAAAGAGCCTTTAAAAGCAGTGGTGGGTCGTCATTAATACTGTAGGTAGTTCTAAGTCCTCGTGGGAAATTACTAGCTAGCCGTCTTAGGTAGTGATTGCTTTACAAGAGTTCAGACTTCAATTCTATGGTTCGAGTTATTATTTTTCTTCATTGTATAAAGTGCGAGATGAGCCTATACTGGAAATGTATAGCTTGATATGTAGCTGTGCTTTCCATTCTATACCAGCAAATAAACTTATAAAGTAAAAATAATAACTAGAACCATATAATATAAGGCTTTCCGTTCAGTTGGAGATCAGCTTATACTGGAAATGAGTAGCTTGGTATAAAGCCGTGTGTACAATTTTACATTCTGTATCGACAAATAAACTTATGAAGTGAAAATAATAACTAATTACATAAAATATTATTAATAGCAATAATTTATTCGCAGGTGAGCTGAGTGTCATGTACATATTTGCACGCTACCGTTTCAATTGGGATGAGGTGAAGTATAGCATCTACTCCACTTACAGTCTCATCACGCACTCCATCGGTAAGTATATGTTAAGTGTGGGTAGCGCATTACTAGTATCCTAGTAAGACGGCGTGATTGCTGCAGTGCGTAAATAGTTGGCTTTCTGCGCTAAGGGTAGGAGTTCGATTCCCACTTTGGACAAATATTTGTATGGCCTACCGGTAGTTGTTCTGGATCTGGCTGTTTGTGCATGTGATATTTATGTCTGTAAACTGTACCTACGACACAGAAGCAATCCTAAAAAAGGGCAACATTTTAAACAAAAATAAAATTATGATTTGAAGGACGAATAAAAACACGGTCTCTATGTATATTCTTATAATCTCAAATAAATCTACTCTATTTTACATTAAAGCTTTTACTAAAAGGGATAAAAATAAAAACATAATTTAAATATAGAAATAAAACATGCTTTTAATTAAATATTTGTAACATAATTAAATATTTTTACATTACCACGGTCTTGATCTGTTTTTTCATATTCTAAAAAACTAAATATATATATATATATATATTATTTAAAGAAATATATAAAAAATACTAATCAATGACGCTTTTAATAAAATAATATGGGACCATATTGAATTATGGTTCCATATTCCATAATAGTTATTTAGAATACGTAAAAGTAATCAAAACCGAGGTAAGATAAAATACATAACACCATATTTACTTATCAGGGTACCTTGTATTAACAGTTATTAAATCAGTACACAGCTGGTGCAAACGATATAAAATGTTCTTATTGGTTTGAAAAGTATGTAACGTATGTATATGGACTGAAATATAGACTGCCATATTTCATTAAAAGCGTGTTTTATTAGTATTTAGAAACTTTGCCTGACCGTCTCGTTCTCATCATACGAGACTTCTTGTCAAATCGCAGTTTCCGATATCGAATCACGGGCGCTCTCTCTTCCCCCCACCCCATTAGAGCCGGAGTCCCACAAGGATCCGTGCTAGCCCCATTATTGTTCACACTGTACACCAGTGACCTCCCCAAAAGACCTGCTAATACGACCCAATTAGCACTGTTCGCGGATGACACGGCCATATTCTACTCTGGTAGCAGTCCCGATAATATAACTAAGAT
Organism: Diloba caeruleocephala; assembly: GCA_947459985.1. Lineage (NCBI taxonomy): Eukaryota > Metazoa > Arthropoda > Insecta > Lepidoptera > Noctuidae > Diloba > Diloba caeruleocephala. Next base: position 5,872,639 of record OX381610.1, read on the forward strand.
CCTCCAAACCACAGCCAACGTCTACGGTAAATGGTTTAGGAAATGGCGGATCGAAGTTAACCCTATCAAAAGTAAAGCCGTCCTATTTTGCAAATTAGGCGACGACCACCCACGCTTCAGGGAGATCTCGATGCTGGGCCAATCGGTTCCTTGGGAACCGCACGCCAAGTATCTTGGAGTCACCCTAGACAAAAAACTGACCTTCATTCCCCACACAAAGATGGTGCGTGCCCGCGCTGCCTTTGTGCTCGGTCGCCTTCACTATATCCTGAACGCTCGTAGTAAATTATCCCTTAGAAATAAGGTGAGAATTTACACCACATGCATTCGACCCATCATGACCTATGCCAGCCCAGTGTTCGCACACGCTGAATCATACCCACTCCGTAGATTAGAAACTCTCCAAACCCGTTTCATGCGCAAGGCCACCGGAGCGCCTCTGTACATGCGAAACGACCAACTCCATTTCGACCTTAACTTGCCGACCATCAGGCAATTTATGAAACAAGCGTCTAAACGCTATCTTGATTCTGCCCTGTCCCACCCAAATCCCCTTGTGGTATCAGCCGCCGACTACGAACCCTCCCGTATCAGTAGAGTACGCCGCCCGAGGCACGTTCTGGTCGATCCAGACGATAAAATCACGTTAGATCACATGAAGAGACTCGCGTTGTCTCGTTTACTAAACACCCGACCGTTGTACCGCCCTCGCCGCCGAGGATGCCCGCCTCACCGACGTCGCGGAGGCCTATCGCCGCGTCACCTTCCCGTTCAAGTTAGCACTTCTCCCTCCCGTCTCTTGCTCGCGCCGGCCCGTGCCGAGCCAGTAGCTTTAAATGTCCCCTAATACAATTTAAATAATACCGATCCAGCTGTCCCCAAAAACAATAGCTTGATATCCCCAGCAACGCCCTAAGCCGAGGTCCGTGTCCAGGGGGCGCCCTTAGCGAAAGTTGCTTAGTTTTTAATATTTAATTTAAGCCTGGCTGGAGGCCTCTTTTGGCTTCACCAGCAAATGACCGGTTAAGCAACCACATTTCCCAGAAATGTATGCGAGAAGCCCAACAAAAAAAAAAAAAAAAAAAAAAAAAATTTAGAAACTTATAGTTTTTTTAGCGTTATAGCACAATTCACAATATAAATTCATCATTACCTATAGATTCTAATTGACTATTTACACATGTAGGATATAATAATAAGTTTTGTTTGTTTTTTGGTATTCTTTAATCATGGGCTAATGATCCTGGTCAATTTAATGTTGTATTATCGATATGATACGAATACGTCTTCTACGTAAATCTTAAGTCCACAGGACATCTAATGGTGAGTGAAATATGAATTTTAAGATTCCATTACATTCATACATATTTACATACATATAGGCCAAGCTATGTATATAATATAAAGCCTCTAAAAACCTTCTCCTATAAAGAGGGAGTGCATATTGATGGGCTTGTTGTAGTTCTTAATAGTTTATCAAGAGGCTTTTCTGAAATGATATACCAGAGGATACGGAGCCAAAGTAGAGGTCCCCTGTGATGTTAACGATGTATAAGGGTACTAAAATATAACATCTTTACGTTATACCGTTTAATTCTGATTTATATGGAACTTGTCCCTGTATGGTCGAGTTTATAATACAAACGACTCTCAAGGCACTTATAACAACTTTAAATCACAATTTAGTAGACAAGAGTACAGAATAATATGTTTGTCCAAAAATGTAGTTTCTACATGAAACTCCTTACGTTTGAGAATTCAATCATCATTTCGGCTAAATGAAGTCCACTGCTGGACACAGGCCTCCCCCAAAGGTCACCACAACGACCGATATGGTGTGTTGTGTGCTCATCGGGGGGTTTTGCCATAATCGCCACGCTTGGCGGGCGGGTTGGCGATCGCAGTTTGTTAATGTACTCGAAGGACGCTGCTGCCCATCCTCCAGCTAATCCCTTAGTTGACTTTTACGACACCCATGGGAGGAAATGGGGTGGTGGCATTCTGAGCCGGCACCACACGGCTCAGAGAATTCAATAGATTCATTTAATAGAAATGTATTCTTTCATTACACAGTCGCATTACTTAGCACACATATCTCAAAGACAATTATCACAAAACAAGTATAGATAAGTATCTGCACTTGGTACACAAGATTGCCGACATGTGGGATGTGGACTCTGGAATCATCGTTCAGATAGTAACAGTCAATGGCCTCATTGCCAATAGCCAGGACCTACATCTAAAGAGGCTCTCGTTAGGTTGCTGGATGCCCTTGCCCTTGGGCTTGATGCCGAAAGCAGTTATCCTCGACAAGGCCTCCTTTTTCTGGGGAAAGTTCTCTTCTTTTTTTATACTTATCTTCAAAAGTTAGACACTTATCATTTTGCAATTAATTGTTTAGACGGGCAATACGACTCTACAACAAGCATTTTCAACTTGGTTGCAGCTTGTCACCAACAAGCCGCTTATTGGTGACAAGCCTATAGGCACACACACCTACTCTATTGCAATACCCTATACTTCTTTTTTTTTTTTATTGATGCCCAGTGGAAATTCTTCATGAACTTCCTTCGCCCCGGGGAAGGGCGAAGGGGTATGCCGGACCCCTACCGGCTAAAACCACTGGGGTGGTCATCTTCGGCACCTAAGGGAGGCTCCAGGTCCTCGTATGATCACACTGGAGCCGCCCACTGGTGCCACGCCTATAGGCACATCTCGGAGAGGGTGACTGTAAAGCGGTCACCCCCCCCGGGGGGATTGTAAAGGATCCCCCAAAGCATCCCACGGCAGCGCGTGACCAAATGCGTGCAATACCCTATACCTACCCTATGTTTTGATTTAGGAAATCAGCATGAAAAATGATCATCAGTAGGATACTATACATATTCCCTTGTTCGTCCTATTTGAGTCCTACATCCAATGTAAATTTTTATTCATTGTTTTGAACTGCTCGGTCAGCCTGTATGAGACGTAAAATTGAGGTTTCCTCTTTAGGCCTCTAAAACAACACATGATGTTTATGCAATGCCGTTGTCCTGCTTCATCAACAGTTGTACACATTCGCTTACAGTATGAGATTAGAAATGGGTATAAACTTTTTTTTAAAGGATGCCGTTCCGCGCTTAATTTTCTTAATTTTCCTGTGTCGTGGTTACAGTTTACAGATATAAATTCTACATGATACCTAGAACCCGGATAAACTACAAATATTAAATCCATGCGGGAATCGAACCCATCCCACGAGCGCCTATACAATCGCTTACCTACTGCGCGAACCGTGCCCTCAACTGCTGGATAGAAGAAACTTCCTCAGTGGGAACTCCTAGTCCTACAACCAAAAACTTCAAGGAATGATTTCCATGATCATCACACATGATGATCACTGTTTTGAATACTGGTGTCTTCTGCATACAAGTTCACAACGTTACAGAATGAGGAAAAATGCCGATGCTACTAATTTACCTGTTCCAATTAGCACCGATTACATAGTACCTTTTTTTTATTGGTGCCCAGTGGAAATTCTTCATGAACTTCCTTCGCCCCGGGGAAGGGCGAAGGGGGATGCGGGACCCCTACCGGCTAAAACTACTGGGGTGGTCATCTTCGGCACCTAAGGGAGGCTCCAGGTCCTCGTATGATCACACTAGAGCCGCCCACTGGTGCCACGCCTATAGGCACATCTCGGAGAGGGTGACTGTAAAGCAGTCACCCCGCCGGGGTATTATGCCTACCAAACCAATCTAACATTCAGTATGACAAATAAATATTTTTTTCAGGGACATTATTCTCGATCACCGTGTTCAGTAGGAAGCTGAAGGCAGATGACGCTGTTCTGGGCATGATATCGACCAGCAGCAAGATCTGTGGAGCCATAGTCTTGGCATTTGCCAGGAATGGCTACGAAGTGTACTTATGTGAGTTAAGAAAATTGTTGAATTTCCAGTTTAGGTAATACGCCTATTCGTTGTTATAGCAACTGATTCATATGAGCCATCTATACGTCCACTGCTGAACAAAGGCCTCCCCCATGGATTTCCATAATTGTGTCGTCATTTTGGGGGGAATTTGCCAATACTTACTACGCTTAGCACGAGTTGGTGAGCGCAGTATGGCCACTGTCCCACAGAAGGAATCTGTCATCAATTCCCTCAGCCCATCCCTCTGGTTAGAGTCCCTTAGTCGCCTTTTACGTCATCCACGGGAGGAGATGGAGTGGTGCGATATTCTTAATTTGAAAACCACACAGACATACAACAACTGATAAAGACCGTCAAATATATTCGTCATTCAATACTCGAGTCTATACTGTACTGATTGATTTGCACGTAGAAGAGGCGCCGACCATTATATTATAAACAGTGTTTAAAAAAGTTGCTACTTAAAAGTTATTTTTTTTATTGAAATGATACCGGGTTCTTTTGACAGTTTTATACACACACGCATACACAAGAACACACACACTAACACACACACTAACACACACGCCTGTAAATATCCACTGCTGAACATGGGCCTCACAGGATATTGGAGATGCATACGAGAGGATGCTGCTATCTGCTATCTTCTTACCTAGGGGTACCTACTTAATACTTAACTTAATTTGGTCTTTTCTTTGTCTGTGACGTTTGTCATATCGGCCATTTATATGTCCACTGCTGAATAAAGGCCGCCCCCGTAGATTTCCAAAACTATGTCATCATTTTAGGGGGTATCTGCCAATACTCACCACGCTTGATAGGCAGATTGGTGAGCGCAGTGTGGATACCGTTTCACAGAAGGGACGCCGCTGCCCATCCCTCTGGTTTAGATTTCCTTAATCGCCTTTTACGACATCCATGGGAGCAGATGGAGTGGCGCTATATTCTTAATCCGGACACCACACGGAGTTCCGTGTGGTGGTGACGTTTGCATTAATTAATTTATCCGCTACATTATTTTACGTTTCTCTTGGTTTTGTTGAAATTGACTACATGCGGCGCCAGCTCAGCTCAAAACTCAGCGACCTAGGTGAACTAGGGTACTCCATTAATCTCTCTCCTCCTCTCTCTCCCCGTCACTCCTTGAAACAAAAAGCAACCAAATAAAACACAAATGTAATTTTTTATGAAATAATTTACTTGATTTGCTCAAGACATCATAAACATTGGAAATTGGCAGTCAATTAAATTGATATTATATTTATCGTTGTATACGGCGTAAGGTTGAACGCAAAGTACCCTATGGTCCGGGAAGGCGACGAACTATCGCTGATGTTTCTTGGTATTCATTCACGTAATTTTGAAACGGCCGAAACGAATTTTCCTGTAATTGAAATTTTTATTACGATTTTTCATGTAGTTTTGAAGCTGCCGAAATGAATTTTCCTTTAACTGATCTTTATTACGATTGTGCCTAACAATCTGAATAACAATTTTATTTTATAAAACAATTATTACACAAATATTAATATAACTGAAAAAACTATATCAGAGTCTCGCGATAAGCTTGCTCTCCGTCCCTTACCCTCGCCATGTTTTCTATATATTTTTTGATCATCTGATCAGTTTGTATTATATCCTTCCTTTATTTGTATGTTCTAGCACCATTATTAGAAATTTTAAACGGTACCTCTGCGATCGCGCTCAGGTCGATTGCATCGAAACTGGTCTCATATCAAGAACTAGGTAAGTTTTGGAATTATATACTCCACAAAATTTTATTAACGAGAGAAAATTTTAGGACATCTGTGGATCCACATTTTGTAAAACGTAATTTTTTTATTTTAATAATTCATCAATAATAATATAATATATATATATACTCAATTAAATAAATTACAAACATTTATATATGTATATATACAATTTATTAATGTAGCACCAATATCATCATTTTTTTTCATCATTTCGGCCGAAGGAAGTCCACTGCTGGACACAGGCCTCCCCCAAAGATGTCCACAACGACCAATATGGATGTGTTGTGGGCTCATTGGGGAGTTTTGCCATAATCGCCACGCTTGGCAGACGGGTTGGCGATCGCAGTTAAGTTGTTAATGTACTCGAAGGACGCTGCTGCCCATCCTCCGGCTAATCCCTTAGTCGACTTTTACGACACCCATGGGAGGAGATGGGGTGGTGGCATTCTGAGCTGATAAAAGCACCAATATAGTATGAATTTTTTCATTTAAATTTTAATATAATTTGTGGTTATTTTGTATCCGTTCTAACATAAAAATGGTTTTAGTACCTATTTCGAAAAGCTTTCTTGCACCCAAATGGTAGACTGGAAGAGAATACCTCATGTCATTTAGCCATATATTGGTACACAGACGTACAAATAAATAAACATAATAAATTACGAAAACAATAATTCTCCCTTATTTATTTCTTCACCAAGCTACAAAATACTCCTTTACACATTTGTCCCTTTTACAACAAGGTAGATTCTAATCCTAAAGAGTTTTAATATCCAGCTCAGATAAAATACCAATTTAAACTTTCAGGTAAAGTGTACTCCCTGTTTGGCGTGGCAGAGACAATGATGCCTATAATATTTGCGCCTCTATACTCGCGAGTATATATAGCCACGCTGCACATCCTGCCAGGAGCTGTATTCCTCATGAGCGTCTTGGCTACAGTGCCAGCTCTTGGTATATTTAGGTAAGGCTGAAATATTTAATCTATACATACATACATACAAATAAATAAAATTAAAGTGTCTGTTTGTAATGTCAAAATAACAGCTTTTTACTAAATGCATATGAAAGTATGTACGTTACATATAACAAAAAAGCTATTTAATTTTTTTTTGTCTGTCTGTCTGTACTTCTGTCTGTCTGTCTGTCAGTCTGTTTGTTCCGGGTAATCTCCGAAACGGCTGAACCGATTTTGACGGGACCTTCACTGGCAGATAGCTGATGTTATATGGAATAACTTAGGCTACTTTTAATTTAGAAAAATAATTAGAGTTCCGCGTAAAAAAAAAACAACCATTGAAATACAATACATTTATTCTGTGTCGTGTCTATGTCGAAGTATACTAAATTTCTTTTAAATTAAACGCGGGTGAAACCGCGGGTCCCAGCTAGTATAATATTAAAGGTCACGGCAGACTAAAGGTTTACAGACTCGCTTTTTAACCGACAAAATAATATCCACCAAACGAAAATAAATCTAGCGGATACCCGAGCGAGTTTTTTAATTTCACTAAGTGTCTGTATAAGTGTTGACTTTAAGTATAAAATTCAAAGAAGACATCAAGGGCATGCGAGAGCATTCTTGATCAAATACAAGCTGCTCGAGCATGCGAGCCGGTGCGAGGGCACGCCATCCGCGCCAACAAGCTACGAGCATCCCCAGCGGGTTTTAGTGCAAAGGCTCGAGCATCCTCACCTAGCCTCGAGCATCCTCACCCAGCCTCGAGCATCCTCACCCAGCCTCGAGCATCCTCACCCAGCCTCGAACTTTCCGCTAATCCTTCGCGGCGCGCGTCACACGTTTGAAGTGTACTGTTGCTCTTTGCGTAATTGAGCGGCAAAGAGGATGCTCGAGCATGCGTGAGGATTCGTCCGTTTGGTAGAGACTGACCCTTATCAGTAAAACTATCTGCATGTACACCATGCGCATTCCGCTGTCGCTGTCCGGCTTGTTGAAGTACGGCAAAAACACAATCAAAGCAATAAACGTAAAGGGGGAGTACGTGCATCTCGTCCGTTTAAAAAAGGGCCTCATCAAGCTATTACGGTATGCAGAATTACGTGTTATGGGTGGATAAGCGAGCGTTACATTTGGTGTGACCCACCCCGTATAGATTATAATTATAAATAACTAGCTTCTGCCCGCGGCTTCGCACGCGTGGAATTCGGAAATCTACATCATGGATATTGTTCATACAAAAATACTAAAATCACGATTAAACAATCGGTAAGAAGGTGAAAAATACTTTACGATCTATTCTTATACCTACCAAATATACAACAAAAAATTCATTTAAAATTTTCGGTCGAGCTGTTTGTGCTGAGCTGAGTGTGACCACAAACACCGTGACAAGAGATATTTATATATTAGATAATATCGGCAATTTTTACGTCCACTGGTGAACAAAGGCCTCGCCCATAGATTTCCACAATTGTGTCGTCATTTTGGGGGGTTTTGCCAATACTCACCACGCTTGGCAGGCGGGTTGGTGAGTGCAGTATGTTTACTCATCAGACGCTGCTGTCCAGCCTTCTGGCTTAAAGTCCCTTAGTCGCCTTTTACGACATCCACGGGAGGAGATGGATTGGGGCTATATTCTGAATCCATACAAACTTTCGCATTTATTGTATTAGTAACAAGGGGGATTATAGTAACACTTTTCTACTAACAATAACTTAAGTTTATCCTTAAAAATACTGTTGGTCAAAGTGTTTCTTATGCTATCAGGTAATTTATTACATACTAGCTGTGCCTCGCAGTTCCACCCTCGGTTAATTGAAAAGAAATCGGCATATCTATAAATAAATTTGAGTACTTCGGCATAAACAGTAATTGAGATACAGAGTATATAATATTGGATTTCACGGCTTTTTTTGTGCCATTTCGGAGATTAGCTAAACAAACAGACAGACAGACAAACAATTTTTTTTTGTTTTGTTATGTCTACCGTATATACTTTATATGCATTTAGTAATACGCTGTTATATTGATATTCCAAACAGACACTTCAATTTTATTTATTTACAGACAGACACTTCTACATATAGCTGACGTCAAGCATAGACGCTCCACAAAGTCTGCAGTGTGTGAACATGCCTTAGGCAAACCAAACCATTATCTTCGTTTTGATCAACCTCAAGTACTCGCGAAAGAGAACCGATATGTACCTAGAATGTTTCGTGAGGCTATTGAAATTAAAAAACATCCTAATTTTAATAGAGAAGATGGTTGGCAGGTTCCACCTGTTTGGAATCCAGTCATTAAAATAATAAAGTCCCAAACAAGATACCGCACTAAGAAACATCAAGACACTGTGAGTGATTACTGCGTGCATCGAAACTAATTTTTTGATTAAAATTGTACGGTAGATAAAATAAAATAACTTTTTAAAATCTGTAACGACGCCTGTCACCTTAGTCATCCTGCGACCACGAATGCTGCAAAGTATTCGAAACGTCAGGAAAATCAAAAATCAAAATATACGCGATAGAATCCGTTTTGTAAAAGTGTTTTATTATAATGTGTAATAATCGCGAAAATCTAAGACATTACTATGTTCACTGGTGTTTATCTATGTTACGGGAGCATGTGTGCCACGTCTGTGCAAAAAAAGGGTTGTAGCTCAGCATGAAGCTGCGATTTTGCGACAAGGCGACACCGACAGCGCTGGTTTTCAGTTACACCCCTTGGTGACATGTTGGCGTATTTCGGTACTGGCAGTGACGTACCTATAATATCGTATTACAGTTTTCTAGTTCATAGTTAGCTATGGTGAATTAAACTATAAGTAAACAATATCGATGGACAGGAAACAAGAAACAGAGTTTAAATACACAAGTTGTGACCCGTTACTTATTACATATGAGGTCAGTGACATTTTAAATAATTATGCTGGCTGACGAGAATCAGATAAACTCACATTATTTTTATAGCCACCTAGAGATACGGGAATTAAATCAAGTTTTTTATAAACGAATAAACAGAATTTTCTAGACTTCTTATCTGTTTACTTATTCGGCGACAACTCATAATTCGTTGCCAGCTGTCGAAGGGACCTGTTTTGCGGAGAAGATTAGGTATCGAGCTAACATCTGCGGTATATTTTACCATTTATATTTATTTTTAGGCAATAGTATTTTATTTTATCAGACCAATTACTGGGACTTATAAAGCATTTGAATCTTATGCATAATTATATGTATAGGAAACGGGAATTAACGCAAAATTACCTTTGAATAGCTTGACGTTTCGACCAGGTTGCACCTATCGCGTTTACAAGCAGACTAATGATGCAGCGAGATTCATTTTCGTCCACCCCGTTTTTCTTTATTTATTTTGGGGCCGCAACACACTACACTTACTTTGTCCTTTCGCGTGTCAATTGCCGGCAGCCGTGTAGACACAATACATTTTTAATTGTGTCTCGTTTTACGACACGCAATGAGATAATTAACCGTCAAGCTATTCAAAGGTAATTTCGCGTTAATTCCCGTTTTCTTTATATATAGTTATGCAACGCGAAAGTTTAAAAGTTAGTACTTAGTAGCATAGTTGTGTAGCAATTTCCCTGTAACTCCGTGCAAAGAAAGTTTTAGGGTTTCGAACGTCCGAAGGAAAAACGGCCGGAACCCTTATAGGATCACCCGTGTGTCCGTCTGTCACAGCCAATTTGCTCCTAATCTACTGGACCGATTAAGTTGAAAGGACATTGTTAAAAATTGCTTATGGATCAACACGCATGCGACCTATACTATAGTTTCCAGTTTTTTTTACACTTTAATATCAGTTACTACAATCCAGCGGACAGGACTTCCAGGCGGAGTTAGCAATTTTTTTCTATTTTGAACCAAAAACAACAACAAAAACCAAAAGGAAGAAAAATTCTTATCCTAGGTTTCCGAGATAAAACATAACTATGAGTCCTTGGCCGGGTTTCAAGTTGCGCGTATACTAAATTTTATTTAAAAATTGCAACTGCTTATCTCTTACACGTTTAAAATATGTAAGTGTGCGTTTTCAGTAGACATGTTGATAGCTCTATATATTGTTATGGCTACAATTTTCCAAATAAAAAACATGCATCGTGGCGTGTCAGTGTGACAATAATATAAAGCAATGTATATACCAGACCGATAATGTTTGTAAACCATGAGAGGTGTTTCTTGTTTCAAATACAAATGTCAAATGGATCTTGTTTGTAAATTTTTGCATTGTGTAGCTTTTTCTTCCCATAATTATAAAAGTATTGAAGTGGAAGGAATCTTGCTTGTAAATTTTACATATGTAGATTTATTCTGCCTATAGTTTTGGTTGGTATGGTACATAATTATAATCGTAGCCATGATGAAGTACAGGATGTGTTTGCAGCTTCCGTTACATACTCTGACTCTACTATGTGTTGTATTTTTGTTGAAAGTATAGAAATAGAAAGCATTTGTAATTTTTTTTTGTGTGTTTATTTTTCTTGGCATGGTTAGTGCAGTATAATAATGAATATCGTAAATCATCACAAACACTTAAAAATAATATCCGTCTCCGGATTAAGACTACAGCACCACTCCATCTCTTCCTGTGGCTGTCGTAAAAGGCAACTAAGAGACTCCAGGGCAGCAGCGTCTTTTCCGTGGAACAGTAGCCATACTGCGCTCACCAACCCGCCGGCCAGGCGTGGCGAGTGCTGAAAAACTGCACCCAAACTGACAACACAATTGTGGAAGGCCTTTATTGATCAGTGGAAGTCTTGTGACTGATATGATGATGACAGTCATCTTGTTTACTTTTTAGGACTTCTTACATTGTCCTCACTTAAGGTTGTCTGGAAGAAATCGCCTTGTGCTATGAGGTCACCCTTGACACTCTATTTACTAAGCGCTAGTTTTTATTGTATATTTTACTAACTAGTGTACAATAAAGAGTATATACAATAAGGTTCGGCGCACCAAAAACCCTGGAAATCCAATACATATATTCTATGTCAAGTGTCTATGTCGAAGTACTCTAAATTTCTTTTAAATTAAACGCGGGTGAAACTACGTCTCCCAGCTAGTAATATATATCATCTAACTTATTTGTCCTTTTCCGTAGTAGGGATTCAGGTTTTATAAAGATATTTTTATTTAAAATATAACTTTTTAACAAAAAAAATACAGACTTCAAAAGACTATACGATATTAAAACCACTAAAAAGAAAAAAATAATTTTTAGGGTTTATGTATATACAATTATAAGTCTATATATGTAATAATGAAATGCATACATTCCAAAAATTAAATATGTTCCATTGGTTACGAACAACTATGTTTTTTTTTTTGGTTATGTCCCTTATACACCGCCATGTTGAATTTAATATGAGGTAAAGTGCAAAGTGTCTGGGGACGGTCTTTTTACAGTCGCTTTCCCTCCGCTAGAGGGGTTGACCGCTTAACAGACATCCCTTCCGGGATGTAACTAAAGGGGTAGCACCAATGGATGCTCTAGTGTGATCTTACGAGGACCTGGAGCCCCTTCGGTGCCGAAGACGACCGCTCCAGCGGTTTTAGCCGGTAGGAGACCTGCAAAATAGCAAAGCGCTTCCAACGATACCTCATTGTTCCAAATACAAGTAGTTAAGGCGATCTGAGGGACCAGATGAACATACTAACAAACATACATAGATGCTACAATCATAACCCTCATTTTGACTTCGCCGTAGTAAAGTAAAACTAAAAACGTTTCATTTATTTTTCCAGTTGGTTTTACTACGAGCACAAACAAGACGAGAAGGAGAAAAGACTGAACGCGCCCAGTACTCCGCCACCCCTGGGCGATATCCCCGTCTTGTCTGCATAACCTACACATTACAAAGATGCTTGAACATAGTATAGAGGGGACACTGAAGGATAGCCTCCACTATTAGGGCAACAATACTGTTTGTCCTTGACCGCGGGGTTCTCTTGCTCATTTCTGAATAACATCTGTCAGTATTGTATCCAGAAAGAGAAAAATAGATATATAAAAAAGAGACCCGCGTCAAGGTAAAAATAAATTCTGTTACCTACTGGATATTATGTAGGCCACCTTCTTGACTTCGACTAAACATATGACCCTCGAAGCGTGACATGATCTTTATATAAGATCCTCGTGTGACTTGGGTGACATTGCATAAAACCTGATTCAATCCGAATTGTCCAAACCCTGTACAAGTGGACGTGCACTCACACAAACTTAGAGCTCATGTCACGTTATGAGGAACGCACCTCGCTACAGGAGCATACCCTTGAACTGCAGTATTGTCATATTTCGAATTATTTAAATTTTTCTTCTTGTGAATATATTGGTTATAAAGCGTGTTGATAAATATTTTATTTGGTTATCTTTGTGATTTTCATTTTTAGTAGCTAATCCCTGTGTGTAACAATGCCTCTTTTAATTGTTAAGTTTTTTTTTCTGAATCATCTGTACTTTTCATCTTAGTCGGATGAATGGTATAGGAACGCATACGGGACAAACAAAAAAACATTCATTTTTGTATGTTATTTGATTGATTTGATCAAATCCCTAACGCGGTGGTGTGATTTCTTAAAGAAAGTAAGCGATTTGAAGAGATCTCTTAAAAAAATAACCATGAAGCTTATTCGCCGCTGCGGCCGTTTACTCGCCCTTTATAATTTTTACATCTTCCGTAAGTTAGTTATCTATCTTGGGGATTTGATCAAATTTCCGTTTTCACCGTTTCCATGCGACATATAGATGTTGTATTATGCTTGTGTTGTGACTAGGTGTTTATAACAGGGGTGCTAGGTCAGGAAACCTCCACGTGCGCTCGGTGGCTGCTGGTCCCTCTTGATACGTCCGGGGGGAAGAGCAGTTGTCGGGCCGGTGCACCCTGGGCACCGGGCAATAACTACTCAACTTTTTGGAGGATCTTGTTGCCCGGTGGCTAATATTCTGACAGGGACGGGCCCAGTGTGTGGGCTGTGGGTAGGCCGTAGCGTGCTTCCCCGTTTTCGGAGGAGCATGAGCGGGCTAGCGGCGGGCTCGGTGTGCACTCACCCTGCCCCGAGCAGGTAGTGGGAGGACTCCCCTTCCCTGCCACCGTCGATATCGTAACCTTGGTTGGAGTGTCGTGGTCACGTCTCGCGGCTCCGACCGGGACCGAGGATCTTGGCTTAACCGCCCGGATCGCGAGGAAGAAGGCCTCTATAAAAATTCCCCGAACCCAAGCTTTGCGTGCGGCGAGGGGTGCATGGCTGATGGGAAGTTCAGTCGCGAGCACGCCAACCCCAGGACTGGCGGAACCTGAAGATAGGATACGCTTGCCCGGGTACAGGGGGCACTGCCCGGGTCGACCATTTATTTCCCCCATACTCGTGGGTCTAAATATGGAAACTTTAACTAAACTTAAAACAAAACACATAAAGAAGGTGGAGAAACAGAAGATGGGAGGTGAGAGGGTTGGTTCGTTGTCGGAGTCCGACAGCGTCCAGATGGACATGGAGTCGGATGTCGGCTCCGTGTCCGGTTCAGGTACCTGGACGCGCGGTGCGCGTAACTTGCGCGCCAGCGCGCGTAACTTACGCGCCAATGCGCGTGCGCAGCGTGCGGTCGCGTCACTGCCGCGTCCGGGTACGCCGTTGCTGTTGGGTGGGGTGAGCGACTCCGAGGAGTCCTTGGACCCTCGGGGTTCGCACGCCTCACTCAACATGGTGTTAGGTGCTGAGGCCCGTAAGCGGACCCTTCCGAAGGCGTCAGTCGGGTCATCCCCTGAGGCCAAAAGATTGGCCAAAAAGGCCGGAAAGGAATCAAACGTCGAGAGGCTGGAGAGGGAGAATGCTGAGTTGCGCTCCCAACTCGCCAGCCTCTCGGCGCAGATCGCAAAACTGACGACGGAGGTAGGTCTCCTTCGTCGTCAGGGCAACGGTACTGCGAGTTCCAAGGATTGTGTCGCTCCGCCATTCTTGCCGCCGGATGCAGAGGCGGAGTTTCGGCGTTCCATTGTCCTCGAAGTCGGGGGGATGATGGACGCCAAACTGGCGGCCCTAGCGGTGCGGCTCCCGCCAGAGAAGCGCCTGCGCCCATCACTGGCGGCGGATTCCCGACAGCCGCAGTTGGAGCCGCAGATGGCCACGTATGCGGCCGCTGCCGGGGCGACGAAGAGCGCGGCGAATGCTGCGGCCCCCGGTAAGGTGCAAAGTACAGCACCAGCCCTATCAAAAGGGAAGAGCGGGGGTCGCGGTATGGCGAAGGGGGCTGGCCGACAGGCGGCTGCTGCTGGGGTTGCGCCAACCACTGCATTTGCGCCACTCCAACCAGCACCAGCCGAGCCCGAGTCTTCGCAGCCCGCAATGGAGACCACTGAGGGATGGTCCATTGTAGGCAGTAAGAAGCGGCACCCCCGGCCTTCTCAGGCTCAACAGCCCGCAGCTGCACAGTCTGCGCAGTCTTCTCCTCAGAGTGGGGGGAAGCGACGTGGAAAACGGGGTGGAAAAAGGAAGGGGAAGGTCAACCTCCCCAAGGTTCCCGCATCGGCCGCCATAACGGTCACGGTGCCCGAGGGCTCACCCGACACAAGGTTGGGTGAAGTCATGGCCGCGGCTCGGAGAAATATTAAACTCGCCGACCACGGCATCGGTGCGGACACCGTGACCATCAAGAGGTCAGTCAGCGGCGGAATGGTGCTTTCTGTCGCTGGCGAGGATGGCGGTGCCAAGGCCGATAGCCTGGCACGCAAAATGCGGGAGGTGCTCACCCCCATATTTGACGTGCATATTGCACGTCCGATAAAAATGGCGGAGTTGAGGGTACTGGACCTGGATGACGCCGTTACCAAAGCGGAGATCGCTGATGCCATAGTGGCTGCGACGGCGTGTTTGCCCGAGGATGTAAGGGTGGGTGAAATTCGCCGCTCACCGATGTCCTTGGGCACGGTCTGGGTCCGGATACCACTGGAAGCGGCCAAGAAGCTGGCGTCTACCTGCCGTATTTGCGTCGGCTGGACGTCGGCCAGGGTCGAGGTGTTGGCGGCACGGCCATTACAGTGTTTCCGATGCCTCGAACTCGGGCATGTGCGCCTCCGGTGCACCATACACGGGGGGGTTGACCGGAGCGACCGGTGCTTCGGATGTGGCGGCCAGGGCCACAAAATTCGGGAATGCCAGGCGCAGACAAAAAACTGCCCTCTGTGTGCGGACTTCGGCCTTCCGGCCGAGCACAGATTGGGCTGCAAGGCTTGTGCAGCCCAGAAGAGCAGGAGGGGAAAACCAGTACCCCCTGCTTCGGCCGAGGGGCTGAAGAAGTCTGCACTGGCGGCACCGGTCACACGCTCCGACTCACCGGAGGCGATGGAGGCCAACTAAGGGTCCTCCAGGGCAACCTAAACCACTGCCGCAACGCTCAGAATCTGTTGCTGCAGACTGTTGCGGAGTGGTCGGTTGCCTTGGCGGTTGTGGCGGAGCCCTACGGCGTCCAGGAACACCCTCGCTGGTTCGGGGGCGCCGGGGACTCCGTCGCTATATATTGGTCTGGAGCCGAAGGTGAGCCGCCCTGCTCCCTGTTAGACAGGGGGCAGGGCTTTGTCGTAGTAGAGTGGGGACCTCTGGCAGTAGTGGGCTGCTATGTCTCCCCCAACGTGTCTCTCGCCGACTTCGAGGGATACCTGGACGGGGTGGCGCGCAGCATTCGCTGTAAGTGCTCGCTCCGTCCAGTGCTCGTCCTGGGGGACTTCAACGCTCACTCTAGAGCTTGGGGCAACCGTCGGGACGGGCCGAGGGGGAGGATAATACAAGACTGGGCGGCGTCACTTGACCTCCGATTGCTGAATCGGGGGTCCGTTAGCACCTGCGTTCGGTGGCAGGGGGAGTCGGTCGTGGACCTGACATGGGCGGCTCCTTCTGTGGCCCGCATGGTGTCGGGTTGGCGAGTGGCGGAGGAGGTGGTCACACTTTCAGACCACCGCCACATTATGTTCGACGTGGCCCTCCGCACGCCCTGCCCGAGCCGTTCTAGTCCCAGCCCGCGGTCGCGGCGTTGGGCCCTCACACAGCTAGATCGAGAGTTGCTCGTCGCAGCTGCCAACGTCGCGGCCTGGCCGGAGGTCGATCAAGGGATCTTGCCCAATCCGGAGGAGGAAGCGTCCTGGTTCCGGGAGACGATGACGTCAATATGCGACGCATCCATGCCCCGGGCCAGGCGCTCCCGGCGTACGGCAGTGTACTGGTGGTCGGATGAGATCGCACAGTTGCGTGCGGTCTGCCTGGCATCCCGCCGCCGGTACCAACGAAGCCGACGCCGGCACAGCGCTACAGCCGGAGAGACTGACGAGGCCTATAGAGCCTATCGGGCGGCCACGCTGATATTTCAGACCGCCATCAGCGAGGCGAAGGCTCGGTCCTGGAGCGAGCTCCTGGAGGGACTGGACAGGGATCCGTGGGGGAGACCCTACCGTATGGTAGTGGGCAAGTTGCGCCCATATGTCCCCCCGGTGACCGAAACCATGGCCCCGGATTTGCTGGAGGGAGTACTTTCAACGCTCTTTCCGGTGGTCCGGGATCATCCTGGTCCCTCTCCACCCCCAACTGCCTCGGACTGGGCCGAGGAGTTGGGGGTCTCGGATGGGGAGCTGGGCCGAGCCATTGGCCGCCTGAAGAATCGCAACACCGCACCGGGTCCGGACGGCATTCCGGGCCGTGCGTGGGTGTATGCGCTACAGTCTCTTGGGGACCGCTTGAGGCGGCTGTTCACCAGTTGCCTCCGTAGTGGCGTGTTCCCGTCCGGCTGGAAGGAAGCCGGATTGGTTCTCTTGAAGAAGGAAGGAAGGGCTGCAGAGTCTCCCTCTGCATACCGTCCCATTTGCCTGCTCGACGAGGCTTCGAAGCTATTCGAAAGAATAATTACCCGAAGACTCGTTGAGCACCTGTCGCGAGTTGGCCCCGACCTGGCCGAAAGTCAGTATGGCTTCCGGCAGCGGCGGTCCACCATCGACGCGATTCTTCGCGTCCGCTCGCTGTCGGAACAGGCAGTGTCCCGGCGGGGTGGGGTGGCGTTGGCGGTCAGCCTAGACATCGTCAACGCCTTCAACTCCACGGGTCCACTCTACGGAGGAGTCGTGCGGTCCGTGGTCCTATACGGGGCGCCTGTATGGTCAGCTCGACTATCAGGCGCCCAGCGCTGCAGAACCAAAATTCACGGTCTGCAGCGCAGAGTGGCTATCCGGATCGCTCGAGGATACCGAACGGTGTCCTACGAGGCGGCAACTCTCCTGGCGCGTTTTCCGCCTTTTGACATCCTGGCGGAGATGGATGCGTGGGTCTACGATCAGACACGCTCCCTCCGCCAGAGCGGCGAAGGCGCGCCTCCAGGGGCGTTGGACAAGCTGCGGCGGCTAGCTCGGCGGCGCGCACTTGTAAAGTGGCGTCATCGCTTGCGGATGCAGTTTGCAACCAAGCGCGTCGTCGAGGCCGTCCTGCCGCTCTTCGGAGCCTGGCTCCAAAGGAGCGAGCGCGTCACCTACCGCCTGACGCAGGTGCTCACCGGGCACGGTTGTTTCGGCGCGTACCTGCACAGGATAGGACGCGAGGCCACGGCACAATGCCACCATTGTGATAGCGACCAGGACACCGCACAGCACACGCTCGAGGCGTGCCCTGCGTGGGCCGCCGAGCGGCGGATCATGGTCGATCGGATCGGGCAAGATCTCTCTCTGCCAGCAGTAGTGTCGGCTATGTTGGCAGAGCACGAAAATTGGAATGCAGTGGTCTCCTTCTGTGAGAGCGTCATGCTCCAGAAGGAGACCGCAGAGCGGGATCGGGAGAGGGCCGATCCCGCTCGAAGAAGAAGGAGATGGCGCCGGGGTAACAACCGCCCTGGCGCCTAATTCCGATACGCCTGAAAACCCCTGCCGTTGCTATAAGGTGGGGGACCTCTGGGTTCGCGGGTGCGTAGATTGGGGAATCTGCGTGCCCACACCAAGCGACCCAAGAGAAGACGGTAGCACGCATGTGGTCACGCGCTGCCGTGGGACGCTTTGGGGGATCCTTTACAATCCCCCTGGGGGGGTGACCGCTTTACAGTCACCCTCTCCGAGATGTGCCAATAGGCGTGGCACCAGTGGGTGGCTCTAGTGTGATCATACGAGGACCTGGAGCCTCCCTTAGGTGCTGAAGATGACCGCTCCAGTGGTTTTAGCCGGTAGGAGTCCGGCATACCCCTTCGTCCTTCCCCGGGGCGAAGGAAGTTCATGATGAATTTCCACTGGGCACCAATAAAAAAAAAAAAAAAAGGTGTTTATAACAGATAATGCGTTATTTTTTTAATCGTTCGATCATAATGGTTATTTTAACGCGATATGTTTAATTATCTAGTTGATCGGTCTAGAAGAGACGTCATAATCACTGCTTGCTTAAGAACTTGCTGAATAGGTCGACCTCCAACGAGATGGATAGTAGACCTGGTGAAGGTAGCTGGGCGTCATTGGGTACGGGCGGCCTGTAAATGGCCGTCGAAAATCTGCGAGGATAGCCTCTGTTAAGCAGTGCTCGTTTTTCTATATGATGATGGTAATATCAAGTAGCAACGTTAGAGGCATATAGTTCATACACTTGATGGCCCTTGGGCAAAAAGATTCTTCAGTGGAGACTACAATCCGGGAAATTAGCATTGTGGGACGGCATCCAACGAAGGATGGGCAGCAGCGTCTTTCGAGTACATTAACAACTCAACTGCGATCGCCAACCCGTCTGACAAGCGGGGCGATTATGACAAAACCCCCCAATGAGCCCACAACATACCGACATCGGTCATTGTGGTAATCATTGGAGGAGGCCTGTGTCCAGCAGTGGACTTCATTCGGCCGAAACGATCATGAATGATGATCCAACGAGAATATGATAAATCCACCTTGGTGGTCAATTTCGACCCCCCCTGGGCTTGGGCTACATCTGTCCGTCCTACATCCGTCTTCCTGGAGTTTGTGACTCCCGAGGCCCCCCACCATAGCACACGTCTAATTGGGTAAACTTCTTCTTCCTAGTAAGCGCAATATGTTATTCTGTCATATTGCAATGGTTTTGGCAAAAGGGTTTTGCAGTCGGCTGCCTGCCTGACACTAACCCTCCTTGGGTATGCTAGTATTTTTACACGCTACTTGCGAGTAACTCACCAACACCATGGTTAGGGTCTACACCCTTCTTTAAATGAAAACCAGACCGGTGCCTGACTGACTCACACTACGCATACTGAGTATTAAAAACATACGTGCTTCGTTCACCAACCCGCCTGCTAAGTGTGCTGATTGTAGTGTGTAGCAATGAACGTTTAAGGGGCGATACGGAGGAGCGTTGATCGAGCGAATTCCTCAAAACCCTTCAAATTATATTAGTTTAAATTAGTTTCTACGAAATCCAAGTGAGTTTATACCAATTTGTTCAAGCTATACCAAGAGGTATTCAAACATAAAGAGGACGAGAAAAAGGCAACACATATCCCCAAACAAAACGGATTACATTGATTGGAACCTTCTCAATTCCGGACTAAATTAATTGATTTAAAAGAGTAGTATCGAATTAGACAAATGCCCTAGAAATGAGAGCCGCGTGTAAAAGCACAGCTTTGAACTTCTTACAACTAACCCTTCAACAAGGTATGTATTATTACAACAAATGTCAACTCTCTTTGAAGGACTATTAAAAGCACTCAACAACGTTGTCTAAACATTTGTATAGCACCTTAAATTTGTGAAACAAATTCTATTCTGAGTAATTGGCCATTTTTATAAAGTTACCATCGAAAACACTAAATCAAATATGTAGAACCGACAGGTTTTTTGAACCGGGCTTTTTTATTGTTTGCTTTGTCGTTATTTGTGATCCAATACTAGCCGATATTTGGATGTCATTTTTACATCGACAGATTTGATTAGAATTGTAAGCATTTTTAAATTGTTTTACGGTATTGTTACGGTCAGTTAGATGATTTGTTTGTATACAAAGTGATATCAAATACGATAAACTAAACATAGAATTATTAGGGTACCATTTTTATTGCTGAGGTCCAGGCTACGTGAGATTATTGTGGAGAGATACGGGTTGAGGGTCTTAAATTTTGAACACTGTGACACAGAAGCAATAAGAATAAGGTAGTATTTAAACGAGCGACTGTAAATTCAAATTACAAGGTGTCGAAAATACTGAGTGAGCGACTAAAAATAATTTCGTCTGTACACATATTTGCGGCATTCAGGTGACCCAAGAGCCACACAAATAGCACCATGTCCTCATCATATATCATCATATCAAACAAAGGCCGCACATGTCCACAACGAGCCGGTTACATGCCGCTCTCATCCAACGACTCCCAGAGACCTTCACCAGGTCGTCTGGCCTCCTCGTTGGAGGTCGTCCCGCACCGCGTTTTTCCAGTGCGCGGTTCTCCATTCGAGAACCTTTTTACCCCAAAACCCATAACCACCACCACCATAACCTACTGTGGCAGTACTTGTTGTTTAAGATTAATAATGACCTTTTATTATTATAAAAATCAACTATGGGATTAGCCGGAAGTTAGACAGCAGCGTCCTTCGATACATCAATTACAACTCAACTGCGATTGCCTTTTTTTTTATTGCCCAGTGGAAATTTTTCATGAACCTCCTTCGCCCCGGGGAAGGGCGATGGGGCATGCCGGACTCCTACCAGCTAAAACCACTGGAACGGTCATCCTCGGCATCCAATGGAGGCTCCAGGTCCTTGCATGATCACACTAGAGCACCCGCCCGCCAAGCTTGGATTATAGCAAAAGCTACCAATGAGCATATAGCGCAAACCCAGACCGGTCATTGTGGTGATTTTTTGGGGGAGGCCTGTGTCCATTAATGGACGTTTTATCGGCTAAAATTATGATGATAATGATGAGTAATGTCTCAGGGATTATATATATTTTGGGACCAAAAAAATTTGTGAACTGCATTCCAAGGGGACAATCAGTAGGATCGCGTTTATTGATACATAAGTTGTAATTTCCATTTTTAGGGTTCCGAACGTCGAAGGAAAATACGGCGGAACCCTTATAGGATCACTCGTGTAATTTGGTACACATATAGATTTTTATAACCCAAACACGGATGTGTAACGTAACTAAATGTATTTTGAATATATGGATCACTTTTGCTGTGCAATATAGAAAATTAAAGAATAAAGTTTTGAAAACTGTATCGTGTAACATACGAAATGTAAGAATTTGATGTAAGGGACTCAAATATATTTATCTTATAATTTTAAAATATATAGTTTTAAAGTGATTTAAGAAAATAGACGAAAATTTACCATTCCCCCTTATCTCCGAAACTACTAAGCCTAAAATTTTGAATAAATTGTTGGTTATAGCTCTTTACCTATAGATTACAGGAAAACCTATAAGAGGTCTATGATCTTAAAATAACATGGTAAATCTTTCAGTATTGTACATACAAAGTTACGTTAGCAGTTGGAATGTATGGGAGAACATGCTTTACAACTACGATGTTGTTTGTTTTGTTACTACTCGTTCGCCTTAGCTAAGCCAAGCATCCGTCACCCCTCGTACCCAAAGATAACATATTCATCGTACGGAACCCCTTTCCACGCGAGGACAACTCGCACTTATCCCGTTTTCTCCACATACTGATTTTCCTCTTAAAATAAAGGTCATTATTTCTGTAGACCCTAATATAACTAAAACACTCACATAAGGAATAGGGGTCTACAACCATGGCTGGACAGCATACTATGCACTATAGCCTGAACAATACCGTTACAAGTGGGAAGGTTCACGATCACGATCTCACATGAGATTCATAATGTCGGACAGATCTCACGATATCGAAGTACAATATTTTGAAGCTCGTATATGTAAAACATGTTACATACAATGCTGCTACAATGGCAACTTTTCGTTTTTATTTGAACTTATACATGTACAAGCAGTTCTTAAAATAATTTTACCTTAATGTATTTATTTTTAACAAAACAGGAAAGAAAATGCCGTCATTAGGATTTTAAAAAAAAGATGTTATTTTTTAGCCTGACAATCTCCCAATCATTCTCACCTGAGAGCCAATTCTCGTAATTAATTTACACTATGACTGAAACTTGACCGAACTGAGATTAAATTATAAATTGACCGAAAAAATGGTATTCTGCTGCTCTTAAAGTTCAGTCGGTATAATTTCGATCTAGTCTCATTTAAATCTCAATTTTGACGTTTATTTAATGACAATTCAGTACATATGATGTGACAGTTTGAAATGTTAGCAGAATACCGTTTTGACTTTGATCAACTTTCGATCCATTTTCGATCTCATCACAGTGTAAGTTCATGTTTGACGTTGTTTATTAGTTTAGGAGAATACCATTTGTGACATTTATGACACTGAAACTAGACCGGAAATATATTTCGAACATTTTTAAATTACGAGAATTGGCCCTCTGTTATCTATTATTGTCAAAAATGCTATTGTGAAAATATTTACCCAACTGACGAAGCACGTCTTTCCGTGTACCCTTCATTTAAAATAGAAATTGCTTTCAAGACAATAAAGTTAATGCAAAACATAATCCAAAAAAGTAAAATTTAGGGTGGATTCGATCCCGAACAACACAATCCCAACCCGCGTGTCAGTTTAGCAGGCTACGTAACCAATTGAGAAACATCACGAAATAAGCGTTCTTATTCTTAAAATCGGTCGTTTAGCTCCCTTTACATATAGCGTGATGGTATTAATAAATAATTCTTATTATGTACTGATGACGGATGTGGACACCTGTGTGAATTTTTCATATTATTCGCTATAAAACAAAACTGTGTAGATACATTGTTATACTACTGACCTCCCATGTACAACAGTGTGATGATTTGTATTCTAGATCCTGGCCTGGACTAGACGTTTTTGCACAATTTCAACTAATTCTGCGCGGGTTCGATATCCGCACGGAACAAATATTTGTATGATCTGCAGGTAGTTGTTCCGGGTGTGGGTGTATTGTGTGTGGAATTTATGTATGTAAACGCACATTATCCTGGGGGATGGGGCAAAGCTTTTTTTAAGAAAAAAAATCTATTTTGTAATTTAAGAGTTCTCATCAAACATAGAAACAGATAAACAAGAATAGACTAAAGTTCTAAAATTTGCAGTTTTGGCATCAGTCTCGTTCTTGGAGTACAGGGCAGCTTTTTTTTTTTTTCAAAAAAAATCCTTTTGTTGGTTTTGTCTTTTTACAAATTTATTATAGTGAAAATAGATTTAGCTTTCAGTATGCTAATAACAACATTCTGCGATCAATATTCGCAACATTCCTGTATGACAATTCGTTGTGGCCACAGAAATAGAAACAGCGTTCGATAAAGATGCTTATGTCCTGGCGGTGCGAGCTGACAAGTTCACGACATAAAGTTTAAAACTTAATAATGTTTTTAGGAAGTCTTGAGTCACATGTGACCTCAACCGCAAGTGACCTAACTTCGCGTTATCCAAAATCAGAATAATTGAGGAAAGTTGTAATTTATTCGTATAAACTGAGTTTGAAGACGAAGACAATCAGTAAAGATATGGTATTCGAGTTAATTAACTCTCACACTCGCTATGGAAATAATTGCTTGGTGGAATAAAGTAGCAGCTACACTGAAAACGACGCTTCTAATTTATTATATAGTTAGCCGTGGCCATTGCTTCGTTCACGGTTTTTTTGTTCCTGGATATAAACCATCTTCTACACATATAGATCTCATAGCCTGGAAACATCCATTGCTAAACATGGGCCTCCCAACTCAATAAGCGTTCATAAAGGATATGCCATAATAACCATTATTGTCAAGTGATCACAGTTTGTTGCAAGCAGCACACAGAAGGGTGCTGCTGGCCGTCCTATTGATATCAACCCTTAGTCGCCTTTTACAACACCCATGGGTATATGGGTACATCCCTATTCTTTGCCGGGAACTAAACAGACGCATCTTTTATGTGACTGTAGTTACGGGTCTTTTGAATAATATATTTCGAAAAGCTGGTCTTTATATAATGAGCTATTTCAGCGTATACCCAAAACTTGGAAATAACTGGAATATAGTGTATATTATATATATTATTCAAAAGACCCGTAACTACAGTACTCTGACACAATTTGTAGATCGTCAATTTTGAAAATATGTTAAATGGTAAAAATAGGATTAAAGCGATACGTTCTAACAAAGCTTTCAACGCAACTATAGGCTATGTGGGACAAACGATTTCGTTGTAAAATACATATACTTGGTATATGTTCATATTTTGTTCCTGATGTTCGACCAGTGGGGTGGGTTGCGTCAGTATAAGGTTGCAACTTTTAACCCTTTTAGCTGAATCCTAAATTTATTCCTTAATTGATGCTATTATAAAACCGTGACGTGACTTTTGACGTCGCCTTTACCGTGTCGCTCATAGCCAGTTGCACTCACTGATTGGCAACCGATCGATGAGATTTACGACCGAAATTAATAATCGAAACAATCCAAAATCTTTGGATTACGGATACGTCTGTTTTTTGTGTTAAATGTGATCGTAACACTAAAACGGATGAATTTCAAAACCTTAAATCTGAAGATATTGGATTAGATTGATTACTTATTTCGGCCGTAAGCCACGATTGGCGTGGTCAGTCTTTGGATGGATGACAGCATAGTGGTATTTGAACTGAGCATTTCGGTGCTTCGGAGAACACTAAAAATCGTCGGTCGTAATTGTTGTCATTAGACGGCAGTCGTTAATCCAAGCCGAGGCCTTTGGACGGTTTGACCAACTGTGACACAAGGTTGGTCATTAATCAGACGAAAGAAGAAGAAAAAAGACCTTAAATCTTTAGTTTTACCGCTCTGCTTTGATAACAACATTGGTCGTAAAAAAGTTTGTTGGTGATAACAGATATTATATCATTTCGGCCGAATGAAGTCAACTGCTGGACAAAGGCCTCCCCCAATGATCACCATAACGACCGATACGGGTGTGTTGTCGGCTCATTGGGGGGATTTGCCGTAATCGCCACGCTTGGCAGATGGGTTGGCGATCGCAGTTGAGTTGTTAATGTACTCGAAGGATAACAACATTGGTCGTAAAAAATTTGGAAGGTTTGTTGGTGATAACAGATATTATATCATTTCGGCCGAATGAAGTCAACTGCTGGACAAAGGCCTCCCCCAATGATCACCATAACGACCGATACGGGTGTGTTGTCGGCTCATTGGGGGGATTTGCCGTAATCGCCACGCTTGGCAGATGGGTTGGCGATCGCAGTTAAGTTGTTAATGTACTCGAAGGACGAACGTACGAGAATCATACGAGAAGGCTGCCCATCCTCCAGCGAATTCCTTAGTCGACTTTTACGACACGGAAAGGAAGGACGGAACGGAACGGAACGGAAGGAAATGGGATGGTGGTATTCTGAGCCGGCACCACACAGATATTATAATGCAACATAATTTAGGTTGGAGAGTATTTACTCTCCTGGATATATTGTAGAGCTATGCCGTCATTGTTTTGATCATAGGTGTCCATACAGGTATAAAATATTCAGAGTACTCAAGTTACATCGCTTGCATCGCCAAGCTAACTATATAGTACATACCCAATCTATTCCTAACTTCGCAAGACACCAAAAACTCATGACAAACGACGCGAGTGTAAGTGAAAAGCAATGTTTTGCGCGGACTGATTTGCCTAAATCTAAATAATGGCGGTACCTAACTACGTATAATTATGTATTCCGACTGTTTTGCTGAAGGAATTATACAGACAGCTTCGGGCCAATCTGCAATACATACGTGAATAATATTTTGTCTGATGACTAGGACTTGTATTTCATGACTTTTAACAATTATCTATGTACCTAAAGATTTGGATTGGATTGAATGCATTCATCATTTATTTATTAATAAAGGTACACTAACAGCTTCTGTATATAAAATATCAAATAACAGTAGGTAACAATAAGTTTTGGGCTTATACAGTTGCCAATGACAGGTGAACCAACATTCACAAATACAAGTGATAATTTAAGGTCAAACGATATGTACTATAAATTTTGTGGTAATAAACTATAAAAACAGTAGGTATAACAAAACTAATGGAGTAGTAGTATTATATAATGTAAGAAGCAACAAAATAAATTTACATACTAACATAATAATAGAATGAATACTTTGATTTAGTGCTTTAGGATTTTAGAATTTTAAATTTTAAATGAATCATTATTTGGGTCTTAAACATGTTCATGGAGTCATGATATATGTCAACATCTGGAGTGGATTTTATATAAGAATTCATCTCCTTGCTGAGCCTATTGAGAGGTGAGTTTTCTTCTATGTTTGTGTTGGATACTTTAGTGTGAAATAAATGGGTAATGGGATATATATATATATATATATATATATATGGTATTATATTATATTCTTATAGGTGTTATTATTTTCAAAGTGATCATCATATCGGCCGAAAGACGTCCACTGCTGCAAGCAAAGGGTTTCCACATAGATTTCTAGAATGACTGGTCACATGCTAAGATGTTTTTATAAGTGTAGATGCGTTGCCCGCGCTCTATGATGGTCACATGAAAGCAAGGTAATGGCCCGGAGTTCACTTAGTCGCGCACTGACCAGTGTCGCGGCTGGTTGCACTGGGCGTCATTCTTATACGTAATTCTTGCAACATATTACGAAAAAAGTGCATTCCTGTGTTTATATAAAGTTTATGCACAAATTATAGTACAACTGTGAGAAAAATACATCATTCCATGCGTAGAATCTATACCTACTGTAAATAAAATTACAGGATTTTGTTTTATTACACGGTCTAATGGCGGCCGGCGCCTGGACGACATCGAACGACTATGCGCATAGCTGCTACCTGAGGTAACTAAAGGTGTATATTCATCTCTTTCTAACAACTGGTATGCCGCATGGTGGCTTTCATTTTCTCTCTGGGCGCGCATGTTTGCAAGCTGTACTGAAGTAGGTATAGTAAAATTTACGCCGTTCTGTAGTGTCATAATGTTCGTGTATGGTGCATCTATTTGTAAAATATTATTGAGTCACATGCCGCCAGTATCCAACCTTCACCTGGTCATCTGTCTATCACGTTAGAGGCTGTAAAATATTATTGAGTCACATGCCGCCAGTATCCAACCTTCACCTGGTCATCTGTCTATCACGTTGGAGGCTGTTATTGCATTTTCTGGCGCGTGGTCTCCGCTCAAGAACCAATGTGCCCCAACGGCCAATGTGCCCCGCCCATTGCCATTTCAGCTTACTTATTCTTTCAGCTACGTCGTAGTACGTAGTTCTTCTTATTTCTGATTCGCTCTCGTTGACATTCAAAAATTGTATAAACCATAATTTCCCTTTAAAGCAATAATTGTTTGCAACTCTGTTCATCATAATTATATAAGCCAAAGGAAGTCCTCTCCTTCATCTGCTTTCTGCTTGGTGTCGTAATTTTGCGGAAAAATAGCCAGTTACCGTCGCGCTTGGCAGGCGAGTTGGTGAGCGCAGCAGCCATACTGTTCCACAGAAGGGATGCTGCTGTTTTATCGCTCAGGTCTAGAGTTCCTTAGTCGCATTTTACGACATCCACGGAAAGAGATGGAGTGGTATTTAATTCTTAATCTGGACACCACATAGAATGCGACTCGATTAGCCGTATATAAATGATAACATTCTGAAATGTTTATAAATAGGCAGTATCAAATCGATAAGATGTATCGATTACTAGTCTTTTGACAATCGTGAACTGTCCAGGGCACAATGGCAATGGGCATATGTGGTAGGTGGTTTTTTTTTAGGACGAGCCCACCGCGCACCATCCGCTACAACTTTAGTAAGCCAGGATATACATAGCTGCCACCAGATAGAATTCCAATCAAAGAAGCTCAGTATGTCCTGAAGAAATGAATAATTGTCTTGAAACTCGCAACAAAACGTATATACCATGTGGCCTTTGAAAATATTTATGTTACCTCCTGACGTCCACGTAGTACTTTTCACCATTTCAGACATGGTCCACAAGGACCCAAATAATATTAAGAAGTTAATCATCACCGGGAAAGCTGAAGGAAGTTAATCACGAGAGCGTGCCCCAATTCATTGGTCTAATCATATACGGGGGACATTGTACACCAAACTTTATCTCTCTCTCTCTCTCTCTCTCCACACCTCTCCACTCTCCACACCGCTGAAGATAACTTGGCGGGATACCTTCACAGGGAAAATATTCTCATCGAAAATCCACAATCCGAACATGGAGAAAACAATATGGACAAAAAACCTGACTATATTGATGGTCCGCAGTCACTAAGCACAACTTTAGAAACTCGATACAGTCGAAGAAAGCCCAAGACGTTGTTCACGAGCACGCAATCAACTACTTCGATAAAAGCAACCTCAGCAACCGACTGAGTGGCAGCAATTTCTTTCATACTCTAAGAGCAATCGACTTCGCCACAACTCAACGGATTATTCAACGCGACGAAACATCGTTAATAATTTTCAAAACAGTATTTAAAATTTGAAAACCTCATTAAGATACGGCCAAACCGCCACATAAAGGGTTTTGGAATAATACAAAAGGTAATTTTCGCTTATTCATTAAATGTAATTAAAAGGGGGTGATAATGACGGCGGCTTCGCGAAATTAATATCATGCAAAATAACAGGCAAGTCAGTGGCTGGTTGATATTCGTTTAATAGTCGTAAGCAGTGTGTACCTCGTTAACGTAAGGCGATGCTCAAAGTTGGTATGGAATTTTTCGTGAGTATGTAAGCTTTATTATTATGATGGTACCTTAAAAATCTGATATGTGGTGCCAGCTAATAATAGTACTAATCATACACCACATTCCGTGTCGTAAACGGCGACTATGGTTAACCCCCCAATGAACACAACACAAACTCAAACCAATCGTTGTTCGTTCTTTGGGGAAGGCTTATGTCTAGCAGTGGACGTCTTTGGCTGAACTGATGATGACCTAGAAAATAATAACACCTAGAAGAATATAATATAATACGCAGTGCGTAACCATTTGAACGGTGACGAATATGACACCATTTGCTGGGAGAACCTTTGGTGAGCTGTAATCCTTATCAAAGCTGTTTTCGAAAAATTTATGTTAAGACTATTTTTGATGTGCTCAAAATGGTTACTCATAGCAAATATCTATGCGCTTGAGTGAGTGACAGCAAAAGTGAAAATACGCAGCTTACGCACACATGCATTAGCGTTGGGCGATTGTTACTGAAAAACAATTGAATAAATTGTACAATCGGGTACTTGATTTGTGGCAACACCTTCATAGCCATCATAGAACAACAACTTACAGCAATCTACTTCAACATACATTAACATTAAGTGCAACTCTCAGATGTTGTCGAATAATCCAGAGTCACGCATGGAAAATGTTCGCATAGAGCTGCATATATACAGACGCCGAACATCAATCGTTGGGCTTCGGCCCGCCAGGCATACCACCCGCCTGGCTGGAGGATCTCCCCTTTTCTATGGAGGAAACACCTTGAACCCCATATGTTGTTAATTCGTCGTCGAATAACAATCGAATATAACGGCGCGCAAGTACAACATGAAGTCTAATAAAACTTTTAACAAAAATAATACCGACTTCAAAAACCCTACACGATGTAAAAATATTAACACCACTCAAAAGGAAAAAATCTTTATTTATAAAATATAACGTGTCGTTGGTCTACATGAAATATGATTGGGGTAAATAAACTTATTCCAATTTGGTATCAGTATTTAACACTAAAAACAAGAATGACTCAATTCGGTTCCCTGATCTGAGAGGAATCGAAACTATTAAGACATCATCTAGATAAGTGCAGTCAAATTAACCTGTTTATTGAAGCTGGTTAAAAAACTAGCCAACCAAATAAAATGTAATTTATATGGAACCAACTCAAAAGCATTCTGCACCACTTAAGAAAAGAATTACTCAAATCGGTCTACAAATCTCGGAGTAATCGGTGTACATAAAGTCACTAGCAAACTTACTCTGAATGCACAGTGAAAAGTAGTAAAAACAATACGAAATTAGAGATTTTACTGCACATTTAGAAGTGATTCTGCTTGTGAGTTCCTTACAGAATACCCACGCTGATGTCTAAAAAGCGTAAATAACAATCCACGAACGCTTTCTAAATATATTTATTTATTTCTTCCTTTCTTTTCGTTTGGGTAGTGGTCAACCTTGTGTCAGAGTTGTTCAAGCCACCCAAAGACCTCCCACTTGGCTTAATGACTGCCGTCTAATGACGACAACCAAGCCCGGCCATTTTAGGTACCCTCCGAAGTACGGACACACTCAGTTCAAATACCACTCTGCGGTCACTAATCTTCAGACTGACAGCGCCGAGCGTTGACAGATAAGTAAGCGCACCTGGCTATGACCACCTTAGAAATATAATTATAAAGATTAAAAGCTACTTCTCAACAAAATATATGTTTATTTATAAACAAAAGAATTACGTGGAATTAAGTATCCGTCACCAGTCAATATTCGCACGTTTATGTTTATACTGTTATTAAATCTAATGACACAATTATGCTATGAAAACTAGACGATGGATCGTAAAACACGACAAGTAATTATTATTACAGGCTTTAATATATTACAACTGTATCTTATCACTAAATGAGATGTTGTTCCATAGTATATTAATTTATTATAGTTGCAATTAATTGCCTCAGTAGTCTATAAGTCCCAAGAATGAAGCCCAGCGTATAGTCTTTATTGTGATACCCAAGGTCGGGCAGAGTTATTGGGTTTCTTTGGAAATAAAGTGGAAAATGAACAACAACCACAACATCGATAAACATAAATCAAAATAATGTTAATGCATAAGTGAACCAAATTACACGCTTACCTAAGTCGCTTCTATATATGCATTCTAACCGACAATGATCCATGTTAACAAATGAGTACGCACGTAAAAATGCGAGGATTTACAGTAGTATAAAATGTTCCGAAATCTCGAAAAATCTCTACCTTCACTTTTAAGCATCTCGTAATGAAAAATTCCTTTTCTAGTTTTTTTTTTACCTCAAAATATTTGTGAATAGTTACTTTACTCATTGATAAGTCTTTATTCTATTAAAAACTAAAATGGTTTTCATGAAATACAATTTTTATTTAAATTTTCACAGTACAACTTTCTTATCGCTTAACTTTAACCTACAGTGGTGAAAAAAAAATCCGTAAGATTTTGCTGAACATATATTGTGTTTTTTTGGTAGGTATTGACCCAAGCTCTCACCCCCTGCAGTATGTCGTGCTATTTGCACCCTGTATAAAAAACGCATCGATTTCGAACCTCCTTCGTTTTGAAGTCGGTTAAAAATTTACGCCAATAACCGATACACACTAGTAAAGTGACCCGCGTGGAGCGCCGTGTCGAGTCGGCCACGCGAAGAGCGCCAACGAGTTACGAAGCTACCCGAACGACGTTTCATAGGACCCATTCTTACCATAGGTGCGCCCGCTAATAAATGTTTAACAAGAAAAGAAATGTTTCTCGAAATAAGCCTTTTCATCCTTAACAATCGAAACGTCAAAATAAACAGTACATTTTTTCGTAACTGTTGGGATGGAAATGTCCATCAACACGTTCAAAATCTTTTACTTGTATATAAGCTTCTAAAAATATCCAATCACTTCGCCTCTCTCTTGGTTCAACAATATATAACCTTGACGCAATGACGGTTCTATTAGGCTTAATATTACCTAACACATCTTGTTTTGAATGTTATTTTTTTAAGATAGTTTGTACTACTCGCAACAGATTTTAAATCGATCTCCGTGAAGTTTTGCCTATGGTAGATCAATCGATCCCCGGTCGGCGGCATCAGTCGCCTTCCATCCGCTAGAGGCGGCGCCCTCTATACAATCCCCTGCCCGCCTCTAGAGAGGGTGACCTCTTAATAGCAATCCTTTGTCATATGCCTATAGGCGTGGCAATGGATGACTCTAGAGCCTTCCTGCCTCCTGATCTTGAGGCCTCCCTTCAGTACTATAATGGGAAACGTGCTAGATGATGAGATTTAAGGTCTCCGGGATCGCACAACAAACTCCGTATTTAGAATTGGTACATTTATTCGAATCTCTTTTTCACTTCTCAAGATCTCATACAATAATCCACGCCCCGACAAGCCTGCTGCAAACAGCGGAAATTATTTATTTCTATCAATGTAATTCTCTTATAAAATTTCAAAGTTTATATTCTTTTCTACATGGCTAGGTTTTACACCAAAGAGTATCATCGATATTACAGTACCTAGGATGACCCTCCAAGTGGTTTAAGCCAATAACGGCCGAATACTCAAACGCCATTTAACGTTAAGTCCCCGCTTTAACTATTCGAGAAACCTGTTTTTGGTACAGAATCGGGCGCCTCAAATTGTTTAAGCGGGGACTTAACGTTAAATGGCGTTTCAGTATTCGGCCGTATGAGTCCGGTATACTCTTCGTTAGTCTCCCCGGGGGCGCTGAATGATGCACAAGCATTTCCACCGCAATAAAAATAACGAATAGGATTTTGGTTCCTCTAAATTAACGATTCGGATCTCTGTCCTTCATATGAATACTTATAATCAGCCTTATTTGATTGGACAGAAAGTTGACCGCAACATAATTTAAACAAAACTAGATGAGATTTTATAGTCGTAGTTCCATAGCGATTGTGAAAAAGACTCCGTGAGCAAAGCGGCGGGCAAAGCTTGTGCCTATTACTGTAAGCAGAATTATTTCAATTCACTCCCAGGTATTTTCATTAGAACCCTTATGTCTGTCGCCATTTCAATCGTTAATAATGAGTCTCGTATATCACATAGGATTGTATTTAATAGAGGATTATTTGATGTTGAATATAAATTCTGAATTGAAAATTAGTGGAGCTTTGTTAATTACGCTTACACGTTTTGAACGTGCTCCGAACAGATTTAATTATCTAAAACTACATATTTTGGTAAAGATGTGGTAATCAAAAATTGTTTTTTTACGAGCGTGTAAGTTTATTTACTAATTTCTCAGACTAATATACTTATATTAGTCTGAGAAATTAGTCATAAGCTACTGAAGATAATCAAATATTTTGTAATTTTACACATTTGTCATGTCTTTACATTTTCAAGGTAGTGTCCGGATTAATAATATAACACCACTCCGTCTCGTCCCATGAATGTCATAACAGGCGACTAAGGGGCTCCAGACCAGAAGAATCAGCAGCGCCCGCGTGTCTTCTGTGGAACAGTAGCAATACTGCACTTACCAACCCGCCTGCCAAGCGTGGTGACATAACTGTGGACATCTATGGAGGAGGCCTTCGTCCAGCAGTGGACGTTATTTGGCTGATATGCAGACAAATTTTATTTGAGCGTTGGATTACCTATTCGACTTGTTTATCAAATACCATATTACTTTATTATTATATTTCTTACTAACCGTACTTACTCGCCCACTTCTCTGCGCGTAAAGTAATATTTTGAGTTACTATTCTTTTTTGTAATTCAATTAAAAGAAAATCCGTTTAGCAGTTTAAACGTAATGGAGCTTTTTATTTAGTTTACTACTAGTAGATCTCTTATTGCAAGAGGCCGGTTAGGTTGGTACTACCCTGGGACGCTTTGGGGGATCCTTTACAATCCCCCCGGAATTGGGGAAAAATATTTACACCTTGACATTAAATCACTTGAAATTACATATTTTTTTATGTTATTTACTTATATTCAATAACTTGACATTATCTTGAACGAATTCATTTAAAATTTCATTTCTTTTAATGTTACTTTCTTAGATTTAATATTATGACAATGACTATTAGTTATTGTTGATATTGTTCTTGTAACATGCATTATCCTCCCATAGCGTTGTCTTACGATTATATTGTGTTGTATAATAAGACTGTAATACATCACATAGTTTAAAGTTTTAAGGCGAGAAACTCCATGGACATACTCTTTATGTCCATGGAGTTTCTCGCCGGTTCTTCTCCAGAGGACCAACGACTTGGAACCGTGCAAGTATTCGTAAGCCAGCAAATGGTTTACATGAATAAAAAACTTCTGACTTTGACTTTAAATTTGAATTATAAATATAGGGAAAAAATAGCAAGATAGAGGGCGAACAACTCAATACCGATGCATATTCATCACAACTTGAACGATTTATCAATCAAAAAATTTGCCCATAAATTTACCGAGGCAAAGCCAACCAATATATCTTAACCAGTTTATTTTTAAAATCAATTCCATTCCATTTTATTTAATTGCCCAGTCTGTTGCTTTTCGTTGTCCGTTGCCGTCGCTTCCTGCCTCAATATATCTTTTTTGTGTTCGAAGTAGAGCCAGCTGGAAATAAATTGAATGGTTTTAAAAGGTTGTTGTGCCGGCTAAGAATACCACCACCCCATCTCATCCTGTAAGTGTCATAAAAGGCGACTATGGGATTTGCCGGAGAATGAGCAGCAGCGTCATTTCGAGTAGATTCATAACTCAACTGCAATCGCCAACCCATCTGCCAAGTGTGACGATAATGGCAAAACCCCCAATGTGCACAACACAAACCCACACCGGTCATTGTGGCAATCTTTGGGAGACACTTGTGTCCAACAGTGGACGTTTTCGGCTGAAATTATGAAAAGGTTATTTTTAATAATCTTTTTGATATTTAAGGTATCAAAGTAATTATAGCGTCAGAGCTTAGGTTAGGTTTTATTCGTCACATTTATTTATTGATATCTGTACTGTACTCATGTATCCATGTGGTGTCTAAATTAAGAATATAGCACCATTCGATCTCCTCGCGTGGGTGTCTTAAACGGCCACCAAGGGACTCTAAACGAGCGGGATGAGCATCAGCGTCCCCTTCTGTGAAATAGCAGCCGTACTGCCCTCAGCAACCCGCCTGCCAAGCATTGAGTACTGGTAATGCCGTCAAAGTGACGACACACACGGACGTACTTTTGCTGATATTATATGATGAGTTTCTATAATAGGCACAGTTTCTACGAACGACATCTTTCCCAGATGGGCATCTTACGGATTACAAAAATCAGTCATAATAATACATAACATAATCAGCCCATCGCTATCCCACTGCTGGGCACGGGCCTTTTTTCACGATGAGAAAAGTTAAAATTGGTCATTTCTATTTATTTATTATCTCAGAAACCCGAAACAACTACCTGTAGCTCATGTAAATATTGTTTCCATGCGAGGATCGAACCTGCGACACGTAGCCCATAAAACCAATCAAAACTAAGTTATACTGCGAGCCAAAGTAAAAAATCATTGAAATGTTACCAATATTTAGTCGTGAAATGGAAAATCCACCAAACAGACTGCGTTTTACGGCCACACATCTGTTCAGTCACTGATGTGTCTATTTTTCTGATTTAGCGATTAGTTAGGATGTAAATACTTGCCCAAATATCACTATAGCAGGTAAAGTAAGAAATGCGCCTAAAAGGAAGACGGCTCCAGGCAGTACGTTGAGCGTTGCCATGTATACCCTGGAGTACAGAGGCCCGTACACTAAGGGCATAGTCGCTTCTGCTAACCCGAAGAGAGAATTAACTTTTCCTGTAAAATTGTATTCAAATTAGATTATTGGTTAGGAAGTCTTCCACAAGAAGGTACCCAGTCTTTTGATAGGCTTACATGGAGACATATTAAAGAGAAACAAATACTAATAACTACTTGGGTATTCGACTACGCTAAGTCTGTTCAATGCGTTCCGTTGACGTGTGGTGCCGGCTCAGAATACCACCACCCCATCTCCTTGCGTGGGTGTCGTAAAAGACGACTAAGGGATTAGCCAGAGGATGGGCAGCAGCGTCCTTCGAGTACATTAACAACTCAACTGCGATCGCCAACCCGCCTGCCAAGCGTGGCGATTATGGCAAAACCGCATAATGAACACACCACGTGACCTTTGGGAGAGACTTTTGTCCAGCAGTGGACATTTCTCGGCTGAAATGAAGATGATGATGATAAATTATTGCGCCGACCCTAAGTAACTTGGGACCAGGGCTGGAAAAAGAAGAAATTACTTACCAAACTCTTCTCCGTTTACTAGCTTGGTGGCAATAGACCGCATTGCAATGAACGAGGTTCCATTCAAGATTTCAAGAAGAGGTGCTGTAACAAGAATACCTACAGATACTACTAATATTTATGATGGTAAAAATACTTATGCATTTCTTCTTTTCTTTCCCTTTTTTTAAATACGTTGCCCCACACTAGTATTTCTCCTGTGGCGTGGGTGCGTTTACAGGCATGAATTCCACATGCAATACACCCAGACCCGGAACAACTATCTGCAGATCATACAAATATGTTTTCCGTCCGGGAATCGAACACGCGACCCGGAGCGCAGCAGCCAACTGTATCAGCGACTGCACCAACCGGTTGCAACATTTGCGGTTTGAGCCGCCCCTAGGTTGAAATGTGTACCATTCTGTTCACGTAAATAAAATAATGCTGTGTGGTACCGGCTACGAATAGCACCAACCCATCTCATCCCGTGGGTGTCGTAAAAGTTGACTAAGGAATTAGACGGAGGATGGGCAGCAGCGTCCTTCGAGTAAATTAACAACTCAACTGCGATCGCCAACCCGCCTGCCAAGCGTGGCAATTATGGCAAATCCCCCCAATGAGCACACAACACACCGATATCGGTCGTTGTGGTGATCTTTGAAGGAGGCCTGTGTCAAGCAGTCGACTTTACTCGGCTGAAATAATAATAATAAAAAAAAACTATCAATACGTGTAGAGATAACTTTGTACCCCTTTTTAAGCATAATAGCGCGCATGGAGGAATCGGGTTTTGGCTTAGTTGTAGTTTTTATTTTTATTTTAGGAGGTAAATCTACAGGTTGCAATGAACCGTTTTAGCAAAAAAAAAAACATAACATCTACCTTTATTTGATTAAATAATACAGTATATCTTTCGCTAGTCGAGTATTGAAATATTAATTAATTTATTATCAGTAAAACCGATACTTGATATTTCAAATAAATTCTATACTATTCATAGAGTCTAGCCTTATAATATTTGCTATTATTAAATTAATACCCTAAATCTGTATGAAATAATAGACTTCGACATAGTTTAACCGATCACCATGAGATTTGGCAATTGTATATATTTTTTCATGGACAAGGTTTTTGTGCTATCCGCTTTGTTGCAACTCACCACTTGATAACGCTGCAGCACATCAATTTCTATACCTTGACGACACGGTTCGCGCAGTGGTTGAGCAATTTGTTCTCTGTGCTTTGTCCCCGCACAGATAAAATATGTGTATGATCTACAGATAGTTGTTTCGGGTCTAGCTATTTGTGCATGTGAGATTAATGTCTGTAAGCTGTACCCACGACACAGGAGAAATCCTGGTGTGGGACGTCGTCATAAAAGAAAACTTCTACATCAAGTTCTTCTTCTCTTTCTATTTCAGCCGCCATGAAAAAGGCAGAACAACGTCACCCGGGATTATCTAGTCTTACATATATAATTCTTCTATACGTGTGTATGTCACTGAACTCCTCCTAAACGACTGGACCGACATTTGATAAATTTTCGTTGTTTGAGTGGAAAGTTTATATTTACAATTGGACCCGGTAGGTAGGTTTGCATGTACCTGCTTTTTTCTTAAAAAAAATTAATTTTACCTTTTGATCACTACTAAACCCTACTTCATTATGTAGAACGACACGCATTGTTCGTTAACGGATCAGGATCGGATTTAGATCAGACTTATTTAAAACATCGTCAGGAGTTCCACAAGGCTCGCAACTTAGTCCTATACTATTCAATATGTTCATTGACGACGTAACTGGTTGTTTTCAGAATTCCGATCCCTTTTTGTTCGCGGATGATCTTAAAATATCACGTATAACTCTGACTTAGATGTTTCTCTGCTTCAGCAAGACATAGATAGGTTACATACATGGAGTATCGTTAACGGAATGAAAGTAGACACTGACAAATGTTACCATATTAAATTCACCCGGAAGATTACTTACATAAACTCTTCATATCAAATTGGAAGTCACCAGATAGGAGAGTTAGAAATCATAAGGGATCTTGCCGTCATTTTGGACAGAAAAATTAAGTTTTTTTTATTTTTTTCATTTGCCGTGTGGTGCCGGCTCAGAATGACACCACCCCACCTCCTCCCATGGGTGTCGTAAAAGTCCCCAATGAGCCCACAATACATCCATATCAGTCGTTGTGGACATCTTTGGGGGAGGCCTGTGTCCAGCAGTGGACTTCATTCGGCCGAAATGATGAATGATGAGTTTTTCATTTGGCACAGTGGAAATTCTACATAAACTGCCTCCACCCCGGGGAAGGATGAAGGGGCATGCTAGACTCCTACCAGCTAAAAGAGATGGAGTGGTAATCTGCGGCACCTGAGGGGTCCAGGTCCTCGTATGATCACACTAGAGCCTCCCATTGCTGCCACGCCTATAGGCAAATCTCGCAGAGGGTGACTGTAAGGCGGTCACCCCCTGGGGGGGTGGTAAGGGATCCCCCGAAGCGTCCCTGTGCGCTGTGCTGTGCTGCACACACGGTGGCGTGTGACTACATGCACGCCACTGATTTCTCATGGGGCGCTCGGTGTAGGCACGCAGATTGCCCGATTTACGCACCCGCGATCCCAGGGGCCCCCCACTTTATAGCGACAGCAGTGGGTTTCAGGCGTATGGGAATTAGGTGCCAGAGCGGCTGTTACCCCAGCGCTGTCTCCTCCTTCTTCGAGCAGGATCGGTACTTTCCCGATTCCACTCTGCGGTCTCCTTCTGAAGCATGCCGCTCTCACATAAGGAGACCACTGCACATCACTTTTCGTGCTCTGCTAACATAGACACTACTTTTGCCCGATCCAATGTCAATATCCAAGGCTAAGTAGAGCACTCAGTGAATATACTGGGTCAATTGATATCTTTACCACAACGTTTGGTGACTTTCGGAAATACTTGAACGAAACAATACCAGATGGCTTTTAATTTAATTTAAAACTGTGTGTTGCTATTCACTAGCTCATAAATCATCATCATCGAATCAGACAACGGGACGTTCACTGCTGGGCAAGTTGCAAGGCCCATGGATATCCGCAACTGTGTCGTCATTTTGAAGGGTGTAGTTTGCAAATGACAGACACTTTGGACTGTCAATACTGGGCGGAAAAGGGCAAGCTACATTTTATGAAAGTTGTTGATGACGACACCCAGTGCCATGTGGGAAGCATTTGCAATCAAAAGACAATAATAACGCACGGTCTGGCACTCGGCTGGTTAGGTTGGATGCAATATGCGGCAGGCCTATGGGTCGTATCATTCGGAGATATATCCTTCTACACCTATTACTCGTCACTAATAAAAGCGCAGGTCGTTATTGCATGTTTTTAGTAACGTGATGTAGATTTCCAAACTCTACGCGTGTGGACCCCCGGGCAAAAGCTAGCATAAAATAAAATATAGGCACATAATCTTTTATTAATTACTGCATGATAAATCAACATCAATGGAGGGAATAACACATGATAGATAAAAATGAGGTAATAAAATTGTTGATAACCTTCCGATCTTATCTTAAGATAAATACCGTGTTAGATAATTTTATTTCATAATTTCATTAGGGCTCCTGATTTATTTGTTTAGGGTGGTATCTTTCAGACTTGTTAAACATTAAATGTTTGTTGTAATCTTAACTTCTTTATTTTTAAAACCACACTGTGCTAAGACTTAATTCCTCTACGTAATAAATATATAAAAATATCACAGTTTTGGCGACAAATGTTAAGTCTGAAATTTTGCGTAAACACATGCAGGTTTGACCCGATAAAATGCTGGCTGGAAATAGTTTTAATTTTGTTCTTTAAACAACTACCTAATAATAATGTTAATGAACGAAAAACATACATCATCACTGGGACTATTATAGCCAATGAGCCTGACATGGTGATTGATCGATTAGAGCGCCGCACGATGATTGTTGATGTTACCATCCAGCATGACGAGAATTGTTTTAAATTAATTTGTTTATCTTTCTCGTTAAAGCCGAGAAAGATAAACAAATTAAGTATATTGATTTGGCACACGAGATTATCATTGTGCATCGGCACAACTATCGAGTTGTGACAACCAATGGCCTAATTGCCAAGAGCCTCGACCAACATCTAGTGAGAATCTCGTTAAGTAGCTGGATCAAGGGCCTGTTACCGAAGGCAGTACTCCTTGGCAAGGCATGAATTGTGAGGAGGTTTCTCTTTGGGGTCCTAACCACCGGTATCCTAGACCCTGAGGCCGATGCTGGTTGGCCATTGCTTTAAAAAAAGTGTTTTTATTTCAAATTTTTTAATAATATATTTTTGTATCTTCTGAATAAAGCAAATAATAATAATTTAGTTGATTTAGTCACTCACCTACCCGCCTGCCAAGCGTGGTGAGTACTGGCAAATACCACCGAAAATAATTACACAAATGTTGAAATCTCCTATATGCCCAATAGGCCTTTGTTAGTGGACGTATAAATGGCTGATATGAACCACACGTTATATATAAATCAGAGATACATTAACTTTGTAGCATATTTACTAATGTATCTAATTAATTTGTGTCTTAACTAGATATAAAGTTTCTCTAACTCAGACATCAGCGCTCTTCCCGTAACATCATTAAAATAATTTTAGGCTATTCAAACTGTACATTTAGTATATCTTTAAAACAATAAATAATTTAAATAAAATCGAGGATACATTATAATCAAAAGGATGATTGTAGAGTGTAACCTCCCTGTGTGTAGAATGCGTGTACTGATGCTAAATAATTTAATTATACGAAGTAGGTTTTCTGTCTAGTCATATGTCAATTTACACTGTATTATGCGGGTATATAACAATACCTTTAATATAAATGAATAAAATCAATTAAAGGATTCACATCTGTTGACCATACAAATATTTTTTCTTTGCGGGGATCGAACCCGCGATACGTAGCGCAGAAGAGCCATCGCTTGGCCACAGCGCAAACGGCACGGCTTTAAAAGTAGTTATAAATGTTTTGCATGCATTAATTTATAAACAATAAAATACTATTATTTCTTTTTCTGTCAGCCGGCGACCATTAGCTATATAGCTATACCCATTCCATTGTTAAAGACAAAATTTACTTTTCACATTTATTGTCATAGCAGTGCGTGCTAAGCCTAAAACCGCACCCGTTCAGTAAGGCTAGCAAGAATGCAACCAGCAAGCGATAGAATATAATATAAATGAGCGACACGGTGTTGGTGTTGCCAGCTCAATGCTTGTTACTCCGCACTCAGTTATGAATTTTGTCACACTGAACAGAATGCCGTGTGGGGCCGGCTACGAATATCCCGTGTGGTGCTGGCTACGAATATGCCGTGTGGTGCCGGCTACGAATAGCACCAACCCGTGGGTGTCGTAAAACTAAGAGATTACCCGGAGGATGGGCAGCAGCGTCCTTCGAATACATTAACAACTCAACCGCGATCGCCAACCCACCTCAAGCGTGGCGATTATGGCAAAACCCCCCAATGAGCACACAACACACCGATGTCGGTCAGGCGGTCGGCCTGTGTCCAGCA
Source organism: Diloba caeruleocephala (assembly GCA_947459985.1). Taxonomy (NCBI): domain Eukaryota; kingdom Metazoa; phylum Arthropoda; class Insecta; order Lepidoptera; family Noctuidae; genus Diloba; species Diloba caeruleocephala. Next base: position 5,914,970 of record OX381610.1, read on the forward strand.
GTGGACTTTATTCAGCCGAAATTATGAAACATTGCGCTACCTGGCGTTCTTGTTAACGGCATGGAGGACACTTAGATTCAGATATAAACTACAATCTGCTGGGAAATGAAGGGTGCTCACAGCCAGTAGCACTCAATAATCGGCGAGGTTAAGCAGTGCTTGACGCGGTCAATCTGTGGATGGGTGACTCTTAGTGGTATTTGAACTGACTCTCTCTCCGTGTTTCGGTGAATCTCCGTGCTTTCGAGGGTACGTAAAATTGTCAGTCCTGGTGGTTGACATTAGACAGCAGTCGTTAAGCTAAGTCGGAGGCAGCTTGAACGACTCTGACACAAGGTTGGCCTCTATCAATACGAAAGATAAAGAAGTGGAAATTTTGTCGCCCTCTAAAGCATGACATAAAGAAATAACGATTATTATCATATTAGACAAAAGGACGTCCACTGCAGAACAAAAGCCACCCTCATAGCTTTCCACAATGGTGTCGTCATTTTGGGGGGAATTTGACTTTTGACTCACCACGTTTGGCAGACGGGTTGGTGATCGCTGTACGGCTACTTTTCCACAGAAGGGACGCTGCTGCCCATCCCTTCTGATTTAGAGTGCCCTAGTCGCCTTTTTCAATATCCACGGGTGGAGATGGAGTGGTGCTATATTCGTAGTCTGGTCACCACACGGAAAACGGTTGTCATCTAAGAGATCAAATGATGAGACAATTTGATCTCTTTTGACCTTCTTAATTTTCACTCATGACAATAAGTGCTACAGAGTGTGGGCACTAGCACACAGCAATAACTAAAAATATCGCTATATAATAAACTATACAATGCTGCCAACTTATCTGACCCGGTTATCAAAATTGTATCATATGAGGTCATCATATCAGGCGCTCATAGCTAGTTGCACTTACTGATCGGTAAACGATCTGCGAAGTTAAGCAACGCTTATCAAGGTCAGTCTATAGATGGGTGGCCGCATAGAGGTAGGTATTTCAACGGGCCTCCTAGGGCGTTCGATAAACTAAGGTAGCTGGCTTGACGGCGCACACTTGAGAAGTGGCGTCACTGCCTGACGATACAATTCGCTACCAAGCACGTTGTCGAGGCCATCCTGCTGCTTCAGAGCATGGCTCAGAAGGACCAAGCGCGTCACCTACCGTCTCACACAGGTATTCAGGTTGTTTCGGTGCGAACCTGCATCGAATAGGACGCGAGGTCACGGCACAGTGCCACTATTGTGATAACGATCAGGGTACCGCATAGTAAACACATAGTAGATGGTGAGGGGCCTTTGGAGTCGCGGGTGCGCAGATTTGGGGTAGTTGCGTACTCCCTGAGTACTGAGTCACCCCCGAGAAGACAGGCTTCAGGGGATACCTTCACAATCACAGGGGGAGGGGGGTGACCGCTTTATAGTCACTCCCTCCGAGATGTACTTATAGACCAGTGGGACCTAGACCCCGTCGTTGCCGCAAGACCACTCCAGGCCGAAAGTTATCACTCCAGTGGTTTTAGCCGGTAGGGGTCCGGTATCCGGCTTTCGGCTGGGCCGCAGGAAGTTCATGAAGAATTTCCACTGAATTAATAACACGTATTTGAAGGGAGCAGCTCCAAATATTTTTTGTGCACTAGGCTCTAAATGCACCGCCAGCCGGTCTAAAAATTTAGTGGCTCTGCACGCATTAGAAAATGACTAGCAAGAATATATGCGCACACTGAAATCTAACTGCGTAAATCTACAGACAATAACCATTACTTTATCTTAGAACAGAAGAAAATGGATAGCTTTACGCATTACTAAGCAAATAGTGCGAATGCTTATTATGCGAACTGTAGGCATCAATCAACTGACGCAGACATAAAGATTCATGTGTTAGCAGTCAATTTTCTAAATGTATTACTCAATAAAGTTATATTCATTTAGCTGTACCTATTGATCTCAGTATATGTCAGCGGTCCATAATCCTCAAAGTATTATTTTTGGAAAAAAGTTGTTCACTATATACATACGTAGTGAACAACTTTTTTTACTAACGAATTGTAGGTAATTTCCGTGGATGTAATACACAAAAATTATACTGCAATAGATCAGGGATGTGGTATCCGGATTAAGAATATAGCACCACTCCATCTCCTCCCGTAGAGGTCGTAAAAGGCGATTAAGGGACTCTAAGCCGGAGAGACGGGCAGCAGCGTCCTTTCTGTGTAACAGTAGCCATTCTGCCCTCACCAACCAGCCTGCCAAGCGAGTACTGGAAAATTCCCCCCAATATGATGACACAGTTTTGGAAATCTATAGGGGAAGCCTTTGTTCAGTAGTGGACATTGTATGGCCAATATGAAGATCAGATACTAAGGCAGATTGATTAAGATTGCAAATTAGCTCGCTAAGGAAAATATCCCTTCTTATGCTATTCTCAGCGGAGTGGCTCAGCTAGAAACGAATGTGAGATAAACTTTACTAAAGGAGCAGTAAACGCTAGATCTGTAACTTAGTATCGGCTATGCTGGCAGAGCCAAAGAAATTGGAGTGCTTCGGTTTCCTTCTGTGAGAGGGTCATACTGCAGGAGGACACCTCAGAGCGGGATCGGGAGACCTATTCTCTACACGCTTAGGCCCCCTGCCACCTGCTGCAATGGTAGTAGAGACACTCATTACAGACAGAAAACTCTTCCCAGGGCGGAGAAAAGTCATGAGAAAACGTCTAAGCTTCGTGTAACTTAAATCGTCTCGTTAACTATTTATTTTAACGATTTAGTCGTTAGTCATCTGGTTCTTCTGGACTGGTTACACAAGAAGCTGGCCAATGAATAAAAGTAATATTCTCATAGAAACAAAAGAGATTGCTTATAGGAGTACAATTTTTTTTTAAGAAAAAATAATTGTACTTTAAATAAACACAATTGTTATACTATAAGTCTGTACATAAAGCGGCCTACTCAACGCCCTGCTTGCAGGGCCCTACATACATTATCTCCACTGAATTGTATAGTGTAAATATTTGTAGAGCCGATAAATAAAAATGGTACCTTAATATTTTATATACTACGGCTTCACACTAAAAGTTTCTGTTAGTATTTTTTTGAAGTGGTTTCCGTTCCTTTCTAAGCATCGTCGCAGGCGATGGAACCATTGACTGAAACAGTGAGCCCACTCTTCTTTAGGGATCTATTTTTTGGCACATTTACGGATCAAGTTTTTTTAATGTAGCCATGAAATCTTCGGGGTTCATGAAATGAATTCCTCTGAGTTTATGTTTAATTTTAGGGAATAAATAAAAGCCGCAAGGTGCCAAGTCGGGACTGTAAGGAGGACGACTCACAAATTCCACACTTTCCATAGACAAATATTCGATTGTCCGTCTGACGGAGTGAGCTGGATTGTTGTTGTGATGGAGAAGGTTCCTGCTTCTTGGGATCAGTTGCCAAACATTTTCCAAGATAACCGTTAAACAATGACTAACATACCAATCTGCAGTAATAGTTATTTTATCCTCTAGCGCAATTGTTGCGAAATGACCCGTCCATCCAAACGCATGTTTTAAAGATAATATTTTGAACTTCTTGATTTTTACATATGTTTCTCAAGTTATTAAAACAATATCTCACTGCACATGAAGGCATATCTAAGTAATAAAACTTAACACTCAAACACGTCACGCTACGGCAAGCGGCCTGGCACAGACTATGTAAGTTAGTGTGTATACACTCTAACGCATGTGACAAAGAATCAAGTTGTCAACGTACCCCACGTTACTACGTACTAGAGAAGACATTGAGACAATGAGTATATTATGGCTCAATGCATGACAATCACTTTTTAAATTGCCGCCAATTTGTAAAAACAAAGAACATATGAATTTAATGTACATCTGTAGCTTCGCAAAGCGTTCGTTATTCGAAATTGAAATACATTTTTCATTAGCAACTTTTCTTACTGGCCTTTTCTAAAAAGATTCAGTGTGACCCTCGTAGAACCTTTCCATACCTTCATAAGTTATATAATACATTTATAATATTCATTAAAGTATAATTCAAATGTGTCGTATACTTTCTGTTCAAAGAAGTAAAATTCAATTTAAAAGAACGATTTTGTCTACTTTGAATGAACAATGTTTCTATTCTATTCTGCAACTTAACCTCTAAAATATAAACTATTTATTGTTGACAAAGCTGTAACGTAGAGTTAATTCATTAAACAAGAACCTGAATGCAGTATAACTTATAACTACTATTCGGAACTTCTAAGTAAGGACCCCTGTGTTTACGACCGTCGAGCTTTATGTAGTAATCTGTTCATATGCGATCCTATTACGTATAAATTTGATACCCAGTGTGTAGCTTATACGTTTAAGCATTGTCCGCAGTGCAAAATTGGCACTTTCAGGGTATATTATCAGCAGAAATCAGGCTTTCTTTTGCTTTATTACATTTGCGTTTATCGATGAGGTTATTTTGTAATAATCCACTTATAAGTGGATTACATCGCGTATAGTATCGTTTTTTGTTTATAATACTATGCAACATTCATGGTCACAGAATGACTAAGGTGACAGACGTCGCTACAGATTAAAAAAATATTTTATCTACCGTAAATTTCTAATAAAAAATTGTTTCTATGCACGCAGTAATCACTCCAGTGTCTTGATGTTTTTAGTATGGTATGAAGTTTGAGACTTTAATATTTTAATAACAGGATTCTAAACTGGTGGTACCTGATGACCATCTCCTCTATTCATATTAGGATGATTTTAATTTCAATAGCCTAGCGAAAAATTCTTGGTACTTATCCGTTCTCTTTCGCGATGACTTGAGTTTGATGAATACGAATAAACTGGTTAGGTTTCATAGGTAGGTAAGCTATGTGCTCTTTTATTCTCTTGTCTATGTTTGCTCTATGTATGTTTTATTATATAAAGAAATAATCATGAAAACCTAAAATAGTACTATGAGGAGGTTATCTCTAGTGTAGAACTAATATTAAAATATTAATCCATTTTATAAAATCATATATATGTGTGTTACCAGCAATAACATGTGACACAAAGACGCTATATAAAGATAGATATACATAGTCACTTATTATGTGCTTCATAAGAAAGCTCAAGGTTACTCAGTGAGCTTTGGAAAGTCCTATGCTTTTTATTTCTCTACGAGATCGAACTGAGGAGATATATAAAACGTTGTCCCACACTAGGATTTCTCCTGTGTCGTAGGTGCGTTTACAGACATAAATTCCACATACAATACACCCAGACCCGGAACAACTACCTGCAGATCATACAAATATTTGTGCCGTGCGGGAATCGAACCCGCGACCCGTAGCGTAGCAGCCGACTGTATCAGCCACTGCACCAACCGTGCCGTATGCAGAAGAACTAAAGTTGTCGACATAGCTGAAAGGAGTAAGCTAAAATAGAAATGGCCGTTAAGGCAAAAAAACTCCTGAAATGGAGACTACTCACCAGAATACGCAGTGTGGGGTCACCGTTGAGATGGATAAACGTCTTAGTAAAGCTATCTGGGAATCGTTGGATGCGGGGGCATGCAACGTTTCGTTGTTTTGCAGTGGAAGTCATTCAGCTGATATTATAGCGACATGATGATAACATTATAATAATAGATAGAGTGGCAGATAAGGATGCGTTTCCAGAGAGTAATGCCACTTTTTCTTTCAAAGCAGTGTCAGTAAACACTTTAAGTGTGTTGACGTTCAAGAAATACGATGTTTTGGGGAATTTGAAATTAACGAAATTTGAAAAGGGTTTCATTCATTCAAGTGTTACCACCACATGCAATCTTACTCTATTTGTCATCGTTACTTTCTGACTTAACCTCAACATTCTTTGGAAAATGTTGCACTACGTTTTCAGTAAATTGTTCCTTTCCGTTATCCATTTCTGTGGATAACAACTAGAAAAATCTAGATAAATAAACATGACTCACCTAAATATATTTCAAAGTCGTTCCTAGCGAAAGCATATGCGAAAGATGCAATGATCTTGCTGGTGTTGGATATGATACCTAGAAGAGTGTCATCCAACTTCATGTAGTTACTAAACAGCGTGATTGAGAAAAACGTTCCTGGAATATAACATTTTCAAATTAGAGACTCGGTCTGCATTTTCACTTGTGTTTCATTTTATTATTTATGTGTGGATCAGTTTCTCCTTCTCCAAGACAATCTATTGCAGAAAAGGCTGTGGATAGAGAGCGAGAGGTGAGAACCGCCGGATCCGCAGCAGACGATCCGGGGGCCGAAGGTAATGAGCATACAACGCACTGTTTAAGGCTCCGAATCGTGGCCCGTGTATGACGGACTTGGGGAAATCAGTCGTCACTAGGTGGTTCTGGCCTGAGGTGGTGACGATTTTGTATTGTTATGCCTCTGCAAGATGGATCGCGGGGAAAACGACACATTTCCCCCTCCGACGTGACAGGGTCTGCACCAAGGAGACCAGAACTCCGGGAAGCGGCTCTCGTAAACATTCGTGAACCCAACACTATGGGGTTTTAATTGGTAAGAGTCTAGCTTCTGGCATCCCCGGGTACAAGTGGGGCCTCCACCTTCCCCCTAGAGGTAAAAAATAATTTAAATTTAGGTACAGCCAAAATAAAACTTAAACGTGCCCAACATATATATTATAGATGCGAAGATGAACTTATCATTCTCTTCACAGCTAATTGTCTAACCAACTTCAATGATGGCAGAGAGATCACCTGAAACCCAGAAATATTTTACAAGAGCGGGGCTGCGGGTGCTATTAGTATTAATTTCAGTTATTTTCAACACAAGAATGATTTCCAAGCCAAATTGTAGTATTTATACCACAATAAAGTTAGCACTACAAATATAAGTCTTCATCGTTATAGCGTTAACAGAGTTAATTTGTATATAGATTTCTGTCAGTTCTGCGATCGAGATATTCCACATTCTATCAAACGAAATAATACAAAACTCACCTAATAAATTGGTAACAATACAATAAGTAGACCACATACTGTATTGAACTTCGTCCCAGTTGAATCTGTATCTAGCAAATAGATACAGTACTGAAAATTCACCTGAAATGTCACATTTTATTATTATCGTAGTTTCGATTCTAGACGTTGGCTGCAGGGCGAAGACAAAACAAAACCAGCTAGGCCGTGCGTATCATGAATATTTTGTTTGAAACATATATTCGCAGGCCATCTCCTCCGGTGGATGTCTTAAAAGGCAACTAAGGGGTTTAACCAGAGGGATGGGCAGCAGCGCCCCTTCTGCGGAACAGTTGTCATACTGCACTCACGAACCTGCCAACTTGGTGAGTACCGGCAAGTTCCTCCAAAAATAACTATACAATTGTGGAAATCTCTGGGGGAGACCTGTGTTCTGCAGTAGCAGCAGTCCTATGGCTGATGATGATGATATTTTCGCAAATTTTATCACATTCTCTTCAACTAATTTATGTGACGTGTTTCTATAAACGGATTCTAGGCTAGTCTGTGAATATATATAGCCTACTATAGTACAACAGGGATCTCTAAAGGTAGTTCTGATTTAGATATCACAACCAAAGCCGTGTGGTGCCGGCTCAGAATACCACCACCCCATCTCCTCCCGTGGGTGTCGTAAAAGTCGACTAAGGGATTAGCCGGAGGATGGGCAGCAGCTTCCTTCGAGTACATTAATAACTCAACTGCGATCGCCAACCCGTCTGCCGAGCGTGGCGATTATGGCAAAACCCCCCAATGATACCACAACACACTCATATAGGTCCTTGTGGTGGTTTTTGGGGTAGGCCTGTGTTCAGCAGTGGACTTCATTCGGCCGAAATGATGATGAACCAAAGACAAGTAAAATACCAACACACGTTCAATAGTCTTGAATCTTTTGTTAATATGCGCATATCGAAATGAAAAGCCGGTTTTTTAATGTCCTCATTTTTTGTCAGCGCTACCCTTGAACATTTTAGAGGGCACAGGGGAATCATAAGAATTCCTTCTTATTATGGAAAATTATTTAAATTAGACCGTAGAAAAAATGACGGAGTTGCTACGAAAATATTAAAATTAAAGTTTTTTTTTTAATCTTGCTCATTTTATATTTTGAGCTGATAAATGGCTAGGAGAATTTTTGTTATGATAAATTCATAGAGTTGGTTTTATTTAAGATAAGAAGAGAATTATGAATAATGAAAGAGGTGAATTTAAATTAAGAGAAAATATGTAGCGCCTCTTCAAGTTAGATTATTTGAATACGACGCCATACACCCAGAACTACGGTCTAATGTATCCGGTTAATTTATATGCAGATTGCTCGTGAAATTGACATATGAAGCAATCGGATGTAATTCTTTCTCACCTACACGAATCGTATGGTTTTATTATTCTATTAGAAATTATATGTATTATGAGGTTTTTATCGAAAAATATATATAGGATTCTGTATTAGAAATGATATTCTTTACACACTATCACCAGACGATTTTGTTTCAGTGATGGTATTCTAGTTTCTTCGTTTAATAGTCGTATCTTATAATATATTTCGAGGTGTTCCTAAATCATATTTATGATTTAAATATATGTATTGAGAACTTCAACACGACTTTATTAGGATTTTTCAGATACCCAGCGATCTACCTAAGAACGGGGGATATCCATCAATAGAAGTTTTTCACTTACCATGCATAGGTCCAAATACGACACACACTACAATAAGAAGTAAACAAACTCGAAGCCTCCTGTTGCCTGGACCTTTCCTGAAAGCCACCCTGAACGTCTCCATCACCAGGTCAACATCGAAGAATTCTCGAAGAAAGCCTTTACGTTTGTGTTGCTGCATCTCCTGAAAATGGTTCATTTTGACTTTCAGTTGAAAAAGAAGAAATACATACCATATGTCATTAAGTTAACAACATTTGTAATTAACCGACTTCAAAAAGGAGGAGGTTCTCAATTCGATGTTTTTTTTTTAAAATGTATTAACACCGATTACTCCGAGATTTGTAGACCACAGTCAACTGGTGCAAATTGCTTTCGGGTTAGTCCCATATAAATTTCACTACATTTGATTTAGTAGTTCTTTAACCAGCTTCAATAAACTGGTTAAATTGACTGCGCTTATCTAGATGATGTATTAATAGTTTGATTCCTCTCAAATCAGAGAACCGATTTAACTCCTTCTTATTTTTAGTGTTAAATACTGACACCAAATTGGAATAAGTTCTTACATTTATTAACACTAAAAATAAACTTTATTTATGAAGTCGGGCGGGGCCAGGTATGCCCCAACCATGGTTCAGACCAACGAGAAGTAATATTTTATACCTTTTTGTATCTGTCTGTTGTAATAAAGTATTTGTTTACTTTTCAGTGATTTTAATATTTTTATATCGTGTAGGGTTTTTGAAGTCGGTATTTTCTTTGTTAAAAAGTTTTATTTTTGATAATAATTTAAACGTTCTCTCTCAAAGAAAAATAAAGTTTAATGATGTTTTGCTTTATCGAGTATACTGGGCAAAAACTGACAAATTATTCTTTCGTCTTAATACGATGTACTTTATAGCTATCATGTAACCTTTCACTTTCATAAATGCTTGAAAAGAATGGTAAGATATTAATTTCAACAAATAATAAGAAGACACATACTCACAAGAGTGAAAAGTTAATTATCTTAGATAAACATTCACTCTCAAGTATCTGGCCACATAAATAATGTATGTTTTGAAGTAATGCAAACATTTAAATTAGTTCAGTTTAATTTCAAGTATTAAAAACGGTATTAATCATGAAAGCCAAATAGTTACTTACAATTTTCTTTTCAGCCCTTTGCCTCGGTTCTTCCAAACAGTAGTAACCATATACTAAACTGAACATATATAGGGTTGCTGACATTGAAAATACTCCATAATATCCCACCCAAGAGAGCAATACACCACTCAACGCACTCCCGATTGGATAGCCTAACGACATGAACATATTCACCAACCCTACTCTATATGTCCTGTTCTCCGTAGTAGTGATATCACCAATATAGCTAAAAACTCCTATAAAATTAGTAAACCATCCTCCCGTAATAGCTGGAAATATGGACTCTGTTAACGCAGTCACTTCTACAGGCAATTCATAGAAGAAATAGGTGTTCACGATGAAGCCAAGGCAAGATATGAATTCTCCAACTATTGGTATCAAGATACATGCTTTCCTCTTTCCAGTCTTATCACTCCACGCTCCCACGAAAAGAATGAGTAGTACAGGGATCGCCGTTTGGACTATGTTCTTCCATACTTGTATACTTGCTGTCAGTCTTTGAACTTCTTCTTCCTCAAACGTGTAATTTTGTGTCTGTCTTAGATTCAGGGCGTCACAAACTTCACCAGTATAATTAAGATTGACTCTGCAGGCCTTCTCAAGATTTAAATTTTGTATTGCCAACGATGCAAGAACACTGGGCATAATATAGCATGCCATAATCGGTTCTACCGTAGTATTATCCTTGATTAGTTTGAGTCTTTCTCGGATAGTTAACTTCTTTTTGCCTGCTTTTTTCTCGCTTTCTACACTGTCATCGGGGTTTGGTTTTAAAGGAGAAGATTCATCAATCTCTTTACTTTCATGTTCTAGTTTTTTCTCATTTCTTATATTCTCTGGTTCACTTTTAGAGAGATCCATTTTGTTTTTGATTCTTCACATAGCTACGTTGTCTCTTAGGTGTCAGTAATAAATGTAATGACTACATTTTAAACAATATACCCTTGAATTGCGTTTGTTTGTATTGCAACTGTTTGTTGTGGTGCTCGTAATGTATAATATTTAATCCGTTACAATATTTACAGAGTAATATCTCTAGTTGACTGTGATAAGAAATATAATAGTAGCGCGTATAATAATTGCGTACATATGTTCTTTATCTATGATTTCTAATACCTGTCATAAATTAATTCTAGGTTTCAAAATATAAATGTTCTAACATTTCCATTAGCGTGATGTTTGAACACGTTTAGATCTATTATTAGTTATGTAGCACATAAATATCAGCAATTTACGTTTCCTAATTATGACTTGTCAAAGTAATAGAAATGTGTAGCAGACATGTTGATGAGACAGCATTCAACTACACGACGACGCCTTGAGTCTCAGAGAGATCTAAATAAACGCGAGTACGGCTGGCTTGAAGTGGCTGTACAAACGTATAAACGCCGTACGTCGTCAGCGGCGCATGGGAGACGGCTTTTGTGCTCGTTAGTGTAAACTGAGTTTGGACTGTTTTTAGAACAAACATATTAGTGATTATAATTATACAAGATTCCTATTGCTGTTATGGCGAGAGTCTCACGCATGAATTGTCATTTTACATTTCGTTTTACTCATATATGGCTAGTTTTAAATTATGCGTATCAAATATACAGTTATTAAATTAAATGAACAAGAATTATGTGAAATAGACTAAGCGCATAAATGAATAGATTAAAATAAAATTTTCTGAAAGTAATTTTTGAAAATCTGTGTCTCAGCGAAAAATATCCGTAGAGCAATGCGATAAAAAAGGGTTTTAGGCTAGGAATTTGAAGGCCTGACTTTAATTAAAAAATGTTGTAGACCAAATTTTTAAGGTAATTATAAGAAAACTAGTAAATGGGAACACCTTCTAATAGGTAATAATAAAAATATTTTTTATCAGATAATACATGCAATTCCATTTCAGCTAGCTCATATTTTCCTTAATTGAATATTATTAAAAAGTACCAACTATTGCGCAAAAATGTATATTCATAAAAAAGACAAAAAGCTAGTAATTATACTAGGCTTGCCTTTTAAAAGTTTGACTGTGAGAAATTTAACTGTCATAGCATTTAATAAATTAAATGAGAGTTAGCAATTACATCATCATTTCAGCGAATAAAGTTTACTGCTGGACACAGACCTCTCCCAAACCACAACTACCCATAGATATCCGACAACGTCTGGTCTTGGTGTGTGGTGTACGTATTGGGGGGTTTTGCCATAATCGCCACGCTTGGCAGGCGGGTTGGCGATTGCAGTTAAGCTGTTAATGTAGTCGAACGACGCTACTGCCCATGCTAATCCCATTGTCGCCTGTTACGACACCCATGGGATGAGACGGGTTAGTGCTACTCGTAGCCGGCACCACACGGCAATATTACACATAAGCATTTATAAGCTACTATTGTACATTGTGTACTTATGTTTTATTTTCCGTTTGGAAATTGTCTTATGTGTACACACACACACACATATCATACCCGTAAGAACCGTAATACCTATGTTATGAATCCTCTATGCTGGTGCGTTTATCGAGAGATGAGAAGGTCGCACAGTTGCGCGCGGTCTGCCTGAAATCCCGCCGCCGGTACCAACGAAGCCGATGCCGGCATACTGCTACAGCCGAAACTACCGAGGTCTATCGGGCCTACTGGGCGGCCACAACGACGCTTCAGAGTGCCATAAGTGAAGCCAAGGCTCGGTCTTGGAGCAAGCTCCTGAAAAGACTGGACAGGGATCTGTGGGCGAAACCAGTGACCGAAATGATGTCACCGCTTTACAGTCATCCCCTACAAGATGTGCCTAAAGGCATAGCACCAATAGGCAGCTCTAGTGCATCTTACGAGGATCTGGAGTCCCCCTTCAGTGCCGAAGATGACCACTCTAGTGGTTTTAGCCGGTTGGAGAGCGGCCATGCCCCTTCGCCCTTCCCCAGTGCGGAGGAAGGTCATGATGAATTTTCAGTGGAGACCAAAAAAAAGGTTGCTGCCATTAGTCGCCTTTTGTAATGCTCTGGGTGGAAGAGCGGTGAGGTATTCTTTGCCAGAAACCACGTGGAACAAAATACTAAATGGAGTTACTATGTAGAACTCCAAACATTATAAAATTTTGCAGTCATACATTAATGTATATAGGGTCTTACTTTAATAATGGAAAGTATTTTAAGGCTAGGCTCTATGGATGGTATAAAATTCCTTTCAAATATCAAATATCGATTTACTGAGAATAAATTAATCAATATTTAAATACTCAACTAACGTAACATTTACTGACTCTGTACTATTTTATAAAATAAAGGTTGATGTTATGTTTTTTTTTGCTACATCGCATCATTGTAACCTATAGATTTACCTCCTCAAATGTTTTCCATTAATAAAGTAAGACCCTATATATGTAACTATCATGCAGTCATACGCCTAATGTTCTTAATTATATTTTTCGAATTAGAAACGTCATTTATTTTAATTGCAGTCAATATTTGTCCTTATCGGTAAATATTTTGTACATTGTGACATAGTTTAAAGTGATTACATATAAATAATATAACAAATAAATACATTAAACATTGTGAAAACATGGCTGTCAATTTCACTTCGCGAAATTAAATGTAATTTTAATCTTCAAGAATGTATGAACGGTGGGAACCAGTTTTAACCAGATATTTGCCAGTAAGTACCTACTGCCACAACCTTTCACTATGATTCCAATACATTTTTGTCAGTCCTGCTGTCATATTGCCTAACTCCTGTAAACAGTATAGACGTGAAAGTCAGCGAGAAATACTTTTTATTATAAAAAAAACAATGACACACACTGTAACGTAGGTACAGTTTATAGATATAAATCTCTTATGTTAGTTCCAACCATACAAAAATTTGTTACGTATGGGAATCAAATCCGTGACATATCGCAGAAAGCCAATCGCTTAGCTGCTACACCAATCGTGTTGTTAATTTCAATATGTGTTCCAATGGTTACAAAGGGATCTGCAAGAAAGTTTTGGTATGGAAAATGTGTCGTGCTTCTAGATTCGTCAAACCTTTTCATTATGCTGGAAAGATTGTTGTGATACATTCTTCCGAGCAAAACATAAGGAAGCGAGGTGGGCTTCCAGTACCTGTGTCTTACTGGATGAAACGGTTGGTTGTCTATAGTTACTTTCACCAGCACCTATTCTATAAGAGCATGATACTTCTCTGTCTAGGCAACCTATTCTTGAGCTGTGGTCAATTACTGGATGCAACCAGGCTCAACCACGTAAAGTACTAATAGGTTTAGGGTTAGCACTGAAAAACAGCTCTGTGTTGCGGCTAACGTGACCTCTTTGCCACTTTTAAGACGTGCATCAGCCAACTGCAATTTTTATTGATTTTCTTTAGTATCTCATTTATTTATTTATTCTACGATCAATCTTTCTGTTATGTGGTTTTATATTGCAAGTTTAGTGTAGATTTTAGTCTAATTAATATGAATGGACCGATGCGCGTTTTTTTGTGGTTATAAATCGCTTTTTTTCTTCTCTTTCGTTTTAGTCTATTATAATAAATTATAGCAATATAACTCCGGGTATATTGCTATCATTTATAATAGTTCCATATTTAAATACTTCCATATGTCATCCTTACCAGTGATGACATATGGAACCGATACGTGGCCTCATAAGAAAGCTCAAGGTCACTCAGCGAGCTATGGAGAGAGCTATGCTTGGTATTTCTCTACGAGATCGAATCAGAAATGAGGAGATCCGTAGAAGAACTAAAGTTGTCGACATAGCTGAAAGGATTAGTAAACTGAAGTGGCAATGGGCAGGGCACATTGCTCGTAGAACTGATGGCCGTTGGGGCACAAAGGTTCTCGAATGGAGACCGCGCACCGGAAAACTCAGCGTGGGACGACCTCCAACGAGGTGGACAGACGACCTGGTGAAGGTCGCTGGGAGTCGTTGGATGAGAGTGGCATATGACCACTTGTTGTGGAAATCTAAGGGGGAGGCCTTTATTCAGTAGTGGACGTCCTGTGGCTGATATGATGATGAATATAACTTCGACTAGCAGTAATAGCCTAGTAGTTAAACCACTGCCTTCAAAACAGGAGGGTCTGAACTCCATCCCGGCCCGCACCTCCGACATTCCAGATTCATGTACGGATCAGAATTTGATTATCACTTGCGTTAAACGTTGAACTAAGACATCGTGAGGAAACCTGCATACAGTAGAGGGCTCCAAAACAAAGTTCTCAGTGGTGTATGTAGTTCTATACCCACACGAGGCCAGCGTGTAGACAAAGGCCTAACCTTTCTCATAGTGAGAAAAAGGCCCATGATCAGCAGTGGGACAGGAATGGGCTGATTATTTTACTCCGTCTCGCTGAATTGAAAACGGTCAACTATCCAGCTCTTGTTTGGGGCAACATTGGTTAATTTTGCAGATCAGTCAGTTCACGAGGTGTGTTTATGGTACAATCAAAGTCCGTATGGTGTCCGGATTAAGAATATAGCACCACTCCATCTCCTCCCGTGGATGTCGTAAAATTATACTTACACCAACTTGCCAACTTGCCTGCCAAGCGTGGTGAATACTGGGTAGGCCTTTTTAACACGTTTTTATTAGCTTGGTATATATCTATGTATCTATGTAACGGAATTTTCGAACTCCATTTTCATCCCCTTCAAGGGTCGGATTGATTTGAAACTTCGCACACCTATCAAGGACCGATGACAATGCAATAATTTGAATAGTTTGTCCCGTTATCCTTGCCAGGATTAGCAATTTTTCATTTCTGATACCCGGAATAAATGACAAATTCATTACTACTACCCTCACCGGGTTATAATTAATAGATGTAATTATTGTTCTCATGTAAGTGACTATTGTCTTAATGGGAAATAAAGTTCTTTAAGCCGAATTTGTTTACTTAAACATCGAAAGGAAGATGCTTGGGTAAACAATTACCACCCAGAGTTATTGTGACTATGGACATTCAGCCATGCGTAAAACACAAAAAAACTCGTTTTTGTAGTTAGCCGCACTAAAAAATTTAAAATAAATAATAGTTTAAAAATACTAAAAAAACACGCTTTTGTAGATAACCTAACTCACCGAAACCGAAAGTTTAAAATAACAACAGAGTGATTAACAAAAAAAAAATTATTGTAAAAGTCGTGGGGTACCACGAACCCTGCAAAGTGTTCGAAACGTTAGGAAAATCAAAAATCGAAAATGTATTTTTTTTTAAAGTTGCCCCACACTAGGATTTCTCCTGTGTCGTGGGTGCGTTTTACAGACATGAATTCCACATACAATACACCCAGACCCAAAACAACTACCTGCAGATCATACAAATATATTTTGTTCCGTGTGGGAATCGAACCCACGACCCGGAGCGCAGCAACCGACTGTAACAGTCACTGCACCAACCGTGCCGTCATTTTCTACTTTTTAGTTCAGTTATCTACAAGAGCGTGTTTTTTTTAAGTATTATTTATTTCAGCAGCGGACGTCCTTTGACTGATGTGATGTTGATGACAATGAATGATGATTGCTCCAGGTTTCAAAAGTTGTGATCACTAACATTTTTTCCATAATATGATAGAGAAAATTTTTACACAAGTAATAATGGAAATTGAAAAAATAAATAACTTGTCTTACGACAATTTAAGTCATAGTAATTTAATCATCGACTTATGATGTTGTCTGTGCCTAGTCTAATAATACAAAAAAAATATTTAAAAAGTAGTTACATTAAACAAATTTTGTTTTGGGAGATTTTACATCGGTGTCCATCTAGATTTGACCCATGGCCTAAACCATTATTATTTACTAATATATTTATTTAACTAAGATTAGATTATTCGACTATTCTGGCTGATCTGACACTTTTTTCAGTTTTCTGACTTGTTTTCTGTGGTCGTAGAAGAACCACCTGAAAATTAAAAACAAATTAATGACAAATAAACTATTTACAATACAAATAAAAATTAAAAATAATTGATCTAATACTGAACTCCGATAGGCTAAGTTCATGTGAATTTCGTAATCCTAAATTAAAATTCACCAGTTTTTCCATCAGTTTTTTTTTTTATGAGAGTGTATATGTACAGATGCACTACGTTTCGACTGATAGCCAGCTGCAAAAGGCAGTATTACGTATAACTGCACAGCTATTGCACGCATTTAGAAATAGCCTTATTATTGTAATTTTATTGAAGTCTTATATTTTCATCACTTACACGAGCACGATGACAGCGGGCAGCGTCATGCTTGCCCCCAACAAGAACACGGCACCCGGCAGCACCTCCATAGTGGCTGTGTACACTTTTGTGTACAACGGCACGTATATGAGGGGCATCAGGTTTTCCACCAGCCCCACTAGGGAATTTACTTTTCCTGAAATCAGGTAAATGAATGTAAGTGGTGATAAGTTTGTTTCGCTGACTTGTGGTATTTGAGGATGTAAAAATAATCTAATAAAAATTTTGAAGTTAACTAGGGTAACTCTATTTTAAACAAAATCCCAGTAGCCTTTAAACGCGAAAAAGAACGTGTTTATACTACGAAATAAATCATCGAGTTGAGTATTTCTGCACCTGTGCAAAAAGATTGCATTATTGCTACGACGTATCTGATTTTATCTACGCGTGCTACGACTGCGTAGCTAATATCTGATCCACTACGCTCTTAATAAATATTTGTAGAACCTACCTAGTTTATAATTCTGTCTGTAGTTAATTCAATTACCAGAACGATTTTACGTTTTCAAGTAGGATTTTAACCAGCCCACCATCTCACCATTTACAGATGGAGAGTTACTCATCTTAGCCTATATTATCAGCAGAATAACTCTGGGCTTATAATAATTCTCTCTTCCATATAAACATAATGGCTGTAGCTGCCATATAAGGCATGCGGATCGATGACAAAATAATCAGTTCTCCAGCACGGGCTGTAGGTCCTGGTCCTAGTTCGAAATTTTAAGAGATATATATATAGAGAGAGAGATTAGAGAGAGACATCCGGAGTTATTTACTATACAGACCTTGTTGCGACTAGGACGAATTTCCGTACGTTCAAACTTTTTTGCCACTGCTACAATTGGAATCAGTCACAATAACTCACAACATAGGACGCGTAAATAAATAAAATAAAAATATGAATTTTATTGGACCCGTCGTGCTTAGCAACTGGGCTTATCTAAGTTGTAAACTCCCATTTATTTTGCCTATGGCCTATAGTTTTTTCTGTCTCCTGCTTGCTACGGATGAAAGTGGAACGTATATTCTTTCCTACTCCTCCTTTTTCTTTTCTGATTAATTTCATTGCGGGTTCTAAGACAGTAATTCATTTCTCTGGGACACGCCGAGCTTAATTGATCGGTCTGTCGGTTGATCTTTCCGGTGGTTACCATTGTAGATCCTGGTTTACGGGAGTTGCAGTGGATGGGAATTGAAAAGTGGGATTGTTCAAAATTTTCTTTTTTAATTAAGATATTAACCGTTTATCGGACAACTCTCAATATCCGGCTGTATGACGTTTAGTCAAATAAAATTGATCATCACCATCTTATGCAAAAGACATCCACTGCTGAGTATAGACCTCCCCCATCGATTTCCGTAACTGTGTAGTAATTTTGGGGGGATTTATCATGACATGGAATGGCTGCTGTTCCACAGAAGGGACGCTGCTGCCCATCCCTCTGATTCAAAGTTTCTTAGTCGCGTTTTACAAGATCTACGAGAGAAAACGGATTGGTGCTATATTCCCAATCCGGACATCATACGAAATACAGATATAATCGAACATAACAGATATAATTGACGCAGCTATAATCAGCCCACTACTGTACCAACGCTGAGCACGGGCTGAGCACGGGCCTCTTCTCACGATGAGAAAGATTAAGCCTTAGTCCACTACGTTGGCCTATGCGGGTTGCCAGACTACAAAGCCCATTGAAAACATTTTGAAGCCCTCTTAAGGGTCCAGGTTTCCTCACGATGTTTTCGTTCATCGTGAACGCAGCCAAATGACAAAATTTAATGACGCATGTTGTAGCAAAATCCAGATGTATGTCTTGTCTTGGGCGATGCGTACTAAGCCTGTAGGTTAGATATATCTGATGAGTTGAGGAAGCAAATAAAACTCTCGTGGTACTAATAGGTACTTACCTAATTCGTTAGGTTCTACAAGTTTCGAGATTATTGACCTCATAGCTAACAGCGATGTGCCGTTCAGAATTTCAACCAGCGGCGCTGAAAATAAAACGTGAAAATTACATGTTTATTGCATTTTATGGATTCCATATGATAGAGGGAAATAGGGAACCCTTATTAAACCACTCCGTCCGACTGCTGAGCAAGTTGATACGTGACGATTAGCACCAAAACCATAAGAAGAAGACTTAATGCGGCTGGATAGGTGCATACTTGTCTGCCAGTGGACCTCTACCTGTGGTAAACAGGTCAACGAATAGCTCAGTCTAACTTTGCTCGATCACACCGAAACTGGAAGAGTAATGCTTGCAGAAGAATACTTTTCACTGACGAGTCTGGCTTTTGTCTCAAGCCATATAATGGAAGGGTCAAAGAATAGTGCTGGGCTGAAAAAAGATACGCTCAGTGTAAAATTAATAGTATTGGAAGAGAGCCTTAGGTGGAGGGTCAATAATGGTATCAGGAGTCATTTGCGAAGGAGCTCGCACGGACACATATCATGAAAAATAGGTCTCTGACTGCGCCACGATACGTTACGGATATTTTAGAACAGATTGATGCCTTTTGCCGCATACATTGGAAATAATTTTCTTTCAAAGCATGTTAGTGCTTGGCCCCACATTGCAGCAATAGTTTCGGATCATCTTACAGACGTTAAAATCAATGTTTTCGAGTGGCCAACATGTTCGCCAGACCTTAACACGATAGAGCACGTTTAGGATAAACACGGAAGACAACTTAAACAAAGAAATTCAAAACCAGTTAACATAAGAGAGAATGGAATCTCATGCCACAAAGTTTTATTGATGAATTGATTAAAAGACGAATGAAGGCGGTTTTGGTAGCAAGAGGAGGTAACACTAAACACAAATTGTGCCAATCATGACAATATAATTTAACCCTTTAAACAATTTTAAATGTTTTCTATGAAAAGATAAATGTGATGGTTTTTCTTATAACTACGAGTACAGTATTAAAGTTTTTGACTATACTTTGTTTTACTGTATATATAACCTGATACCGATGCGATCAAGTTTTTCACCTCTGTCGTTCTTTAACTGGAAAGGCGTTAAACCTCAGGTGGCCAATTTTGACTTTTTACTGCAGTAATATAGTTTAAAATTCTCTATCTTCCTATCTAAGAACCATAATAGTAATAGTTCCAGAATTATTAAAACTTTAAAAGCCGTTAAGGTAAGGTTAGCGACCTTTTAGTAGAGTAATTAGAGCCAAAAACGGGCGTGAATCATTAGCAATTTTCTTTTTAATCATATTTGAAAATAGTTTTCTGATAAAATAAGACCTTACATGATGCAAGGAAATAAATGTAAATAATGTGTCTAACAGTCATTAATCTAAGTACTTGTATTGTAGTTTATTAAAAAAAAATCCCAAAAAAATTAAAAAAGTAATGTCTCTGGCTACAGTGTCCTTCTAACCCAGAACAGAGCAATATCTGAAATTTAAACTCTACTGTTTGGTCATAATTAAACACTTTTAAACGAATTACATCGCCTATATTATGGATTTTGGGTTTTCCTGACGTTTGGAATACTTGAAAATGAAAATAAATGGTTAGGTTTGCCTACTATGTGAAGCGTCCATGTTGCAGTGTGTGAACATGCCTTAGGCAAACCTAACCATTTTCATTTATTGGATCATCCTCAATTCCTCGCAAAAGAGAACCGATATGCTCCAAGAATATTAGATGAGGCTATCAATTAAAAAACATCCTATTTTTAATAGTGAGGTTGTAGGCTGGTAAGTCGCTGGCAGTTTGGAATCCTGTTATTCAAATAATAAAGTCCCAAACTTCATATTACACAAAAAAACATCAAGCCCCTAAGAATGATCCGAAAGAATTTTTAATTACAATTGTACGTTAGATATTTTTATATCTGTAACGACGCCTGTCACCATAGTCATCCTGCGTCTACGAACTTTGCAGTGTTCGAAACGTCAGGAAAACCCAAAATTCATAATTCACGCGATGAAATCCGTTTAAAAGTGTTTAATTATAATGAGTAATAATCGCGATAACCTAAGACATTACTACAGCTTGGTACCATAATATCTGGCACTGCAGTGCTACCTAACCGGTCTCTTGCAATAAGAGACCTAAATGTATATAATTATTTGTACAACCGGCGGACTTATGGCTAATAAAGAAATAAAAATATAGTTAACCTTTGAATGGTCACGAGCAATATAGATAATGACTTAGGGAGTGGTGTACAGATAATAAAGTATAAAATAAATATTTTATTTTCATCATATCAGCCAAAGGACGTCCAATACTGAACTGTTGGCCTCCCCGTAAATTTCGAAAATAGTGTCATTTTGAGGGGCATTTGCCATTACCCTCATATCTCTCTGTTTAGAGTCCCTTAGTCACATTTTATGACATTCCCGAAAGGAGATGAACTGGTGCTATATTCTCAATCCGGGCAACATCTATCTTGTTTAATATTAATATTAAATGAATGCAATCAACATTATTTTTTTTAACTTTTCCCCACACTAGGATTTCTCCTGTGTCGTGGGTGCGTTTACAGACACAAATTTCACACACAATACACCCAGACCCGGAACAACTACCTGCAGATCATACAAATATTTGTTCCGTGCGGGAATCGAACCCACGACCCGGAGCGCAGCAGTCGACTGTATCAGCCACTGCACCAACCGTGCCGTCAAAAATACAATTTGAAATAAAATAGGAACACATACATATAGAAAGAAGACAGAAAGAAAACTATTTATTTTTGCACTAGTAACGACGCACAATTAAAATTAGGCATAATATTTATAAGAAACACAAAAACTAACATACAAAATGCAATAAAATGGCAACACAAAGTTATGATAAGGGTATGTGCCAAAAGACTCGGAATCCAGGCCCAACATAAAATATAAACTACATTACCATTTATATGTAAGTTTTATAATGCTAACCATTGAAAATCCAAAAATTATTGCGTCATGCCCGTGCAAAAAAAGGTTGTCACTCAGCATAATGCTGTGACGTTGAAAAGATCCATCGACACCAGCGCTGGTTTTCAGTGACAACCTTCGTGACGTAGTGACGTCCCCCAGCAGTGGTGCCACAATTATAAATTTATATTGGCAGTATGTTGTTAATACCTTCGCCTATCCGTATGGACGAATAAACTACTACTATACATTTGTAAACATAAAAAATTATATAAGAAAATGCAATTTGAAATAAAATAGGGCAGAATCGTTATTCTGTAATAAGGTCCTACAAGTCGTTCCCTCTCCACCCCGACTGCCTCGAACCGGGCTGAGGAGTTGGGAGGTTCCGGAAAGGAAGTTGGGCTGAGCCATTGGTTGCCTAAAAGCTCGCAGTACTGCACTTGCTCCGGACGGCATTCTGGGCTACGCGTGTGTGTATGCACTGCAGTCTCTTGGGGACCGCTTGAGCCGTTGTTCGACGGTTGCCTCCGTCGCAGCGTGTTCCAGTCCAACAGGAAGGAAGCTGGATTGGTTCTTTTGAAGAAAGAAAGAAGGGCCGTAGACTCTCTATCTGCATACCATCCCATTTGCCTGCTCGACGAGGCTTCAAAGCTATTTGAGAGAATAATTACCTGAAGACTCGTTGAGCACATGTCGCGTGTTGGCTCCGACCTGGCCGAAATTCAGTATAGCTTCCAGCAGCGGCGGTTGACCATTGACGCGATTCTTCACGTCCGTTCGCTGTCGGGACATGCAGTGTCTGAGCGGGGTGGAGTGGCGTCAGCGGTCAGTCTAGACATTGTCAACGCCTTCAACTCCATCACCTGGGGCACTATTAGGGTGGCACTTGTGCATCATCGGTGCCTCCCTTTCCTACTGCATATTCGCTACGTGGGCTGGGACGGTACCATAAAGCGGAGGGGAATTGCAAGCTGGGTTCCGTAGGGTTCTCGGCCCCCTCTGTGTCGTTCTCCCTGCTAAAGTCAGCTTAGTCTGTTACGCTTGAGACGCTCAGGTATTCGCCAGTGAGGAGTATAGAGGGAACCATATGGCTTGCCGAGCAAGCGGTGGCAATCATGGTGGGCAAATTCCACGCCCTGTGTCTGCGGATAGTGCCTCAAAAACCGAGGTTCTGTCGTTACACAAACTGCCTAGAAGCAGAGAACCATCCAGTTCATGGAAACGCGTTGGTGACGCGTGAATCGGGGTAGGACGGTACATGCAGTACCTGGGGCTCACCCTGGATAGTCGTTTTAGGCTTCGAAGAGCACTTCCAATGCCTCGTCTCCCGAGTCGAGAGCGTAGTGGGTGCAATTCAATGGCTGCTGCCCAGTCTCGGGGGGCCGTGTGAGGAAGTTCACAATTTTTACGGGGGGGTTGTGTGTTCCGTGGCCGTCTACGAGGCGTCTGTATGGTCAGCTTGACTGTCATGCGCCCAGTGCTGCAGAACCATACTTCACGGTCGGCAGTGCAGAGTGGCTATGATCGCACGAGGATACCGAACAGTGGCCTATGACACGGCAGCTCTCCTGGCGCATTTTCCGCCTTTTGATATCCTGGCAGAAACGGATGCGTGGTTCTACGACCAGACATATGACAGACTTCCTTGCTCGCCGGAGCGGCGAAGGCGCGGCTCCAGGGGTGTTCGACAGGCTAATGTGGCTAGCTCGGTGGCGCGTACTTCGTAAGTGGTATCATCGCCTGCGGATGAGGTTTGCGACCAAGCGCTTCGCCAAGGCCACCCTGCCGCTATTCAGAGCCTGGCTTAAAAGTAACGAGTGTGTCACCGATCGCTTGACGCAAGTATTCATTCGGCACGGTTGATTCGGTTCATAGCCGCACAGGATACGACGCGAGGCCACGCCACAATGCCACCAGGGTGATAGCGACCAAGATACCGCACAGCACACACTTGAGGCATGCCCTGTGCGGGTGGCCGAGTAGTGGACCCTGGTAGATCGGATCGGGCAAGATCTCTCTCTGCCAGCAGTAGTGTCTATGACTAGGGTGCTGGATTGCAGTGGCTTCCTTCTGTGAGAACATCGTGCTCCAGAAAGAGACCGCATAGTGTGACCGGGAGATGGCCGATCCCACTCAAAGAAGAAGGAGACGGCGCCGGGGTAATAACCGCCCTGGCGCCTAATTCTTATACACCTGAAGCCACCTGCAGTCGCTATAAGGCCCCGGACCTTTGGGTTCGTGGGTAGATTAAGGAATCTGCGTGCCCACACAGAGTGACCCACTAGAAGACGGTGGTGCGCATAGTCACGGCCACCGTGTGCGCAGCATAGCACAGCGCACAGGGACGCTTCGGGGGATCCTTTACAATCCCCTTTTTTTTCCTTTACAATTACACAGGTAGGTGATCGCCTTACAGTCACCCTCTCCGAGCTGTGCCTGTAGGCGTGGCACCAGTGGGTACTGATAGTGTGATTATACGAGGACCTGGAGCCCCCCTTAAGAAGAAGTTAATGATACATTTCCACAGGAACCAATGAAAAATAAAAAAAATCACTTCTAAAATTCACTTTTACATGGCAACCAGCTGAGGGCTCTACACGACATCGTTTGAGAAAAAATACCGAAAATTGTTAGGGCTAGGTCTATTTACGTGTTATACACAGACATTATATGATAAAAAATTCATGATAAAGTCAATATCGGACACTATACCAATACTGGTATAGTGCGATAGGAAAGATGAGTTATAAAATGTAGACAGTAGTGTGTAAAGGCAGAACAAGAGAAATTACAAATAAAATAACGAAAATATAAATAAAATAATACAATAAAGTCCAGTTAGGTAGGTCCAACTTCCAGAAAGAGGTCAAATTCAAATGTATTCATATAAACCATTTACGGACGCTTATGAATAGACAGAATGTAGTTGCACAATGGTCAATCGTCGAATCCGACTCGGCTGAGCAGCGTTCGGGAAACTTCACAATGTCTTTTCGTCAACAATACCGCAATGCCTCAAGATGAAAGTCTTTAACCAGTGTGTGTTACCAGTGATGGAACAGAGACGTGATCACTTACAATGGGCCTCATAAGAACGCTAAAGGTCACTCATCGAACTATGGAGAGAGCTATGCTTGGTATTTCTCTACGAGATCGAATCAGAAATTAGGAGATCCATAAAATAACTAGTTGTCGACATAGCTGAAAGGATTAGTAAACTGAAGTGGCAATGGGTGCGGCACATTGCTCGTAAAACTGATGGCCGTTGGAGCAAAGAGGTTCTTGAGTGGATACCGCGCACCGGAAAACGCAGCGTGGGACGACCTCTAACGAGGTGGACAGACGACCTGCTGAGGGTCGCTGGGAGTCGTTGGATGAGGGCGGCATGTAACCGCTCCTTGTGGTATTCTAAGGGGGAGGCCTTTGTTCAGCAGTGGACATCCTTTGGCTTAAATAATGATGATGATAAATACAATAAATATATGCGTTTATTTAATGCGTTATTAAAAGATTGACGTTTTAAAAATAATCAGAAGACTGAAAAAATATTGGTATAGTGCGATAGGAGAGATGAGTTATAAAATCTAGACAGTAGTATCTCTCCTATGGCAGGTCAGTTGGCAGATTTTTTTTTTTTAATAAACGCTACCTTTGTACTCAAGTGACTGTATATATACCTACTGTATTCTAATAAATTATCACTGTGTGTACATCAATTATAAATAAATAAATAAAATAAAGAATGCATAGGTAATAATAAGTAGATTAGGAATGGAATGAAGTCACACTATAATAAAAGGGTTATCGATTAATCTATATTATTATCGCACGTGTATATCAAAAGCGAGGAATATCAATAGATAACGATAGACGACTGTAACCAATTAGTTGGAGGTCAACCAACCATCCTTTCTTGTAAAAGAGTGATAATTCAGTCTATAACATTTGAATATGTTATAGGATTGATGGTATGACTGGCGTAAGGGTTAGTTATATTAGGCTTCCTGCGCTACCTATCACGTGTTTAATTCCCGCATGAAACAACTAACTAGGCCTACAAATAGTTGTTCCGGGCTTGGTTGTACATGCATGTAAGATTTATAGTTGTAAACAATACCCACGATGCAAGAAAAATCCCAGAATGAGACATCGTGTCATTGAATAAAATAAATTGTTTATTTTATTCAATGACCTTTGTTCAGCAGTGGACGTATAAATGGCTGATATGATGATGATGATAAAAATAGTATTCGTAAAGAGAAGAACCTCGCAGCAAACTGACAGGGAAACGCTTTTATCAGTTAGCTGTGTAACTGTATTTTACAAGGAACAACTCCAACTTACGTCAACGACCCAGTTACTTGGAAGCTCTGAGATATCACTTTATCAAATTATAGTTAGACCAGTCATCAGACTTTTATTTACCTGTGTCAGCTTTGTATCGTACGACCATAAGCATTCATCATCATCATATCAGCCACAGGACGTCCACTGCTGAACAAAGGCCTTAAGATACTGATAAAGATAAAGGATTACGAAGGTTGGTCAAATTATATAGAAACTCAGCCTACATATAATTTATTGCACGCTTACGTTATAAACGAATTTAAATGATGCTAAATAAATGCCGTCTTATTACAAAACATGGTTTATCGATAGTCTCGGACTAAAAGTGTGGTTTAATAAAATTTCTTATTACAAAAACTGGTTTAACTGTTAGTCTTGGACTATCTATGGTACTAAAGATAAACCTGATGGGGACCTAGTTTAACTCTATAAACCTTGGTCTAAGTCACAAATATACGTCAAATTCATTGTTTTGAGGTTAGATTTGGTTTTTTTTGTATGTTATATTGTAATATTTCCTGAAATAGTTTAAATTTGCGTTGTCCTAAAGATAGTAATGTGCCGTAATTACAGTAATTGTAGGCAAGTACTAACTTTTTCTTCAGAATTCCAGTTTTCACTTCTTCATTTTTTCTATTGTTCTATTTTATTAATATTATTCCCTAACTTCTTATCAATAATCAGTACGAAGAAACGTCCAAATCTCAGAATAGTTGTACCTATGTTTAAAGATTTCCGCACGATATAGACATTCCGTTACGCATTAGTGTTGTTTGAAAGTACATATTTCGGACATGAAATAAATGTCATAAAAGTATTCCTCAGAAAGAAAATAAATGGCATTTATTGAAACAAGAACAACCATTAGATTCTAATAGTTATCGTCATTAAATACCCTATTATATATGTTAAAATATCAATACCATTCATATAAAAAATTTACAGAAATATTCAGCATTTGGGTAAACGGAACGATGTAACCGAATGCTATCTGATTGATTGAATGTTTCCAAGGAATTCCGTGTATAATCTGTGGAAATAATTTAAGCCAGAACTAAAGTCAGGTACTATCTAGTCCTGACTTATTTTGATATTTGTAATACGGACGGGTTTAAACCACGGTACTAACGTTAGTTCCGTACTAAGTCCAGACTTCATAGTTCTGGTTTAAACCCGAGTCTAACAAGATTTTTGTAATAAGACTGATGGTGTTTATAATAAGAGATAGTAAGAGTAATATTAAGCGTAGTTTCATGCTTGCACAATCGCAGGGTATCTACAAAATCTCTTCGATGTGGCAGTAACGGAGTCTACTCTGTTGCTGCCCTCTAGAGCTAGGGTCAGCTAAAAGTTCCACAAGGGTCGAGATGCGTTCGGCAACAGCTGAGCCTGACATATCGTCGACAATGTATTAGATTAGAAGTAGGTTATCACTTAGATTATTTTGTTTATCTGCTCAAACTCAAAATGTTTTTAGTGAATTGTGTTTGTTTTTATCGCTGAAAGTTGTACTGATCGAGATATTGTAATTTATATGAGATAAATCAGAAACCAATTATGACTTCCGTAAAAATGTTACCACTAATATTATATTATGTATCTTCTACCTTTTTCTTCATCATTAACTTCCTTCGCCCCGGGGCAGGGCGAAGGGGCATGCCGGACTCCTACGAGTTAAAACAGCTGGAGTGGTCTTCTTCGGCACCAAAGGGGGGCTTTCCAGGTCCTCATAAGATCACACTAGAGCCATCCATGATGCAACACCTTTAGGCACATCTCGGAGGGAATAACTGTAAAGCGGTCACCCCCTCTAGCATAGGGATGGCGACTGTAAAAAGGTCACCCCCCAGGCACTTCTCGGGGAGGACGTAAAGGATCCCCCCAAGCCTTGCTGTGTGCTGTGCTGCGCACATGGTGGCACGTGTCAACGTTTGCGCCACCGTCTTCCCGGGGGTCACTTGGTATGAGGAAGACTCTGCGCACCTGCGACCCCCAAGGCCTCCTGCCATAAAATCACGGCAGGGGGCTCAGGAGTGAAGGACCTCGGCGCCGGGGCGGTTGTTACCCCGGTGCCGTCATGTACTTCTTCTTGCGGGATCGGCCCTCTTCCCATCCCACTCTGCAGTGTCCTTCTGCAGCATGCCGCTCTCGAAAATAGAGATAATTTTGCTCCAATTTTCATGTTCTGTCTATATCACCGACAGACAAACGACGACACTACTACCGGCAGAGAGAAATCTTGCCCGAACAGATTGACTAGAATCCGCCGCTGGGCATTATTTGATACCTGCTATAAGAAATCAATATTTATAGGTAAACCAGACCTCAGACTTAGACCGCAATAGGATGTAAAGTTTTATGGCGTATACTGTCAGGATTGGCTACTAATGTTGAGTCTATTTTTATATTACAGAAAAGAGCAGTGCGAGCTATCTATAACCTGGACTCTCGTGAGTCACTCCTGGAACTATTTACGGTGACAAAAATTCTTACTCTACCAAAAATAATGCAAAAAATATAGTAAATTTTAGTAAGAAAAGTGACGTGCACAACTTAAGTACTCTCAAGTTGGCTGTACCTGGCTTTAGACAAAACCAGCAAGTCGTTTATGGAAACCAATATTAGATTCTATAACAAAATTCCTTGTAGTATTACCGACTCAAATATAAATAAGATTCAAATCATTGATTAAGTGCATTTTAATTTCGAAAGCCTAATATAAATAAATAATATAAATCATTACATTGACGATAGCGATGTCTGGCTAACGTATCCCTCCTGCACTCTGCGCACCCTCTGGCGCTTTATATTTTATAATTTTCGCATTAGTGAAGTGCTGTTACTCCTAATTTACAAAGAATTTGTAGTTAATTTTTTATTGCCATCCTGACATTTACTTGACTTATTTTTTTTTATTATTATTAACATCTTGACATTTAGTAATGTCTTAGGTTTTCGCGAGTATTACACATTATAATAAAAATCTTTTAAACGGACATCGCTAACGTCAAGCATAGACACCACAAAGCTCCACAAAGTCTGCAGTGTGCGAACATGCCTTAGACAAACCCACAGAAATAGGAAATAAGGAGAACTTGTACGGGGGCGTAACCGCGCCACCGCGACATGCCCAATTTGATCCATCCGAAAAAAATGGCCGTTTTATAACATCAGTTGAGATTCGATCGCGTAAGTGAAAGTTTGTTAAATTGTCGTGTTGTTCGAGGATAACATGCAAAAACCGAAGCGAAAATTATAATTTCATCAAGAAAGGAATCATATACAATTTGCAAGTAAGGGAATTTTCTTGTATTAGTCTATAAAAAGAATAAATTAAAAATTATTGTTTTATTTAATATGTTACATTTGGATTGATGAAGCAGAACGACGTTATTATTTCTGTACAAAATACAATGCTTCTTATCTACTACTTTTAACTAGCAATCGGTGAATAACAAACGCAGTGAATAGAACAGCGAATGGTACTCCCAATAAACATAAGCGTTGCGTGGTACGGCTGTCGTTTGCGGTCTATACGCTCGATATGATTGGCTACTTACAAAGTCGTGGGTGTGTTTTAGTATGAGAAGCCAATTATAATGTTGTGTTTATTCAGTTCATTGGATGAGAACTTGTAACTGTGTGCTTTTATGAAGAATGGTAGTGGGACACTGGATTTCTAGGCTCGCATACATTTTGATCTACATGGCAGATCCCCTTTCTTCTAATATCTTTGGACAAACCCAACCATTTTCTTTGTTTCCATCAACCTCAAGTCTTCGCGAAAGAGAATCGATATGTACCAAGAATGTTTTGTGAGGCTATTGAAATTAAAAACCATCCTAATTTTAATAGAGAAGATGGCAGGCAGGTGCCACCTGTTTGGAATCCTGTTATTAAAATAATAAAGTCCCAAACTAAATACCACACTAAAAACATCAAGACACTGTGAGTGATTACTGCATGCATCGAAATAATTTTTGATTATAATTGATTATAATACGGTAGACAAAATAAAAACTTTTTTAAATCTGTAACGACGCCTGTCTCCTTAGTCATCCTGCCACCACGAACCTTGCAAAGTGTTCGAAACGTCAGGAAAAACAAAAATCTAAAATATACGCGATAGAATCCGTTTAAAAGTGTTTTATTATAATCTTGACATTTAACTTGACTTATTTAAAATTGAATTCTATATGCATGACATAAATTATTTGCTTATATTTAATCTAATGACTGCAATTTACATTCTAATATTTTCTTAATCTTTTGACATTATTAAATTAATTAATCGTAAAATTGTAAATGTATGAGCATCATGTAGCCATTAATGTTATATATTTAGGACCTATACTTTATCTTTTTCCTGGTAGTATTGGTCTGTCATGCTCACTAAAATGTCTTGCTGGTGGTGGCGTTGTGTATCGGGTCGTTAGGTTCCCTACAATACGGTTGAGCTATCGTCGTTTCGTGAACGGGTGCTGTCTGTCGGGACTGGACAACCGTTAACTGCCATGGCAAATAATTATTATATTTTAGTAGTATGTTATTTTTTATATACATTAACCTACATTGTGCTCGTTATACGAGTATGTTTTACCATCATTTGTATTAATCAACATTGTAATCTCAATTATTTTAAAAGAGTATCCATGGAGTTTCTTCCCGTCTCTTCTCCATAGATCAACTATTTGAAACCATGCGACTTAAATTCTGACGTTTCATAAGTGTCAGTAATTGGTTTATTTTAAATAAAAATATTTGAGTGTGACTTTGACCCGATAAAATGCGGTTGTAATGATTGAATACTGTTTTCAATTTGAATAATTTTCTGTTACCAGCAAATTCTATTACACGTTAAAGTTGATGAAAAGTGTTAAAAAAATATAGTTAAGTAACAATTTTACACTCTATTACTATCTCAATCAAAAATACTGCTCATCGGATTGCTCATCATAAGGTACCGCTGGGCTGGGCCCTTAGGCCACTCCAATCGCGCAAGTATTAATCCCTGGTTGAAATATAATTTAGTAATAGCTTATGTTTTCGGGATTATTACACATAATAATAAAACAATTTTAAACGGATTAAATCGCGTGTATTATTGATTTTTGTTTTTCCTGACGTTTCGAACACTTCGCAGGGTTCGTGGTCGCAGGATGACAGATTTAATTTTTTCGAGCCTATAATTTTATAGCACAAAATATAGGAAACATGTTAGTGGTCATTTACTATTTTTGCCAATAAAAAGTATTTTTCTGTGGTCAGTTAAACATCTTCATCATCATCATATAAGCCAAAGGTAGTCCAAAGCCGAACAAAGGCCTCCCCCATGGATTTCCACAATTGTGTGGTAATTTTGGGGAGAATTTGCCAGTACTCATCATGCTTGGCAGACGAGCGCAATATGGTTACTATTCCACACGAGTGACGCTGCCACCCATCCTCTGGTTTAGGCACCTTTTACCACATCCACGGGAAGAGATGGAGTGGTGTTTTATTCTTACTCCGGAGACCATACGGAGAGTTAAATATAAGCCAATGTTAATCCCACGTGATTTTATTTACTGTCGTAAATTAACCATATCTTAAAACTCTGTTTGAATGTCAACAATGAACTACTTACCTAAATAAAATATTGTTGCGTTCGGAGCAAAACAATAGACGAACGAAGCGGCGATTTTGCTGAATGATGACACAATACCCAGCAACGAGTCATGCCATTGCAGGTATTTGCTGAACACCAATATTGAGAATATCGTACCTGAAATTTAAGCGCTCTTAATATTACACCTGTTAATTATTGATGGCATGGTCGACCCAGTGGCTAAACGATTGGCTTTCTGTGCTACATTCAAGGGTTCGATCCCCGCACGGAATAAATACTTGCATGATCTGCAGATAATTGTTTTGGATCTGGGTGTTTGCACTTGTGAGTTTAATGCCTGTAAAGGACATTGTTATAAATGGCCTATGGATCAACGCATGCAATGTATGCAATAATTTCTACTTTTAAAAAAAATTTCAATATCAGTTATTACAATCCAACGGACACTTCATAATCACATAAAAAAAGTGTTATTACGATTTCATTCCCAGCGCTATATTTGTACGAATACAATATTTAGCGCTTCCGCTTGATGTATAGACAATATTATTTTAGTACAAAGAGATGCATATTGCGATTCAGCGATAGAAAGTGCTGACTTGCTGAATTGTGAGGTTATTACGAGTGACAGTAAATTGCCAATGACATTACTTAACCAAAAGTTTTATATTTTATTCAAGTAGGTGCCTATTTATATTTCCCTAAACTAATAATTATTTTCAATAATATTAGAATTGCATAGATAACAAGTTATCTACTATTACAATTATTATTTCAGAAGTTTTCCTTTACATCTGCAGATCCTTACCAATTTCGCCCCGAAATACTAGACCGTTCATGGCTCCATATTCTGATTAAGCAGGCAGATGCAGATATTGCCCGATAGTAATAGGTATAGGTAATATTGTAGTAAAATGCATACACTATAGCTGGTCACAAATAAAACAAAATAACCGACCACACTAGTGTATAGTCAGACAATCATAATTTTGATTCGTGAAATACTTTTGGATTTTTTAGACTACATCTGATCATCATATCGGCCATTTATACGTCCACTGCTGAACAAAGGCCTCCCCCATAGATTTTCTTAACTGTGTCATCATTTTGGGGGGTATTTGCCAATACTCACCACGCTTGGCAGGCGGATTGGTGAGCGCAGTATGGTTACCGTTTCTCAGAAGGGACGCTGCTGCCCATCCCTCTGGTGTAGATTCCCTTAGTCACCTTTTACGACATCCACGGGAGGAGATGAAGTGGTGCTATATTCTTGACCCGGGCACCACATGGCTACATCTGATCAATGTAATGTAATGAAGTGCTTAAAGGTAAAACCTTAACCTAATCTTAATCTTTTCTGCGTTTCAGCGTTTGTTACAGATATTTTTCGAATGCGACATATGTGTGATAAATCGTGTTATGTGTCTAATATCCTCAAAATCCAAAAATAATTTGTGTACTAAACAGTTCTTAGGAGTGTCCGTTACTTTAATTTAATTTCAGTCGAATGTAGTCATCATTTAGAACACATAAAGTAATTTTACGTGCCTGTTGGTTCTTAGGCTAAGAATGTATGGCCGTAGAACAATGTAATTTGACCACGATACACGAGGAATTTTAGAAAGGGGAAAGTATGGGAATGCTTTTAAAATAAAATGAGATAATGTGTTTATTTTGAAATCGATATAACAACTCGCTGGTAAAATCTCATCTAAAGTATCTAATAGAAATGTGGGGATGACCTGTTAAGTTATATCTTAAAGACTTTCGAATATATAGCAAATTAGTATTATAGTCATTATTTCGTTTTTATAAGTCGTGTAAATATTTCCTGACATTTACGCGAATGGCATCCAATAAATCGAAATAGTATACGGAAACCTATCGTTTATTTCATTCACCCTATTAAAAAAAAAACATCCTAAATACCTACGTACTGCAAATCTCGAGCGTAGTAGTAATTTATTTATATATCTATCGGGCATGCGTTTATGTATATATATATATATACATATATGTGCTTGATTGCATATTGCACATATGCTGTTTCAGGTATTTATTAGATATAAAATGTTGTTTTATTTTATATATACAACATTCATTATATAACAATTGTATGTGCTATGATCGCACATCATTTCGGCCGAATAAAGTCCACTGCTGGACACAGGCCTCCCCCAAAGATCACTACAACGACCGATATAGGTATGTTGTGTGCTCATAGGGGGGTTTTGCCATAATCGCCACGCTTGGCAGGCGGGTTGGCGATCGCAGTTGAGGTGTTAATGTACTTGAAGCACGCTGCTGCCCATCCTCCGGTTAATCCCATAGTCGCCTTTTACGACACCCGAGGGATGAGATGGGTTGGTGCACGTATATTTACCGCACGTTTGGATGCAACACGTAGGTATATAGAATAAATGAAATAATCACCATAAAGATTATATGAAGCTATTTGGATCAAAGTCACGTGACTACTCTCAATGTTCATTATTAAATAATAATTTCGTTAAACTTATCATTTACTCGGGCACACAGAATACGTTTTTGCCTGCTTTCATGAAGACAATCCACACAACCAATACTACAATCTGTTTGCGAGAGCTATAAAATACTGTGTGGGAAAGATGCTAGCCTATCGATTTATATCAATTTTAATTCCATTATAATTTCAATCATATTTTTACTCTGGTAACCCCATAATGGTACTAGAATATCACCGTTATTTATTTACATGTCTATTTAAAATATGTGTCAATTTCAAAAATGGAACGAAAATGGAAATCTCTGAAATCAGTTGTGGATAACGACTACAATGTATGTTAAACGTGAACAGCGCTGTAACATGTGTTAACTCATAAGTACGAGTATAGGCACACTTAAAACTATGATAAATTTAAAACCATGATTATATTCACTACCCTGTGACTATTTCATGATAACTAATTTCAATTACATATATATATGATACATATATATATTACATATAATTATATATTCAATTCAAAATTCAAATTCATTTATTTCAGGTACCACATAACCCATATTAGAAAACATCTTTAAATTATTCAATAGTAAATACATAATCACACAAATAAATACAAAGGAATAAATACAATATAAATACAGCATCAACACATTGTGTATCATAATTAAATCATATTCATTACAGTAGTCTCTTATGTGCGACACTATATGTAACTTGTCTGTCACAGCAGTGTCGCACATAAGGACAGTCCAATTTGTTTGCTATCGTATGATATATGAGTATTCATATATGATTACAATTCCCGGATATGATTAGGCCTTACTTGCCTTGAATGTAATTAAAAGTGATTAACCTCTATGTCACCATCATCCTCTTGTTCACTGATGTCATTAAACTAAAATAAAATGTGGTAATTATGAGCAATGTTGGTTTTATAGTTTTCATTAGGAAATCAACTTCTTGGAACCAAAGTCTTGACTATTCATAAGTGCTTGCATATGGTTTTACACTGAGATGTTTTTAAAAGTATAATGTCATTGGTATTAATATTTTTATCCTGTCTTTATTGTAGTGGACTACGAAGGACTATGTTCATTATTATGTAATAACTTCGTTAAACTTATCATTTACTTAGGCACACAGAATACGTTTTTGCCTGCTTTCATGAAGACTGCTTTCATGCATCAGCATCGCACATTTTAATCATATTTTTTGGACGGCACCGATCATGTTTGGTACCTTAGCTAAGCTTGGCTTTCTGCACAACGGGTCGTGAGTTCTATTCCCACACGGAACAACGATTTGGTAGTTGTTCCGGGTCCTAGGTGTTTGTGATCTTACGAGGACCTGGAGCTACCCTTCGGTGCCGAAGGTGACCGCTCCAGTGGTTTTAGACGGTAGGAGTCCGGCATGCACCCTTCCTCGGGGCGGAGGAAGTTCATGTACACAATTTCCATAGAAGACCAATAAAAAACGGTATGTATGTAAATAAGATTTATCGACATCGTTTAAAAAAAGTGGACAACTATTTTTAATCTTTTTCTGTAAATGAAGACAAACATAGGCCAATGCACCAGGACAGCAACATCAAGCGGTTTAATGGGTGTTCTTTAAAAAAAACAGGCAACCCTGTAGTCCTGTATGTCCCTCGTAGTCCGCTACAATGGACTGAT
Organism: Diloba caeruleocephala; assembly: GCA_947459985.1. NCBI lineage: Eukaryota > Metazoa > Arthropoda > Insecta > Lepidoptera > Noctuidae > Diloba > Diloba caeruleocephala. The sequence continues at coordinate 5,950,995 of OX381610.1, forward strand.
AATCACCACATTCGATTGTAGCATAATGACATCAGTGAACAAGAGGATGTTGGATGACATAGAGGTTAATCACTTTTAATTACATTCAAGGCAAGTAAGGCCTAATCATATCCGGGAATTGTAATCATATATGAATACTCATATATCATACACTTTTAACTACATTCATACAGGAAAATGATTTGGCCTAATCATATCCGGGAATTATAATCAAATGTTTATTGAAATTAGTTATCATAAAATAGTCACAGGGTAGTAAATCTAATCATGGTTTTTATCATAGTATTTTAAGTGTGCCTATGCTTATCAGCTAACACGCTTACAGCGCTGTTCACGTTTAACATTCATTATTGTCGTAATCCACAACTGATTGCGGTGAATTCCGTTTTCGTTCCATTTTTTAAATCGACACATATTTTTAATAGACATGGAAAATAAATAACGGTGTTATTCTAGTACAATTATAGGGTTACCACAGTAAAAAAATATTTAAATAGTAGAACATTTGTGTTTAGCTCGTGTTATGTCGGGTTTCGGTCCAACCTGTTTATTATGGCAATTAGTGATGGCAGCGTCCCTTCTATGACACGGTAGCCATACTGCGCTCACCAACCCGCCTGCCAAGCGTGGTGAGTATTGGCAAATACCCCCCAGAATGATGACACAGTTGTGAAAATCTATGGGGGAGGCCTTTGTTCAGCAGTGGACGTATAAATGGCCGATATGATAGTGACAGCTGTATAATAAATTTCTAAAAAAGTATGGTTTTTATATTATACCAAACGATTTAGATTTCCTACTGCTAATTTTATTCCTACTCTGGTCTCAAATTACTTGCCTTGCAATCCAATCCCTCCTTCAATATGCTAGCATATTGGTGGTTTACGCGCCACCTGTTGATAACCCAGAGTGCCTCCTAAACACTAAACACTCCGTAACACTAGCACCGGTTTCCAAACTCCCTTTGTCGCCTTCTACGATACCTACGGGATAAGATGGCGCAGGCCTTATTCCTGATCGGACCAACACAGTTACTAAATCAAATATACTCAAGAAATTATTAGTATTCATGAAAACTTTGCAAACAAGCTGGTTTAATTTTATAGCTAAAACATCTCGATGACAAGTTCTTTAAGAAAAACTTCGTATAATTAGATCTGAATCTCTAGGATAACTCAAAACTTGTCTAATTAATAACTTGTTTTTTTCATTCAAATCATATGTATGTGTATAATAATAAAATTAAAATAATATGAAATGAAATTACTGATTTTAATACAGCAAGAGCAAGGAAAGCAGTGATGGTGTATAAAAATAAAAGTTTTTACTATATGCCTTTGATTAATTTAACTGACGGAATTAAACCAAAGACAACGGTGTTCATCCGGGCCCACAATACGATGAAAACCAAGGTCCGTGTAGATTCAGCGAAGAACCACTCCCTGTTTTATCGTGGGTGTAGTAGAAGGTGACGTAAGAAATTATGTCAACAGAGACTGACAGCAGTGGAGGGTACTGATGTCGGTCTCCGTTGACATATTTCCTTACGTACATGTGCGCTAGTAAAAATCTGTAATCATGACATTGCTAAGTCTATGTTTAGGAGGCAAGAGCGTTACCTATCACGTAAGCTTGCGTCGATGCAGGTTGTCGCTGAAAATCACCGCTGTGGTACTGGTCTATGTATGTACCACCGTGCGATTGGCCTTGACCATTCTACAAGGATGTGATGCATATATTCCCAATTTCTGTTTACAGTCCCTATGTAGGTGCTGTTATTTTGTTTATGATCTTGTTTTTTTGTTGTGTTTATGTACGTCACACTGTGAGAAATTAATTCTAATTCTTTCTTTCTTCTTTTTGATATAACGCAGGGCTTTTTTTTAAAACTTATTGTTACTGAATTTAAGGTATCATGTATCCGTATGTTTAAAAAATTGTGTGACTTTTATAAATGAAATAATTTAAAACTACAAACAATTACTTTACAGCCTACAATCGGATCGAGGATACGAGGCTCATATTAAGTGGGTTGAAATTAAGAATAACTTACCAACAGTGTGAGTGATGAAGTTATAAGTCTGGAACACACTAAACTTAACTTCGTCCCAGTTGAATCTGTACCTTGTCGACATGTACATGACTGATATTTCACCTGAAAACAAAATAAACGTTTATTTTGTGAATCTATTGTTAGTTATTGTATAATTGATTTGTTTTATATCTATATATTCAAAAGATGTCTACTATGTGATCTACATTTCAGAGATGAAAATATCGCTAATCCTCCAAACTAGTAAAAGCGTGTTAAAAAGTAAGTTAATAAGGTTTGTTGATATATCGCGGCTGACCAGAGAACTGTGAGTTTTCCAATGACAAATGTACTTTCTTAGTCTAACTTAAGACTTTACTTTTCGGTCTGAGAGGGAAATGTTGGCTAACAAGCCAAATACATAGACTTGCAGTACTTAGTATCACAGCTTACCGCCAATAGCTGGCTTTCTTAACGTATTAAGTCTACTCACCGTACATAGGTCCAAAGAGTACACTGACGACACACAAAAGAACACTAAGACGCAGTCTCCTGTTATTGGGGGCATCCTTAACGACCACGCTCAAAGTGTCTTTGACGTTTGATATATTGAAGAACTGACGGAACAAATAACAGATGCCTTGACCATCATGCTATGGATAAAATACAGCCTTGATTAGTTTTCCTTGATCAACACAATTCCTATTATATAAGAGTCCATTGCTGAACATTTGGGTCCTTATAACCGATATGATAGGGGTGATAATGGCCTTCATCAGGGAATATTATTACAATAACAGATTTGTGGTCGCAGTATGTTTTTACTGTCACAATGGAGGACTACTATCCATCTTCTGAACTACCGTTCATCTTTTTAGGGTTCCGAACATACGAAGGATACAACGGCGGAACCCTTATAGGATCATTCGTGTGTGTCTGTTTGTCCGTCTGTCACTGCCAATTTTCTCCGAATCTACTGGACCGATTAAGTTGAAATTTGGTAAACATATGGATTTCTGTGACTCAAACGCGGACGTGTAACGTAAATATATAAATTTTGAATACGGGGCTCACTTTTGGGGGGGGTAATATAGAAAATTTAAGAATAATGTTTGACAAACTGTACCGTGTAATATATTCAATGATGGCTTATTGTGAAGGTCTTAAATATATTTAATTTAAAAATAAACAGTTAAAGTCCTTTAAGAAAATAGGTGAAAATTGACAATTCCGACCACACCGACCAACCCTTATCTTCGAAACTACTGAAACTAAAATTATGCAAAATAAAAAACAAGGAAAATAGCTCTTTACTTATAGATTACAGGAAAATCTAGAAGAAGTCTATAGTATTAAAATAACATGATAATCTTTCATTATTGTGCATACAAACTTACGTTGCAGTTGGAATGTATCAGAGATAAAAAAAAATCTAGTTTTTTTTTTATTAACTATGCTCCACACTAGGATTTCTCCTGTGTCGTGGGGTTAAAGACACAAATTTCACGCACAATACACCCAGACCCGGAACAACTAACTGCAGATCAATCAAATATTTGTTCCGTGCGGGAATCGAACCTGCGACCCAGAGCGCAGCAGCCGACTGTATCAGCCACTGCACTAACCGTGCCGCCAGTTTTCAACTACACGTTAAGTTTGTTGGTAAATGATTAGTACCCAACATAATTCAACAATAGACATTATATTCAGCAATTTTGGAACCCTTTCCATGCGAGTTTAACTTGTCCGGTTTTTGTTTTCAATAATCTTTCAATTTCTGTCGTGCGGCCAATATCTTGGTGTTCCATAATATGAGTAGTATGTATACCTGGGGTTTTCCTGGCGGTATAATGAAGATAAAATATTAAGATTGAGGAACTGCAGGCTGGTCAATAAAATTCCTCAATGTCTAATAGGTCGGGAATAGATAGGAAGCTAATAAAATTTCATTTTTATTTAACTGCCATTTCCTCATAAGAGCGGCGTGTTAATTAGGCCGAAAATAATAAAGTTTATTCATTACAAAAATAGTGATGTACCTATATTCGTTAGTATAAAAGAATATTGAACTTTACAAGATTACATCACTAATGTTTCGTAATACATGGACGTAAATAATGCAATAACAATCGATTATTATTGTAGCTTCCATTTCATAAAACTGTTCTACACCCGCTGGGCAATCCGTGCTTGTCCCCCATAAATTTATTTCTATTGTGTCGTCATTTTGGGGGGAAATTGCCAATACTCACCACACGTCATGGCAGGCGGGTTGGTGAGCACAGTATGGCTATTGTTAGGCAACAGGGACGCTGCTGCCCATCCCTCTGGTTTAGAGAGTCCTTAGTCGCCTTTTACGACATCTACGGGTGGAAATGAAGTGGTGCTATATTTTTAATCCAGACACGACACGAAAAGATAACATTAACGTTTTGATATAATCATGCTACTTACCTTCTTCTGTTCTCTATTTCTTTTCGGGTCCTTAATCACCAAGATCAGATACCATATGTTGCAAAATTGCAATAATGTAGTCAATCCATAACACCCGTAATACCCAAATCTCCTCAACAAAATTCCACTAATCCCCATTCCAATAGGAAAACCGACTGTCATACTGAAATTAATAAGACCCAACCTGAAGGTCCTAGTCTTGTCTGTAGTAATGGTACTTATGTAGGCAAAGGCCGTCAAGAAAGTAATACACCATCCACCAGACAATCCCTCGATAATCGCTTCTGAGAAGACTAAGACTTCTAATCGGAGCTCACGGAAGAAATATACATTTATCATATTGTTGATACCGATGAGCATTTGCCCAAAAACTGATATAGTTATAAGAATTTTTCTATGTCCAGTAATATCTGAGAATGAACCAGCAAAAAGAGCTAATACGCAGGGTAGTGTAGCTGATAAGTACGTCCTCCATGTAAGAGCTGAAGCCAATAACTTCTGTGTTTCCCTTTCATAATCATTTTGGCTAGATATGTCTTGCACCTTTAACGAATCGCATATCTCATCCGTGAAGTTGAGGTTTACACGGCATGCCTTTTCCAAATTCAAGTTTTGTGATGCAGTCGCGTTTATCATGGCCGAAATTATAAATATCACTAAACTTGGCTCCAGGGTTATGTTCTTAAACATATCAATCACTCTTTCACGAAAACTGAGCGTAACCTCTTTTTCCGCATTCCCATTGTTTTGTCCAAGTGGATCTTCTTCTGTAAAGTCTTCGTAACTATGGTCGTCTCTTTGATTTACCGTAGCCATTTTTGGAAACACTTAACTAATCATTTATATAGTTTCATAATATGTAAGAAATTTGTTTGATAATTCACTTCTAGATATAACAGGTGCTAAATGCAAACTGTTTAAATTTTCCATTTGGTTTCAATAAAATTATAATCTTCGGCGATAGATACTTATCAGATGTTAAACATAACAAAGGGAGCGTACAATGATATGGAAGTAAGTAATTTATGTATATCTTTATAGACTAATCCCACTTTATCAGATGATTGTTAACTTACAATTATTTGATACTTACTAGGAGTCGTTAGGCTTATTTTCCTTAGCCCGTTTTTTCATTTATATATCAAGATACTTTTAGAATTGCTGAATTTGGTTACACGATCGTTCAAAATCATACTTCATTTAAAATTAGTTTTATTATATAGTGATAGATCTCTAAAACATTGTGTTTGGTAAATAATATAGTAATATAACGCTGTGTAACAGCTAAGCACTAAAAAAGAGCAAATAACACGCATCCGTAGCTTTTTTTACCCACGGTGAAAATCATCAAGGACCTCCGCCGCCCTGGGGAAGGCCAGAGTGGTGTGTTAAGTCAAAGGCAAAGTATTTAATTTCAAATAAATAAATGATGGCACTTGTGAAACATCAGAATCTATGTTGCACGGTTCTAAATAGTTGATCTTGTGAAGAAGAGCCGGCAATAAATTCCAAGGATACTTTTAAAATAATTTAGATTACAATGTTGATTGATACAAATGATTGTAAAACATATACCGAGAAAAATCTAGGTTAATGTGTAAAGATGGAACATACTACAATTATATAACAATAATATATTTGCCGTGGCAGTTAACGACTGACCAGTCACTACGGCACCCATTCACGAGCATGACGCATGCATCAGTTATCTTATCGGTTATCTTAACCATGTTATTGGGAACTGAACGACCCGATATACAACGCCACCATCAGTGAGACATTTTAGTGAGCATGACAGACCAATACAGCCAGGCAAAAGACACAATCAATATAAGTAGTAAACATATAACATTAATGGGTACACATGATGCATACTGCACTGCTCGGCAGTGTACCTTTATTTTTAAGTGGTATTTTTTTGTATCAGATACAATTCAAGTGTTATATTTATTAAAAGCTATGTGATTTCAGGAAATAAGTAAATATGCAAATTTTCGTTTCGATAAGAATGAAAATAATATTTTACTTTTAGTATTCTGTACCCAAGGGATTCCAACGGCACCGGGACATAAAAATTGGGCCTAAGTAAGAACAAGGGTCAATTTTTTTCTTGACAATGGAAGTGATTTGGGCAAAGAACAGTTGCTTTAGTCGGTAACCAGTGCGTTTTCTTTCTTAGCACTCGAATAATTTTAACCCTATTCTCATGACGCTCTGGATCTTAAGGAACACTACAAATTAATCACTAGTTTTTTTGACATAGGTCACAAACCACGTCATTAAACACTGACAAAACTCCCATATCACTGGGGAACCCCGAAACGCTGTTTTACTGGCAACACTGAATGTAAAATAATGGTAGCAAATTTTTATCCCTTTTCTAATGTAATTTACAGAGATGAAGCGTATGAGCTGTGATTTTGTGTCTATGTTTATGGATAAAACAAACACACTCAACACTTTATAACAAATTTAATAACATAAGGTCGTAGGTAATATGGCCCGTAACTTTTATTTGTCCCATGTAGGCTGGAAATACTACTGTCCTGGCTTAACGCGTAAGTGGTGATGACGCGGAGGCCAAGGAGTTGTCCTCAACACGTAGACGCAGGGTTGAGGTGATGGCGGGTGCTGATTGCCAGGTGCTCCGTAGGTAGATGTCACCAGGCTAACGTACCCGGGACTTTGGACCCTGGAATTGATGTCCAATAAATAAATAAGGGTCCTCTGCTCATCCCTTCCTGACTGTGACCAAGGTAGCGTAAGCGAAAGGCGGAAGTACTATTGCGCTTAAGGCGAATGTGTTAATGTCACAGTCAGAATCGGAGCTTACAGAAAATACACTATATGAAAAAAACATAGAAAGAAAAATGAAGCTCTATGATTTTCATTTAATGTTTCTGCTTAAAAGCAAATGGTAAGCATTACAAATGGTAAGTATAGAACAAAGAAGAAATAACAACAATCCTACCAAGGCGATGAAGAAAATATTTGCCAGCACACCCAACATGAGTTAGCAAAAGATAATTTGTCAACACTTACCCAATAGGGGATAACAATGTTTTTCTTTAACATTATTTGGATGGTTTATACGACCAAAAATATTAAATACAAGATTTAATAAGCCTCAGGTATGGTTTGAGACGACACGCACTAAGTATTGAGAATACTTGTATGTAGTGCGTGAATTTGCATCGCAGCTGAGAGTTATGACGGACTGGTGTGAAGGTCGCGGTCGGAGACCCGCGGCGCTGCGCTTGCGCATGGATGGTATTGAATCGGAAACAAATCACCTTCGTAATAACGTGAGCAAGTGAGTCAAAACACCGGCAAATTAGGTGCTGTAAATTAGGTGAACGAGTTATCTTTTCTCTTTTAGAAAACGTTGTTGAGTTGGAACCATATTCGAATTATGTGACGCATTAATTTTGTTTACCTTTTGTTTAAGTATTACAGATTATCATAAATGCTACTAGGTTTAATATTACTTGTTGTTGTTGTAGTGTTAGACCACATGCATTTAGCAGATGTAAGCCTGGTTCCTAACCACATTGCACCTTTTTTTATGGGCCCAGTGGAAATTCTTCATGAATTTCCTCCGCCCCAGGGAAGGACGTAGGTCTGACTCCTATCGGCTTAAACCACTGGGGCGGTTATCTTCGGCACTTTAAAGGGGCTCCAGGACCTCGTATAATGACACTAGAGCCGCCCACTGGTGCCACGCCCAAAGACACATCTCAGAGAGGATGACTGTAAAGTGGTCACCCCTCCAGTGGATTGTAAAGGATCCCCCGAAGCGTCCCTGTACGCCGTGCTGTGCTGCGCACTCGGCGGCGCGTGTCCACCTGCGCGCCACCGTCTTTTCGTGGGTCGCTGAGTGTGGGCATGCAGATTCCCCAATCTAGGCACCCACGAACCCAGAGGCCCCCCGCCTTATAGCGACGGTAGGGGTTTTCAGGCGTATTAGACTAAGGCACCAGGGTTGTTACCCCGGCGCCGTCTCCTCCTTCTTCGAGCAGGATTGACCCTCTCCCGATCCCGCTCTGCGGTCTCCTTCTGGAGCATGACACTGTTACAAAAGGAGACCACTGCATTCCAGTTTTCCAGACCTCTACCCCATCGAGCATGCATGGCACATGCTCCAGAGACGTGTTTTAAACTTGCTTTACTTTTTACTTGGATGGAGTGACAACAACCCAACAACTGATGGACTTACTAAAATTTCATTGGGAGCAATTGCCGCAGTAACATTAACAGTCTCATCGATTCTATGAATAATCGGTGCCAGAAAGTTCTCCATAACAGAGAAGGCCACACTTTGTATTAATTTATGCAATTTTTGTACAACCAATTAATTTTAGTTTAAGTTTAGTTGATTAGTTACCTTACTTTGTACTACATACATACAGTACTTACTCGTAATTATTGTTAATTAAGATTATAAAAAAAAGTTGTTTAATATCCAAAAAACATTAAAAAATAACATAAATAAGAAAATACTAAGGATTTAATGCGAAAACACATTGTGAAATTGAAATTTGTATGTGTTGCTTAGACTTTTTTGATGTGTGTAGAGTTTTACGAGATTACTTTCAAAGATGAGCGCTCCGAAGGTTTTAACAGGTAGGCGGCCGGAATGCCGATCCGCCCTCCCCTGGAGGGGAGGAAGTCCTGAAATTTCACCCCTAAAGGTGTAAAATAAGGGTTGAAAGTCTGTATGAAACTCCGTCATTATTGAAGTTGAAGTAGATATATGAAAATTGCTATTTGGCTTTCTGGTTAAAAATAAAGAAGTACATACTTCAGTGATTTTTTAAATTCTAACCTTAAAACAGGGGGTGAAAGTATGTATGGACAAACCGTTATTTTTGAAGCCATATCTATGAGAATTAGTATTTAGCTTTTTGGTTGTGGTAAATTCAACCCTTAAAGGGGTAAAACAGGATGTCTATTCAGACATAAAAGGGAGCCTCTTATGGATTTCGAATAGCGAAGACTTCGGAAAACTATATTATAATCATTTATTTTACGATATGGTACAATGGTATGCACTCGCGACAAAACAGCGGCACTGTCTTCTCAAAAAGTTCCGGGTTTATAATATTAATATAAAATTATCTGCTGCTACCGTCATCAGTTAGCGCCTTCCATAATTGTAGCCTCATTTCAGTGTAGTAAACTTTGTTATTATGATTACAGTAGGCGCAGCCGCAACATTTTCCCCCGTTGAAAGGCTTGTCTTTCAACCTTGCAGGAAACTTCCTACAGGAAGAGGACACAGCTTGACAAAGGGTCGACGAATGGTTCTTCTTGTGGTGTTGATGTCGGCAACCCTCTATATGCCGTCTGGACCCGGAAATAAGCGAATAACACGTCCGAGGTGCCAATATAATGGCGGTACATAATCGTCATGTATCAGCACGAGATCTCCGATATTGAGAGATCTATTGTTGGTTTTCCATTTTGTTCTCTGTTGCAGCTCGTGTATATATTCGCGCTGCCACCGATTCAAGAAATGCTGATATATTTGTTGTAGTCTCGTATATCGTTGCAGATGATTTTCTACGACATTCTTCAAATCAGGTACAGGTAGTGCCATTAATGGTCTTCCAATAAGGAAATGGCCTGGGGACAAAGGAAGGTAATCATCAGGAGAACAGGATAAAGGGCATAAGGGCATGTTAAGAACTGCCTCCACTTGTGCAAAAACGCAGCACGGTTGGTGCAGTGGCTGATACAGTCGGCTGCTGCCGGAGCGCAGTCGTGAGTTCGATTCCCGCACGGAACAAATATTTGTATGATCTGCAGGTAGTTGTTCCGGGTCTGGGTGTATTGTGTATGGAATTTGTGTCTGTAAACGCACCCACGACACAGGAGAAATCCTAGTGTGGGGCAACGTTTTTTTTAAAGCAAAAAAAAGGAAGTGAGTGAAAATTTCTTCAAAAGTTAGGGAGTGTTTCCCATAACTCTTTTTATATGATATTATACCGATTTAACTCCAGCCTTCCAGATACCGCCAAAGGGAGGAGCGTAAGCAGGTGAGAACATAAATTTAATTTTTTCATGGGTTGCAAATTCATTTTAAACCTGATTGTTTGTCTTTAAAAATGCTTCTATATCTTTAGCGGCTGCTACAAAATTTTTCCCACTATCGCAAAATATTTCTTTAGGTTTTCCTCACCATGCAACAACCCAGCGTAATGTCATTATGAATGCGTTTATGGAAAGGTCACAGAAGGCCTCCAAATGAACGCACTTATAAAGTAAACAGACGAATATGCAAAGATAACATTTAAGTAATCTGGCACCTTTGCCTTTACGATTTAATATTTGAAAAGGCCCGGCAAAGTCTACACCTACCGATTTAAAGGGAAAATCTGGTGTAACACGCTGTGATGGCAGTTCTCCCATTTTAGGACAAAGAGTTTTGCCAAGTAATCTTCTACACATTTTTATTTCAGTCATAATTAAGACAGGCCACTGTTGCTGACTTTTCATTAAGAAACGTGGACCTGACCACCAAAGATCTAGGTTTGTCAAGTTGCTGGCATTGACACCACGGGAAATACTGCCAACAGAAAGGTACTGTCAGCTCGTTAATTTCCACCACTCTGGTAGCAACGAAAGTTTTAAGTTTGCTCACTTTTAAGCCAACCTAACACCACGCTGGAGTCACACCAGTAAACGATACGTGTTGGTTTATAGCGGATGGGTTCAGTGACACTGCTTGCTACCTAATCTAGCTGCCAGTAGCGCAGCACAGAGTTCTAAGCGAGGGATGTTCATGGATTTTAAACCTGCTACCTTTGATTTCGCACAAAGTAACCTTACAACAAAGTCATGGTTATTAGTTGTGCTTCTCATATAAATACAGGCCCCATAGACTCGCTGTGAAGCATCGCTAAATGAATGAATCTCTACTATTTTGGGTGAGACACACAACACCATTCCAGGAATCTATAAATCAAAAGAGATTGTAAGTGATTGGAAAATTCTAGCCAACCTTCTTTTATTTCCAGAAGGATAGATTGATCTCAATTAGTTTTTTGGGACCATACATTTTGTAACATAATTTTAGCTTGTAATACAAGGACTTAAAAGTCCCAAGGGATCAAATATCTTAAAAGCATTTTATAATATGTGCCTTTTTGTTATTTGGGCATTTTGAGGTTGTTTTTGAACAAAGAAGTTAAAATCATCCGATTTAGGGTCCCACCCAATACCGAGTGTACTCGATGACTCGCTCAAAGTTAAATTATGCTGAGTATTTATGGACGGATCTTAACAAATATTAGTTAAATTATTCTTATACTTTCGCAAATTAAAACATGCTGAGTTGAAGAAATAGATTTTTGTATTTCACGTAACCTTTGCTTGTCATCCGCCCCGGTAATTAAATCGTTGACGTATATATCGTGCTTGATTATAGTTTTAAGGCTTTCATCCCCACACTCCTCGCCCACCTGCCAAAAAAAACGAGTGCTCAAATAGCTCGCACTTGTAGCCCCATAAGTTAGAGTATTTAACTGCATCGTTCTGATGGGTAAGGACACATCCTCCCTCCACAAAATTAATTGTACATTTCTAGAATATTCATCAACATACACGGCTCTATATTTTTTTTTATATCTCCTGTTAAAAGATATTTATATCTAAACAAAACTTAATTTATAAAGTCGGGTGGGGCCAGGTATGGCCAGGTATGGCCAGGACCCACAAGAAGTTATATTTTATACCTGGCCCCGCCCGACTTCATAAATAAAGTTTTATTTTCCTTTTCAGTCGTTACTGGTTTTAATCGTTTTATATCGTGTAGGGGTTTTGAAGTCAGTATTTTTTTGTTAGAAAGTTTTATTGTATATTGGAATCGTGTTCCTAGATAGAGCCTCAAGCACATCAGCACGATCCACAAGATGTTTTTTGAAGTTATCTAATGTTGGAACGCTATCGTAATTGTTTCTAAATTCTTCCCATTTTACCAGAGTGTGAACGTCCAATTTTGATGTTAAGTTAAATATTATAAGTGTATCCCAATGTTCACTAGGCGGCCCCAGATTGCTCTATTGTGATCATACGAGGACCTAGAGCCTCCCTTATGTACCGAAGATGATCGCTCCAGTGGTTTTAGCCGGAGGAGAAGTCATACCCCTTCGCCCTTCCCCGGGGCGAAGGAAGTTCATGAAGAATTTCCACTGGGCACCAATAAAAAAAGGCTGCCCCAGATTAGACAAGGCTCTTCAATTTTTTGTTACATGATCAACTAGAAATTGCAACGACCTTTCGGACTCTACTGAATGGCTGAATGTTAAATAACGAATGTAAGTGATGATCAACAAATAGTCTTTTGTTGTCATAGCGGGCGTATAATAATTTCCAAGCCTCCTTATAGTTTACAGAAGATACGAAGATACGGTAAGAAGATTGGAATTTATTCGTGTCGCTTCCCCTTCAATGTATGAAATGAGATAGTGAAATTTATTAATGGGAGTCATTTTTTTATTATCATCAATTAAGCTTGAGAGTGTATCCCTGGACTCCAACCAACGGAAATATGCTCCATTAAACTTCGCAATTTGAATCTGTGGCAATTTGAGCTCTGATTGTTGAGGTTCAGGCTTGCAATTTTCATAACCTTGTTGATTATAACTACTCAGTAAACCCTTCGCAAGAGCAAGCGCACCTATTATGTCAAATTCAATTTTGTCTCTTTCCTCAGATAAATCCTCCATACTTCAAGACTTCGATCTGACTTTGCAACTCATCAAATCTAGCTGATAATTGCTCAAATTTACCAACTCTACATTTGATAATGTCTCACACTCGGAAATTTTATCAATATAATTTTTAAACTTGGTAATTTAATCCTTTATTGAGCTACGCTGTATAGACAATTCCATTAGCTTCATGGAGTCAGACTATTTGGTTATAAGTACTAATTAAGTGACTCCTAAATAGTGTAGCGGAATAGCTCAATAATAATATCAGTAGCAATATCGATAATAATGTAAATAATAGAATCTCACGATCCTAGCCAAATTCACGCTGAACAGTATGCTGCGCGCTCCCGAAGGTGCCAGCGTGATGTTTCACCACATCTGGAAAATGTCAGCGACCTACTTTAAATATCTGAGTGACTGTGAGTTATTATTACGTGAACGGGAGCTAAACCCAATCTGAGTAACATTTTAATATTAGTATGTGGGAACTAAGTATAAAAAAGGGATATGTGTAACTAAGTTTTATAAAATACTAGCTGGGACCCGCGGTTTCACCCGCCATTTCGTCATCATTTCGGCCGAATGCAGTCCACTGCTGGACACAGGCCTCCCCCAAAGATCACCACAACCACCGATATGGATGTGTTGTGGGCTCATTGGGGGGTTTTGCCATAATCGCCACGCTTAGCATGCGGGTTGGCGATCGCAGTTGAGTTGTTAATGTACTCGAAGGACGCTGCTGCCCATCCTCCGGCTAATCCCTTAGTCGACTTTTACGACACCCATGGGAGGAGATGGGGTGGTGGCATTCTGAGCCGGCACCACCCGCCATTTAATTTTATATATATAGAAATGAAATTCATTGGAATGATAGTGGCGCCATCTGTCAAAGATTGGTCGTACCAACTCAGAACCCTTTGTGGGCTCATGCACAACACTTTGCTGAAGATCATGACATGATCAAATGTATAGTTTACGATTGTTCATACACACAAACATATATATATAAATGAATGTTTGTGTGTATGAACAATCATATCATATATGTATCGTATCATATATATATATTTGTCTATGATAGCTTAGTCATGGATTTTGCAAATAAACACTTGATATTAAGCTAATTAACTGTGAAATTAGGTGCCTAACTGTCTTGCAATAATTGTCAAATCTTAATTATATAAATATAGCATATGGGTACAGTATACATCCCATTAAATAATAAGGTATTTCGAGAACGAAGAAACAGCAGAACACATGACTCCTGAGTCGCAGGATCCCCTAGTTTAGGAGTCAGGGTATACCCTCATTATGTTACTTTTGAACTTTAACCTGTACCTGTTACCTTTGTACCTGTTATAACACCATTGTAACAAAGGTTTTTTGAATCAAATAAAGTTGTTATTATCTACATGTTTCTCTATTATACGGGTTTATATCCCCTGTAAGGGGGAACCTGGTCTTTTGATAGGCTTACGCGGGGACATGGGTCCAACACGCAGAGGCCCTTTAGAGAATTTTAATTTAAAATGTAATGGGACACTAACTGGGGACTCTCCATGGTTGCACTATAAAATGCAGTCTTGGAAATGTCCCCGGAGGTATAAAACTAGTCTATGAAATGGAAACTACAAGTATAAGGTCTATTGCAATGGGTGCTAAATGGATTTAATACTAAAAAAAAAGGAAAAAACAGCGTCTGCCTTTCAACCTTTAAAGTGAAATTCTGTGGCAGGCGGTGACTTGCCACTCACAAGATGGGCCCCCTAAATGGCTACCACTACAGGCGACAAGGAGCAACACCTGTGTGAACGGCTAGGGGTGTAGAGAGGTGCGGCACCGGTTTCACCATCGCGCGTCTCGAAGACTCGGAGCGAGTTTCCCCGTTATTACGCCATTAGACACTTCCACCCCCGAGCATATAGCTCTGGCGGCCCCCCTCTGATCGGCCAACTAAGGCAAGCCAGAGTTGAAAATCCTACGGGCACTCATGGAGTACCACTCCAACCAACCAATAAAGGCAAACCGGAGACGAGGCCCTGACCGACTCTCTGGAGCAATCGGGTACGCCACTCACACGCCACAAACTGCCCTGCGAGCTGCTGCTAAGCAACTTAACATACTTTCTTTTTTATGTCATAAGGTAGGAAGAAATCAAGCAGCTACTTTTATCTGTCCTCCAGGATTACCTTATTCCATGGTGAGATAACGACTGCCCAGTTTATATTTTATATATTATAATAAACTGATAGACCACCTTTTCTTAGTGAAGTATAATTTTGCAAGAAACTTATGCACAGTGGAGGGCAAAGTTCTTGAGTGTACAATTAAATAGGTGAAACGGAAAAAGAGTGGATGATGTTAATTGGGAAATGAATTAGAAAAGACTTAACTGATGAAAGTCCTATTCTCGTAACGGCAACAGATTCCTCTTCTTGCCAAAGAATCTTCTCTGCACTTTTGTCGATACTTTAGCTGCACCAAAACTCAGGATGAGAGTTTTGACTGCTTATTGAAGCCTCACAACGGGTTTTCGACCTTTCGTGGTGCCGACGAACACGTTGTGAAAATCTTGCAAATTGTGTCCTGTAACGGTCGCCAATTATTTTACGTCTATTCAGACATAAAAGGTAGCCTCTTATGGATTTAGAATAGCAAAGACTTCGGAAAACTATATTATAATCATTTATTTTACGATATGGTACAATGGTATGCACTCGCGACAAAACAGCGGCACTGTCTTCTCAAAAAGTTCCGGGTTTATAATATTAATATAAAATTATCTGCTGCTACCGTCATCAGTTAGCGCCTTCCATAATTGTAGCCTCATTTCAGTGTAGTAAACTTAGTTATCACGATTCCAGTAGGCGCAACCGCAACACAGGAGGTAGACATGTGATTTATATTAGTATTTTTTTGTTTTATTTATATTTGTGACATTTAATTTACATACATTTTTGACATATAAATACATTTTAGTATTATTGTAATTTTTGCATTTTTTGTGTACATTTATTTATAAATATTGTATATGACAGACTAAAAATAAAGTGTTGCTGGGGAACTCCCTTGTTGCAACAACAAACTTGTTGCGCCGTTTCTTCTCCCCAGCTTAAACACTAGGAAGCGGTGAAGGGTGGGCTTAATGGGTGCTGTCTAATTTATTTATTTATTTATTTATACTTAATGGACACTAGTGTACAAAGGCGGTCTTAATGCCGTAGGCATTTTCTGCCAGACGACCTTTGGGTGATGCAGAGAACAATAAGGTAGAAGCACCAACAAAAAATGAAAGAAAGGTATAGAAGCGAAGACATATTATAAATAATTAAATTAGTTTATTTTTTTAATATTTAGTCTATTTTGAATAAATGAATAATTCATATTTCATTTCTATTCAAAGTTTGTATGCAAAATCCGTCAGTATTAAGTTTGTTCTTTGAAAAATTATATTCGGCTTTTTGATAGAAAAGAAAGAATAATGTGCTTCGGTGTTTTTGTAAAGTCATCCCTTAAAGGGGTAAACCCGAGGGTGAACGTTTGTATTAAAATCCGTCAGTTTTGAAGTTAGTTCTATGAAAAATGATATTTGGCTTTTGGTTAAAAATCAAGTAACACGTGTTTTTGTAAATTCAACCCTAAGGGAGTAACGCAGAGGGTGAGAGTTTGTATGCTAAATCGGTCAATGTTGAAGTTAGATCTATTAAAAAATATTGTATTCACCTTCTCTGTTTTTGATAAAAAATAAAGAAATATATTTCAGTGGTTTTGGAAATCAATCCTTATACACCCCATTAGAAACCAGTATTTTTTATTAAATAATTCCATTACAAATGTATTAAATAGTGAAGATCCAGATCCAGTCGTGAAGAACGATAGTTAAGCGATCATATGTCCCCATTGTTTAAGTAATACTAGGGTAGGGGTGACCGTGGCTCTAGTGTGATCTTACGAGGACCTGGAGCCCCCCTTCGGTGCCGAAGATGACCGCTCCAGTGGTTTTAGCCGGTAGGAGTCCAGCATACCCCTTCGCCCTTCCCCGGGGTGAAGGAAGTTCCATGTAGAATTTCCACTGGACATCAATAAAAAAAGAATAAAAAAAAGGGTAGGGGTGACCGTGACGTCATTGTATCATGACGGCGCGTGGGCAGAGTCGTGTTAAGGGTGGTGTTTGTAAGTAGGCTCAGTCTTGTGCGAGCAGGCATCCGACACACTTCTCCGGAAACACACACTTACACAGAACTGTCGGTTTGCCCTAAATTAGGAGATAAGTGATTTTGGGAAGTCTGCGTGCTCATACCGAGTGACTCCCGGGAAGACGGTGACGCGTGGTCACGTGCCGCCGTGTGCACAGCACAGCGTGACTTGGGGGGATCATTTACAATCCTCCCCGAGAAGTGCCTGGGGGGCGGCCTTTTTACAGCCACCTGCCCTCCGCTAGAGGGGGTGACCGCTTTACAGTCATCCCCTCCGCGATGTGCCCAAATGCGTGCCACCAATGGGCAAGTCTAGTGAGATCTTACGAGGACCTGGAGACCCCCTTCGGTGCCGAAGATGACCGCTCCAGTGGTTTTAGCCGGTAGGAGTCCGGCATACCCCTTCGCCCTTCCCCGGCGTGAAGGAAGTTCCATGTAGAATTTCCACTGGACATCAATAAAAAAAAAGAGATAAGTGGTTTACTGCGATACGAACCTGATACCACCGAATCACGCTATCGCTCAGCCATCGCTGACGCCGTCATATATATAACTAGCCATGTGGTGCCGGCTAAGAATAGCACCAACCCGTCTCATTCCGCAATGGGATTTTAAAACACTATAAATCCACCGGGTCTCCCGTGCCGTAGGATTGTAGTTTAGGTGTGTACTTCTATACTACTGAGAACTATGTATATGACTAACGAATTTGAAGCCGCCCAAATTGTTAAATAGCACTAGGCTTCACATCAAAGGTTTGCATCGCCATGTTTTTTTAGAATGGCTTCTCGCCAATATTTCCTGGAAATGTGGCTGCTTAACCGGACAATTTCTGGCGAAGCCAAAACTTCTTCTTCTCTTCTTAGGGCGCCCCCTGCGGGACTCTACCAGCTGGATTGGTGGTGCTATCGCTTGGTGTGGGCCACGGTGAACGAGACTGCGTGAGTCTCTTCATGTAATCTACGGTAATTTTACCATCCAGGTCGATCAGTACGTGCCTCGGGCGGCGTACGCTACCGATACGGGAGGGTCGGTATTTGGCGGCCGATACCACGACGCGATTCAAGTGGGTCAGAGCAGAGTTGAAAAAGCGTTTAGACACTTTTTTATGAATTGCCTGATGCTCTGCAAGTTCAAATCGATATGTAGTTGATAATGATCAACTACATAACGATTTGAACTTGCATATGCATCGCCATGTGATAGAGGCCACGATTTTAGCTCGACCAGCCAAGGGGGACACAGTCTTTATGCCGCGTATTCCCAATGACCTGCCAAATTTAAATGCCAAAAATAACTGCAATCCCCTATGAAAGTGAGTTTCACGATAAGTTACAAGGTCAAACATTCAAGTTCGCGGGAATTGGCTAGAGACATGACTGTTTCTCCCATCTATATCAGAGTTTCTCCTATGGCCAGTTTTTTTTAACGTGGTCATGTCACTCCGTCATGTGATTATTCTGGTGCCACCCAAAAAAATGTAGTACTTATACACAGAAATATAAACATCATCATAACTTCACCATACTTGTATATGTACGTCGAATCCCATTTAACTATCTTAGAGAGCATACTAATATAATTAACACTTCCAAATTCCGGGTTTTAACTAATACTTTTCCTACGGGAACCCGTCTTATGGCTTCCCGACCGACTTTTTTTTTTTTTTTTTTTTTTTTTTTTTTTTTTTTTTTTTTTTTTTTTTTTTTTTTTTTTTAACGTTGCCCCACACTAGGATTTCTCCTGTGTCGTGGGTGCGTTTACAGACATGAATTCCACATACAATACGCCCAGACCCGGAACAACTAGGAGCGCAGCAGCCGACTCTATCAGCCACTGGACCAACCGTGCCGTCTAATTTTTGAACCATGGATCTCACGTTGAGTAGTTCTGCTGTATCGTTAGATTTGCTCATCTATACTAAAATTATAAACAGGTTTTGTTTGTTTGTATGTGCGGGGAAAAATCTTGAACTACTCAAACGATTCTAAAATTTGTTTCACTAATAGAAAGCTACATTATCTTTGAGTGATATAGGCTATATTTGATTAAAAAAACGCCCGGGTGAAACCGCGGGCAACAGCTAGTTCTATCTATAATTATGAATGTCATTAAAAACAGTTTTAATTCTAAGTATCGATAACATAAACCGATGTTCAAAAACTGTGGTTCGCTTCGCGATACAATGTTTAAAACTATGGTTATTTAGTTTATTTTTTATATTTCATCTTCATCATATTTTTAAAATATGTACAGTTATAAAAAAATCTTTATAACTGATAAAATAACTGAATATTACAAAGTTTACAACTAGATAAGCTTTTAATCTGCCGTGTGGTGCTATGAATAACACCAACCTATCTCATCACGTGGGTGTCGTAAAAGGCGACTTTGTGATTAGCCAGAGGATGGGCAGCAGTGTCCTTCGAGTACATTAACAACTCAACTGCGATCGCCAACCCGCCTGCCAAGCGCGGCGATTATGGCAAAACCCCCAACGAGAACACAACACACCCATATCGGTCGTTGTGGTGATCTTTGTTGGAGGCCTGTGTTTAGCAGTGGACCTGATTCGGCCCAAATGATTGATCGATTGATTGACGCTTTCGATTATTTATTCTACTTATAATAAAACAAGTCATCGTGACATCGTTATTAAATAAGACGTGCTTAGTTAATTAGTATGTTCCTTACTTAATCAACATTTGATTATATTATCAGTCTGATGAATCAATTTCAAAAAGCCGAGTCATCAAAGCTTGCGAGAAATAAAATATCTTTACTTATTGATATAACTCTTTAAGAATGTTTATTATTTAAAGATTTTAGGTAATTTTGAATCAACTTCTTCATATAAGGGGAAGTAAAATAAATCATGATTGCCTAATTTACAATACGTCAGTGATTGCAACTCGTTTTTTCTTATTTATAATTTGGGTCAAATATATTGATTGCAGATGGATGTCAGATGAATCAAGCAAGAAACTTGCAAGTTTGGAAGTGAACAGACGTAACATTGAGAAATATTGTGCAGTCATGTGGGGCAATAACAAAGCTCAGAAAGAATATTATGACGACACGGTTGGTGCAGTGGTTGATACAGTCGACTGCTGCGTTCCGGGTCGCGAGTTCGATTCCCGCACGGAACAAATATTTGTATGATCTGCAGGTGATTGTTCCGGGGCTGGGTGTGTAAAATGTATGTCTGTAAACGCACCCACGACACATGAGAAATCCTAGTGTGGGGCAACGTTATTAATTTTTATTTTTATTATGATAAGGAAGTTGGGCGCGCTTGTCAATTGCCGGCAGCCGGCACACAATACATTTTTAATTGTGTCTCGTTTTGCGACACTCATGAGAAATATATAAAGTTCCAAAAACATACTAGAGCAGAAATTCCATTACTGTAAAGTATGCTTTGCTTTGTCATCCTGCGACCACGAACCCTGCAAAGTGTTCGAAACGTCAGAAAAACAAAAATCTGAAATATACGCGATAGAATCCGTTAAAAATGTTTTATTATAATGTGCTTTGTATTGTCCTACTAGACCTTATACATATTCTTTACATCATTCACCGGGTGTGCTGACGTCGGTGCGTATACCTGTACGACTTTCAAGGAATACCTCTTGTATATTCTGAGTAAAGTAAGCTACTCTTCTTTTTATGTCACTCCTTCCTGTAAAGCGGTCACCCCTGTAGTTTTGAAGCCATGGAAAGACTCTGTGACTATGACAGCTGATGAACAGCCGCCTCAAGAGTTTCCCAAGAGGCTGCAGTGCATACACCCATGGACGGCCCATAATGCCACCCGGGCACAGTGTAGTGCTGCGAATCTTCGACGACGAGCCGTTGCTCGGTCCAATCTAAAAAGTCCTCGCCCCTGTCCGAGGCAATCTGTGATGGGCAGGTACCGGAACAGTCTCGAAACGCCGGAAGGAGTATAAAAAGTACTTAATCACCGGGGGGACCCAAAGGTGCAACTTGCCCACTTCCCTAAAATAGGATCTCCTCCACGGATCCCTATCTACTCTATGTAGGAGCTCGCTCCAGGACCGAGACTTCGCCTCACGGGTAATGCGTTGCAGTAACATTGTAGCCACCCGGTAGACCCGATAGGCCTCGGCATTCTCTCCAGCTGTAGCAATATGCCAGCATCGGATTTATTTGTACTAGCAGCGGGATGCCAGGCCGACCGCGTGGAACTACGCAATCTCCTTCAACAACCAGTACATCGCCGTACGCTGGGAGCGCCTGGCGCGGGGCATAGGTGCGTCGCATATCGACGTCATTGCCTCCCGTAACCAGAACCGCTTCCTATTTTGGATCGGGCAAGATCCTTTGGTTGAACTCTGGCCAAGCCATGACGTTGGCAGCTGTGACGAGAATCTCCCAATCGAACTATGTGAGGCCACAACGCCATGTCGGAGGGGTTGCACTCGGAAGGCTGGGTAGATTGAGGGCCACATAAAACACTATGTGGCGGTGGTTCAACAACGTACAACGTGACTACCTCTTCCGCCACTTGCCAGCTGACACCATGTGGACTACAGAAGGAGCCGCCCAACATTACTCGGGCGGCTCGAACATTTCCTTGACCACCTCCCCCTGCCACTGAAGCAGGTGCTAACGGACACCCTATTCAACAATCAGAAGTCGACAAGAAATACATTGGGGAAGACGTAGCAGCCCACTACTGCCAGAGATCAAAACCAGCACAACAAAGTCCTGTCTCCTGTCCATCAGGGAGCAGGTTCAGGTATTTCCGATAAACTCATGACAACAGAGTGCAACTTATCTTCTTCCAGCTCGAGCTACTTTGCGATATGGCCTAATATTTTGGGGCAATGTTACTACCGTTGAGGACGTACTAATAGCACAGAAATAATGTATTCGAGCTATTTGTAATTTAAAACGAAGAGATACATGCAAGCCACATTCCCAAAACTTAAGAATATGGACAGTACCATCACTTTATATATATGAGGCCTGTATTTTTGTAAAAACCAACATGTATTTGTTTATACCTATAGAAAGTCAACGACGCTCAAAAAGTGGCACATCTTACCAACTAAAACTACCTTCCTCCATAAAAGCATATATGCAATGGCACCAAAACTACACAATAAATTACCTGATCAAATTAAACTCAATAAAACATTAATGTATTGAAAAGTAAACTTTTAAAATTACTGAATGATAAAGCATATTATTCCGATAATGAATATCTTAATGACCAAGTATAATAACATTTAATTGATATCTGTATAATTAAGATGTAGCTTATGATAATATACTTGACAATTTTATTTGATTATTGTATTTATACGATATTGTGGCACTGTATTTTTTATTTTGTTAATGTTCTATTTTCTGTATCTAAGAATTTTGTATGCCTTCTGGCGGGACATAGCACGGACCCCTTTTTTGTAAACAACATCTATATAAGTAACCTGTGTTCACAAAATAAAATAAATTGAATTGAATTGAGCTTCCAGCTTCTTCCAGTGCGCATGCGTTGCAAGTTACCAGCCGTCATTAGGCGTGGTAGCTGGATCTCTGCCGGAGATGCTTAACACCCCCTACCTCATCGTCACAGTGGCCGCTAGCACAACCAGGAAAAGTGGAGCCGCAGAAATCTATTTTTGACAAAGTTGTCCCACTCTAGAATTTCTCCTGTGTCGTGGGTAAATGTCCAGACATAAATTCCACATACAATAAACCTGGAACAACTATCTGCTGATCATATAAATATTTGTTCCGTGCGAGAATCGAACCCACGACCCGGAGTACAGCAGCCGTCTGTATCAGCCACTGCACCAACCGTGCCATCCAAAAACTGGGAGCCAGTCTTTTAATTTTTCGAAATTTTGAGGAGAATTTGCCAATGCTCACCACGCCTGGCAGGCGGATTGGTAAGCGCAGAATAGCTTCTGTTCCACAGAAGGGATGCTGTTACTCATCCCTCTGGTTTAGAGTCCCTTATTCGCCTTTTATGACATCCATGGGACGAGATGGAATGGTGCTGTATTCTTAATCCAGACACTACACGGAAACATTGCTTCCATAACAATTTCCTAAACTTGAAATTTGTATCGTAAGCAATGGGACTTACGATAAAAAAGAAAATTCTAAGAATTGTCGCTTACGATAAGTGGGCGGTTAGGACTTGATATTATCGTTCCTTTGTCTTTCCGTTAAATAATCATAAATGACTAAGATCTTCGTTGTAAGCACAAACCAAGTCAGGGGGGGTCATGGAAATAAAAGCATTATTTTTCCTTATGACGGTAGTTTTTACCTTAATACTTGTTTCCGTAGTCAGATCCACGTGTTGCGAGGCAAAACACGTGCAACTTGTATTATCCGAGTCTAGGGTAGTGCCGGCTCAGAATACCACCACCCCATCTCTTCCCGTGGGTGTCGTAAAAGTCGACTAAGGGATTAGCCGGAGGATGGGCAGCAGCGTCCTTCGAGTACATTAACAAATCAACTGCGATCGCCAACCCGTCTGCCAAGCGTGGCGATTATGGCAAAACCCCCCAATGAGCCCACAACACACCCATGTCGGTCGTTGTGGTGATCTTTGGGGGAGGCCTGTGTCCAGCAGTGGACTTCATTCGGCCGAAATGATGATGAAGATGGTCTGCAAAGAGGAGCCCGGCCTTTTGTTAGGCTCATACGCAGGAGCATGAGTCCAATACACAGAGGCCCTTTAGAGAATTTAATGAAGCACTAGCTGGGGATTCCCGATACC
Source organism: Diloba caeruleocephala (assembly GCA_947459985.1). Taxonomy (NCBI): domain Eukaryota; kingdom Metazoa; phylum Arthropoda; class Insecta; order Lepidoptera; family Noctuidae; genus Diloba; species Diloba caeruleocephala. The sequence continues at coordinate 5,975,154 of OX381610.1, forward strand.
TGCACTATAAAAATATATATAGGTATAATATATCGCCAACCGGCTTGCCAAGTGAAGCGATTATAGCAAAACTCCCCAATGAGCACACAATATACCCAGACCGGTCGTTGTGGCGATCTTTGGGGGAGGCCTGTGTCCAGCAGTGGACTTAAATTGGCCGAAATGATGATGATGATGAATGGTACTCTAACCGGGCACTATCCATGGCTGCACTATAAATATGCAGTCTTGAGTCCCCGGTGGTGTAATACTATTGTGTGAGATTGAGACTACAAATATAAGATTTATTGCAACGGATACTAAATATATAGATTGAAAACTCAGAAAAACCATAATGGGCCCCATAAATAGCCATCACTACCAGCTATCAATTTTTATTGGTTCAGTACATATTGTGGTTTAAAGAAAATTTTGTGTCAGCGTGATAATTGAAGCAGATATTTGGGTCAGCAAAACTTAATTAGCAACAGTGATAACTGATATCAAAAAGACATGCAAGGCAACAGGTTTCTCGAAGGTATGAAGCGGAATTTAGTTATTTTCTATGTCTCACCCATATGGTTTAGGTCCTAACTATCATTTTTTAATAATGAATTTAGTAGTCATCTTCGTCTTGTTAGCCAAAAGGAGTCCACTGCTGAGGAAAAGCCTCCCGGGATCATAAGACGGCCGGTTAAATGCCGTGCTTTGTCATTTTGGGGGAATTAACCAGTACTCACCATGTTTAGTAGACAGGTTGGTGAGCGCATAATGGCTACTGTTTCTGTACCTGATTTCTGGAAAGAACTGAGTCCGATTCGTCAACATCCACACAAGGCCTGTCAGCTTGCCAAGCATGATGTCTTCCAAGAATAATAAGCTTTGTACCCAAAAGGTCAGACATCGACCGGGGTACAGGGTTTAATGATAGTCAGAACAAGACCAAGTACAAGAACACCCAGTGACCCAACCCAAGATGTGATACGGCTGTCACGATATTATTTACGATTTATTCTCTGAGAATTGAGTCCGATTCGTCAACACCCGTATCAATAGGATATAAAAAAAGTATATCATAAGAAAAAAATAAGTATATTAAGTAGCTTACAGAACGCAGGGCAGTTTGAGGCGAGCTGAATGTGAGTGGTGACACTGCGTACCCGAATGCTCCAGAGAGTCGGTCAGGGCCTCGTCTCCGGCTTGCCTTTATTGGTTTGTTGGAGTGTACCCCATGAGTGCCCGTAGGATTTTCAACTCTGGCTTGCCTTTGTTGGCCGATCAGAGAGGGGCCGCCAGAGCTATATGCTCGGGGGTGGAAATGTCTAATGGCGTAATAACGGAGAAACCCGCTCCGAGTCGTCGAGACGCACGTTGGGAAACCGGTGCCGCACCTCTCTACACCCCTAGCCATCACACCGGTGTTGCTCCTTGTCGCCTGTATTGGTGGCCATTTAGGGGGCCCATCTTGTGAGTGATGAGTTACGGTCTGCTACAGAATTTCACTTTAAAGGTTGAAAGACAGACGCCGTTGTTTCAGTTTTTAGAAGAAGAAGAAGAAAATAGAAGGAAATAATTTATTTGGCACAAACCCAGGACAGTCACAACTTAAATACGTAAAAAAAATATATATACAAAAGCGCTTCTTAAAATTATTACCTAATTAAGCTGCTATGTGCCCAACAGCTGAGCCAAATAGGTTCAATTCAGCATTATGTCAGACAGCTAGTGCCTGACGCTGATTTTTAGAAGTATATAATCCATTTAGCACCCATTACAATAGACCTTATAATTTTAGTTTTCATCTTATACAATAGTTTTACACCTCCGGGGACAATCCGAGACTGCATTTTTTAGTGTAGCTATGGAGAGTCCCCGGTTGGTGTCCCATTACATTTAAGATTAAAATTCTTTAAAGGGCCTCTGTGTGGGGACATCCGCGTAAGCCTATCAAAAGACCGGGTTCCCCTTTACTCTGTTTGTAATGTCAAAATAACAGCTTTTTACTAAATGCATATGAAAGTATATACGGTACCTACAACAAAAAAACTATTTGTAATTTTTTTGTCTGTCTGTCTGTTTGTTCCCGCTAATCTCCGAAACGGCTGGACCGATTTCTACGCGACTTTCACTGGAAGATAGCTGATATTATAAGGAATAACGTAAGTTACTTTTTTTAATTAGGGTTCAAATAAATAAAACTCGTGAAATACAATATTTATATATATACATACTCTATGTCAAGTGTCTATGCCGAAGTACCTACTATAAATTATTATTATGTATAAATAATCCACTTTCTATTAAATTAAACGGCGGGTGAAACTGCGGGTCCCAGCTAGTTTTAAATATAAAATCAGGTCACGTTTCGGAAATTAAATCAGAAAACAGGCGTCTATTACAATATTTTATATACATTCTATGAAACTTATCATAATTATATTAAAAAACTACAAACATTGGATTGACAGTGACAGAAATTTAAATTATGTAAATTTGAAAAACTATAAATAAATTTCAAAATCGGACAAACAAAGCCATTAAATTAAAATTGAAATTAGACTGGAATTGAACAACAATATGCAGATAACCGAATATAATGCTGACCAGGGCCAGAGCCAAAGCTAACGTCGAACATCTTCGGATTCGTCGCTAAGCTCCGCCTCGCGACAGCAGGCAGTGGATCCAGCTTCACCCGCTGCTGCAGTAGCGTCGAGCTCTAGCGACGAGTATTTCTTAGTTTTGGGAGATTTTACATCGGTGTCCATCTAGATTTGACCCATAGTATTTTTCTTTTACTAATATATTAACTTAACTAAGTTTAGATTATTCGACTATTTTTGGCTGATCTTCTTTACTTATCTTTCCTTCTTCTTTTTTCAGTTTTCTGACTTGTTTTCTGTGGTCGCAGAAGAACCACCTGAAAGTAAAAACAAATTAATAGCAAATATTTTATATACAATACAAATAAAAATTTAAAATAATTGGTCTCACGCTGAACTGTGATAGGCTAAGTTTATGTGAATTTTAATCGTAGAATCAAAGTTTAAAATAAATAAAATTAATGAGAGTGGATACAGACGCACTACATTTCGAGTGATAGTCAGCTGCAAAATGCATACAACTGCACAGCTACCGCAGGCATTTAGAAATTTCCTTATTATTGTTATTTTAGTGAAGTATTATATTTTCATCACTTACACGAGCACGATGACAGCGGGCAGCGTCATGCTTCCCCCCAACAAGAACACGGCACCCGGCAGCACCTCCATAGTGGCTGTGTACACATTTGTGTACAACGGCACGTATATGAGGGGCATCAGGTTCTCCACCAGCCCCACTAGGGAATTTACTTTTCCTGAAATCAGGTTGATGAATGTTAGTAGTGCCTAAGTTTGTTTCGCTGACTTGTGGTATTTGAGGATCTAAATGTTCCAATAAAATCCCACTAGCATTTGAACGCGAAAGGAAACGTGTTTTATATTATGAAGTAAATCACAGAGTTGAGTATTTTTGCAGCCTGTATAAAAAGATTGCATTATTGCTACGACATATCTGATTTTATCTATGCGTGCTACGACGTGCGTAGCAAATATCTGATTCGCTACGCCCTTAGTAAATATTTGTAGAACCTACTTAGTTCATAATTCTCATCATCATCATTTCGGCCGAATGAAGACCACTGCTGGACACAGGCCTCCCCCAAAGATCACCACAACCACCGATATGGATGTGTTGTGGGCTCATTGGGGGGGTTTGCCATAACCTGCCAACCGCCTGCTAACCCGCCTGCTAAGCGTGGCGACGCTTGGCAGGCGGGTTGGTCATCGCAGTTGAGTTGTTAATGTACTCGAAGGACGCTGCTGCCCATCCTCCGGCTAAACCGTTAGTCGACTTTTACGACACCCATGGGAGGAGATGGGGTAGTGGCATTCTGAGCCGGCACCACACGGCTAGCCGGCACCATTCGGCTGCCGGCACCACACGGCTCTATAGTCTGTCTATAGTTAATTCAATTACCACAACGATTTTACGTTTTCAAGAAGGATTTTGACTAGCACACCATCTCGCCATTCACAGATAGAGAGTTTCTCATCTTAGCCTATACTATCAGCAGAATAACTCTGGGCTTAGGCTTCTTCCGTATCAACATAATGACCGTAGCTGCCATACAAAGCATGCGGATCGATGACATAATAATCAGTCCTCTAGCACGCACGGTAGTGGTCTTGTCGTTTGCTTCACCAGTTTAGGACATTTAAGTTAGCAATTTCAAGAGATATCTCGTCGTTTATCGGACGACATTCAATGACTGGCTGTATCTAGTTTAACTCAAAAGCGTTATTTTACTGTGTCAAATAAAATACATTATAATCATCATATCAACCAAATTCATCCACTGCTGAGTAAAGACCTCCCCCATGTATTTCCACAATTGTGTAGTCATTGTGGGGGGATTTACTAGTACTCATTACGCTTGGTAGGCGGGTTGGTGAGCGCGGAATGACTGTGGTCTACAGAAGGAAAGCTGCTGCCCAACCCTCTAGTTCCTGAGTCGGCTTTCACGACGTCAACGTGAGAAGGTGGAGCGATGCCATATATTCAATCTGGATACAATACGAAATACGGATGTAATTAAATATAACAGATATAGTTGACGCAGCTAAACTTCAATATTTTATGACTTACAAGATTCAACATACTAGACGTATGTTTTGTCGAGGGTGACGAGTTACAGCTTGCTTCGTGAAGTTTATATAATATATAACTTATATAATATATAACTTATAAAATATATAACTTATAAAATATATAACTTTGAGTGGTACTCTTATGCACTTACCTAATTCGTTAAGTTCTACAAGTTTCGAGATTATTGACCTCATGGCTAAGAGCGACGTGCCGTTCAGAATTTCAACCAGTGGCGCTGAAATTTAAAAGCGCATATTACATGATATTACATTTTTGGATTCCATCAGTCAGAAGAACTCCGACTGCTGCCCAAGCTGTTTTCTCAGGAATAATTAACTAATTATTAATAATAATAGAATAACATTAAATATAGTTTATTTCGTCCAGTTATTCCGTAATTACAGCGTAGATTAACAATATATTTTAGTTTTTTTTTATTTGACCTGCAGGCAACACGATCAAGTCTTTTGCCTGGTGGTAAGTATTACGTCTGCCCATAATAATTGTAATGCCATCAGCACCCTTGCATCACCACACTGACCTAACCTCGAAACATTTTTAACGGCCGAATCCTGAAACGCCAATCAATATTTAAAATATTGACCTTGGTGAGCACAGAATGGCTGATGTTCAACAGAGGGGGACCGCTGTCCATCCCTTTGGTATGGAATCCCCTAGTCGACTTTTACGGCATCCATGAGAGGAGACATAGTAGTACTATATTCATAATTCGGACACCACCTAAATAATAATAATAATAATTTATTCTCCAAATTTATGTACAAAGTATGTGCAGCATTTACAGCGTAGGACTTATAAGTGTCAAGAGCTTTGATCAATGACCCCCGTGCTAGGAAAGTCTTGTGTACAGGAGTCATCCATCCGTCCATCATTTAGGATTACAGAAAGGTAAGTAGTACTTATTTGTCAGGATTAAATTAAAAGTATGAGTGAGTGTGAAAAAGGTGTAAGTTTTGGTAGTGTGTGTGGATGTGTGCGAGGGTGTTTTAGACATGAGGAAAAGAGGGATGAGGCTGTGTGAGTTAGAGTTCTGTGGGTATATTTAGTATGTAGAGAGGCCAAGTATCTGTTCACATAAATTGCGATTTAGTTAGGTCTTCTGTTTTGCTGTAGTCGAGTGTTAGGAGATATTAACTTACAATGGAATATGTTGAGGGAATGTACATTCTAAATTTGGTTCAATTTATTATAAATTAGGGCTCTTGAATATGGAAAATGTCGTATAGCAAATGTTGTGTGCGTGCTTTTTACAGGACATGCGGGTTCTGGTCTTCTCTTTGATGATGAAGGTTTATTTACTGTTATTGGCAATTTTGAATGTTTACGGATTACCGCGCGGTAGGTAAAGAGTTGTCGGACTGTTAACACGTTGTACTCCGCATATAGTTGATGCATGGGAAATCTGAAAGGCTTACTAAAAAGCACTTTGATTACTGCTCTTTGGGCTCGTTCCACCCGTATTATTATCGCAGTCTTCGCTGCCCCTCCCTAAGCAGTGATACAGTAAGTGAGGATGGATTCACACAGAGCACAGTAAGCCATTTTTAGCACTTCGCTATGGGCGGATAGTCTAAGTTTTTTAAAGAGGTATACGAGTTTTCTGACGCGCGTGGACAGAGTTTCTTGGTGATAGTGCCAAGATAGGCAGGCATAAATTCGAATCCCCGGATATTTCACGACCGGGGCTCGAGATACGGAAAGGCATTTACATTGGGTGTCGCTAGGCGTACAAACATGCGCTTTTATTATCATTGAATTTTCTGGTGGCAGGAGAGAATATCTTGTCGCGGAGTGCCTCCCTCCGTGTTCCTTCCCGGTTAGCTCAACAAGGAGGCTCTCTCCACGGCAGCAAGTAACGGAGTTCAGTTATTGTGATTCAATGAAACGTAGCATATATGTTATATAGGTATATTGATATTCACAACTTCAACACTTCATCTTCATGGTGATGTTTATATATTTCAAATATAGCTTATAAACACAATATTTAAGCTAGTCAAAAATAAGTAATTGTTATATTGCAGGAGACTATTGGTCAGAGCGACAGCTGTGTGTTGAACCACTAGCGTTCAGAATCCAATGTCTAATGATGATCATCAAAATATGAAGAGCGACTCTACGTCACATAAATTCGAATTTTGATTTGAATAAAGAATGAATCGTGAGGTCGACAGTGATGGAAGTAAAAGGTATGAAGTCATGAAAGAGGTTGATTGAAATGAAGATGAAGGATGACTTCGTCACAATCTTAAACCAAAAGTGACAAAATTGGTTTTGTTTACATTTAATGTAAGATCGTTATTAGCCAGCCAGAATATTCTTGTCGTGGCCCAATCTTTGCCATATGACAGAATGACCGTGTTATCCGCGTATGCCAGAATATGGGTGGCGGGTAGAGAGAGGGTGCAGAGGTCATTCATGTATATTTAAAAGAGGAGCGGACTGAGAAGACTTCCTTGTGGGAAACCAAAATCCAACGATTCTTCATTACTAATGTGTCCCCTATCCTTACACATTGCGTACGGTTAAATAAAAAATCTTTAAATATTTTGTGAGCACCACCGCGCACCTCGACTGACTCCAACTTGTCAAGAACCTATGGGGACAGAGACAGTGTTAAATGCCTTGGAGATGTCCAGGAAATTGCCTCCGACATTCTGTTTACTGTCAATTTGATCCCCCACAATATCTAATAAAGCGATCACTGCATCCTCCGTCGATAAACCTTTTCTAAAGCCAAATTGGTTTTTAGAGATTATTTTGTATTTGTTAAGGAATTTACTAAGATTTTTATCGAGAACTTTTTCCAGTATTTTTGAGATTGCTGGTAGTACTGAAATAGGGCGATAGTTGTTTACACTGTCTCTGTCCCCTGACTTATAAATTGGGTGTACGATGGCTTTTTTCAGCGCCTTTGGAAAGGTCCCTGAAGATAAAGCTAGGTTGCAAATATGGGTTATTGGTTTAACCACAGCATGACAAGATGGACATGGATAATAGTTCAGTAGGTCTTAAATCCTGAATAGTGTGTCAGTTTTTTTTATATACAACATGGTGACGAGGTAGGCGAGTCATTCGCCTGGTGATAAACGTCTAAACTGCCTATAATAATTGTAATGCTACCCTACCTAGGACTAGTTTTGCGTATGTTAATACTAAACTAGTAATAATTTATATGAAACGAGATCAAAAGCAATTTTCATGTCAAAGAATAAGCTAGTTGTTTGTTTATTACTATCTAGGTTTTCAGATATTCTAGTAACAAGATTAAAGCATACCAAAGTTGTAGACTTTCCCTTCTGGAACCCACTTGCTTATTTCTCAATATATTGTGTTTTGTAACAAAATCAGATATTCGCCCATGCATGGCTACCTCGAATACCTTTGAACTAATCGGAATAATTGTTATTGGTCTGTAGTTACCTAGTAAAGATTTGTCACCCTTTTTGTATAATGGCTTTACTATAGACTTCTTAAGTTGGCTAGGGAAATGACCTTCGATAAACGAGAGATTGAGCAAATAAGTTAGGACGGGTGACAGTTCAAGAACACATTCCTTTAAAATCCATGTGTTAAATTCGTCATAGCCTACCGAATTTGTGTTATTGAGCGATAGAATAATTCTCATAACTTCGAAACAATCGCATGGTTTAAGATATATACCATTGCAAATACTAGATTTTTTTTATTGTTTACATCGTTTATATCTTGATGGTCAATATTAGTTCGTTTTGTATAAGAATCTATTAAATAGGCATTAAAGTCGTTTGCTATTTCTTTCGGATCATTAAGAAGATTAGCGATCCTTGTTTATCTTATTTATAAAGTCTTTTATCTGTATACCTTCAGACTGATTTTTATCAACTGCCATGATGCTCTAGAAATATTTTTGCAGTTGCTGAGCTTATTATCGTTATAGTTTTTCATAGAATTAAAAATACACTTACGTAGTAATTTGGAGTATGACTTAAACTTTAATTTATGTTTTTCAGATTTTTGTTTGTATTATTTTAGCTGTAATTGGCGCTTCGTCCTACAGCTTACTTTTAGTCCTTTAGTCATCTAAGCTCCTTATTTGGGCTTCTGAGAAATATTCCGTTTCAATATCGGGAAACATAGATTAAAGAATGTTATTAGCAGCTCATGGAAGTTGGAATTTGCTGAATCGAGTTTTGACTCATTATGTATGTCACTAAATGAAATACTTGGCATACACTCTTTATATAAAATTATATTTTCGTTGGAAAAATCTCTTTTATATATTTTGTAGCTTGTAAACAACGCTTTCCTAATAGTTGCAGGAATAGTTAGTAATTGGGCTGCTTCGTGACCGAGATGTGATCGTGATGGCGTTCGGTGGAGAGGACTTCGGACGATAAAACTCGATCCAGTGATTAGTGCCTGATTGCAATTGCAATTCTAGGGACCGGTTTCGAATTAGACTAAGCGCGTTATTTTTAAGTAAGAATATTATTCTATTTGGATAATTTATTTGGTTTCGAATCATATAGTGGTCAAATGCTTAAACAACCTTCCTCTATAATTGTGATTAACAGTGTTGTAGGTTATCGCTTAGATTATTTTGTTTGTACGGCCAAATTAAAAAAAAACCTTTAAATTGTGTTTTGTTTTTTTTCAACGCTAGAAGATATACTGATCAAAATATTGTGATTTATAATTATGAGATAACTATAATACTTCCTGTCTTACTAAACTAAAAATATTAACACTAATATTATTAACAATTATAGGTCAAACCGGACATCAGGCTTTGACCACAATGGGATATAAAGTTTTACAGCTTATTACTGAAAACCCGATAAAATATGGTTATAATGATTCAATACTGACTTCAGCTGAAATAAACAATAATTTTCAGTTTACAGAATCGACCAAATTCCATTAATCGTATAAATTGATAAAATGAAACAATATGGTTAGGCTTGCAAGTGTAAAAATGTAACCAGTATCTACCTCAGTTTACTTTTAGAAATTTTTCAGTGCAAACAAAACATCGTGGGAAGACAAATATCAATCAAAAGTACTGAGTTGACATTAGCTATCAAATGTTGACGTAATCATCAATTATAATAAAACACTTTTAAACGGTATTTAATGCGCGTGCCACAAAACAAAGGCCTTTAACCAGTGTGTGTTACCTTACCAGTGATTATAAATGGCACAGAGACGTGATTACTCAATATGGGCCGCATAAGAAAGCTCAAAGTTACTCAGCGAGCTATGCAGAGAGCTATGCTTGATATTACTCTACGAGATCGAATCTTAAATGAGGAGATTCTTAAAAGCACTAAAGTTGCCGACATAGCCGAAAGCAAGTGCAAGCAATGAAGTGGTAATGGCGGGCCACATTGCTCGTAGAATTGATGACCATTGGGACAAAAAAAACGGAAAACCCACGCTGGGTCGATTAATCGATTAGAAGTATTTTATTATAATGAGTAATAATCGCGAAAATCTAAGACTTTATTATGATCAAATGTTATCCCTAAACGATTTTATTAACTATCGTAGATAACCATATTAAAACACCATCTAATTAATTAAATAAACTACTTACCTAAATAAAATATTGTTGCGTTCGGAGCAAAACAATAGACGAACGAAGCGGCGATTTTGCTGAGTGATGACACAATACCCAGCAACGAGTCATGCCATTGCAGGTATTTGCTGAACACTAATATTGAGAACATTGTACCTGAAAGTTAATGAGCTCTGTTAGTATTTAATTAATTAATTACTAGCTCTTGCCCGCGGTTTCACCCGCGCTTTTACTTTTAATAATATCATCATTTCGGCCGAATGAAGTCCACTGCTGGACTGGTAACAGGCCTCCCCCAAAGATCACCACAACGACCGGTATCGGGTTATGTGCTCATTGGGGGGTTTTGCCATAATCGCCACGCTTGGCAGGCGGGTTGGCGATCGCAGTTGAGTTGTTAATGTATTCGAAGAACGCTGCTGCCCATCCTCCGGCTAATCCCTTAGTCGCCTTTTACGACACCCACGGGACGAGATGAGTTGGTACTATTCGTAGCCGGTACCACACGGCAATATTAATAATATTTTATAATAATATGGTTAGACGAAAATATATAAGTATAATTAGTAAGTATATTGGATTGCATATCATGGGTTTTAATTTTTTTCGCGGAATTTCTTATGTTTTTTTCATAGATATAAGTACCCTAAGTTACTCCTTATAACGTCACCTATTTGCCAGTGACAGTCCCGTCAAAATTGGTCAAGCCATTTCAGAGATTAGCCGGAACAAACAGACAGAAAGACAGACAGACAAAAAAGAGTTGTTATTTTGGTTATGAGTACCATATATACTTTTATATGCATTTAGTAAAAAGCTGTTAATTGAATGTTACAGACACTTCAATTTTATTTATTTGTATAGATGTGCCTATTAAAAAAGCAGCTACCGAAAAATAATCAGCCTTTCGAAATCAAAATACACAACTCACTGGTAAAGTCTCTTCCATAGTATTTAATAGAAATCTGGGGATACGCTGCTAAGTTAAATATTAAACATGTATTGAGTAATGTAATCATTATTTAGTTTTGATAAGTCATGTGAACTCATTTTTAAGTGCAGGTACTCTCTATGTTCATATGCTCGGCCACACAGAATGCGTTTTTGCCTGCGTTCATGAAGACATACCACAATCTGTTTGGCAGAGGTATCAAATTGTCGGAAACATATCTTATCGAACAAACTCATGGTAAAAATACAAAGATAAAAAATATGTTCAAGTTACCTTTTTACAGGCACTTAGTCTGACATATCTTTCTAATAGAAGGTTATGTGAGGAAAAAATACTCCAAACTTCTTAAGAGTCTGCACTAAACAAGCCTGATTCCTACATTAATTAAGATTATTCACTAAATCGTCATAGCAGCGTTAAGCCGACCGATACTAACAGACGGCACCTGTTCACGAATATGATGGATGCATCAGCATCGCTCATTTGGAACCATTTTTTGGACGTCAAAGGCGCCTCCTTTGCTAAGCGATTGGTTTTCTGCAAATATTTGTTCCGGATCTAGGTGTTTGTGTATATGAAACTGATTTCTGTAAACTATACCCACGAAACATAAGAACAAAAGGTGTGGGGCATTGTTAAAAGAAATAACACCTATTTTTATCTCATTCTGTAAATGAAGGCGAGCCAAGGCTGAGCCGGTAGAACAGCAGCATTCTGGGCAAAATGTCCTTTAACTATAATTTAAAATTAAAATTAAATAAATTAATCGCTACATTTGCCATCGGTAAACAAGAGGATGTTCGATGAGCTAGAGATTACTTTAATCATTTTAAACTACATTCATATAAAATGATTTGGCGGCTTAATCATATCCGAGAAATATCATCAAATATTATAAATCATTGAAATTCATTATCATAGAAATAGTCACAATCTAAAAACAGTTTTTTAAGTGTCTATACTTATCAGATGACACATTTTACACGTGTTATCCTCAACTGATTTCTGTGAATTCCATTTTCATTCAATTTTTTTCGTCAGCATAAATTTATTGAAAAATAAACAACGTTACTAATCTAGTACCTTTATGGGGATACCAGTATAAAAAAAACAGGACAAGTGCGAGTTGAAATCGCGTGGAGAAGGTTCCGTAGTATGAATTTGTTAACTACCATGTTTTTTTTTTATCTGACTCATATTTGTATGCGGTAACTAAAAAAAGTATGTATGATACGGTATTGTAGAGTAAAACTGGTGAATATATTTTCTATTGTTGAATTCTGTCTTGTACTAATAATTTACCCCAAGAATAAACCTAACATTGTAGTTAAAAAATATGTTCTGTATGTATTCCAACTATAAATGTAAGTTTGTACACATTATATTGAAAGATTTACTATGTTCTCTAAGACCATAGACTTCTTATAGGTTCGTGTAAACTAAGTAAAGAACTAATTTCTGGTAATTTTTCAATATTTATGACTTAGTTATTTCGGAGATAAACAAAAGGTTAAGATAAGGAAATGGTCAATTTTCATCTGTCTTCTTAAATAAGTTTAATATTATTGAAAATCAGCGATGGCCATTTTGTAAGGATGTGAAGAATAAAAACAATTAGTTAACAGCCAAAAATTGGAACGGCTACAAGGCTCATATTAAGTTGAAGTTAAGAAGAACTTACCAGCAGTTTGGGTGATGAAGTTATAAGTCTGGAACATACTAAACTGAACTTCGTCCCAGTTGAATCTGTACCTTGTCGACATGTACATGATTGATAGTTCACCTGAAAACATATTAAACGTTTGTTTTCTGTTTTTTATTTTTATAGATTTATAGCTACATTTTCCATCATACAATACCATAACAGCAGGTAAACAAAATAATTAATAAGGTTTGTTGATATATCGCGGCAGAAGTGAGTACTCACTTCGTAAGAGTTTAAAAACCTGGTATCGACCAATGTGGCTTTTTCAATGTCAAATATACTTCTTAGGCAGTCTTAGACACTACTGTCTGGTTTTAGTCTGAGACGGAATTGTTTGCTCAATAGCCAAATATCATTACAAACAATGTAGGATTTTTTCATGAAACCCTAGATGCTCCAATATCTGCAGCAGTATCTTTCTTTTATAACATTGTAGTTTATATTATTGTAAGACTCTAAAAAGGTACAATGGGACTGGCATGCACTCTGTATAAAATCCCTTAAGCAATTTTTATAATAATTATAATAAGCATTTAAATTTAATAAAAGCTTCTAATATATACATATAATAATAGCTAAATTTAATAAAAACCGATAAAGAGGATATACAATATATTATGGAACCAAAAACTGAAATAAAATAAATAAATTTGAAATGAAAGACACCTACATAATGACAGAAGACATATTGGACATACATTTTTTTGAAAAAAACAATTGAACCGTACGACGTTGCCGACATATTTTTTTGATTTTTGTGAAATATTTCATTAAACATGTAAAGATTTATTAATCTAAATACCGTACAACGTTGCCTTATACTTGACATTGGTGAAATTGTGGAAGATACTCTACAGAAGCCATAATTTAAGAGAAGTACATTTTTTATGGAAATTATATAAATTGGAATTCGACTGGAAATACTGACACGAAGTAAAGCCAAGGTATTACAAAATGCACGTGCACCACTCTCGGTCTCGTGGTTCAGCTCCACCTTGCAGTCACCCAAAACCCGCCTCAACCACGACTGCTGTGGTATCGGCTGCTGCAGTTGCGTCAAACTCGAGCGACGAGTACTTTTCACCACCGATGTCACCAACACCTACGCGTCGGTGAGGAAGAGGCCGACCACCGACAAGCTTCGAACCTCTAGTCGAACCGGCCTCGAATAGGGTCCCCGCTGCCGATGGAAACGTGCCGCACATGCGACAGACGCAGTCTATTAGCGAAAATGTGATGCGCTCGTACTATGGGGAAAAAGAGGGGGAACTAACCTCACAGCGTACTGAGATAGGATGCTCTCTCTGTTTAGGGTGCGTGAGCCAGCAATCAACGTTTCGGCCCAGCAACTGTCAGATCTAGTGCGAGTCATTCAACGTAGCCATAGGTTGGATGACATCGTGCTTGACAAGCTTCGCTCAGAAATACACTGTAGCAGTATTATCCCAGTCTTGTCGGAGATTGCAGTTCTGGAAGTTCTGGTGGTACACCCACAACGATGAGGAATGCGATGATAGGGCTACAAATGTAAGTACCCAGTGAATTGAACAATGGAGGTACGCGTTGGAGGATGCGATTGGAAAATATCGATCCATGGTGCCGGAACAGAGAGTGCGTTTACCGCTTTTGCCTATGCACTAACGCTGTTATCACCCGCGACCCCCAAGGCCCCCTCCCATATAAAGATGACAGGGGGATCAGGCATGTTAGACACGGGCACCGCGGCGATTGTTACCCCGGGTCCGTGTTCTCCTCCTCCGAGCGGGATCGGCCCTCTCCCAATCCCGCTCTGCAACCTCCTTCTGGAGCATTACGCTCTCACAGAAGGAGACCACAGCACTCCAATTTTCATGCTCTGCCAGCATAGCCGACACTACTGCTGGCAAAGAGAGATCTTGCCCGATCCGATCGACCAGGATCCGCCGCTCGACAGTCCACGCAGGGCACTCTCCGAGCGTGTGCTGTGCGGTATCCTGATCGTCTCCACAGTGGCACTGTGCCGTGACCTCGCGGCCTATCCTGTGCAAGTACGCACCGAAACAACCGTGTCCGGTGAATGCCTGCGCCAGGCGGAATGTGACGCGCTCGCTCCTTTGGAGCCAGGCTCCGGCAAGACAGCCTCGATGACGCGCTTTTGCGCGTACTGTGGCAGCATGAGCCGCTCGCGTCATAGCTCGAGTGCACGCCGCCGAGCCTGCCGTCTCAAAATTTCGAGCGCCCATGAAGGCACGCCTTCACCGCTCTGGCGGAGGGAGCGTGCTTGGTGATACACCCACGCATCCATCTCCGCCAAGATATCAATAGGCGGAAAGCGCGCCTACAAAGTTGCCGCCTCAAAGGACACCGTTCGGTATCCTCGTGCGATCCATATAGCCGCTCTACGCTGCAGACCGTGGATCTTGGTTCTGCAGCGCTGGACACCCGAAAGTCGAGATGACCAAACAGGCACCCCGTAGAGGGCCACGGACCGCACGACTCCCCAGTAGAGGCGGCGAACTTCTTCCCTCAGCCCCCCGACCCGGGGGACAAGACACCTCACCTTCCGGATGACGCAGGTACTCTTGAACTATGGGTGCTTTGGGCAGTACCTGTGTCTATTAGGCTGAGAAGGGCCGGCCGGTTGTCATTATTGCGGAGACTGCCAAGGGGGTGACCTCTCGCTTCCAGTCGTGGTTTCATTCTATCGTTCGGAGTGAGAGCGCGTGGGATTCCGTCGTCTGCTTTTGCGAGGACTTGATGCAAGCGCAAGGCAGAGCGGAGACGGGAGGAGTCCACCACTAATCCCCGCCACAGAAAACACACCGGGCGCGGGCGCCGGAGGAATGCACTGAACGATCTCCTGCCACCGTCAGAAGCGGCCTGCGGGGGACGGACTGCTCATAGTTCGAAGAGAAACATTCCTGAGACGGCGGTTCTGCGCGCACCTCTCTTAAGAAAAGTGCGGCCCACCAGGTCGCACAGAGACGGGGTCCGTCAAACGGCGACGGGCCGATACCTACCAGGGGTGAGGTCAAATGCTGACAAAGCATGCACCTTGCATCTCACGACAGCGAGAGGTAAGTGGAAGGACACCGTGTGGTTTTAGCCAGTGAGAGTCCAGCATGCCCCTCCGCCCTCCCCATGGCAGAGGAAGTGCATGAGGATTTCACTACGACAAAAACATGCGGTATTGTAATCGAAACACACTAATAATAATTCAATCGATTAATTTGACTTACAATCATAAGCAATAATATTTACTATTGTCAGAGCGGCAACAATAAATAGACTATTGCAGTACTTAGCATCAAAGCTTCCCGTAAACTTGCTTAACGTATAGTTACTTTTTTAGAAATTAATTAATCTAATAGTCTACTCACCGTACATAGGTCCAAATAGTACACTGACGACACACAATAGAACGCTAAGACGTAGTCTTCTGTTATTGGGGGCATCCTTAACAATCACGCTCATAGTGTCTTTGACGTTTGATATATTGAAGAACTGACGTAACAAGTAACAGGCGCCTTTACCATCATGCTATGGATAAAATAAAGCCTTGATTAGTTTCCTTGTATTACATATCCATTGTTGAACATAGGGGTCCTAATGATTATATAGTTATAATAAGGAATATTGTCACAATAACAGATTTGTGGTCGCAGTATGTTTTTATTATCACAATGGAGAACTGTTGTCCATCTTCCCAACATAATCCGAAACTGGTAAGAAGGATGGCCTCTTCGTTGCTAAAAACCACATGACCAAAGGGTTTCCGTAATATATTTCAACCTCAAAATAATCAGTTAGCCATTTGTCACTTGAAAATAAAATTGTTTAATTCAACATAAACTGTTCATGCGTGTTACAAAAGCGAGATAAAATAGTAACTTTCTGACGTAAATCTTAATAGTTTATTGTAAATTTATCATGGTTTTTATGCCTCGGAAAACTTTCAGGCCTACATTTATACTCTTTCCAAAAAATAACTATTTAGTAATTAAAAATAATCATCTGCCCGTATGTAGTTAGTGACAGCACAGACTAGAAAAAAAGGAGGAGTCCGCGCAACTCATATCAAAAGTGAAGCACCCTAAGTATGCCGATTCGCTTGTACATACATGCCTTACGCACACACATGCATCATAGCAGTGTAGTTACTATTTACGTTAGTTGAAACAAAAAACTAATAATGCCGTCTTGTGTCGTGAAATGGTGTAAAAATAACTCTAATTCCCAATCTAATCTCTAATCCCAAAAAAATTGTCAAGGAATTACTTATAAGATAAGACATAGGTAAGACAGTAATTTATATACCATATTTTATATTTTTAAGATTTAAATTATCGTTACTATTTGGAACTCAAAACTACACGTGCCTGTGTTGTTAGAAAATAATTTGGTAATTATCCCGAAAAACTGGGTAGTATGTTTTTTATTGAAGCGAAACTTCATTAGCACCGTTGTGATTTGAAAATTCGGTGAAACGATAAAGCGATACCAAAAAGAGACAACCATATTAGACGGCACGGTTGGAGCAGTGTCTGATACAGTCGGCTGCTGCGCTCCGGGTCGCGGGTTCGATTCCCGCACGAAATAAATATTTGCATGATCTGCAGGTAGTTGTTCCGGGTCTGGGGGTATTGTATGTGGAATTCATGTCTATAAACGCACCCACGACACAGGAGAAATCCTAGTTTGGGGTAACGTTTCTTCCTAAATTTACAAAATAAATCTCTTCTGTAAAATGCTAAAAACGTGGCCGCCGAAACGGATTTTCGTTATGTATGGGTCAAGCATTCCAAAATACACGAGAGAAAGACCGACACGTCTCTTACATTAGTGTTTAAAACCGAAAAAGAACACATAAATTTAAAATAAATCTATACGACTATCTATGTAACCATACAAAGAAAGTGTTAATTTTAAAGTTTGGTCATGCAGAATCAATTACCATTTGTATTTGGTTTGCGTACCGTAGGCTAGTGAGTGCAACTTTTTTTTATTGGTGACCAGTGGAAATTCTTCATGAACTTCCTTCGCACCGTGGAAGGGCGAAGGGGTATGACTCCTACCGGCTAAAACCACTGGAGCGGTCATCTTCGGCACCTAAGGGAGGCTCCAGGTCCTCGTATGATCATACTGGAGCCGTAGTGAGTGCAACTAGCGTATTCCGTCAGTTATTGTGCCGATCAATGGAACATTTCAAACCTATTCCTAAAAATCATTATCATGCGGTCATTAGTCGTTGTGCCGATTTAGTCCTTATGTACCCATAGCTTACAACGCATTACAACGCAGTCTTAATTGCTTTGCATACTCTGTTACAGCTAATCGGCCGCGGGTCGATTCCTATTTTTCTATTCATAACTCATTAATAGCTACTGTTTTGTAGTTCTGTGTCGATAGTCACTGTGCATCGCTGTGCTTAGAAGTTCTTTACAAGTTTTTGTCTAATTTCATGAACTTCCTTCGCCCCGGGGAAGGGCGAAGGGGTATGCCGGACTCCTACCGGCTAAAACCACTGGAGCAGTCATCTTCGGCACGTAAGAGAGGCTCCAGGTCCTCGTATGATCACACTAGAGCCGCCCACTGGTGCCACACCTATTGGCACATTTGGAACTAGACTGAACTCTAGTTCAGTCTACTGAACTAGACTGAACTAGACTGAACTAGACTGAACTAGACTGAACTAGACTGAACTAGACTGAACTAGACTGAACTAGACTGAACTAGACTGAACTAGACTGAACTAGACTGAACTAGACTGAACTAGACTGAACTAGACTGAACTAGACTGAACTAGACTGAACTAGACTGAACTAGACTGAACTAGACTGAACTAGACCGAACTAGACTGAACTAGACTGAACTAGACTGAACTGGACTGAACTAGACTGAACTGGACTGAACTAGACTGAACTAGACTGAACTAGACTGAACTAGACTGAACTAGACTGAACTAGACTGAACTAGACTGAACTAGACTGAACTAGACTGAACTAGACTGAACTCGACTGAACTACTCTGTTTACCACCTCCATAATGTATTCGTCTCATATTCTTACAAATTAACCAAAATACAAAGTTTCACTTCTACCGCGTGTGAACTCACACTTTACAATTCTTTTGTTCTTTATAATTATAAAATATCACATCAGCCTGTCACTGTCCCAGTGCTAACCAAAGGACTCTTTTCACACAGAGAAAGATTTGAAAAAAAAAAAAAAAAAGGAAAATTCAATCTATAGAAATAATGTTTCCATTTTTATCTTAGCTTTGATGAAAGTATTACTACTATATGTAATATTACTGTTATTATCACAAAATTAGGGAAAATTTCATTCCATCTGGTATCCCTCAAATCACGCACACATGTTCGATACCGTGCTTCACTTCCGTAATGAATGGCACAGAGTCCTTCTCTTTTTTCTAGTCCGCGAGTGACAGTGAGTTTGTAAGAGACTAATATATTTATATATGACATCAAAAAACGTGGATTGGAATTCTGATTCTTCTTCTTCTTATAGGATTCTTTTATTTATTGAAAAACCTTTTTTAAAATTATCTATCAATTTCTGTCGTGCGGTCAATATCTTGGTACACCAATGGCATAATATAAGTAGTATCTGAGAGTTTTCCTGGTGGTATAACGAAGATAAAATATTAAGATTGAGGAACTGGAGGCTGGTCAATAAAATTCCTTAATGTCCGATGGGTCAGGAATAGATAGGAAGCAAACAAAATTTCGTTTTTATAAAACTGTTATTTCCTCATAAAAGTGGCGTGTTAATTAGGCCAAAAATAATATATTCACTACAAAAATAGCAATGTACCTATTTTTGTTACTATAAAAGAATATTGAACTTTACAATATTATAACACTAATGTTTTGTAATATGTGGACGTAAATAATGTAATAATAATCGAGTATTATTGTAGCTTCCATTTCATAAAATTGTTCTACACCCGCGGGGCAAACCGTACTTGTATTTTATTGTGCGGACATTGAGACTCCCCGATCAGTGTCTTATTACATTATAAACTTAAATTCTATCTAAATAACATTCATCATCATCATATTAGCCATTTATGCGTCTACTGCTGATCAAAGCCCTCCCCCCATAAATGTCTACAATTGTGTCATCATTTTGGGGGGAATTTACCAACACTCAACACGCTTGGCAGGCGGGTTGGTGAGCGCAGTATGGCTACTGTTCCGCAGAGGGGACGCTGCTGCCCTACCCTCTGCTTTCGTTTCCCTTAGATGCCTTATACGACATCCACGGGAGGAGATCGAGTGGTGCTACATTCTTAATCCGGACACCACACGTCAATAATAACGTCAACGTTTTGATATAATCATGGTACTTACCTTCTTCTGTTCTATATTTCTTTTCGGGTCTTTAATCACCAAGATCAGATACCATATGTTGCAAAATTGTAAAAATGTAGTCAATCCATAACACCCGTAGTACCCAAATCTCCTCAACAAAATTCCACTAATCCCCATTCCAATAGGAAAACCGGCTGTCATACTGAAATTAATAAGACCCAACCTGAAGGTCCTAGTCTTGACTGTAGTAATGGTACTTATGTAGGCAAAGGCCGTCAAGAAAGTAATACACCATGCACCAGACAATCCCTCGATAATCGCTTCTGTGAAAACTAAGACTTCCAATCGGAGCTCATGGAAGAAATATATGTTTATCATACTGTTGATGCCGATGAGCATTTGCCCAAAAACTGATATAGTAATGAGAATTTTTCTATGTCCAGTAATATCGGAGAATGAACCAGCAAAAAGAGCTAATACGCAGGGTATCGAAGCCGATATGTACGTCTTCCATGAAAGAGCTGAAGCCAGTAACCTCTGTGTTTCCCTTTCATAATCGTTTTGGCCAGATACGTCTTGCATCTTTAACGCATCGCATATCTCATCCGTAAAGTTGAGGTTTACACGGCATGCCTTTTCCAAATACAAGTTTTGTGATGCAGTCACGTTTATCATGGCCGAAATTATAAAAACCAGTAAACTTGGCTCTAGAGTTATGTTCTTAAACATATCAATCACGTTTTCACGAAAACTGAGCTTCACCTCTTTTTCCGCGTTTCCATTGTTGTGTTCGAGTGGATCTCCTTCTGGAAAGTCTTCATTACTGCGGTTGTCACTTCGATTTTCTGTAGCCATTTTTGGTATCCCTTTTAACTGATCATTGATAGAATTTCATAATATGATGGAAACAATATTTGGTTTGATAATTCACTTCTAGATATAACAGGTGCTAAATGCAAACTGTTTATATTTTCCATTGACTGTAAATAATATGATCATCTTTGGCGATAGATACTTATCAGAAACAAAAATATAATCTTATTATTGTTATCTTATCTTAAACATAACAAAGGGAGGGTCACAATGATATGGAAGTAACTTACGTATAACTTTGTAGACTACTCCTAACACATCAGATGATTGTAAATTCACAATTATCTAGAACTTACTAGCAGTCGTTATATCTATATAGTTAATGTCATAAATTAAATGTAGTATATGAGTATATTGATACTATACATTATTAAGTGTCACGGAATGAGATTGAGAATGAAAAAAGTTATTCGATATGAGTCGTCAGAAATGGTGCGCCTTGGTTTGAAATATTTCTATAAGATGGTTTTTTTTTTAACAAATATGTCAACATATTTGTTAAAAAAAAATATTGATCGAGGAAAATAAGCATTAGAACGATAGTTTGTATCAACTGTGGAAGAGGCTAAACAAGAATGGTTTCTGAGTAATCCGCTAGAAACACATAATTTAATGTTGCATAGAAGGTCGGGTGAATCTATATTGCTATATCCAATAACAGGGTTATATCTGATGTCATCCTCGGCATATGAAAAGGAAGTATATGATGTCTCTTGCAGCGATCAAAATAACTGTTATTTATTAATTTAGACTTTCATGTACAATGGTGGTACATAAGGCGGACTTAATGCCATGTGGCATTCTCTACCAGTCAACCTTTGGGTTAAAAAAGAAATACATTGAAAGAGGTACAAAAATCTAACATTTCAATAATAACAATATATACAACAAATACGGTAAAATATATACATGAGCTAAATACATCAAATGAAAGATACTACATACAGTACGTATTATATCTTATTAATCATAATAGCGATGCACGAAATTGTCAATTGCAGGAGTGCAGCGATTTAAAATAATATTCCTGAACTTTTCGTTTGAATACAAATTTACTAGAAGCTTTTTTTAAATCAAGGGGAAGCACATTCCATAGTTTGATTGCTGAGACCGAGAAGGAATTGGAAATATAACCTGTACGGTGAGAAGGAATCTGAAGAATCAAATTATCAGCAGCACGCAAGTTACGGCTATGAGAACTACCTAAAACTAGGAAAGATTTTTTTAGGTACTCAGGTGTACAAGGATCACTAATAATGGAGAAGAGGAGACAAAGAGATCTGAGGGATCTTCTCTGACGGAAAGGCAGCCATTTGAGCTGAGAACGATAAATAGAGATGTGATCGTATTTACGGAGTCCAAAAATGAAGCGAATGCAGTTGTTTAGAAGGCGATCCAATTTCTTGAGAAGGTTTTGAGATAAATCCGAGTAACAAATATCTGCATAATCAATCACAGGAAGCAAAAGGGACTGGACTAAAAGGGTTTTAGTGCTAGATGGGAGGAAATGTTTAAATCTGTAAAGAGATCGCAGTATGGCTGTGACATTTCGGCTAACCTGACAGACTTGTTTATCCCAACTTAGCCTATAGTCAATATGTAAACCCAAATTCTTTACGTCGGGAGAAAAAGGAATAACGGTATTGTTGAACATAATCGGAGTCAGGTGATCGTAATTTAGATTGTTTACGTGGAACGAGCTGCCCGTAAGGAAAGCTCGACATTTATCGACATTTACCGTAATTTCGAATTTACGAGACCAGTCTTCGATGGTATTTAGGTCAGCGTTAAGGCTAGAAATACAATTATTCAGATTCACTATGTCTGCTTGAGCGTATAGTTGCAAGTCATCGGCATAGAGATGGTAAGAGCATTTGAGGATGTTAGTAATGGAATTAATAAACAACGAAAACAAAATTGGAGAGAATATACCGCCTTGTGGTACACCAGTTGCCAGGTTTCACCAATCGGATAATTCCTGATCAGCACGCACTGCTTGCTGGCGATCACGAAGATATGATGAGAACCAACCCTGAGATGACGACGAGAACCCGATTTGTGACAGAATGGCGAAGAGATTATCGTGGTCACTGGTATTAAAAGCGTTGGAAAAGTCTATTAAAATTAAGACCGTTAGTTTTGAATTCTCCATACCGTATCTAATATCTTTTGTGAATTTAAGTAGAGCAGTGAATGTACTGTGGCCAGTTCGAAATCCGGATTGGTATTGGGATAGCAACTTATTCTTGAAGATGTAGGAAGATATTTGTTTATGAACAGCTGCTTCTAAAACCTTAGATTGGAATGGGAGAATGGATATCGGCCTGAAATGATTAGCTAAACTGGGGTTAGAATTTTTTGGAAGAGGGATGATGAAAGCCTTGCGCCAGATTGAAGGATATACCCGAGTCTGCAGAGAAAAATTGATTATGTGTGTAAAAACGGGAATGACACTGTCAAGAACGACCAATATCGTAGTCCTGCTAACGCCGACACAGCCGATAGCTTTGGACTTTAAGGAGGTAAAAGTCTCGCAGATCTTGAGGTCAGTCACAGGGGAAAATGAGAATGAGTCGGGAGGCAATATCGGCATGGAACTAATATCAAATCTAGTTTTGGTTTTTACATAGTCTGCGAGACTTGCCGATGATGAAAAATGCTGGTTAAGGTTATTGAGAGACAAATTTGAAGGTTGATACAGGATGGTGATTTAGATATGCCAAGTGATTTTAAAAACTTCCATATATCAGCCGGTGATGAATTAAGAACATTTTCGCTAATGTATCGGCGCTTAGAAACTCTTACCATCTGGATACACTGATTTCTCGCTGGATATGTTAAATTGGGGATTCCACACCTGGCAAGCATGCTCTAGAATACTTCTGACAAAAGAACAGTACAAAATTTTAAGAGTCTTTATATGTTTGAAATGGGTGCCAGACCTAATGATGAATCCGAGTACTCTAGAAGCCTTCTTTACAATGGATTATATGTGATTGTCAAATAGTAATCGTGTATTACTCCAAGATCTCTGATATGATTGACTCTAGCCAAATTTTTACGTTTAAGCATGTATAAGTTTTTAAACTGACATGGTCACTGACACTATTATTAGAACTGAAAATGGGATATTTACCGTGTTTTTTATTTGTCAAATAAAAAACACGGTAAATATTTGTTTGGTTGTAATTTAAAATAATTGGATTACGTTTCCTGGTAAAAGTGATCGAGTAATACTTCGAAACACTTAGGTCTAGGTTATTGGTGGCACAATACTGTTCTAGTAGAGAGAGGTCCTCTTATAATAATAGGCAGTCACTAAGATTATTTATTTGTTTTAATACTTTCATGTCATCGGAATATAAAAGAAATTTACAATGTAGAAAACACTTCCTAATATCATTTATAAAAATTGTGAATAAAAGGGGTTCGGTTATAGAGCCTTGAGGCACCCCTGACGGGATGCGAACCCAATCAGATTGAAATCCATTAACAGCAACAGCCTGGGTGCGATTGTCTAGGTATGACCATTTAAGTAGGTTTCCATATACTCCTGCAAGTTTCAATTTAGAAAGAAGGATGACATGATGTATACGATCGAAAGCCTTGCTGTAATCAGTAAATATTAAATCAACTTGCCCACCAGCATCCATACCTGAAGTAATAAAGTCATTGGACAAAATAAGATTGGTAACTGTGGAACGTTTCTTAAGAAATCCATGCTGTTCATTTAAAAATGAATGTGAAAGGGCTGCATAAACTTACCTGTGGATATATTTTTCAAATAACTTTACAAAAATACATAGCTTAGAGATAGGTCTGTAATTTGAGAAATCATTTCGGTCACCCTTTTTAAATATTGGTGTTACGAAGGATGACTTCCAAATATTCGGAACTGTACTTTCAGCAATAGAGCGCTTATATAGGACGGTGAGAGGAGTAACAAGACTATGAGAACATTTGACGATGAGCATTGGCGGAAGTCCGTCGGGTCCAGCTCCTTTACTAAGATCCAGAGACTTAAGTGACTTAAACAACTCTTCGATGTTTATATCAATAATGGTATTATTTGAATTGTATAATTGAGACAAATCCATGACCACAGAGTCCGAGGGTAGATATGTGGACTGGAAGTATGTCATGAATAAGTTACAGACTGCTTGCCCACTATCTGCGGTAGAACTATCCGTATGGTTTGCCACTAACAACCTACTACTTAATGCTGATAAAATTGGTTTTAAAGCGTTTAAAGTTTTCATTGCTTAATACACCCCAAATAGGACTAAAATTAAATCTTGAAGGCAACCAACTTAAAACTGTTGATGAAACCGTGTTTTTAGGAATAACCATCGACTTTAAATTGCAATGGAGTGCCCACATCAAAGCTAAATCGGGTAGACTTATCTCTGCTGCATTTGCAGTTCGGAAAATTAGACAGCTGACTGATGTAGCTACGGCCCGATTAGTTTACTTTGCATATTTCCATAGCATTATGTCTTATGGCATTCTGTTGTGGGGATCAGCGGCCGATGTAGATTCTATTTTTATATTACAAAAAAGGGCCATCCGTGCGATCCATAACATGGGCCCTCGGGAGTCTCTTAGAACCATTTTTAAAGATATTAACATACTTACACTGCCGTAATTTTATATCTTTGAAAACATCTTATATGTCCGCAAAAATCTGCACAAGTATTGTAAAAGAAGCGATTTTCATGACAATACACGGCAAAAATATAAAATAGTAGTACCAACATTTTGATTAGCTAAAACGAATAAGTCATTCCTAGGGAAGAGTATACGTTTTTATAACAAGCTGCCCAAATCTATTACAGATCGTACCGAGGGAAAGTTTAAAGCCTACATTAAACGCGTTCTTGTTGGAAAAGCTTATTATAAAGCTATAGATTACGTGGACGACAGGGATGTTTGGCACTGATTCTTTCTGCACATGTGGCTTCCCTGGTAACCTTCTGACAAAATATGTGTTTATCTATTAATTATTCTGAATTGCGATGAATGAGGATATCATTCTTGTTAGAATTGACAACTTTTTTATATAGGACATATTATATATGTCCTTTTTGACACGTTAATGTATACAATATGACATTGTTTACAGCTTGATGGCCATATTGGCCTTTATTTTAATATAATTTAGCATCTCTACATTTTGTAAATGTGAGAACTTCGTTGACTCGTACCTGTGCGTTAATAATTATCATTTTCTGATTGTGTATTACAGAAGCAATAGTATTTCACGTATAGTCCACTGTGTTTCCTCATAGCTGATGTGTTAAATTGTAACATCACTTTTTTTAAAAGAGTGTCCATGGAGTTTCTTGCCGGCTTCTTCTCCATAAGATCAACTTTTCCGAACCGTGCACCTTAACTTTCGACTTTTCTTAAGTGCCTATTAGGGCCTATATGAAATAAAAACTTTGACTATCATAATGCATAATCGACGGTAGTTTGTTATCCGCACCTTTCCAATATTAGTGTATAATCTATGTCCGCACCTCTGGTAGATTTAATGAAAGACCAAAAAGCCTTTGGATTGTTATCAGAATCACTTGTTTTTAATTTTGTTTATATAAGCGAGATAATATTCTTTTTCTAAAACTTTAGCCCTGGATCTAAGCAAAGAGTAAGTTCGATTATTTTCAAGGTTACCATATACTTATCAAAAATCTTTCGTTTTTCATTTAAAACTTTTTTAAGTGATGGGCCATACCATGGAGGGTATTTTTTTCTAGAAGGTATATACTTGTCCCATATTCAAAAAAAAAACTATAAAACATATCAACGGCACACTGTAGCGGACAATTCTGAAGTTTCTCCGACCATGCGATGCATGTTAATCGTGCAACTTAGATTCTGACGTTTCATAAGTGCCAATATTTGGTTTATTTCAAATAAAAAACTTTGACTTTGACTTTTAATCCGGACACTACAAGGAAACATTGCTTACAAAACAATTTCTTGAACTTAAAATTTGTAAGCTTTACGGCTTACGATAAAAAAGCAAATTCTGAGAATTTGCTTCGGAATAAATTCGGAATTTGCAAGGCAAATTCCGAATTTATCGGCTGTTAGGACTAGATATTATCGTTTCACATACGATAAAAAAGCAATTTCTAAGAATTGTCACTTACGATAAGTCGCCGGTTAGAACTCGATATTATCGTTCTTTCCGTTAAGTAATCATAGATAACTAAGATAATAATCTTCGTTGTAAACACGAATCAAGTCAGGATTATGGAAATATAAGCATTGTCTCTCCTAATGACGGTAGTTTTTACCTTAATACTTGTTTCCGTCGTCAGATCCACGTGTTGCGAGGCCAAACACGTGCAACTTGTATTATTATCCGAGTCTAGGGTAACATCGGTAGCGGATCCGGGAGGGGGGGGGGGGGTTGCTTAAGTATCGATATGACAGCTGTCTTCATAGATTGAAAATAAAGATCGGTATACATTTATTTATTTATTTGGTTACAATGTAGCTTTTAGTAATAAGCCCTAATGAACAGTGTAATCTCTCAAAACTTAGTACTATTGTTAAATTCACTGTATTGTACTTTCCTAAGTACTGTGACAGAATATTCATGGCGGTGGGCAGAGGTGCACAGTCGTAATTCGCAGTTTGCTAATAACATTGTTGTCTCATCCTTAGTTTTAAATTTATATCTATAAATAGTTATTTGTCTTGTAGTGTAATTAGATTGTTGCCTAAATCGCCACAACGCTTGGAACAGCCATTTAGTAGATCCCAATCTCTTCCTAGTGTTTTCTTCTGGAAATTTAAATTATGTATAACCGACATAACACTAGATACAATGGTTCCAGGAACTACCTTAGGGGTTATTTAGGAGGGTATTTGCCGATACTCACCACGCCTGGCAGGCGGGTTGGTGAGCGCAGAATGGGTACTGTTCCACAGAAGGGACGCTGCTGCCCGTCCCTCAGGTTTAGAGTCCCTTAGTCGGCTTTTACGACATCCAACAGGAGGAGATGGAGTAGTGCTGTATTCCGGACACCACACGGATACCGAGCCTTTGTTCGGCCACGAACCTACTATTGATTTTTCAACTTTTACTATATTTTTATTTAACTCCATTTGCCGTTTCATTTAAAACTGTAAAAGTAAAAATTGACAGTGGCGCCCAATAACGTGTTTATTTTCTTGTATGTACAAGGGTCAGTTACAGTGATTTTTTTAAGCTATTTGGCTTTTTCTGGTTATGGTTTATGTGTAGTTTATGTATGGTTAGCAAAACCAGTACTTTCCAACTGCTTTGCTTGTGTGATGTTTGCGTATATTGTTTTTCTGTTTAAATTGTGTAATTATTATTGTGCTCTTTTAATTATTTATCTTTTCTGTTTTATTACGTGCTATATTTTTTGATGAATTGATATTTTATAACTTATTTTTGTACAACATACCCAGAGTAACCAAAATGAATTACCCCATAAAGTTTTTACTTTTATAAAAATCAGAATTAATTTATGAAGTTACGGCTAAAGAGAGGTACTAGCCGATAATGTATTAGAATTACGCCGGCAGATAACTAGGCTTACACAAAAATATCCCTCCGAGTATATTTTTGAATCTTGTTTACGGTTCCAAGACGACAGTAATGGTGTCATTGAAAGTCTACAAAAAGCCAATATTTATATAAATATAAATTATAGAATATAGCTTACTATCACCATATTTAAGCTAGTTAAAAATAAGTAATTGGAATATTGCAGGAGACTATTGGTCAGAGCGACAGCTGTGTGTTGAACCACTAGCGTTCAGGATCCAAAAATAATGATGATGATCAAAATATGAAGAGCGACTACGTCACATAAATTCTAATTTTGATTTGAATATAGAATGAATCGTGAGGTGGACAGTGATGGAGATAAAAGGTATTAGGTCATGAAAGAGGTTGATTGAAATGAAGATGAAGGATGACTTCGTCACAACATGAGCTGTTTTCCAGACCACTGGGAACGTTCCTAGTTGCAGAGATAGTATAAATAAGTAAGAGAGTGGCGATGACAATTCATTCGCACAGTTGATTAAGAAAAGAGATGGTATTCCATCTTGTCCCGCCCCTTATTGCGATACAACGATTTCAATGTATGCATTATTTGTCCTTGCTCAATACACACCGTAGATAAATAAGAGTTGGACTCTATACCAGCACATTCCGTACCGCGAAAGAAAACGTTATATAGTAATAATAAATATATATTTATATTAAAAAAAAATAGTTCGCTGATCACCTGATTATCAGAGGAAACAACCTCTCCAAGCTTCATCGTGAGGTAGCCCATTACAGGTCTTCTTACTATTCACAAATCTCCAAAAAGATTTAATATTACTTGTTAAGAAATCCTCTGTGAACGACAAAAAAGACCTATAACATTGTTGTGTTTGTTTTGTAATTTTTGCATCTCAACCGCAGCATTGAGAACGTGTCATAATCACGCGGGTTCTTAGAGAAAGAAAGAAATAAACTTCTAATATTTTTTAAATCATCTATGATACTTTTTTTCTCCAAAAACATTTTATCAAGTACCAGAAAGGGTATTCGGGTTGGTTTCCCTTATAAAACGGAGTATGATTACTAAAAATATTATTAAGAACACCGTAAAACTTTTCAATTGCTATATCATAATCGTTAGATAATAAGAGGGTAAGCCAGTCAATCTCCTTCAAAGCTGCTTTTACCGTACCATAATCACATTTGTGGAAGTTAAGCCTCTTACTGTTCTTAGGTTTCATTTGTTTCGAGGGGATATTACCTTTTAGGTGTATGCCAATGGACGGATGATGCTCATCAATCCGAACCAGTGGTTCCTCGATAGACGTAACGTAAATGTCATCCGATGTGCATAATACTAGGTCCAGAAATCTGTCATTTTATTAGCAATATGGTTGAACTGTGACAAATTGCAAAAAGCCAATAAATCCACCTGTGGATTTAATGTCAACGGGGATACCAGATGTTAATTTACGGTTTGTAAGAGTTTGCGTCCATTTTAAACCAGGAACATTAAAATCTTCCGCTATTAAGTTAATGTCGTCTTGAGAATTAATCATTCATTCATTGAGATTCAATCAAATTTGTGGTATATCTGGGGGAAAAAATATACGCAAAGGTTCAATTTAGTTTCTCGCTGATTGTTAGGCAAAATACTAAGCCAGATATCTTCCACTCTACTGTCCCATGAAGTTTGGCGTATTACTCTGAATACTTTTTTGATGGCAACCAAGACTCCTCCAGCGTTCAATTTTTCAATACATGTACTCTCGCGGTCTATTCGAAACACGTTATACCGTTGGTCAAATAATTCGTTATCAAAATACCCAGAATTAAGATTTGTCTCAGTTAAGCACACGATGTCGTAATCACAAATTAGTGTGTTTACATGAAGGTCCGATAGTTTAGATCTGATTCTGTTGACATTTTGCTAATATATTATTAGCATTATAATGTAATAAGTAAACCATCTAAATAAGCAGGCGCAGAAAATCCCAAATTAAATTATACAAGTTTACTTAAGCGACTAGCGTCTCCTATTAATATTGCAGGCGCTTCCTCAATTTTTCTAACGTATATACGGCCATATTTAACCCAAACAAACTTGTATGCACGTTCCTTAGCTGCCTTTCTAGTCGCGGCGTGAATCTTCTTACACTCCGGTACCAAATGTTCCGCTAAGTAAACCGTACGGCTGTCTCCTTCTATGCCTAGATGTGAAGAGTTTAATTGATCATCCCTGTCTTTATTGTACTGCCTCAGGGCAGACATAAGCACGTCCCGGTGTCGCTCAGAAAGAAGGGTCACTAGTATGTTCCGTGGGCGATCGGATGTGTCGTTAATCTTTGCCACACGGCGAATAGCATATATATGTGTCAGGTACTGGGACGTTTATTATATTACACAGATTCTTGAAAATGGCAACGAGATTTTCTATTTTTTTCTCTGGCACAGCTTGATTTTCAATATTGCGACTGCTGGACGATTTTTCCAATGTTTGCACACGACGTGTGATCTCAATTATTTCAGAGCGCAATCACATATTTTCAGATACAAGAGATGAAATGATACTATTAACAGAAGCAAGACTGTCGCTGAAATATTTTTGTTCCGCCGCCGCCGTTGTGGTGCGCGTGAATTCTTCCTTCAAATTTGCTATCGCATTTGCTATTTCTTCTTTTATGTCTGCGGCCATAGCAATCCTTATGCTGTCCAGCTTGGAGTCCAAATGTTGACCAAATTGCTCATATTGAATAGAACATGTAGAATGAGTCGACTGCAGTACCATTGCAGCAGCAAATGGTTGGGCTGCCGGTTGCGGAGAAGTTACAGAAGCTCTGTCAGTGTTAAGCAATTCGTCACAAGATATATATAGATATATTCATCCATGAAGAATATCAAATTGATTTCGCATTGGGGTGTTGTCGTTTTTACGACGGGTAATGGTAGTGCATACAGGGCATAGCCAAGTGCGTTTAAGTTCACCAGAATGGCTTGCGTAATAATCTTTTGTCATATTAAGGCATTTATAGTCATACATCCCTCGACAAGAGGTGCAAACTAATAGTGCGCCACGATCTATGTTTTTATTACATGCCACACAATGCATCTTATCAGTTGTTTATTAGTTTTAATAAATAGGAAAAAAAATGCTATATGTAGGTAGAAGCGCAAGCAGCCAGACCAGTTCGTCTGCGAACTTAAGCTTAATCACTGTAGAATTCACAACAAAGGTCGAACGGCCTTAATCTCACAATTCACTAATGACTGCACGTACGATTTTTGTTTTATAAAACTTTGTCCTTACGTTAAATGTTCAAGAATTTAAACTATTTAAGAGTCATTGCCACTAAGTTTATAGTGTAAGCTTTCGGTTGGTATATAAGTCAATTGCAAAACTATTTTTATTTTTAAGCTCTCCGGTTACGTTCCCGATAGCATAACTAAGATCCTCCAAGCCACAGCCAACGCATACGGGAAATGGTTCACCCTTGGAGTCACCATAGACAAAAAACTGACCTCCATTCCCCAAACATGGATGGTGCGTGCCCGCGCCGCCTTTGCGCTCGGTCGCCTCCACTATATCCTGAACGCTCGTAGTAAATTATCCCTTAGAAATAAGGTGACAATTTACACCACATGCATTCGACCTATCATGACCTATGCCAGCCCAGCGTTCGCACACGCTGAATCCAGCTCACTCCGTAAATTCCAAACCCTCCAAACCCGTTTCATGCACAAGGCCACCGGAGCGCCTATCTACATGCGAAATGATCAACTACATTTCCATCTCAACTTGCCGACCATCAGGCAATTTATGAAACAAGCGTTCAAACGCTATCTCGATTCTGCCTTGTCCCACCCTAATCCCCTTGTGGTATCAGCCGTCGATTACCAACCTTCTCGTATCAGTAGTGTACGAGGCACGTTCTGGTCGGTCCAGACGATAAAATCACGTTAGATCACATAAAGAGACTCGCGATGTCTCATTCACTTAACACCCGACCGTTTTATGGCCGAGGATGCCCACCTCGCCGACTTCGTGGAGGCCTATCGCCGCGTCACCTTCCCGTTCAAGTTAGCATTCTCCCTCCCGTCTCTTGCTCGCGGCGGTCCGTGCCGAGCCTGTAGCTTTCAATGTCCTTTAATACATGTTAAATAATACCGATCCAGCTGTCCTCAAAACAATAGCTTGTTATATACCCAGCAACGCCCTAAGCCGAGGTCCGTGTCCCGCAGGGGGCGCCCTTAGCGAAAGTTGCTTAGTTTATAATATTTATCTTAAGCCTTGCTGGAGGCCTCTTTTGGCTTCGCCAGAAAGGACCGGTTAAGCAACCACATTTCCCTGAAATGTATGCGAGAAGCCCAAAAAAATAAAATGTTTAAGCAGTATTACACGAATAAATGAAGAGCACACTAGTAAAGATGTTAACACTTGTTTGCTTGTTTTTTTTATTTGATTATGTTATTGTACTGGGATCGATCTATCATCACTGATAGGACTATTGTAGCCAATAAGCCTGATATCCAATACTCACCACGCTTGGCAGGCGGGTTGGTGAGCGCAGTATGGCTACCGCTTCACAGAAGGGACGCTGCTATCCATCCCTCTGGTTTAGATTCCCTTAGTCGCCTTTTACGACATCCACGGGAGGAGATGGAGTGGTGCTATATTCTTAATTCGGACACTACGCGGACTGTTTTAGTTTAGACACTACTAGTTTCGTTTTTTTATCCATTTGTAAATACAAATGTGTTATGCTAACGTCGAAATAAAACGATACGAGTGCGATAGCTCTTCTTACACTTCTATATCACACGCATCTTACTGCGTTTTGTAGTTCGCGGTTTTTTTAAGCCATGTTTACAAGTTGTCCATCAGGAATCGCCTCAAGCGCAGGTTTAATTACTTGCAGCCTACGTAACAAGCTGGTTTCCTAAAAGATTTGTGGCGACACCTACATCGTCAACATAGCTACAACTTACAACGACATCTACTTGACTATTAAATGCAATTCTCCGATGACGTCAAAGAATCCTAAATCACGCGATTAAAGTATTCGCGCAACGCTACATATATACAGTCGCCCAACATCAACCGTTGGGCGTCGGTCCGCCAGGCCTACCATCCGCCTGGAAGAGCCTTCCTTTTCTACGGAGTAACACCACACCTTGTTCCCCATAGGTTTTACTACATATACTACGGAAGACTGAGGGTCTGAGGGATCTGCCACAATATTCAGCGTTTGTCGACTATGAGAAAGCCTTTGATTCGATCAAAACCTGGGCGGTGCTACAATCTCTGCAGCCACTGCTAACACACTGACTATATTGATACACCCAAGTCGCCCAGAAACGCCACCAAGTCGGTCCGAGTACATGAGCAGCGCACGGGTGCAAAATTCCATTGCAGAGAGGTGTGAGGGGGATGTTCTAGGAAATCCTACTGTTCACCGTTGTAATGGACGGTGCCTTCAAGCTACTAGAGTGGAAAAGATTTTTCATTAACATCAATGGCGAGTATATCAACTCACCTTTGCCAACGACATCGTAGTCATGCCAGAATTTCTGCAAGAGCTCAGCACAATGCTGAACGATCTCAAAAAGAGTTTGCCAACATGTGGGTCTTAAAATTTTATGTAAAAGTCATGTCAAACGCCCATGTCGTACCCATCTCAATATCCGTTGGGAACTCTGTTCTCGAAGTTGTTGAAGAGTATATCTACCTGGGACAAACTGTCAAGTTAGGTAAGTCCATTTTCGAGACAGAGATCAATTGTTGAATCCGACTCGGCTGGGCAGCGTTCGCGAAACTTCGCAATATCTTTTCGTCAATAATACCACAATGCCTCAAGACAAAAACCTTTAACAAGTTTGTGTTACCTGTGATGATATATGTATCGCACAGAGACGTGGTCACTCGCTATGGGCCTCGTAAGAAAGCTCAAGATCACTCAGTGAGCTATGGAGAGAGCATTATGATTGGTATGCCTTATTTTTTTAATACTTTTGTATTACTTCATGTACTCCTGAAAAAGGGTGGAAGGGCAGAGCGGAGGGTCATGCCATACTCCTACCGGTTAAAGCCTCTGGAGTGGTCATCTTCGGTACCGGAGACTGCAGGAACTCGAATAATCTCCATCTAGAGCCACCCATTGGTGCCTTGATCTCGGAGGGGATGACTGTAAAGTGGTCACCAGCGGAGGGAAGGCAATTGTAAAGAGGCCACCTCTCGGGGGGATTGTATAGGATACCCCTTAGTCTCGCTATGCGCTGTGCCTGGCACACGGTGGCATGTGACCACATGCCATCACCGTCATCGCAGCAGTTGTTACACCGGGTCCGTGTCCTCTTTCTCTAAGCGGAATCGGCCCTCTCCCGATCCCGCTCTGCAACCTCCTTTTGGAGCATGACGGTTTTACAGAAGGAGACCATAGCACTCCAATTTTCATGCTCTGCCTGCATAGCTGACAGACACTACTGCTGGCGAGAGAGATCTTACCCGATCCGATCGACCAGGATCAGGGCAGCCCACGCAGGACACTCTCCGAGCGTGTGCTGTGCGGTACCCTGATCGTCTCCACAGTGGTGGCACTGTGCCGTGACCTCTCGTCCTATCCTGTGCAAGTACGCACTGAAACAACAGTGTGGTATGCTGGCTCGGCAGACCTTATTCTGCACTTTACAGTAGGTGGTGCGACAAGTTGAGCGGCAGTATGATTCCTATTGGTCCATAAATGTCGAATTTATTAATAACTTTACTACAGCGCTATCTATCGAATCCTCGTACCGTATGAACCAACCCATCGACAAAACAAATACATCGTGTGAATATGATCTCAATCAATCCAGTCGTTCAGACCTGCATGATAACTAACAGACGCTCTTACGTTTATATATTATAAATAAAGATATAATTATACATATTGGTAAGCTCACAATGCTGTTCTTCTTTTTTAGGAATTTCTGCAATAGATCACAATAAAAACGAAAGAATTGAAACTGATTTTGCGAAATATTCTTTATTTTTAACATTAATTCTGTACACTTATCACTTAAATCTACACCAACACAGCCTGTAGTCCTAGACGAAAATGACAGCCAATGGAAACCGATACTGGTAACCTACAACCTCAAAAAAAGAATAGTCGGTATACGCAATGCTTAAGGAGGGCAGGCGTTTGTTCAGCAGTGGAGGTATTTTCACCGATATGATGATTTGCTATATAACGAAAACAATGCGCTTAACAGCGGTCAACAGTCTACCCTTCTGTTATGATTCTAAAGTTCGCATTCCGATTCGAACGCTACACTAATCCCGCCATAAAAGTGGCAATATCCCAATGGCTCAGGTCTCGTAGTGCCTAACGTGAAGTCTTGAGTTCTAACCACAACCCCTTAGTTTGAGGGGTAAATGAGAATTTTAGTAATGTGCAACACTCTTTGCTAGGAAGGTTTAAAAAAGGACTTGTACTCGTACTAAATATTCACTGGAATATCAATCGATAGACCCACTAAAATGGTAACCATAGACCCACTACTATAGAAGTCATACTTATCTAAATGAACCTTAAGTGTTCATTAAGCCTCTTTTACACCAGAGCATATCGTGATACCCGTATCACTACATTCTATAGCGAGTACCAACATTTTTTACATACAGTTTAATTACAAGTTTAAGTTTAGCGACATGGCCACTCTGAGTTCCAATTCTCGTAATTTTCACTATGACTAAAGGTTGACCGAACCGAGATTAAATTTCGTCAAAACATTTGGTATTCTGCTCCTCCTCAATTTTAGTCCAGTTTCAGTATGATCTTAATTCAATCTCATTTCAGTGTACATTTTGACGTTCATTTAAATTTTAGTACTTGTATCGGTTCAAAATATAAGCAGAATACCGTTTTGAGTTCGATCAATATTTTCGATCTCATCATATTTTTCTTAGATTTGGAGAAAAACCATTTGCGACATTTACCACATTGCTACTAGATCGGAACTATATTTTGAACATTTTTAATTACGAGAATTGGCGTTCAGGTATTCTATCTCCCAACACAGATAATATAATAACTATACTACTCTCGCCTGTCAGCTTTTAACAGAACCGACAATGCACAATGTAATTTATTCTGCTGACTCAAATAATAACGTTGTTTAGTCTGGAAATTAATTTAGTCTTTGAGATTGCCTGTTTTTCACATTGAAAAGGCTTGCGCTAACTGACTCGAAGAGCTATAAGCATGCTTGCCAAGAAAAAAAATAACTCGCGTCTTAAAAATTCCTAGGCTATACTGGTCAGGAAACACTCTGGCAAGGAGTTATGACCTTAGCGGTACGCATGAAAAACGTGGAAGTAAAACGGTTCGTGCGTATTGGTGGAACATCCACCATATAACGGTAATGCAATGCCGTTCGTCTGGTTATCCGAGGATAGAATGGGCTTGGGGGAATTAAATCGTACAATTCCAACGCATACTCCCCGAAATGTATCCAAAAAAATACCGATAAACTTGTAGCTATGTGTCTGCGTTCGAGGTTCTGGAGCCTTGCCTCTTAAACAGCTTTATTTAGAAACATTGCCTTAGTAAATGGTCTTTTTTACATCGCATATTTGCAAAATACTTCTAATATGATAATAATGCTTAGGTATAGTTACTTATCTAGTATCGTTCAAACTTACGTATTCCGAATGAAAATCTAAAAAACTTACGTCACAGCACATAAAATTATCCACATTAATTCGATAATATTCTTACTACATTTCTTGATAGATCCTACACGAATATAAACTTCAGGATACAAAAATGTTTACAAAACTCGTTTAAAAATATACAATATGTAATTAGGATTTGATAAAGACGATAGAGAAGCCTCATTTTTTATAAATCTAATGTTTTGTGAGAATAACTTATCAAGTATATGTAGCATTTCTTCTTTTTGTGTGAAGGCTAACTTTTCTTTCCTATATCAGATTTTTCTTTATCATTCGAAGGAATAAACTGTAATGGAACAGATTTTTTTGCTTCGGCCTCTTTTGCTTCTTTATTGTTTTCTGCTTCGAATGCTTTCTTTCTGTTACTCTTTAGCACTTTTCTGTGATTAGCATAGAAGAATCTGGAATAAAATATAAATGTAGTGTATCTTTCCACTTTCAGTATAACCCATAATCACTGACGTGTCATAACCTGACACTACCAATGACATACGAAGGACATTCGTCTGCGTTTTTAAAAAATCTCTGAATCTCTCTCTAATACAGTAGTCAAGAATAATTCATGTGTTCTGTAACTTTAATTATTAAAGATAACAATTTTTTTTGTAAAAATATCTACTCATTTGTCTTTCGATTTTCAGGAAATAATCTATGCATACACTTTAGAACAGTGGCGTGTTTTTAACCTTGCGAAAGTTATTTACTTGTACGGCGCCAACACCTGTTCGTCTGTGACCATCGTTACAGTCTTGTACTATTTACAGAAGTAATATAGACTAGGATTTGTTCACATTCGATGCCCTTCGATCTAGCCAACCTACTTTCGTTGCGCCTGCCAATACTGCTATGTGTTCTTTTGTTCGAAATAGGTTCTTGATGCAATATTACTTATTTTCGAAGGCGCATACGAATATGCCTGTAAAACCCAGTTAGTTCCATATTTAATTGTTAAAAAATTGTAACAACTATGTTATTTTAAGGTAAGTTTTCTCTTTATGCTAAGGTACATCTAGTTATTAATATAGTTTCTTAGTCTAGGCTTCTGAATTCTATGTATCATGAATTATATCTTGTTTCAAATTTTATGTTTATTTTGATTACTTGCCATTTGACCGATAACTTCTATGTGTAATATATACCTACTATTAACATAAGTTGGTGAATAAATAAATTAATGTCGGTCAAAACTTTAACTTTACTTAACTTTACTGTCGGTGAAAAATACTCCATGAGTGCAATAGATAAATAGCGCTCTGAAAATCTATGTTTTTCAGATAACTGATTGCGCAGGCGAAGTGACGCTATGCCGGAGCAGCAAAGCAAGGAGCTTTAAATATGATGTCGCTAACTAATCACGCTCCCTTACTTGTCTAAGCCGAAGCCCAAGACCTACTACGGGGTGCCTTTAGCTGTGTTGCTAAGTATCGTATTTATAGTTTGGCTAGAGGCACTTATGGATTCGCCAAAATTGTCAAGTTAAGCAGTATTAGTTCCAATGCAGTCTCCGAGAAGTCCAGTAGGAAAAAAATAAGAAGTAACTTACATAAGTATAATAGACGGTGGGATAGCAATAACTGCGCTGGTGAGGAATACGGTTCCAGGCAGCACATGCAGTGTCTTCATGTACATCCACGAGTAGAACGGGTGGAACACCAGCGATGCCAGGGTCTCCGTCAAAGAGAACAAGGAGTTCACTTTTGCTGGAAGTTAAAAGTGAAAATTGCAAAACCATGCTATAGATTTCTCACGTTAAAAGCGGAAAGATTCTCTATTCTGTATTCCACATGTACGAGTACTGTTTCCAGCTGTTATTTACAGAAAGCCCAATAATACTATGTCTGAGCTGGGACTCGAATCCAAAACGTCAAGCTCGAGGGTTTCAGTGTTGAACCTCAACCTCAAAATTAATAAATGTAATCAGCAAATAATTTTAAGATAAAACTAACCAGTTTCCTGTTTTTCCACTAATTTTGATATGATGGAACGCAGTGACGTAAACGTGGTGGCGTTCAGTAGTTCGGCGACAGGCACTGCAATTGTGAATGCAATCAAATTAATACCCGCCATTGAACCGACCATTATTCAAATGCACATTATCATAATAAAACTGGAATATGAAGCGGCAGAGCGACGGCTGGATGGCGCTTGTGTTGGTGGTAATGTAATTTAGTATTCATTTCAATAATAATTGGAAAGGCAGTAGGTATTGATCGTTCATATGCAATTTTGCATAATCAGAAAGGTTTTTCAACAATAGGTGGATTCAGAAATTCGAAATTTCGATGATAATGATGATTTATTACACACTATAAACATAATCGCTTCACTTGTATAAATGTATGTAATAAATTATTAATGTATTTTAATCTTACAATTTAATTTTCATCCACGACCAAATATACGTGAGCACCTTATCAATACATTGACAGAATCATCTCAGCGGTGATTTTTCTATTATTTAATGTGTTCATATATAAATGTACAACAATATATATTATAAATGTAATTATGTACACATATGTATGTATTTAATTATATATTGTTACAATTTTTTTACAAAATTAAATTTATATTGCTAAAAACGTCACATTAATTCGAGTTGCAATAATGTTGTTAATGCACCTATCATATCTTCTTTCTGCATCATCCTAAGGTAGACTGGTAGAAAATGCCTTACATAAAGAATAAATTACATAAATGTCCCATTCACGTAAAAAATTGCAGATGTAGCAAGAACCGATGAAACTATAATATTTTGACATGACTATGACCTGGTGCTGTCACCATCATCATCAGCACATGATTTAAACATAATAATAAAACTTGGCATTAAAATGAGTTTGTATGCAAGTTATATTTTATACACCGTATTAACCGATTCATAACTTAGGACCGATTCTCTTAATTTAAAAATGTTTAAAAACAGAGTTCCGATAAAGTCTCAATGCCGTAAATATCACAAATGGTATTCTCCTAAACTAACAAAATACGTCAAACATGTACGTATACTGTGATGAGTTCGAAAATGGACCGAAAGTTGATCGAAGCCAAAACAGTATTCTGCTAACCTAACATTTTAAACTGACACAGAAACTAAACATGGCAATAAATAAACGTCAACATTGACATTCAAATGAGAATCCAACTGAACTTTAAGAGGAGTAAAATACCAATATTTTGTCAATTCATAATTTTATCTCAGTTCGGTTAACTTTCAGTCATAGTGAAAAGTAATTACGAGAATTAGCCCTCTGACGCCAGATAATAAAATAATAAAAACTTGTTTTTAAAATGAATTTGTATCTACAAGTTATATTTTATACCGTTATTGATCGATAGCCGATACATAACTTTTATCTTATCAGAACATGCTGCCGATGGGACACGGAGGTACCCTGGGTGTCTGGCTAGTACGAATCTACGAGTCTTTGTGTGAGTGCATACTGCTGTATTTTATGTGTCATAATCAGCTCATTACTGTGCCACTGCTGGCCACGGGTTTTCTCACGATGAGAAACGTCAGGCCGTACTCCGTCACGCTAGCGTAGTGTGGCTTGACCGACTAACATTAGTCAATTTACCCTAACTGTATTCTTGGGACCACCCTGTCCAACTGGCGAGCGATCGACACTATGTTTGCGAATGCATGATCTCGAGCAGGCTTCCGTTTCATCAGCCATTGGTCTTTAAGCAGACATGGCCATCCCATCACTGCATCTGCTTGTCGATGGCTTGAGTTCTTTCTCGGATGATATCGTTAGGAATTTTAATCCTTTGAAGAAACCGGACTACAGCTCGCACTACAGCTATAATTTGTAGACAGGTCCATCTGTCCAGGTCTTGTCTCGGCACCGCAGGTTCATATTTATTTGGCAAACTTCGATGAGCTTCCTCATTTGTTCATTGAAGTTTAAAAAATTCAACATTATATTCCTGTTGGCCTCGTCCCCGAAGCTGTGAAGACTGGGACTAATCACACATCGTCTGGTTATTAGTAACTACATCACTAAGTTAACTCGCTTTTCATGTCTTCGTTTGTAGTTCAACGGAATTTCATGCTGAAGAAATGCTAAACTTAAGTGACAGTGGATGGGGCACATTGCTCGTAGAACGGACGGCCTATGGGGCCGAAAAGTTCTCGAGTGGTGACCGCGTACCAGAACTCGCAGCGTGGACAGACCCCCCACGAGATGGACCAACGACCTAGTAAAGGTTGCGGGAATACGCTGGATGCGGGTAGCGCACGACCAGTCATTGTGGCGATCTTTGGAGGAGGCCTATGTTCAGCAGTGGACGTCTTTCGGCTGAGATGATTGTGATAATAATATAATTTAATGATGTTATTTAAATATTTTCTCCATCATCATAATAACACCCGAAGGACGTCCAATGCTGAACAAAGGCTTTCCCTATAGATATCCACAGTAACCGAGTTATATGCCGTCCGCATCCCACGAATCCCAGTGATCCTCATCAGGTCTTCCGTCTATGTCATCAGAGACCGTCCCACGCTGCGTTTTCCAGTGTGCGGGCTCCACTCTCTCTTATATTCTTACCAAGGTACATTTCGATGTCAGTTGTAACAAACGCAGTCCATATGGAGCCGACGAACTTGCTGATAACAGAGATAAGACACAGCAGCGAGTCATCAATCTGCATCCGTTTACTCAGCACCGTTATTGAAAACATCGCACCTGAAAGAAGAAATAGCATTTGATGATTTATGGAAATAATGTAACGGGTGGGGTTTGAACTCGCAACCTTTCGATCAGCAGTCTGCCTTAGCCATTGGCTATGACTGCTTTATATAATGTTTGTGCTGGAAATACCTTTGAGCTAAACATGCTAAGCGTGTGATGTTGTCAGCGTTTCTGTTTTTATAGGTTGATTCTTGTATTCTGCTACAAAAATCAGCCTAATTCGGCACAATGCTAGAAAATATCTTGTAGTTGCGTCAATACATTCCCCGCTTCAGTCTACCCCAGATGGAATAATGGCGCAAACAGGGATTCTGTTGAAAACTGGATGATGCTACTCTTCTAAACAAAATTTCTCGCAGCCTCTTAAAGCATCCTCACATAATAGAAATTAACACCATTTCGCTATGAACAACGCCTACAACTCGGTCCTGACACCCATCGACCGCCAACGTGGCATGCTCGCTTCGATCACTCGGCTCTTGCTGTGTATTGACCACTGTTCAATTATAACATTTTTGATTTATTTTTATTAAACGGTGTCCCAGGTAT
Source organism: Diloba caeruleocephala (assembly GCA_947459985.1). Lineage (NCBI taxonomy): Eukaryota > Metazoa > Arthropoda > Insecta > Lepidoptera > Noctuidae > Diloba > Diloba caeruleocephala. Next base: position 6,017,750 of record OX381610.1, read on the forward strand.
AGTTTACAGAAATAAGTCTCACGTGTACAAACACCCAGAACCAAAACAACTCGCTATAGATCATACAAATATTAGTTCCATACTCAAAATAGACAGATATTTAAGCCTGGATATGCAAAATTGACGTTCTGGAGAAATGCCCTTTAACATATTCCGTATCCATACTACCAACTGAAAAGCAAACATTATTATACAAACTTTCTACAAAGACTCTTCTACAGATTTTTCACTACTCTTTTTTTTACTTTCTACGACGACGAAGAACTGTCATTACCTCTAATGTAGAAATTTTGAAAGCCTTCTTTCAAATCTTTCAACGTTGCACGAAGTTTATGAGATTAAGTCCCTTTGAAAAATCAGGGACGGTAGCTGGCACTCCTGGCCTCTCATTAAAGGGAAAATGTGTATCATCACGGTTATATACATTTGAATGGTAAGCAGTAATTTGAATACCTGTAGCCGTGTCTAATGTTATTAGGGGAAAATGTACCTTAGTTCAATATTTCGTCGAATGTCTGTCTTAAGTATTTTTGTTTGGTTTTTTGTGGCAACACTGTTGTTTTATTGTTATTTGGTAATGAAGAATTAAGAACAATAAAATAATTACCGGTATAAAGTCTACATAACCAGCAGCCTCGCGTTTTGCTGACTATCTCACAGTCAGTGTCCTGCCCAACCTCATTCGGCTGGATATCACTAATTCATATGATTGACAGGTGATTGCAACCTTGCCGCCAAACCACAATTTTTGAGAGGTGTTAAGGTTAGCGCTTTTGTCCAACTTTCTGAATGTACTGATTACCAAATGCCAATGCCAAGCTGTTTCGGTTACGGAGGGTAGAAGAACCGGCAAACATCTTGAGCAAAAAGCGGCGTAGTAGGGTAAAATCGGAAAATACAAAGACACCGTACGTAAATAGGTATGTATATCAAGCCCTGACAGAATAACTAAAATCCTCCAATATGAGAGCAAACGCCCTGAGCGCTTAGTAAAAAAAAATGGTGGATGTAAGTTAATCCTATTATACCTCTATATATATCATCCTCTTTTGCAGAAGTGATGAGGCACTTACTCGCTTCAGACAATCTCCATGTTCGGCCAGCTCATTCCTTGGGAACCGCACGCCGAATACGTAACTGTCACTCTCGACCGCCAATTGACCTTCCAAGAGCATATAAAGACCGAGCGGAATCGTACCGTCTCGGTTCTCGGTCGTCTTCATTGCCTTCTAAATGTTCTTTTAAATTATCTCTTAGCAATAGGTAGCAAATTTACGTCACATACGGCTTAATACCTATACCAGCGTTGTGTACACACGCGAGCTCCTATCCACTCAGCATTTTGCGAACACTCCAATTTTATTGCGCAATTATACGCAAGACTACGGGAGCTCCCTGGTATCTTCAAAATAAACAACATCATATCGATTAGAACTTGTTGAACATCGATCAGTTGATGAAACAAACGTCGAAAAGCTTTCTCATCTATGATCAGCTACATACAGGTTGTCCAGTAAATAGCACGACATACTGCAGGGGGTGAGAGCTTGGGTCAATACCTACCAAAAAAACAAAACATATGTTCAGCAAAATCTTACGGATTTACAGTAGTACAAAATTTTCCGTAATATCGAAAAATCTCTACCTTTACACAGATTTTTAGGCATAATGAAAAATTTATTTTCTAGTTTTTTTTACTTCAAATTATTTATGAATAGTTACTTTACTCATTGTTCTCAATGTCTGTGTCTTTATTCTATTAAAAACTATAATGTATTCAAGATATACAATTTTTATTAAAATTTTCACAGTACAATTTTCTTATCGCTTAACTTTGTACTACTGTAAATCCGTAAGATTTTGCTGAACATATATTGTGTTTTTTTGGTAGGTATTGACCCAAGCTCTCACGCCCTGCAGTATGTCGTGCTATTTACAGGACACCCTGTATATAGCGATATATTCACATGTGTATGTCTATTTACGTATATTCATACATACATGTTCGTATATTCTGGTTAGCTTGTTACTAAGACTTCAAAATGTTTGCCGATATCTGTAAATCTGTAAAAGAACGGACCCTCATCCAACACTACAATATGACTACGTTGTTTTGACACTGATCGATCGATGAGCATAGTATAGTAGCCAGCCTATCTTGAGCGCTGACCTTCCCTGCTTTACCTGTGGAGATTTGGTTATTTGACTCGGTTCGTGGGTATGCAACTGTACATAGCGATCCCCATCCATTTGTGGCATCAACATACAGGCCCCGTCAGAAAACCAGCGCTGCAGCAGAAATGGTTGCAGCATATGAGAGATAGGGACCTTTTTTGGCCTCGTACAGCACTACTGTAGTCAAAACTATTATATTGTTAATAATAAGTTTCATTATCATTTTGTTCGAGTCCAAAATGAAACATTTTCTTTCTTCTTTCTTTCTTTCACTCATTCACTGAGCACTTGAAATCCTGTCCGGGCTAATAATTAACCAGCCGTCTAAATCTGTAACTCGCAGTCCCAGAAGCTTACGCCGTACGAAACTCATCATAAATTGCTACTCCATACATCATCACGTATTCTGTGATGGCATGGTACTTTCCCGGTTGAGCCAGCCTATTAACAAGCTCTAGTCAATGACTACAACTAGGCTCTCTCACGCATAAATATTCATAATTAAATCCAGTCGTCGAAAGATATTTACTATATTTTTTTTTACATACGGCGCAATGATTTCTATTGCTTTGTCACAATGATAGCAATTACAATCACGATTGGAAGATTGTTACGTAATACTCTATGGATCTAAGGGTCTGTTCAGACGTGCCACAACCCACCACACTGGTGGCCGGGCAGTGGCTAGTGTCAATGGTGTGACTTCAGCTAGTTAAATTGATGTGTGGTAATACCAAGAAACCTACGCAAAGAGGAGCGGAGGAGGCCCTAAGGAACAGATCGCATTTCTACATTTATGGCCAGCAAATTAAAAGAATTAAAAAGTTAATGTGGAAAAAAGACTATTCATAATATCCTCTGCATATTAAACTACAAATAATATATATACAGCGGCCCGGAACTTTTATAAACCAATAGGTTTATAACTTACCAAATGAATGCAGTATTATGGAGTAGCTGAGATAGACACTAAACTTGACCATGTCCCAGCTCAAACGATTCCTCACGAACAAGTAGAAAACAGTGTGTTCCGCTGTAATATAAAACATGTTTTTTGTATTTAGAATAGCTGTAGAGCATTTTGATTACATTTTTTTTTTCTATATTCCATCATGGCAACAATTGCAGTCTTTTCCATTTTACATCTGCATTGTAAGAAATGGTAGTATCAAATCTGAATTTAACTCACAGATATAAATGATATACATTTTTTTATCCATAGGTTTATTTATACAATATAGATATACGAGTACATATTTTCATGTTATAGCTATGCCGTGTGGTGCCGGCTACGAATAGCACCAACCCATCTCATCCCGTGGGTGTCGTAAAAGGCGACTAAGGGATTAACCGGAGGATGGACAGTAGCGGCCTTCGAATACATTAACAACTCAACTGCGATCACCAACCCGCCTGCCAAGCGTGGCGATTATGGCAAAACCCCTCAATGAGCACACAACACACCGATATCGGTCGTTGTGATGATCTTTGAGGGAGGCCTGTGTTCAGCAGTGGACTTCATTCGGCCGAAATGATGAAATGATGATGCTATAACTATATCCTTAATTCTTTCGAAAACATTTCGAATTCTTTACAGTTTTTATACTCACAGAGTCGGTCTACCCGTGAGACCGACTCTGTGAGAAAGAATGTCATATTGCCTCACCCATTTAATTCCACAATTGTGTCGTCACTCGAACTTTTAAAGTGGAATTTAGTATTTGGCCGTAAGAGGTTTCTGTCTCACCCATATTGGTTATGTCCTAACTATCATGTTTTTATAATGAATTTAGTAGTCATTATCGTTATGTCAGCCAAAAACAGTCCACTGCTGAACAAAAGCCTCCCGGGACCATAAGACCACCAGTTAAATGACGGCGTTCATTTTGGGGGAATTAGCCAGTCCTCTTCACACTAGCAGGCGAGTTGGTGTGCGCAGAATGACTGCTGCTTTTCAGCAACGAAGCTGCTGCTGCCCATCCCTCTGATTTAGATTCCCTTGGTCGCCTTTTACGACATCCACGGGAGAAGACGGAGTGGTGCTATACTCTGACCCAGACACCATACGGATCTGCATGTTCACGGATGCATTTACTGCACGTATTAAATTTTAGTATGACCATATTTCAAAACGCAACAGTAAAATAGTTTCGTCTGTCAATCAGGTTTTACATATACGATTCGCATAAATATCAACAAATAAATTTAGGTATGAAACTAAATGAAATATTGTATAACCTCTCAAATGGCTAAATCCGCGGTTGGCGAAACACAATAGATTTTTAAATGTGTCTGGTATTGTGCCCATTAATGAGTTAATCAAAATAGGTTTAAATTAGTATTGTTTAAAGGTCAATATCATTTAAGAAAGCCCCTAGAAACGCCCACACTTCACCTAAATAAATTATTTAAGTGAAGCGTGGGCGGCGCGTACCACCGTAACCAGTAGGTTATCGTCAGCTTATGTATTCCTGAAACTATGTTAATTGCTTTTCTTCAATCAGCTGATTAACTATTAATACTGATTACTATGGAAGGAAAAAATACATTCTTCTCCGCATTTGTTTTGTTTAGTTGGTGGCCAACACTGTGTCTGAGTTGTTTAAGCCACACAAAGTCCTTGGATATTGGACTGGACTGGGACTGAGGATTTTACGTGCCCTCGAAGCACAGTTCTCAAAGCTCATTTCAAATACCACTAAGCGGTGACCCATCCATAGGCTAACTGCGCCAACCATTGATTAACCTCACCGATAATTTACCGATCACTGAGTGCAACAGGCTGTGAGTGCGTCTAGATCAGGGATTCCCAAAGTGTTTCCTAGGGGTCGACATAAACGAAAACTGATCTTGAGGGACGTTGAGGTCTAAAATCAACCCGTATTATTTAACACAACTTCTTATTTGAAACTTTTAAGATACTGTATAAGTGGTGTTACGTAAACCAACATGTTTTAAGAATTACTAATATTTTAGTAGAAATAGAAGGATTAGGAATTGATAAGTATTTTGTATCAATAGGAAAAACCCTAGAGATAGGATTTTTAAATTAATTTGGCTATCAGCGGTGTCAGTACATTTTGGCAAAATAAAACTTCTTTTTGCCGAAAATAGTTTGGAAATCCCTGCTGTAGCTAGTAGAAAATACATTAAAAGTTACAAACCATTTACTGAATTTCATCTAACCCAAAATATAATTATAACTAACAGTTGAACTTACATGAAGTAGGTCCGTATAGAAGAAACACCATGATCAAAGTCAGAATGACTTTGAGCTTCCTGTTTGAAGGCCGCGGTCGGAACGCTACTGATACCGTGTCCACTACGTGGGATACGTTGAAGAACGATACCTTAGAACTGTCCGTTCTATCTATCTGTAAACAAAAAGGTTTGGAGATTTATTATCAGTAATCCTGGAAATAAAATATAATTCCCGGCAAAGATTTCATCATCTGATACGGCATTTATACGCCCACTGCTGAACAAAAGCCTCGCCCATAAATTTCTACAATTGGATCGTCATTTGGGGTGGTATTTAGCAATACTCACCACGCTTGGCAGGCGGGTTAGTGAGCGCAGGAATGGCTACTGTCCCCAGAAACGACACTGCTGCCCTCTGGCTTAGGTCACTCAGTCACCTTTTACTACATCCACGGAGGAGGCGGATTTCGTCGGTGTGTCAGACATTATTGATATGGCCTGCGATGATGATATCAATCAAGGAGTTGATATTCATATCGGCCATTTATACTATACGTCCACTGCTGATCAAAGGCCTCCCCCATAGATTTTCACAACTGTGTCATCATTTTGGGGGGTGTTTGCCAATACTCACCACGCTTGGCAGGCGGGTTGGTGAGCGCAGTATGGCTACCGTTTCACAGAAGGGACGCTGCTGCCCATCCCACTGGTTTAGATTCCCTTATTCGCCTTTCACGACATCCACGGGAGGAGATGGAGTGGTGCTATATTCTTAATCCGGACACCACACGGAATAGGAGTTGATATAGATATCAAATAAAAAAGGTTATTATTTATTTATTAATTTTGGATACTTTGATCTCATCATTTTTGACACTGCAAATAGTAGATTGTAATCTACACAGGCAAATACTTTACTCAGGTCAAGAAACGTGTACAATTAGGTATTACTTCCAATGTATGTAATACCAGGTTTCTATTGTTATCAAATGTAGCTATAAACACAACTTTACCATATGTTTTGAAAAGTCTTTAACCGTTTGGTATGCACAACATTATTTTACGATTATATTGATGTAATTCTGCATTCATTAATAAATTTATTTACATTCCTATTTCTTTGTAATTCTAGTAACGGGGAAACAGATTCCAGATTAGTAAATACTATTCATCATTTATATAATTAAATAAAATAAAATATAATTAAATTAAATTAAATTAAAAGCTAAAAGGCGGGTTAGATGCCCTGTTCCCAAAGTCAAAACCACATTTGCACAACGGCACTACAATTTTATTGCTCCGCGAACCTACAACAAAATCCCTACCCACAATACAAACATCAGACAATTAAGTATATATAATTTTAAAAAGCTTGTACTGAAATGGTTATTAAATCTGGACTATGACCAAACTGAAAACCTTTTAAGAGTAACTTATTAACAAGGCGATTATATACACATACCCACGCTTACAACTTTCACACCCCTGCCAAACATACACACACAAACATACACATGCACACATTCATACACATGCATAAATACATAAATTATACATATTCACAAAAATCCATTCGATAAGGATTTGATGCAACACAAACAGCCTGGCTTTATTTCTTAACATTTAATTAACTACTATAATCTACTTGCTTCGTTTTATTTTATTTATGGCATTTATTGTGATTTTTATGATGTACTTGCTTGTATGTACTTACCGAATATCTAGCTTAATTTATGTACTAGGGAAGGCACTGTCTTCTGGGATACAGGGTCCAACCTAGTCCAGGAGGCAGAGCTCATTTGTTTTGTAACATATTTGGTCGCTAATCAAAACTTTTATTATTTATTTCCTTTATTTACTTAACTAACATATTAATTACATTTTTAAATATATATATATAAAGCAAAAACAAAAACACATACATTTAAAAATATAAAAAATAGTGACCAACCGGCAACGGGCACAGGGTCCAAGCTACCGGTGGTTAGGGCTCCAGAGAAAGGAACCTCCTCACTATGCGTGCCGTGTCAAGGAGAACTGCTTTCTGTAGCAAGCCCTTGATCCAACCACCTAACGAGAGCCTCTTTAGATGTTGGTCGAGGCTCTTGGCTATGAGGCCATTGGCTGTAACAACTATCGGCACAATAATTGCAGAGTCTACATCCCACATGTCGACAATCTCGTGTGCCAAGTCAAGATACTTAATCTGTTTATCTTTCTCGGCTTTCACGAGATTCTCGTCATGCGGGATAGTAACATCAACAATAATTGTGCGGCGCTCTAATCGATCTATCACCACTATATCAGGCTTATTGGCCACAATAGTCCTATCAGTGATGATAGATCGATCCCAGTACAACGTGACATGACCATTTTCAAGAACTGGGTCGGGCACATACCTGTAATACGGTACCTCAGATTCCACAAGGTTGTATTTTAGAGCAAGTTGCTGATGGATGATCCTGGCCACTTGGTTATGCCTGTGCAAGTATTCGCCGTTAGCAAGACGAGAACAACCAGAAATTATATGTCTAAGTGATTCACCAGGACAGTGACATGCCCGACAGATGTCAACGGTGCCATCCTTAACAATATATTATTTATTATTATTATTAATTGTTTAATGCGCAACATCAAATGACACCTAAACGGAGCGAGAGAGGCTCCTATGGGCACGTAGTCGTTGGGCCAGCTTCGTTGTTTACATGCATGTATCGACATACATATGTAGAAATATATAACATATATATATATTTCTTTTCTTTTTCGAAAAACGTTCCTTGTGCGTAGCACAGCGCAAAGCAAGGCTTGGGGGATCCTTTACGATCCTCCCCGAGAAGTGCCTGGGGGGGCGACCTTTTTACAGTCGCCTTCCCTCCGCTAGAGGGAGTGACCGCTTTACAGTCATCCCTTCCAAGATGTGCCTAAAGGCGTGGCATCAATGGGCGGCTCTAGTGTGATCTTACGAGGACCTGGAGCCCCCCTTCTGTGCCGAAGATGACCAGTGGTTTTAGCCGGTAGGAGTCCGGCATACCCCTTCGCCCTTCCCCGGGTTTCCATGTACAATTTCCACTGGACATCAATAAAAAAAAGAGTAGATGTTCCTCCTGTGTGTGGAATTTTACGTCTGTAACCCGGAACAACTACCTACAGATCATACAAACATCTGTTTCGTGCGGAAATCGAACCCGCGACCCGGAGCGCAGCAGCCGACTGTATCAGCCACTGCACCAACCATTTGTCCATTCCGTTTGGTGTCGGACAATTAGTATTTAACTCTATCTCCTCCCGTAGATGTTGTGAAAGGCGACTTAGGGACTCTAAACCAGAGGCATGGGCAGTAGCGTCCCTTCTGTAGAACAGCAGCCATTATGTGGTCATCAACCCGCCTACGTTAAAAGTACTGCCAAATTCCCCCCAAAATGACAGCACAATTCTGGACCTCCATTGGGGAGGCCTTTGTTCAACAGTTTTTGACTGATATCATATATAGGGCCTATAGAGAATGTTTTCCTCCCATAAACGTAATGAGAGTCGTCTACAAGATATTAGATAGATTTAAGTAGTTTATATTTACGTCCGTAGTCAATTGGCAGTATCCCGTCATTTACTATGCCTTAGGTCACGGCGACACTTTATTTTGATGACATCGTCATTTCCTCGTTCCACTTTTAACAATAAAATATTATACCTACTAATATTATTTCATCGATATAACTATGATTATGTAGGTATATTTTGATGTGATGTTTAAGCATATAAGTATTTTAGGGTCACTTTTTTTTTCACCGCCGTGGTAATCCTCGTGAAGTTCCTCAGCCCCGGGGAATGCGGAAGGGCGTGCCTGCCACATTTATAACACAACTGCGATTGCCAGCCCATCTGCCAAGCGTGGCGGTTATGGCAAAATCCCCCAATGAGCATACAACATAAACCCATACCGGTCATTGTGACAATTTTTGGCGGAGGCCTCTGTCCAGCAGTGGACGTTTTTTGGTAGAAATGATGTGCCTGTCAACTGGGTGGTCAGCATTAGCACCGAAGGAGGCTCCGTAATCGTAAAAGTTTCAGAGTAAATGCCTCATCTTAAACAACGTAAAAAATATAATTTCAAATTGTAGTCAAAGATTGTTGTCAGACAAGACAGTTGTCAGGGCTTGATTTATTACTTTCATTCCGAAATAATCCTTTGTCGGTAAGTATTAAGTCCGTGAACCCAAATATGACGTTAAATGTAAGACACAGCTGATGATAACCCTATGTCAGTGTATTCTTTATGAAACGTTTGAACATCTATAACTCTGTAACTATTGAATTTTTGGGGAAAGTCGTACAATAAAATTTGCTGTGTAATACTATGGGTTGTAATACCCATAGTATTACACCCTTTCGGCTTAGTTCACCCTTTCCGACTAACCCGCTATATGTATCAAAAAGTATTATCATTATAATATCCTGAGCACGCTACTCATCCGAGTATGTTACATAATCTACAATGAACACAATATCTCAAACAGGCTATCACTAATATGAATAAGCATCGTTCAATTATTTAAAACGATAATTTATCTCTTGTATGTACAAAATGCTCCACATTACCCAACACTGTTGTAGAGGCTTATGTATACATAGGTATCAGAAGATTGCGATAATATGTATTTAAGAGCCGTGCTAGTGGAAATCAGTATATATGCATTTAAGCGGAGAGTTCGTGAATACTTTTTAACAAAACATTAGCAGAATTATCTTAACACCTTTTCAAAGACTTATAATATAATGATGTATGTGTTTATATATTTATTTCTAATAGATATGTATGTATGTATATTATTATTAATAAATTTAGTTTTGTTTAATGTAACATTTGTTACATTTCATGTTTGTTTTAAACATATTGCACCTGCCATGTTATCTCTAGATCACTCTATGCTTGACTGGTAAAGAATGCTTACTGCATTATGTCCGCCTATGTACTGTTGCAGCATAAAGTTTAAATAACTAAAATAAAAATAAATAATGCCTACATCAAATATGTTTTGCTTTCTTCACTTAAAGATCTATATATGTATCAGCCCGTAATCATGTAGAGCATAAACTTCCTTATCGACCTATCCTGAGAAAAATAAGCATAATAACAACGTTTGATAAATTGATTTCAATTAGCAGTATATTGTTGTCATCGGTGCCGTTATATTGATACTGTTAACGTTATCAAGCCGGTTTTTTGTTGATTTCCTCGTAAGATCACACTAGAGCTGCCCATTTGTACCAGGCAAATCTCGGAAGGAATGACAGTAAAGCGGTCTACCCGTCTAGTGTAGAGGAGGAAACTGTAAAAACGCCAGGCAGGTGTGACGTAAGACTCTCCCGGCATACGGCAGTGTACTGGTGGTCGGAGGAGACTGTGCGGCTACGCACGGTCTGCCTGGCATCCCGAAGCCAGTACACCAGAGGCGACGCTGGCGAAGTGCTACAGCCAGAGAGACTGCCGTCTACGATGACGCTTCATAGCGCCATCCGTAAGGCGAATGCTCGGTCCTGGAGAGAGCTCCTAGAGGAACAGAGGTCAGTGGAGGAGACCCTACCGTATAGTAGTGGGCAATTTATGCCCGTGGGGCACGCATTTTCTGGAAGGAGTGCTCTCTACGCTATTTCCGGTAGTCCGGCGGGCTGATCACGTAAGTCGCAGACGCTTTGCGACAGGCGTAAATCGCGCAGACGCTGCTGTCAAACGTCATTTTGGTATTACGTATGTGCTGCAAGCAATTAAGCTTGTGAAGATCGCTGACGCACAGTCTGTTGGACGATCAATGAACTAAAAATTGCATCCTCGGCTTTCAATTTTTCAAGCTCTTTTCCACTGGGAATCCTTAAATGCGCGATAGCTGCTGTCGCGTCGTCTACCACCACCATCCATGGTTAGCTAAACCTAATTTCCTACCAAAGGAAATAACTTCAGAGTACATTTCATTTAAGTCTCCCCTAGCTAGGAGAACAGTCTCACCGAGACTAGCCAAATATGGCAACTATAGTGTAGATTTTTACATATCAATAAATCACATATTTTCAAAAACACATTACCCATCTTTACCGTTATCGTAATCGGGTCAAACAAATACAGACAGGCAATTGACTCGTGAAGTCTATAGAATTAATCTTCCCTCGCATGTGATTTCAATATTTACTGCAATGTGAAAGTTATCATATTATTATGCTAAATACATAATCACATTGTTTTATGTAAATAGATTCCTATCAAGCAAATAACATCATAAAAAGATATGGCATGCAATTATAACATAACATAATATAACACGAGCTTGTTATAAATTACAATCTGATTATAGCCCCTGCACCATTGACTTGCTCGTGAGTTATTATTATTCTTAATTAAGATGGCCGAGTGGTGTGCGGAGTAATAATATAGCACCACTCTATCTCCACCCGTGGATATCGTAAAAGGCATAAGAGACTGTAAACCAGAGGGATGGGCAGCAGCGTTCCTTCTGTGGAATAGTCGGCAATCCGCAATCACCAACCCACCTTACAAGCGTGGTGAGTGCTGGCAAATTCCCCCCAATGTGACAATCATGGTATTTCATCTATGAGGCCTTTGTTTAGCAGTAGTCGCCTTGTGATATGATGTCCGGTTGATATGATGATGCTGATTATCATTATCTACATGTCCCTTATTCACAGGTTGATAGCCTCTGCAAATAGGAACCCGGTCTTTTGATAGGCTCACGCGGGAACTTCATTAGGTCAAACACGCAGAGGCCCTTTAGAGAATTTTAACCTAGAATTTAATGGGACATTAGTGTCCCAGTTAGCTGGAGACTCTCAATTCCCAGTGGTGTAGGAGTAATCTGGGCCTTCGAAGGAGCTTTGAAATAATCCTCAACAAAATATGTTTTCTTTTTTAATTCTGGTTCTATTGATAGCCATTTCGTCGTAGAAATATATTTATTTATTAGTTATTACTGAACATAATATTAATACACTTAAATAAATAAAACAACTTAAATACACAAAAAACGTAGGGCTCCATTTGGTGGAATTAAAATAACCGGCATATGTACTTACACATATACGCGCGTTAGAAGATACACTTCTTTTGACAACGAATTTTTTTTTATTCCTCCTGCACATCATTAGCATATTTAAGTAGTAGTAAAAACGTTAAAATGGTCGAGGATACAATTAATAAATGAATAAAGAACAATTAATGAAATTAAAAACATATTTACTTTTATAAAGTTAAATTAAAAGTATTAAAATATTTATAGTCATAATAACAAATAAAATATATTTAAAAATCTGTTAATAAATATGCAATTGGAATTATATTTGGAGGTCAACTTCATACTGCTGGATTTTAACATAACGGTATGAGCACGCAACACCCGGTAAAATAAGCATAACTTCCAAAATACGTGCGGTATCCAGAAAAATTTACCCCTTTCTGCATACATACGCAACTTAATAGAGGCTTCTATTAAGTTGCGTAACTAGAACCTCGTGAGTTGATATTGACCTTTCACGCATCGATATTTATAAACCCTTTTGCGGATTCAAAACTTCGCAAGGAGAAAATATTTGGAGCACAGATAATTTGGAATATCAGACCAACACACAGACGCCTTTATAGAAATATAATCTAAAAATATAATGTAGCACAAACTTTTATTTTTTTATTGATTGAGTGGAAATTCTACATGGAACTTCCTTCACCCTGGGGAAGGGCTAAGGGGTATGCCGGACTCCTACCGGCTAAAACCACTGAAGCGGTCATCTTCGGCACCGAAGGGGGCTCCAGGTCCTAGTAAGATCACACTAGAGCCGCCCATTGGTGCCACGCCTTTAGGCACATCATGGAGAGGGTGACTGTAAAGCGGTCACCCCCTCTAGCGGAGGGAAGGCAACTGTAAAAAAGGTCGCCCCCCAGGCACTTCTCGGGGAGGATTGTAAAGGATCCTCCCAAGCCTCGCTTTGCGCTGTGCTACGCACACGGCGGCAAGTGGCCACGTGCGCGCCACCGTCTTCCCGGGGGTCGCTCGGTGTGAGCACGCAGACTCCCCAATCTGCGCACCCGAGACCCCCGAGATGTAGCACTAACCTAGAAATGGAATCTAAACAATAACTAATCTACTTTTATTGGAGCTAATTGGGAAATCTTAACATTGGTACGGTCTTAATTATCTAATCTAAGATTAATATTTATCTGCTTAATTTGGTTATACGATGTTAACGCGGGTGTCATAAAGGCAACTATGAGATTAGCCGTATTATGGGCAGCAGCGTTCTTCGAGTACATTACTCAACTGCGATAGCCAACCCACCTGCCAAGCGTGGCGCTTATGGCCTAACCCACGCATGAGCGCACTGTATTGTGCGCTCATTGAAACCTGTCGTTGTGGCGATATGTGAGGTAGACCTCAGTCCAGTAGTGAACTTTATTCGGCTGAAACGTCGAGGTCTCTAATTGCAAGGGTTCGGTGCCAGATATTCGCCGCCAAGCAGTAGTGTTGCATCATATATTGCTGTTATTTAAGCAGAATTGTAGCTAGTGAAATTACTAGTCATGGTGAGCACTTCACGTGCTCGTTGCTCTTCTCGCCAGTACGCATATAAAAAAAAACATGAATTGGATTGAGTATAATGACAACTCAGATTTATTCAGAAAATAAAGTAAGAAGAAATAGTGCGTGCAAAATGTTCATACTTATAATGTTTTATGTATGCAGATAATTGCCGATCTATGGGTGTATTGTGATTCCGTGTAGTATCCGGATCTAAATATAGCACTACTTCACGGATATCGATGGAATTGGATGATTTAAAAGGCGACTTAGGGGTTCTAAGCGAGAGGGAAGGGAACAATAGCCATATTGTGTTAAGCCATGTATGACTCGACGTGCCAAGAGAGATCTCGCTCACGTAACGAATCTGCCTATCGTACAGACAGGCCACTATGATGCCCTGCGGGTAGAGGGGGCACAGGTGATGGACTAGTTCTAAAACTAATTACACCCCACGGGATGGATTTTCAACTGTAGGCGTTGACGGCCCACGCCACACCACCCCGTTGCGCCGACAGCGAGTGGATGTGAAGAATCGCGTCAGGTGCTCAACGTGTTGCGGTTGCGGTTGCGGAATCGGAATCGGTGTAGGATGCGGTGGCGGATTCGGTATCGGAAGCGGATGCGGATGCGGTAGCGGTATCGGTATTGGATGCTGATGCGGATGCAGATGGGGATGCTGATGCGGATGCGGATGCGGTGTCGGAATCGGTATCAGTCTCGGTATCAGTAGCGGATGCGGAAGCGGAATCGGATGTGGAAGTGGATTTGGTTGGAGTTGGATTTTAAGTCTAATTGCGAGTCAGCTCTCAGTCGTAAAATGTCATTTTCATACAGAATGGCGGAACTGGAGAGTAGTAGTAGTAGGAGTAGTAGTAGACGTTTTTTTAAGGATGGCTTTGCTTAGCAAGAAAAGAAGGAACTCGCATTGATCACCACGCCTGCTCATTGCTACTAGTTCAAGTTCAATGGCTAGGACAAGCAAATTGCCTGTTTAAATTACACACATTGTGATAGCTGGGTACTGGGACATGTAACTACAGATATCCGTCACTGAATACATCAAAGATCTATTGATTAGTCAACTATATTAGCTAGTAGAACTGATGGCCGTTGGGCCAAAATGCTTCTCGAGTGGAGACCGCGCACTGAAAAACGCGGCGTGGGACGACCTCCAACGTCATGGAGAGAGGACCTAGCTGGAAGTTGTTGGATGCGGACAGCATATTACCGGCCGTCGTGGAAATCTATGACGGAGGCCTTTCATTGCCAGTGGACGTCCATCAGCTGATATGATGTTGATGTTGAAATTCGCCAAAAATAACAAAACAAACTACAATACACTTATACCGCTTTGGTGGCATTCAGCATCATATGCGGAGGATATTCAGTAGAAGATACTGCTGCGGTCACACTCTGGGATATTTTGACGAACGGTCAGAATCCTCACTCGAGCGGTAGCGACCGTCTTTCTCGAGCGTCGAGCTTTCGTCCCTACCATTCACGCTCGGCTAACTTCTTCAAAATCAGGGATGCAGAAGCATTCAATATTTACGTGCCCTCTATCCTTAAAAACTGTTTAATGCGGTCATGACATGCCAATGAGCAGTCTAAGAATATTAGTTGCAAAAAATGTAAATACAATTACATCAACATAATTTATTATTAACAAACGTTAACACACATAGATACATTTTATACAGCAATTTAAAATAAATACTTCGACTTAAAAATAATTCAATGACAGTCAAATTTTATCGACAACTTCAAACAATTTTATTTTTATTTTGTACGAATGGCAAAAACGAGTGTTAAGCACGGTCGCCTAGGGAAATAAATAATCTATACAAATAAATAAAATTTATGTGTCTGTTTTTTATGTAACAATAACAGCTTTTAACTATATGCATATGCAAGTATATACGGTATTTATAACTTTTTTTGTCTTTCTGTTTGTTCCACCTAATCTCTGCAACGGCTTGACCGATTTTGACAGGACTAACTGCCAAGTATCTGATATTATAAGGAGCAATTTAGGCTAAATTTATTTTAGAAAAATAAGAATGGCCCCGCGCAAAAAAAATCCTATGAAATCGAATATATATACTCTATGTCAACTGTCTATGCCGAAGTACTCTAATTATTTATAAATAATATCAGATTTCTTTTAAATTAAACGGTGGGTAAAATCGTGAGGCCCAGCTAGTAAATAATCAATCTTGGAACCCGCAACTAAATGAATCCCTAAATAAAAAGGGGAGTAGGGAAAAAGATACGTTCCACTTCCCACCGAAGCCAGCGGAAGACAGCAAAGAACTATAGGCCATAGACGCAAATTTAGTCCAGTTGCGAAACTCCGCAGGGACAAAAATGTATTTTTTTCTTCATATATTTAATTATGGGTCCTATGTTGTGCGCTATTTCAATAGTATATGTGTAACAAGAACCCTTAAACGTACGATAATTCGTCCTATTCCTGTATTGTGGTCAATCATTGTTATGCACTCAATTTTCTATCACGTGCCGCTTATGCCATATATGTTCTGGAACCATAATGACCCGAAGTAGGCTGTACCGACTCTTTTGCTAGCATAAATACTACTACACTACTGCCAAGAGGGAGGGAACTTGCACCAAGTAATGACCAAGGCTCATCGCTCATTATCCAGCGCTTTTCGATGCCAAACAACGCTCTTTGATGCCAATCAACGCTCTTCGATGCCAATCAACGCTCATTAAAATAAACTAAAACGTGTGTACACTTAGAACATTTAATTTAATCGTTATCATCACCTAAATTATTATACACAAAGGTAAGAAACATGTCCGTATAAATAGAGATTTCCGTTATCTTAATTCTGATTAAGATACCACCATTCACAGCTATACCTTAATCTTTTTAATACTTTGTGATAGTGTTGACTATGTACCTATACTAATGGTAATATTTAAACAAGGGCTAAAATAAAGGAATTTATTTGTTATTACTCCCGCTAATGGTGTGTAACTCAACTCTGGGAAACTAACCAATTGGCATCGTTAACTTTAATGATTATAACTAATTTTGAAATTGAATTTGGAATTAAACAGAATTAGATTTTTGAACAGAATTAAATTGATAACAGTTCTTTACTACACAGGCAAAGATATAATATGGCGGCTATTTTCCTTTCAATCGGAAAGTATGTGTGCGAGCGAGCGAGAGACAAATAATGACAATAAAAAAGACAATCCTATTGTTCCTCCTGCCATCAGGGGTGTAATTCTCTAAGCTCAAACATCGATACATCCTTGAATACATCATTGAAATAACGGTGATAACCCAATTTGGTATTCGCTATGACTGGTCTTCATGACTTACTGTCTGTAAAGTATCCTTGAATAGCTTCAATCATGTTTTAGCTAATAACAAATTGGTTTTACAGCGTTATTTCGATTCCGTATTCAAGGATGTATGTATGGATGTTTGAGCTTAAGGAATTGCACCCCTGATATCAACAATCCAACTGATGATAGATTCTAATCTTTCTTTTGTCTAAAGTTTACATCACCTCGACCTTTGAATTTGTTTTGACGTTTCTTTAGTGATCTGGTCAGTTAATTTCATATATAATGAGTCATTTGACTTCCTGTAACGTAAATACGTATATTTTGCAATATATTCACGGCGTAAACCTTTACGCTCTCTGAAGTCGGAACATGTCTCGTTTTCTAGAGAAAGGTCAACATCTAGCATCACGGAGCCAATCAAAGAAATCCTTATTATGGCCTGTTCTGTTCTGTTACAGGTCAACTTAATCAGAAGTTAAAACTGTGTCATCGTAATGTATGTCGGCAAAGTACAACTCAACAAAATATTTTACACGTACTGAAAGAATTCTAATGAAATTTGGCATAGAGGTGAATTTGTCGTGGATATTTAATTTAAATTTAATTAGAAAAAAATTGGTTGCTTGCTAGAATATCAAATTAACAATAATCAAATTTGAATATTATAATAATATAGTTTTTATTGCTAAAATATGGCTGTGCAGTCAAACACAAACAACATTATGAACAAAGAAATTATACGTATTTTGATAAAACTATTTGTCATTACGAAGTATTTTTTATATGACCGCTAGTACCCAAAGAAAGATTTAACTTGTGTTATGGGTACCATTGTTTTCTTAAATTAATGATTTTAAAAACACGATTGATTTTTGTTTAAAACTCAGCAAACCCTTTCATTTGATACCCATATCATGGGATGGGTACAGTTTTAAAATTCAGTTGCAAGATTTGACCCATACTAACAAGGCAAGTTAAATAAAAGCTTGTAATAACTAAATTATAATGTACGGCCAGCGAAGCGGCGGGCGGGTAACGACCAGTTTATATAATAATCATAATAAAATTGTAGATAGCACCCGCTTGTCTTAACGATCTAAAGAGGACACTGATTGCAAAGTCTGGCTCTATTAACGATTGCAAGCATTGCACAACTTGTGTAAGCGCTATATTATATATTTATAAAGTTGTGATGTCAGTGTGATATCCGGATTAAGAATATGGCACTACTCCCTCTCCTCCCATAGATATTTTAAAAGACAGCTAAGGGACTCGAAACCAGAAGGATGGGCAACAGCATCCGTTCTATAAAACAGTAGCTATATTGCTCTCACCAACCCGCAACATCATCATTTCATCCGAATAAAGTCCACTGCTGGACACAGCCTTCTCCGAAAGATCGCTATAATGACCGGTTTAGGTGTGTTGTGTGCCTGGGCGGTTTTGCCATAATCGCCACGCTCAGCAGGCGGGTTGGCGATCGCAGTCGATTGACATGGGTTGGTTTATTATTATTCTATTCTTAGCCGGCATCAAACGTTTGAGCGACGTACATAGGGCAATAAACCCAAAACGATTAAAACATTTGACGCGACAGAGTCTTGGTCACCACAATTCGTAGAATGATACTAGTTTTATTATTGTTATATTTTTCCATACATTAACACAACGTACATTTAGATGTCACTTTTTGCCCAATTAAGCCTAACGGAGTAACAGAGATACTGCTAGATGCAGGACATCTAGAGGCCGTTTAGGTTTTATTTGCGGCATTTGGCACACAGACGCACCATAACCTACTGTGACAGTGTTTATTCTTTAAGATTAACAATTGCCTTTTTGCTATTTTAAGGGTAGTATTTAAGCGAATAACTATAAATATCTTAAGATACACTGAGGCAGGTATTTTCAACATTTACCGTGGTTGCTAGTGTACTGAGCTTTTACAGTAACATATCATAATCAACCTAAATATGCTATATAAAGGCACGCGCTGATTATGTATATTTATAATCAGTTCATTGCTGTCCCACTGCTGGTCACGAGCCTTTTCTCACGACGGGAAACGTTAGGCATTGAGAACATTTTGGAACTCTCAGGTTGCAGTCTGCAGGTTGCCTCCCGATGTTTTCCTTCGCCTGTACGCAAGTAATAATCAAATTCTGATCCGCACATGAATCCAAAAAGTCATAGTATCGAGCCGGTAATCGGTATTGAACTCAGACCCACCTGTATAGAAGGCAAGCGTCATAAAATTGTACCTAACATAGAAAAAGCACGCACCCAATTGTATAGCTTGTAGTACCACTAAATTACGCGCCATGTGATGATCATAAGATGGTGATCTACTTCCTGTGGTTCTAAGACTTCTATAGCACTCCCAAAGTGTGTCAGTAAATATCACTATAATATGTTCATTCGCTAATACTTCGATTCCTTACTAGTTTCTAACAATCTTTTAATCCTATTACTTTAATATCTTAAGATATAATCTTTTGAAAACACACGTAGATATATCAATAATATGCTATCAGTCACGCAGTTTTTTAAATGGAGTAATAAACTATGAATAGTTTGAGTCGCACGATTGATTTTATTCGTTTCAGGAGCTTCTACGCAAATCCATACCCATTTCTTTACATTTATGACTGCTATAAGCATTATTTTTCGGCACCGTAAGTTATCGTGGGCCCTTAATAGTTGACAAAATCCAATGTTTAGACACGTGATATATTTTGATCTCTGAGAACATCATCGAGTTGACTAAAAGTGGCGATTTACAAAATAACCCTTTAAACAACGTGGTCATCTATAAGCGCTTCAAACAAAACCATAAGAGATACAATCGAGATTAACGTAAGGTAGTTACTACTACGAGAGTCTCGATAGTCTAGTATTATTCTTATCCAATTTAGTGACTTTTTCTTGCTTAGCGAAGTTACTATTTCATAAGGGACTATTGTGAATTATAGATACCTTCTGGTGCCAGCTAAAAATAGCACCGCACTATCTCTTACCATGGGTGTCGTAAAAGGCGACTATGGGATTAGCCAAAGTATGGACAGTAGCATCCTTCGAGTACATCTACACGATTCGGATCGTCAACATGTCGTGTTTATCGTCGACGGTGAACGAGTTCATATACACTAGTTGACATTTTATCTAGTTTATTTCATAGACCAAACAATATTTCTGATTCTCGTCGTTTTCACTAAAGGTTTTACATCTACAATGCTATATGCTAATGTTATCATGATTCAACTAGTTTATCGGTAGACTATGACAGGTATATACGAGTACGTTGTAGCCGAGGAAAAAATGCACGTTCAATCACTCGCCACTACTAAAACGTTAATTAGTCCTAACTTATTATATCTGCCAATCTACAAAGAGTTCGCGATAGTTATTAACTCGTAATAGATCCATATTTGCAAATAGAAACTTCATTGTGTCAGCTCGTTTTCTACTGCTGCACATGAGCCTCCTTGTAGAACGCTGCAATAAACAGCTCTGACCGTATTGTCACTATCACCACACTTAGCAAGCGGATTGATGATACCGTTGCCCATCAGTCAGTCATCAAAATCGGTAATTTTCCTTTTACAACACCCAGGGGAAGACAGGAGGTGGACTATGTCTTGACAGAAACCGCATAGAACCACACTTGTTCACGACTATTTGTAAATGTACCTAGTTTGTACGTGCCCATACTGAGAATCATCATCATCATATCGGCCATTTATACGTCCACTGCTGAACAAAGGCCTCCCCCATAGATTTTCACAACTGTGTCATCATTTTGGGGGGTATTTGCCAATACTCACCACGCTTAGCAGGCGGGTTGGTGAGCGCAGTACGTTTCACAGAAGGGACGCTGCTGCCCATCCCTCTGGTTTAGATTCCCTTAGTCGCCTTTTACGACATCCACGGGAGGAGATGGAGTGGTGCTATATTCTTAATCCGGACACCACACTACATCTACTGAGAATACATAACTATAATTTAAATAAAATTAACTTACCAGAGGCAGTCCTTTATCCTGAAGCCATTGATCAGGTTCCTTCAAACAGAAAGTACCATACAGCAGCACTAAAATGAACATTCCAGTTGTTATTGTGAATATTCCATAGTATCCCAACTTCTGCAGCATAAATCCACTCAAGCCGATTCCAATGGGTAGGCCAGCGGTCATACAAAAGTTAACCAAACCAACTCTGAAAGTCCTTGATTCTTCCGAAGTAATATCACTTATATAACTGAAAACACCCAAAAACATAGTGACCCAACTACCGGTAATCGCTGGAAACAACGTCTCTAGAAACACAGTGATTTGCACAGGAATCTCGTAGAAAAAGTACACGTTGACCAAATTATTTAGTGATGTAAGAAGTTCCCCGTATATTGGCAGCATTATACATATCTTTCTCTTTCCAGTTCTATCGCTCCAAGCTCCTAAGAACATTATTATAATGCATGGTATCGCCGTTTGGATGATTCCTCTCCAAATATCTATAGATGAAATCAATTGCTGAACCTCCTTTTCATAACTTGTGTAGTTTTTACTAGTTTTTTGTATAAGAGCATCGCAAATTTCATCTCCAAAACCCAAGTTAACACGGCAAGCTTTATCCAAATTGAGATTACTCATAGCAAATCTTGATATAACACTAGGTATAATAAGACCAGCCAACAGAGGTTCCACTGTAATATTTTCTTTTATGTATTCCAATTTCTCTCCAAAAGTTTTGTCTTTATATAATTTTTTGATGTCATCCTTATTTAAAGGTTTTTCTTCAACGTCCACGGTTCTAGATTTTTCTTCAGCCATTTTGAATTATTTTTCACTTCACTGTTTATTTTACCTATACTACGTCCATTGTTTATAAACAACACTTCAGCACAACCGTCTGTCACTGTTGCAATGTTTGATTTCACATTATGTCTGATATATTGATAGGTAGAATGGGTGCCTTTATTATTTGTCTTACCGATATATGTGTTTGGTATCAATTATAATGATAAAGTAGAATTCCAATTAGATAAGTGCTTTGTTGTTGGTGATTACGGTATGCGCCACTGTTTGTGTATTTTTCTAGGTAGTCTTATTAATGTTGGTAGTCTTGAAATATTTTCCGATATGTCCGTTTAGGTTAGCGGCTATTCCACGACTGGCATCTGCATGGAAAATCAGTGTTAATATAAAGTAGGATGCTTTGAGTCGACATTGGTACTGGTGAGCATTGTAAACGGAAACAGGTTTGGTTATACATGGTACCGCGAATGATGGCAATGTACGATAGCGTATAATTATACAAAACAAGCCAGTAATTAAGATGCAGTTACGTAATAATTATTGTTACCTTTGCAAATTGGCAATACATTAGAAGCAATACATGTTAGCTCAAACATGTTGTGCTACCAACTTTGTTATTTAACATCTCTGTAAACTAAAAATTTTGACGGCACGGAACAAATATTTGTATGATCTGCAGATAGTTGTTCCGGGTCTGGGTGTGTTGTGTGTGGAATGTATGTATGTAAACGCACCCAAGTCACAGGAGAAATCATAGTGTGGGGCAACGTTTTTTAAAAAAAACAAACAATCAAAAAATTAATAGGAGTTATAGGAAACATGTTATGATCATTTAAAATTTCCACATTATTTTTTGCTTTCTGAAAATATTAGTCGCGATTCTAACTAACACCGTGATAGTTTCAATAAGGTATAAAATCAAACACACTCATAGATCAAGACTTACAGCAGTGTGTCAGCCAAGTTCGCAAAGGAAAAGGGCGATACACCGGCCGTGGGTGACAGGAACCTTTTTCAACCTACTTGAAATCTATTCGACCTACACACTTTTCCGGTTTTTCGTGTCTAGTAAGACCCTCCTCTAAATACCAAATTCCAAATTTCAATCATAAACCTCTTACCATTCTTGAGATATTGACGTCAGAAAATCGCTAATTTTATCACTCACTTACTGACTGAGTCACTCGTTCAAAAGTTTAGACTACTTCCAGGTGACTTAGGAAGTTAAAATTTTGTCTGGAGGTAGTTTATTGGATGTAAAATTATAAAGGAAAAAGTCTGAAAGTTATGTTGGTATAAAATATTATTGCTGCTATTATCAAGCATTATGTATGAAACTAGGTGAAATAGATAACTTTGTATTGTTTGTATTAAACACTTATTTCGTTTAACTCACTTCCATTTGTCCGATTAAGCTGAAATTTAGTACACTTATAAACCCGATGATAATGCAATATTACGGTAGGTACCGTAGATGAACTGTTGAGATCATTAAGCCTGGTGCTGAGCTCTTGCAGCGATTCTGACATGACTACGATGTTGTCGGCAAATCGAAAATGAGTGACATACTTGCCATTGATGTTAATACCGAATCCTTTCCACTCTAGTAGCTTGAAGGCATCCTCCACTGCAGCGGCGAACAGTTTCGGGGAAATGACGTCCTCCTGTCTCACACCTCTCCGCAATGGAATTGCCCCCGTGCTCGCTTCAAGTAATCGGACCGACATGGTGGCGTTTCTGTATAAGCACTTCCACACTTCTATGTACCGATAGTCAATATGGCACCGCTGCAGAGACTGCAGCGCTGCCTAGGTTTCGATCGAATCGGAGGCTTTCTCATAGTCCACAAAAGTGGCATAAACGCCACAAACGCATAGTGGCAGATTATACTCCTTGGTCTTCTGTATACAGAAGGTCAGGTATGCCCCAACCATGGTTCATGTAGACCAACGAGAAGTTATATTTTATACCTGGCCCCGCCCGACTTCATAAATAAAGTTCCTTTTTCCTTTTCAGTGGGTTTAATATGTTTATATCGTGTAGGGTTTTTGAAGCCGGTATTTTATTTGTGAAAAAGTTTTATCGAAGAATAGCGCCACCTCGCCTCTGTTCCATGGTTCCAGTGTGACCACGAGCAAGACGGAATTAAATAGCTTCTAAAGGACTTTAAGCACCGGTGTTCCACCCACTTTCAGAAGCTCTGTCGCAATTCCGTCATAAAGGCCATCCCAATCTCGTACAGGCTGATGTCCGGGATATCCTTGGTAGTGTCGGGTTTATTTTGGCTCGCGGGTCTTCGTCAGAGCCATTGTTAGGTACGGTTACTGAGGTGTATAGCTGCCGGTAGAAGTTCTCAATCTCTCTCAAAACCTCTGGCTTAGTCGACGCCACACTGCCGTCTTCGGTCTTCAGCTTCATAATACGACTTTACCCAATAGACTTGTCTCTTGCGAACACTTTGGAGCCTTAATTCCGCTCAATCGTCTCTTTAACACCGTTGGTGTTAAAAAAGGAACGTATATCGTTACGCAAGGATTTCCTTATCAGTCTATTGAGTAGTCGGTATGCTTCAGCATCACCGGAGGACTGGAGTGTCATGGCACTTCTTTCTGCCATGAGGTCGAGAGTGTGATCGGAGAACTTTTTTGGTCTACCTTTAACGTTTATTTAGTGTCAATTTTCGTTTCTGCGACGGTTCAAAATGTTAGCAAAATATCGCTTTGACTGCGATCAACTTTCGATCCATTTTGATCTCATCACAGTGTAAGTTAGTTCACATTTGACGTTGTTTGTTAGTTTAGGAGAATATGATGTTTTACCTGAAAATTAAACAATTTTATGCGTAACCTTATATTCTAGACCTATAAAGTGAGACAGCACTTCTTCCGGTTCTGACGACACAGCCTCTTCCGGCCCCCTTCTATCCGACTCGGCCCCACTAGAGCCGTGGTAGGGGATAAAACTTGCCAGTTTATGCAGGCAGACTTTCTCGTCACATTGCATCTCACTTCTAGCGGACAGTATAAGTCCACGAGGCAGTAATAAAAAATATAGGTCTAGAATTACGGTTCGTAGCATATAATATGTTTTACTTGAAAATTAAACAGTTATTTTAAGCGTAGATCTAGTGGGGCCGAGCCGGGTAGACCGGGGCAGGAAGAGGCTGTGACCGCAGAACCGGAAGTAGTGCTGTGTCCCTATATAAGTCTAGAATAACGGTTCGTAGCATAAAATACCATACCATGGACATTGAGACTAAAGAATCGGAACTAAATATTGAATATTTTTAAATTACGCGAATCGGCCCTCTGTACTACTCAATTCTGCGACTTTTCTTAAATCAACTTATGAACGTTTTGCATTAAGTACAGGAGCTATGACTTGAGGAACTTGTTACCAGTTAAATCTCACTTCTTTTATTAACAAACCGTTATGTTGTTTATTATGTTTTGTTAACGACTAGCTGGGACCCGTGGTTTCACCTGCCGTTTAATTTAAAATAAATTAGATAATTTATAAATGATTTAGAGTACTTGTAGTAGTAGAATGGTGAATTTTCAATCCGGGCACCATGTGGAGAGAGGTATTTATTGAATTAATATCTATAGCAGTATTATTTGATACAGGATCAATGTCAATATGTAAATAGTGTAAATCAATGAAAATTATGTTACTGTAAACGTGTCTGTTTGTGAAGGTGTTCATTATGTTAAAACTGATATCTCTGTGACGAACCTTGTACTATAATTGGAATGCTTAGAGAAATTAGGATTAACAATGTTCATATAACAGAGTCATAGATATGTAAATAATATTTGATTGTATGTATTGTAAAGCTGGAAGTTTGGGAGGGTGAAAATGATAGATAGCAACTCTATGTATGCATGTAGGTACACGTTATACCTAAGTAACCTTGGGCATACTATTAAAGCCGGTATTTTTACAGGCTTTTCGTTGATAGATATTTAGCCCCTTTCAATAAAACGAAGCGCAACAGTTTCTCTTACATTTATATTATGGTGTGTGGGAAAAAACGTTTATTCCCAAGTGCACTTTTTGTACGTCAAAAGGTTTGTATTAGGTCTACCTAGGACCTATGAAATTGCCGTTTTGTACGAAATAAAGTATGGTGATTATTTTCTATCTTTTTGATTTAGTTTAATCAAAATAATCACCCATGCAATTGCCAATACAGTGTCAGTTTATCGATGCCCTTCTTGAAGAAACCAGATGGACGCGGAGCGACAAACTCTTCAAAGGCATTTTGTACTGCCTCTCGGGTATTGCATTGTTTATTGCCAAACAGTTATCCAAATTGTAGAAAAAGTAGAAGTCTGTAGGCGCAAGGTCTGGTAAGTACGGTGGATGACGAAGGGCGTCCGACCCCAGCTCTTGTACCACCGTTGTTGTGCAGCATGGGGTTGGGCGTTGTCGTACAGGAGCAGCGGGCACGAGCGATTGATCAAAGCTGGTTGCAGATGTGCGAGCTTCTCCAACATTTCAGCCAGTTCAGTCAAGCTTTTTTACCTTGCCAATTTGGCGCAAATGGACCAATATTGTTTTGATTCTAACGTCAAAAGCTTTTGCTAATTTCGCCGTGGAGTATCATCAGCTTCCACAATCGCCTTTAATCCGTCATTGTCAACCAAAGTTTTGGGCGACCACGGGGTCATTTTACTGATCGAAATTTCCAGAACGGAAGAGGGAAAACCAGTAACGGGTTGTGCGTTATTCTGTAGTGTTCGCTACGTAAACGTAGTTGACGTCGCATGCCCCTTGTGCCGCGTTGCTGCCATGCCGGTACTCATATTCCATAATTACTCGAATTTTCAACGTTTCCATGGCAATGAAAAAGATTGAAACGTGATGAAACATAACTCTTAATCAATACACATAAAACTGATTTTGAATATTGAAAACCATGTTTATAAAAAACATTTATATAACAGAAGAGAGCCATCCGCGCAATATATAATATGAGCCCTCGCGAATCACTTAGAGACCTCTTTAAAGATATACTAATCTACTAGCAATGCCTTCTCTTTACATTTTTGAAAATATTATGTTTGTTCGTAAAACTTGCTAATGTTTAAAGTAAAAAAGCGACATTCGTTGTACTCGTATAAATACCAGAAATAGACATAAAATAGTAGTACCTAAATTTAGATTGTCCAAAACCAATCGGGAAGTTTAAATCGCACGTCAAATCAATTCTTATAAATAAAGCATATTATAGGATAAAAGGAATTTTTCATTACGAGATGCTTAAAAATCTTTGTCAAGGTAGAGATTTTTCGATATTTCGGAAAATTTTGTACTACTGTAAATCCGTAAGATTTTGCCAAACATATATTGTGTTTTTTTGGTAGGTATTGACCCAAGCTCTCACCCCCTGCAATATGTCGTGCTATTTACTGGACACCCTATATGTATATTTATGCATGTGTGTATTGTGTATTGACTTTGACTATGTATTTCATTTATTCACTCCTTTACACACTGTGTCTACATTTCTTGTTTAAACTCTCCTCTCGTAAGTCCCTTACAGCAGTAAGAGATTTCTTAGGAAATAAGCAGTACCTTTGAACGTTTTAGTTCTATTTCATTTTTGGAGTTTACTCTTTAAGAAACGATTTGAGTTATTAAGGTCCGCCACGGAAATTTTATGAGGAGTAAAATCAAATGTAACACTCGGAAAGATGAGGCGTTACGTAGAAAGAGACAAACATATATATATCTGTAGGATTAAACGTGCAAAAGAATGAGATGGAATACATTACACAGCGTATCTTATTCTCGGGGCCTCCTCTTTGTGCGATGCTTCGTAGTCTCACTGTATAGTCCACTACCACCGTTGTTGTGCAGCATGGGGTTGGGCGTTGTCGTACAGGAGCAGCGGGCACGAGCGATTGATCAAAGCTGGTTGCAGATGTGCGAGCTTCTCCAACATTTCAGCCAGTTCAGTCAAGCTTTTTTACCTTGCCAATTTGGCGCAAATGGACCAATATTGTTTTGATTCTAACGTCAAAAGCTTTTGCTAATTTCGCCGTGGAGTATCATCAGCTTCCACAATCGCCTTTAATCCGTCATTGTCAACCAAAGTTTTGGGCGACCACGGGGTCATTTTACTGATCGAAATTTCCAGAACGGAAGAGGGAAAACCAGTAACGGGTTGTGCGTTATTCTGTAGTGTTCGCTACGTAAACGTAGTTGACGTCGCATGCCCCTTGTGCCGCGTTGCTGCCATGCCGGTACTCATATTCCATAATTACTCGAATTTTCAACGTTTCCATGGCAATGAAAAAGATTGAAACGTGATGAAACATAACTCTTAATCAATACACATAAAACTGATTTTGAATATTGAAAACCATGTTTATAAAAAACATTTATATAACAGAAGAGAGCCATCCGCGCAATATATAATATGAGCCCTCGCGAATCACTTAGAGACCTCTTTAAAGATATACTAATCTACTAGCAATGCCTTCTCTTTACATTTTTGAAAATATTATGTTTGTTCGTAAAACTTGCTAATGTTTAAAGTAAAAAAGCGACATTCGTTGTACTCGTATAAATACCAGAAATAGACATAAAATAGTAGTACCTAAATTTAGATTGTCCAAAACCAATCGGGAAGTTTAAATCGCACGTCAAATCAATTCTTATAAATAAAGCATATTATAGGATAAAAGGAATTTTTCATTACGAGATGCTTAAAAATCTTTGTCAAGGTAGAGATTTTTCGATATTTCGGAAAATTTTGTACTACTGTAAATCCGTAAGATTTTGCCAAACATATATTGTGTTTTTTTGGTAGGTATTGACCCAAGCTCTCACCCCCTGCAATATGTCGTGCTATTTACTGGACACCCTATATGTATATTTATGCATGTGTGTATTGTGTATTGACTTTGACTATGTATTTCATTTATTCACTCCTTTACACACTGTGTCTACATTTCT
Source organism: Diloba caeruleocephala (assembly GCA_947459985.1). Lineage (NCBI taxonomy): Eukaryota > Metazoa > Arthropoda > Insecta > Lepidoptera > Noctuidae > Diloba > Diloba caeruleocephala. The sequence goes on from OX381610.1 coordinate 6,046,814, forward strand.
TGTTTAAACTCTCCTCTCGTAAGTCCCTTACAGCAGTAAGAGATTTCTTAGGAAATAAGCAGTACCTTTGAACGTTTTAGTTCTATTTCATTTTTGGAGTTTACTCTTTAAGAAACGATTTGAGTTATTAAGGTCCGCCACGGAAATTTTATGAGGAGTAAAATCAAATGTAACACTCGGAAAGATGAGGCGTTACGTAGAAAGAGACAAACATATATATATCTGTAGGATTAAACGTGCAAAAGAATGAGATGGAATACATTACACAGCGTATCTTATTCTCGGGGCCTCCTCTTTGTGCGATGCTTCGTAGTCTCACTGTATAGTCCACTACCTCTGGTCTGAGAGTTGAATGTGTGCGTATGTTACATAGGCTGCACTAAAAGTATCGGGAATGGAATATTTCCACTGTTCCTGTCATATTAAAATCTTTTTAATTGAAAACTCCTTGGTTTTACAAATCGAATACCATTTATTTATTTAAAAAAAGATTCACGGTCTTGTCACAAGGTTTTGTCAAACTTGTTTAGTCGTTGAGAAAATGGAATTGACTCGAGAAAATTCAAGAGCGATGATTTATTATGACTTTCGAAGTGGTTTAACACAAAAACAGTGTGTTGACCGGATGATTTCTGCATTTGGTGATGAAGTCCCATCCAAAACCACAATTTATCGCTGGTTTGCTGAATTTCAACGTGGACGTGTCAAGCTCAGTGATGATCCTTGTCAAGGTCGTCCAAAAATTGCAGTCACCCAAGAAAACGTTGATGCTGTGCGTAAGCTGATTGAGGAAGATCGACATGTGACATACCGCGAAATTCAGGCAACTTTAGACATTGGCATGAGTCAAATACAAATAATCTTGCATGAACAATTAGGTGTAAAAAAGTTGTTTTCCCGATGGATACCGCATTTGCTATGTGAAGAGCAAAAAGCGGCTCGCGTTACTTGGTGCGTCAGAACTCTCGAAAGATTCCACGCAGGATCCTCAAATGCTGTATACAACATCGTATCAGGTGACGAATCCTGGATATATGCGTACGAACCCGAAACCAAAAACCAGTCACGAGTTTGGGTGTTCGAAAATGAGTTAAAGCCAACAAAAATTGTTCGTTCACGGAGTGTCGCAAAAAAAATGGTGGCCACGTTTGTCTCCAAAACCGGCCATGTTACGACTATTCCTCTTGAGGGACAAAGAACGGTTAATGCAGAATGGTATGCTAGCATTTGTTTGCCACAGGTCGTTTCTGAACTCCGTAGAGAGAACTGCAACCGCCGCATCATCCTCCATCACGACAATGCGAGTTCTCACACCGCGCACAGAACAAAAAAGTTTTTAGAGCAAGAAAACATAGAATTATTAGACCATCCGCCGTACAGCCCCGACCTAAGCCCTAATGATTTCTATAGTTTCCCTAAAATAAAGAATAAATTGCGTGGGCAGAGATTTTCATCACCTAAAGAAGCTGTGGACGCCTACAAAACGGCCATTTTGGAGACCCCAACTTCCGAATGGAATGGTTGCTTCAATGATTGGTTCCATCGTATGGAAAAATGTGTCAAACTTCGCGGAGAATACTTCGAAAAGCAATAAATACATTTTTAAATAGTAATGTTGTGTCACTACCTTGATTCCCGAAATTTTCAGTGCCGCCCTCGTAGTACGTGTGCTGTGTGCCTGCGTTTTACGAAGTTCTGCCGCAACTTGTATACTGCTGCCGAGTGCATGGTATTCATGCTGTATAATAAATACATATAGTAGCATTTATTGTATCTATACAACGTACATAAACAGCAACCTAACCATCAACTTTTAATGTTTTGGTTTTAAAGTTTTCTTGTACTTCTATGCATTGATACGTGTATTTTTATGTACTATTAAACAAATCAAATAATTATTTTGTAACATACTTTATGTAATACGCTTTTATTGAAGCAATATAAATAATCCGAATAATTACAGATATATGTTTGTTTCTCTTATCATTTTAGACCGTAATTTAATCCGTGTGGTGTCCGGATTAAGAATATAGCACCACTCCATCTCCTCCCGTGGATGTCGTAAAAGGCGACTAAGGGAATCTAAACCAGAGGGATGGGCAGCAGCATCCCTTCTGTGAAACGGTAGCCATACTGCACTCACCAACCCGCCTGCCAAGCGTGGTGAGTATTGGCAAATACCTCCCAAAATGATGACACAGTTGTGAAAATCTATGGGGGAGGTCTTTGTTCAGCAGTGGACGTATAAATGGCCGATATGATGATATGATGATCATTTTAGAAGATGCGTTCATTTACCCTCTTTTTCTATTCGATATATATCATAATTATCGTTCGTAAGGACTAAAGTCCAGTCGTGCGTCGGAGCTGACACACACACACTTTTTTATTTATATTTCTTTGTTTGCCTAAATTATAAAATAAACGGAACGTTGTGTGCTTACCAATAAAATATGTTTTATGGGAATACCGAAAACTCTCATCATGTCAAAATAAAATTTGGTGCAATTTTGGTGCAGTGGCTGATACAGTCGACTGCTGCGCTCCGGGTCGTGGGTTCGATTCCCACACGGAACAAATATTTGTATGATCTACAGATAGTTGTTCCGGCTCTGGGTGTATTGTATGTGGAATTCATGTCTGTAAAAAAAACTAAGAAATAAATATGTAAACCATAAATAATTTATTACGCACCTGAGTAACGCTTGCTTCACAACCAACCTTTTATTTCGAAAGGATCTTTACCATGAGGTAGAAAGCTGTTTTACAGGTTTTTCTAGTACCACCAGTCCCTTTAACCCTTTAGGGCACCTGATAATGCATTTAAAGTATTTCATGTCCTATTATACAATACAATCTACTTCTATGCCAAGTTTCATACGAACCGTCCAGCCTTTGAACGTGTTAGAACTTCAAACATGGAAACTTTCACATTATTTTATAGTAGGAGTAATTAAGATTAAGTAAAACCTTTTTTCTATTTGTGCAAATCTCGAATCTAAAACACTAAAAACTTGTTAGAAAAAGAACCACCCTAATTGCGTTATATTACAGCATATGAAATTACGGAATCAAAGCAAATCTAAGCACTCTTCCAAAGTAGCATTTTACAAAATTAAAATCCTTAATACTGCTAATGCTTAAGCAAATTGGTTGCGGATAAACGGTGATAAGAGAAACGCTAAGTCTGCAACGAAACGCTTATGTATACACCTGTGAACTATTACCGTATTGAGGGTTCCGTACAAGAAATATACCAAAGGAGTCAAATTAGAAGATTTTTATTCATACAAACCGTTTACAAGCACTTTTGAATAACGGCGGTAAGACCCGTCATGGAGGAATAGCTGGAGAGGTGGCATGACATGACATGAAATATTTGTTCCGTGCGGGGATTGAACCACGTATGCGCAGAAAACCAGTCGCTTAGCCACCACACCACATCTGGCTAAAAATAGCACCACCCCATCTCATCCCATGGGTGTTTTAAAAGGCAATTATGGGATTAGCCAGGAGTTAACTAAGCTGCGAGTGCCAACCCACCTGCCAGGCGTGGCGATTATAACAGACAACAGAAATCCAGACCGCACGTCGTGGCGTCTTTCGGGGAGGGCTTAGGTCAAGCAGTTGACGTCTTTCGTCTGAAATGATGATGAAACTAGCAACTGTCTGCACTATTTTTTTTGTGAACAGAAACTATTATGTATACACACGGCGACACACCAAGCTATACAAATCCAGTATAAGCTGATCTCGCACTGTATAGGCTTTCGGTATGATGAGATCTATATTAATACAAACGTTTGTTCCATGCGGGGATCGTAAGGCGAATGGTAAGTAGCAACCGTACCTCTGGACATCAGCAATGTAATTATAACTGATGCATTGTTGAAATAGGGTTTATATTTAAACGATTTTTGTTCTGGTAGTTTTACTGGCTGCCCACCCTTCACTAACAACACCAGTTTGCTTATAGAGTATAGTCCTTATGGCGCGCCGGCAGGTGAAATAGGTAGAACTGTAGTACGGTCCCAGTCGAGCCCTCTACTACGACTCTATTTGAATATAAGAAATTGATAAACATAGATGTTCTTTTAAAAATGGAATCCTAAATTATGGACTGAAGTTTTTTTTAATACAACTTGATGTCGAAACTAGGGAGTCGTTCACCTGATGGTAAGCGTCATGCATGCCCATAACAATTGCTTACCAAGACTACTCATAGTCCTGCGTGTTACTACACTACGCTCGTCAATTCGAGATAAAGGCAGCAATATATTTAGTTACTTAGTTTAGTCTCCCGCTCAGTAATTTTATACAGTGACCTGCTAACCGGAACACAGAAATGTTTAAAGTTTAAACACTACAGGAATACACAAAGAAAACAGGAAAGGCGGAGGGGCATGGACTCCTACGAGCTATAACCCCCGGAGTAGTAATTTTTTGCAACCTAAGTGGCGCCAAATCCTCGATACAGTCATACCAGAGCCGCCCATTGGAGCCATGCTTTTAGGCACATCTCGGAGGGACGCTTTGGGGGATGCAGATTCCCCAGTCTGCGCGCTTGTGACTCTCGAAGCCCCGCGTTATATAACAGAGACAAGGGAGCTATCTCGCTCTGTGGTCTCCTTTTGGAGCATGACACCTTACACAACACATAAGACGACCACTGCATTCAAACATTCATGCTCTGCCAATATAGACACCACTACCCGTAGAGAGATCATACACGATCTGATCGACCAGGATCCGACGCTTGGCAGTCCACTCGTTGAACGTATACTGTCCGGTTTCCTAGTCGGTATAACAGTGTTGGCACCTGACCATGACCTCACGTCCTATCCTGCAGGTATGTACCGAAACATCCGTAACCGGTGAATACCCGCGTCGAGTGGTAGGACGCCACTCGTAACTTTCGAGCCAGGCTCCGATAATTGGTAGGAAGGCCTCGACGGTGCGCTTAGTTGCGAACTGCAACCTAAGGCGCTCTTGCACTTGTCAAGTGCGCGTTGGCAAGCCTGCCACCTCAGCTTACCGAACGCCTATGGGAACGCGCTTTAATCGCTCTGGCGGAGGGAGCATTTTGGATCGTAAACACATTCATTCTTCTCCCCAGGATGTCCAACGATGGAAAGTGCGCCAGGAGACCACCACCACCTCGTAGGATACTCTGTACCCTCGTGCAATCCGTATAGCCACTCTGCGCTGCAGACCGTAGAATTTAGTTCAGCAGTGCTGGATGCCTGACAGTTGAAATGACAATACAAGCACCCCGTGGAGGGTCACGAACCGCACGACTCCCCCGTAGAGATGCCAAATGTCTTCTCTCGGTTCCCCGAAACTGGGCAGCAGCCGGTACACTGCCCTTTCAATCCGGGGTACAAGGCACTCGAAGTGCTCTTTGAAGTCCCAGCAACTGTCCAGGGTCAGCCTCAGGTACGCGTATCTACGAATTGGGTGGTTTTCTACTCTGCAGTAGTGTGTGGAACCATAGTGCCTCGGTTTTGTGAGGCACTATTCGCAGGCCCAGAGCGTGGATTTCGGCCATGGTAATTGCAACCGTTTTCTCGGCAAGCCAGATGGTTCCCTTGAAGAACCGCTGCAGAACCTCGCACGTTATCTTCCTCCGCTGTGCACTACCGGCCCGGCCCACGTAGATAACGTTGACTATCGTGCAAATAGGGCCTATGATGCCCTGCAAGTACCTTATTGGTGCCTCTGATGATGGAATAGCGCCGCCCTAATCGGAACCTACCGGGACTTTTGTTATGATAGTTATGCTGTCATAACTATCATAACAAAAGTCCCGGTAGTTACTGTTAACTGAACCCCCGATATGGAAAAGAGGTAGAGTGCAACTTATCAAACTCCAGTATTAGCCAGATAGACAGACGAACTGTAAAAAAAGGTGGCTGGAGTTGACTGGACTTAACAGAACCGACACTTATGATCCAACTTGGGAGAAGCGTATGTCCAGCAGTGGATACAAAAAATACCACAATAATTGATTTTAAAAAAAAGAGGTAGAATATATTTTTATTACAGACTAGCTAGTACCCGCGGTTTCACCCGCGTTTCATCATTTCGGCCGAATGAAGTCCACTGCTGGACACAGGCCTCCCCCAAAGATTATCACAACGACCGATATGGGTATGTTGTGGGCTCATTGGGGGGTTTTGCCATAATCGCCACGCTTGGCAGACGGGTTGGCGATCGCAGTTGAGTTGTTAATATAATCGAAGGACGCTGCTGCCCATCCTCCGGGTAATCCCTTAGTCGACTTTTACGACACCCATGGGAGGAGATGGGGTGGTGGTATTCTGAGCCGGCACCACCCGCGTTTAATTTGTAAGAAATTTTGAGTACTTCGACATAGACACTTGACATAGAATAAATATATTGGATTTCGAGGGTTTTATTTATTTTACGCGGAACCCTATTTATTTTATGACAGACAAAATAAAATTAAAGTAGTTTTTTTGTAATATGTAACGTACATACTTTCATATGCATTTAGTAAAAAGCTGTTATTTTAACATTACAAACAGACACTTCAATTTTATTTATTTGTATTTATAAGAAATTTTGAGTAGTCCGACATAGACACTTGACATAGAATAAATATATTGGATTTCAAGGTTTTTTTTTTTTTACGCGGAACCCTAATTATTTTATTAAAATTAAAGTAGCCTAAGTTATTCCTTATAACATCAGCTATCTGCCAGTGAAGGTCCCGTCAAAATCGGTTCAGCCGTTTCGGAGATTACCCGGAACAAACAGACAGACAGACAGACGGACAGACAGAGAGACAAAAAAAATTAAAATATTTTTTTTTGTAATATGTAACGTACATACTTTCATATGCATTTAGTAAAAAGCTGTTATTTTGACATTACAAACAGACACTTCAATTTTATTTATTTGTATAGAAAATAGTTTTTTTGTAATATGTAACGTACATACTTTCATATGCATTTAGTAAAAAGCTGTTATTTTGACATTACAAACAGACACTTCAATTTTATTTATTTGTATAGATTCCGAATTTAAAATTTCAGTCTTTTACACAGACATCTCTATTAATGATGCACGTGCATGATGATTCTGAACTTAAGTATGTACTTATTGTACCCGACTATTATCAACACGCGACAGTCACAGAGCTGTGAACTGGAAAACTACTTGAAAAACAGCATCGAAAATTGTATGATAAATGTGGTTGTTTTTTTTTTGTTATTCGTATATTCAGAATTTAACTACAAAACTACTGCATTTAGCGATTGGACAGACCTTGGATTATTTCACACGTTCGTCACATGATGCCAAATAAATATAATTATCTCAAATTTTTGTGATAAACCTGGGTTCATGGCGTCAAAATGCGCAAGCCTGGTTATGTGACCCGAGACAAGCCCTATAGCAGGCTGTGTTCCGCATGCACCTCTAGAAGATTAGGTATACGGGTAGCCAAGCCGCACATGGAGAGGGGTTCCGCCAGTATGGATTACAGATCGAGACTTTTTAATTTTTTATTTCTCGTACGACCTCTGACCCGTGGAAGGGCGGAGGGGCATGCGACTCCACTGGCTAAAACTGTCGGAGCGAGAGTATGAAAAGATTCTCCACCTAACCCAGAGTGGAGGATATCTATTAGTAATATCCCCAGCCATAATGTCATGTCCCAAAAACAGGACATGGCTCCGTCCGTTTCGAAGAAAGTGACGCACGATTGCTTTGCGAATATGCATGCTTAGGCTGCTTGATAGATGGAGTTCGGTCTATTTATAAAGTTGTGGCGACACCTACATTGCCAGCAATACAACTACAACTTACAACGACATCTACTTGATTATCAAATGCAACTCTCCGATGACGTCAAAGAATCCTGAATCACGCTATTAGCGTATTCGCGCAACGCAGCATATATACAGTCGTCCAACATCAATCGTTGGGCTTCGGCCCGCCAGGCATACCATCCGCCTGGCTGGAGGATCCTCCCTTTTCTATGGAGAAACACCACACCTTGTTCCCCATATTGGTGACCCCGACGTGATCACCATGTTCACCTATAAAGTTTTTACTTGACACCATAATAAGCAGTCTATTTACGGTCTGATCATAAAATTTAAAATATTAACTTTCTTTTTCGTTGGCAAATAACGGTAAGGTCTGGTTCATCATTATCATTTCAGCAGAAAAACATCCACTACAGGACCGAAGACTCCCCCAAAGATTGCCACAATTCGATCTTGATAGGTGGCTTGTAATAACGTGTTATTTCTCTATATAATAGAAAGATAGTTGTGATACTTATGGAAAGGAAACTATTCTATTGTAGGTACTAAGCCACTCCTGGAATCTGCGTGCCCACACCGAGCGACCCAAGAGAAGACGGTAGCACGCATGTGGTCATGCGCTGCCGTGGGCCGCTTTGGAGGATCCTTTACAATCTCCTCGGGTGGGTGACCGCTTTACAGTCACCCTTTCCGAGATTTACGAGGACCTGGAACTTCCCTTAGGTGCCGAAGATGACCGTTCCAGTGGTAAATTTGACTTTACTATGCCTACATTTCCGTGTAATGTCCGGATTAAGAATATAACACCACTCCGCCGCATGCATTTAAGAGAGCAAATTCGAAGAAAAAGGCCAGATTTGTGGAAAGAAGATTCTTGGATTTTGCACCACGATAATGCGCCTTCACACACGGCCATCATTGTGAACGAATTTTTGACCAAACACTCAACAAATACCATCGAGCAACCACCATATTCACCAGATATGGCTCCAGCCGACTTCTTTCTTTTTCATAAACTCAAATTACCACTTCGTGGCACCCGTTTTCAATCGGTAGAAGACATAAACGAGAATTCGCGGCGAGACTGAACTCAATTCCGGAAACAGCGTTTAAAAATGTTTTTATGATTGGATTATTCGTTGTCGTAACTGTATCGTTTCTGAAGGAGCATACTTTGAAGGTGATAAAATAAATTTGGATGAATAACAAACATTTTGTGTATTATTTATCTTTTCCCGTTACTTTCTTGACAGAGCATAGGCGGTGAGGTGGAGAGAGCCAACGAGTCTCAAAACTAGCCGAACGGCGTGCGAAAGGAATCCTCACCCCCATATCGTTGTTCCATTAGATCAGTCTTTCCCAACGTGGGCGATAACGCCCCCTTGTGGGCGCTGCAGGCCTAAAGGGGGGCGGTAAGAGACCCAGAAAAAAAAGGGGGCTTTGTGTAGGGCTTTGGGGTCGATTTATAATTTCATCTACCTAGCTAGGAAGACTCTTAGACACTGACTGAGCTCTCGACTCTCGACTACATCTTGTGAACATCAACTAATATTAATTAAGATATAGCTCAAACTCGGCTCGATATAAAAGACCGCGGGCAATCATGTTTTAACAAGTTTTTGTTAAATAATCCGAATTGTACGTTCCTATACCAATCGGCTGGTTATATAATACTTGTTCTTGCTTGTCGAGTACGATTGGGCGTCGAATGAGATAAACGAGTTTATGCACGTTTGTATTATTCCTGTTGGTGCGTGCTGCTTATGCAATCCTATATAAACGACGTAAATTTATTTTATTTTCATTTGCGGTTTCGCGCATAATAGATAAGCAGTACTTGATTTCAACACTTACGTATTATATAACAAATACAAAAGAAGATACGGCAATACTCTGCGGAATATATTAAATTCGGATTTATTGAAAATCCCACAAACCCGTCGTCGCCTTTGTGTCTTCTATGTCTAAAAACATTTTCGAACGAAGCAATGAAGCCTTCAAGACTGCAAGATCATTTGAATAAAATGCATCCAGATAAGACAGAAAAGAATGTAGCATATTTTCAAGACCTAGAGAAGAAGCATAATACTCAGCCAAGTGTATCAAAACTATTTTCGGCGGCTGCTAAGCAAGATGACGACGGACTTCGAGCTTCGTACAATATCTCATTGTTAATTGCTCAAAAAGGCAAACCACACAACATCGGAGAAGAGTTAATTTTGCCAACAATAAAGGAAGTAATAACTACTGTGCTTCATAAACCGGCCGCAGATATTATCCGAAAAATTCCTTTGAGTAATAATTCTGTGCAAAGACGAATTGATGAAATGGCTGAAAACATTGAAGAATCATTGTGCAATCATCTGAGGACTAGTCAATTCTCAATTCAGCTCGATGAGTCCACTTTACCAACCAATGAAATGTTGTTGCTATCTTACGTGAGGTTTATTAAAGATGAGAAAATACGTGAAGAACTATTGTTTGCCAGAAATTTGGAGACAGATACAAAAGGCGAAACCATATTCAATACATTGGAAAAGTTTTGTGAAGAGAAAGAGATTCCTTTGAAAAATATTATATCAGTTGCTACGGATGGCGCTCCGGCTATGACAGGGCGCCTTATAGGCTTCATAGCATACTTAAAGAATAAAATTCCAGATGTCCTTGCTATACATTGCGTTATTCATAGACAACATTTGGTTGCTAGAAACTTAAGTGAACGACTATTTCAATCACTGCAATATGTCATCAAAGCAGTCAATAAAATCCGTAGCAGCTCTTTGAATGATAGATTATTTCATCAGCTTTGTGTTACTAATGACGAAGATTTCAACCGTTTGTTGCTTCATACTGAAGTTCGTTGGCTGTCAAGAGGCAATTGTCTGTTTCGATTTTACAACCTGTTTGACTCTATGATAGAGTTCTTGGAAACTAAAGATACAGAACTGCGCAACAAGCTCATAACATCAAAGAATGATATAGCTTACATGACAGACCTGTATAAAATGTTCAACGACATGAACCTCCAACTGCAAGGCGATGAACTAAATTTAATTAAAGCAAAAAATGTCGTTGCTGCTTTCGCAGCTTCTGCACAAAAAGAATATGGGCAGACGTGAGTTTCACAATTTTCCGAATTTATCAGTATACTGCAGTAACGACGACTTGTTTGCCTACTGCCAACATTTGGAAAACCTCCACATTGACTTCACCGAACGATACCAGGACATTTTAAACTTGGAAATACCAGACTGGGTGTTGGATCCGTTTTCAAATGTCAACACAGCAATGTCACCTCAGCTGGAAGAAGAACTTATAGAATTGACAACAAACGAAGAAATAAAAATCAAGTTCAAAAATGGATATCAAGAATTTTGGGTACAAAAACCGATCCCGCAATTGTACCCTGGATTGTGGTCAATTGTTCAACGATTTTTGATAGCATTCCCATTGTCATATTTGTGTGAACGTGGATTTAGTGCTGTGGCAACGCTGCTTACTAAAAAGAGAAATCGTTTGCGTGTTACCGAACGTGGCGACTTGCGGCTGTTTTTGAGTAAATTGGAACCTGATATCAACAAACTTATTGAACAGCATCAGAGTCAACCTTCACATTAGTTTTTATATAAGAATTGATTATGTTTGTTTTATTTTCAAAAAAAAAATACTCTGTCCGAATACTATAAATTTGCGTTTCAATAATCAGTTATAAGTACTTAGCGGTTTTTAAGTATGTTTAAAAAGGGGGGCGTTAAAAAATAATTTATTCTTAAAGTGGGCAGTAGACAAAAAAAGGTTGGGAACCCCTGCATTAGATGGTAGCATGTCGTTAGTGGCTTTGACTACACGGACTTTCTTCTGATCATTCGTTATTGAAGTAAGTTTTTACTGAAGTAGCAGTTTGTAAAAAGTTAAATTTGGAAACTCACACGGCAGTCTTAATTCATATTGACTGTTATCTTTTCCTTATTCTTCGAAACATTTAATACACGGGTTATTAAGTGGACATATAAATGATCTTGGTTTGCAGATTTGTAGTTGACCTACAAGAACGAGGCTATTGGTTCAAGGCAGTCCGCTAAATCCTCTCCACCGTACAAAATAAGAAATCTCATATATACACTGTACACGATTTTTAATGAATGCTTTATTATAATAAAACACTTCTAAACGGATTCTATCGCGTATATTTTAGATTTTTGTTTTTCCTTACGTTTCGAATGCTTTGCAGCATTCGTGGTCGCACGACCATTTTTATTATAATGTGTAATACTCGCGAATGCTTTATTATTCATTTTTTATATTTTTTTAAACATTGCCCAACCTATGGTTTCTCCTGTGTCGTGGGTGCGTTTACAGACATGAATTCCACATACAATACACCCAGACCCGGAACAACTACCTGCAGATCATACAAATATTTGTTCCGTGTGGGAATCGAACCCACGACCCGGAGCGTAGCAGCCGACTGTGTCAGCCACTGCACCAACCGTGCCGTATATACACTGTACACTATTTTTAATGAATGCTTTCCGAATTTGAATTAAATCGTTTACCGGATCGTTTATCGTATACCGGAATACTAGTGCAATTTCAAAGTTGCAAATCTCTTATTGTTGGGGAAACGACGGCACGGTTGTGCAGTGGCTGATACAGTCGGCTGCTGCGCTCCGGGTCGTGGGTTCGATTCCCACACGGAACAAATATTTGTATGATCTGCAGGTAGTTCTTGCGGATCTGAGTGTATTGTATGTGGAATTCATGTTTGTAAACGCACCCACGACACAGGAGCAATCCTAGTGTGGGTTAACGTTTAAAAAAAAATATGCACTTTTGTTACTGACTTTGCCCGTCTTTTGAGTTCACTTTTCTGAAGATCTATTTATTTAGTCTGTTTTGCATGCCTTTTATCGTAGGCGGAGCTCTACGCCTTGTATTGTAAGTTATGAAGATGAATATTTTTGTGTACCCTGCTATAGTTTTGTGTACTACGAGTATTTCGGAGGCTCATACGTATCATAGGCAGTGTATAGAATAGAATAGAATAATTTATTCAGTAAATAGGTCCTAACAGACACTTTTACACGTCATATTGAAACAACGGAGGTCTAGTCTAGTAACACTGATGTTTATAGCAGCATAGAGTATGCATGATGCCGCTGTCGCGTATTGGCCGTCAATTGGTGAGCACCGTGTAATATTAGTTTAGCTGTATTTCTTTCGCCCGCATTACTTGGCAAACAATACATCCATCTCTTCCTATAATTTAATAAGAGAGAAAAATAAGATTGTTTGTATAGACTCTTTTTAGGTTTACTTCATATGCCATTATTTATGTAACCTTCATAGACCTTTGTTTCATACCCTTTGTACCCATTCTGACCTTTTATAGTCAACTCGTTTACGTTTTGACAAAATTACAGTCGAATTTCGTAATACCTAACCTTTCTATTATATGTACATTCATTTTTAGCTCACCATCAAATTATACGTCGATCAATAGTGAATGATTACGGACAGGACAGTTCATATCATCATCATCATGAGGGTCTCATAGCCAGCTGCACTCACTGATTGGTAAACATAGAATAGAATATTCTTTATTGTACACCATTTTAAAAACAACTACTAGGAATAATTTAATGAACAGTAATTGTATAATGGGTGGTCTTATCGCTATTAGCGATTTCTTACAGACAACCTTTGGATGGATAAGAAAAAGATGGACAAAGACAAAGAGGTATTCCGTGGTGTACTTGTTATATTATTATATTCAAAAAGTGAATCTATTAAATATAATACAAATAGGTATTTATTCCATAAATTACTTAAATAATATGCACACATATACAACAATATATAATAATTTATACAATACATTATAAATAATCATAAACATTCAGCAAGGTTAAGCAATGCTTGGCGCGGTCAGTCTATGGATGGAGGACTGCAGAGTTATATTTGAACTGAACATCTCCGAGTTTCGGAGGGCATGTAAAATCGTCGGCCCCGATTTTATTAGACGGCAGTGCGGCTAGAACACCTCTGACGCAAGGTTGGTCACTAAATATAAAGAGAGAGGAAAAATGTCATCATCATATCTGAACAAAGGCCTGCCCCATAAATTTCCATAACGACCGGTTTCATGCCGCTTGAATCCAACGACTCCCAGCTAACTTCACCACTATATCCACAGTTTTAAGGGGAGCCATGGACCTTTGCCCTTTGAAAATTCTTAAGTTCTTCAAGAAATTTAATCGACGTCATCGGATATCATCATCGCGCACCGGAAAACACGCAACGGCCTTCAACAGACGACCTGGTGAAGGTCACTGGGAGTCATTGTCGTGGAAATTAAAGGGGGAGGCCTTTGTCAGCAGTGGACGTGCTTCGGCTAGTGACAATGACAATGACATCAGCGCAACAAAACACTCAAAATTGTACCAACCTTCATGCAGATCAGGTCTCTCCACTATTCCAAATATTCACTATTTGAGCGACGTTTAACCACTACAGAACTAGACGGGAAACATCTATACGACGATACTGTACAGCAATGAATGACTATTCTATTCACTCTTATTACCAATTACTGTAGCGTTTGTGGAGACGACTGGACATTTGAGGTCATACTTCGTATCTTTTCGCAGTACCGTGTGTTTGTTCACGAAGTACATTATGTTTTCCGTTACCTGCGTGGTGTCCGGATTAAGAATATAGCACCACTCCATCTCCTCCCGTGGATGTCATAAAAGGTGACTAAGAGTTTCTGAACCGCGCAACAATAACCACGCTTGCCACGCATAAGTACTAACAATTTCCCCCAAAATGACGGCTCATGAGGAAGCTTTTGTTCAGCAGTGGACGTTTTTTGCTAACATGGTGATTATTATGATTATGTAACATAAGAAGATCTATTAAGAAGTATACTGACCGCAAGGCAGCTGGTGACGAGCTGAATTTGAATGGCGATACTGCGTACCCGCTTATCCCATACAGTCGGTCAGGGGTCGTCTCCAACTTGGCTTTATTGGCTGGCTGGCGTGAAACCCATGAGTGCTCGCGGGACTCTCAACTCTGGTTCCCTTTATTGAGCGATTGGATGGTGCGGCCAGAGCTATATGCGCGGGGTTGGAAGTATCAAACGGGGAAACCCGCTCCTAGTCTTTTCAAAGGCTTTTTAGGGGGCTCATCTTGTGAGTAGCGAGTCACTATCTGCCACAGAATTTCATTTTAAGTTTAAAAGGCAGACCCCGTTGTTTCCGTTTTTCTTTAGATTTTATTCCATACGAGCTGGGACCCGCGGTTTCACCCGCGTTTAATTTAAAAGAAATTTAGAGTACTTCGACATAGACACTTGACATAAAATATATATATTGGATTTCAAGGATTTTGATTTTTTACACGGAACCCTAATTATTTTTCTAAAATAAAAGTAGCCTAAGTTATTCCTTATAACATCAGCTATCTGCCAGTGATGGTCCCGTCAAAATCGGTCCAGCCGTTTCGGAGATTACCCGGAACAAACAGACAGACAGACAGACAGACTAAAAATTTAAAAATAGTATTTTTGTTATATGTAACGTACATACTTTCATATGCATTTAGTAAAAAGCTGTTATTAAAAGCTGTTTGACATGTAATTTTATTTATATGTATGTATAGATAACACCTATTGCAATAAACCTTATCGTTAAAGTTTCCATCTTATACAAAAGTCCTATACCACCGGGGACAATCCGTGACTTCATTTTATGATGCAGCCATAGAGAGGTTAGTCTCCCATTACATTTAAGATTAAAATTCTTTAAAGGGCCTCTGCGTGTTGGATCCATGTCCCTGCGTAAGCCTATCAAAAGACCGGGTTCCTCTTTGTAGAGGCTATTAACCCTATGGAGACAGTTAAATAAGCTAATTATTAGGCTGCGGACTATTGTAAACTTGTATCTCGGAAGATCTACCTTCGTGGTGAAAGGTGATTAGCGTAATAGGAGTAGTTTATAGAGTATAGTGAGAGCACTTACAGAACTCTTAAGGTATCATATCGGCCACTTATACGTCCACTGCTGAACAAAGGCCTCCCCCATAGATTTCGACAACTGTGTCATCATCTTGAGGGGTATTTGCCAATACTCACCACGCTTGGCAGGCGGGTTGGTGAGCGCAGTATGGCTACCGTTACACAGAAAAGGTGCTGCTGCCCATCCCTCTGGTTTAGAGTCCCTCAGTCGCCTTTTACGACATCCACGGGAGGAGATGGAGTCGTGCTTTAATCTTAATCTGGACACTACACGGACATCTGTAGGTATACAATCAGGATAACCTAAAGGTCAATGACACTAGTATGTCAAGACATTCTCAAGAGCCATATGAAGCCTCTTTGCAACTCTAGGATGATTACTGTTCAATACATTTTAATGTTAAGCGGAACTGGAGAAGCCACTCATAAACTTACAAATATCCCTGCTAAGAATACTTACTTGCGGATTTTAGCTGCTGCGAGGGTCAGGGGCCCCGAAAGCGCTCTCTGTCAACTGTCTTCGCTCTTCAAGCTCTTCGCAATTTCACACGTCTTTCGATCTGTCTGGAGTTCTGATTCGCACTGGGTGGCCAAGGACGGCGGCTTATAAAACATAGTGGCGAACGCAAGTGATCGGCATGGATGAAATACTAACAAAGTATGAGCTCTAATAAAGACTCATTATGGCCTAAGAAACTAATAATAAGACACATCCAAAGAAATCCATTCTTTATTCATATCACAAATCAATCTATAAATCGACCAGTAAGTATTCCTGCCACACCGTTACAGCAGTCAATAGTTCTTCTGCTTCTTTCATGTGGTTAGTGGCCAACCTATACTAGAATGTGTGTAGCAGAATTGGTCAGAACGCCCAAAGGTCTCAAATTTGGCTTAACGACTGCCGTCTACTGACAACATCCGGGATCGACGCTTTTACTTGCCCTCTGAAGCACGGAGACGCTCAGTTCAAATACTACTCTGCGGTCACCCATCCACAGACCGACCGCGCCAAGCGTTGCTTAGCCTTACCGATCAAAAATATCGTTTAGCGATCAGTGAGTGCAACTGGCTATGAGCGCCTCGCTCTATGGTCAAACTCAGGTTTGACAGTGAACTATTTAATAGCTACGATTAAAATCTTTGGTCGTGCGGTGCCGGCTAATACCGCCACCCATCTCACCCCGTGGGTGTCGTAAAAGATGACTATGGGATTAGTCGGAGGATGGGCAGCACCGTCCTTCGAGTACATTTATAACTTAACTGCGATCGCGAACCCGTCTGCCAAGCGTGGCGATTATGGCAAAACCCCCTAATGAGCACAGAACACAAACCCATACTGGTCGTTGTGGCAATCTTTGTGGGAGGCTTCTGTCCAGCAGTGGACGTTTCGGCTGAAATGATGATGATGATGATGCCCTTACGAAAGTTATGGGAAAACAATCCCTTTTATGTTCTATTCCATACTTATTTTGACCCTCTCTGACAGCCGGTAAGGCTTGTTTTTTTTGCGAAATCCTTTCTTGACGGTTTCCTGAGTTTTATAAATACGATGGTCACCGATAACCTCAAGAGAGCTGAAAGCTGCGTCCTACGCACGTCTCCCTAAAAGATGTCATGGCTCAAAGTCAAAGTCAAAAGTTTTTTTATTCATGTAAACCATTTGCTGGCACTTACGAATAGTCAGAATTTTAATAGTTGCATAGTTGGCTAGCCAGACATCTTATGGGCACGGAGCCTAACAGAATAAGTGGCTTACCAAGACCTGCTGGGGTACGATGAATGCTCGCACCTCCAACTCAAGGACTCAAATAACACCGTGGTTGTATTAGCTGGTAAGAGTTTGGTATACACAGGTGCCATTCCCAGAGCGAACAAAGTCGCCTCCATGAGACGTGCCCAGCGGGTGACGAACTCGGGGCAGCCCGAAACGGCGGTGCGTTGTGTTCTGCGTGCGCCTCTCCAGAGCCACCAGACTGGAGGAATGTGCGGTTGGCCAGGTCGCACAGAGGAAAATCAGACCAAATGACGGGCTGATACCTGCCTGGGGCGCGGCCAATGTCTTACGCATAGACACCATCCCCCAGCCATAGGTAAGTAGAAGGAACACCGTGGGGTTTTAGCAAGGGTGAACAAAGACAATAACGATAATTACCACTTAAAAAATGTCGTATAAACTACATACCTAGGTACTAAGATAAAAAAAATAGGTTTACCGTTTTGGAGAATTTGTAATGAGAGAGGCACTTAGCGTGAGTTATATTTCTTTTTTATATACATAAGTATATGACGTATATGGGTCCTGCTTTAATCAACAATATTAGAATGTATTGTAATGTCAGTGTCTGTTAGGATCTAATTACTGAATAAACTCGGAATAAACGATTCTATTATTTTCTAAGTGTGGGTAAATGATAGAAAGAAACCATCGAGAATTATTTTATTTTTCTTTTTCAGGAACACTTTCATGCAAGTTTTCAATGTCTTTTGATTGTAGCCATTTTTTCTCCCTTGTTTCTCGTCGATTCTGTACAAAAAACCATCTGAAAATTACAAAATAAATTATTATTATTATGAAGGTTTTATTATAATAAACTATGGTTTTATAATAAAAATTGGCGTATACAGTTTTTTATACAGTCATGTCAGTTCGTGATAATAGAAAAGAAACTACACAGAATTTATTGAAACAGTAAATAAATAAAAATCTCATTATAATAAAGTTACTTTTGACGTGACAACGTCTTATAAATTGGTTTGCCGGGTGACACTTCAAGAAACTGCGTTACGCTCCGCTCACGTTATGCGCTCACAATGAGAGCGAGTGAGAGGCACGCGTCCCTTCCACTCGGGCATGGTTAGCCCGCCTAAGAGCGAGAGAGACAGACATAAAAAGTGAAAGGCACGCGTCCCTTCCACTCGAGCACAGTTAGCCCGCCTAAGAGCGAGAGAGACAGAGCGAGAGAGAGAGAGTGACCACTCAAAGTCGTTGTCACGTAAAACTTTCGCCCGTATACCGACTTTACAGGCAACCAATTTTTTTTCTTAAAAAAGAATAATTTGATTACACAAAAATAAGCCCTTCTGCTGGTTATGGTGATTAAAGACAGAAATAAAATTGCATGAAACATAACATTTGTTATAAAATTAAAATGAGTAATCTGTAAAAGCCCTCAATATTTACAATGTATGAGTATCGGCAAATTCCCCCCAAATAAATAGTATTACTAGTTAATTTGATGATACCTTTCAATTTTCTTTGATCAAATGCACATTGGCAAAGATATTGGATGAGTGGCATACCACCCTTTGATGTTGAATAAATTAATACAAAATATTTAGACAACTTCTTTTGTTTGGTCTTTGTTGCTGATTCATAGGATGAATTGTCAAACATTGTGTTTGTCTCATAGCGATGACAGATTATACAATGAGTTGGAAGAGAGAAAGATGTGCCTTTGTTTAAATCCTAGCTGTTATATCGACGTTGATATGAAACTACTGTTTGAAGATCTTTAGTGTCCAGATTAGTTCAAACAATAACAGAACGACTGGAAACAATAATTTATGTTATTGATGATAAATTCCGTTTGTGATCTAATCTTCCATTGTTCGCTGATATCATTTAATAATCAGTGTTTGTTGACTTTCCGTGTGCTGTCCGAATTAAGAATATAGCACCAGTCCTTCTCCTGCCGTGGATGTAATCACTATTACCGGAGGGATGGCCAGTAGTGTACCTGCTGCGGAACAGCAGCTAGTTATATTGCGCTCACCATTCCTCTAAAGTGACGAAACCATTGTGGAATCTATGGAGGAGGCCTTTGTTCAACAGTGGACGTCCTGTGGCTGATATGATATAACTATTAATTTGATCAAAAATATTAGACATTTCAATATTTTCAATCCATCACAACTAAATGGGTATGAAAGTAATATTTCATGAGTATGAAATCAACCATTGTCGTTATAATACAAGGGACCGAGACTATAAAACTAAAATAATGCGTTTATAGCACTTGTCAAGCGTCACAGCTTGGACAAAGTTAATGCATGATTGACGCAGTCGTCAAAGAAATTTGATTAAATGTTCATCAAGGATATTGCATCAGTGGCATACCACTCTTATAGTGTTTTGCCTGATATTATGATGATGACTATATTTGTTGATACGTCCAGCGGGTTTGCTGCCAGGTAAAATATCTACAAATATACTACTACTATTATTTGTACGGTTTGGTTATTTCGTTTCTGGCTGGGTTCAACGGGGTACGTCTAAACTAAGCTGTTCTAGCCAGTACGAAGTAGATGTTTTTTTTTTTGTTGGGCTTCCCGCATACATTTCTGGGAAATGTGGTTGCTTAACCGGTCATTTCTGGTCGAAGCCAAAAGAGGCCTCCAGCCAGGCCCAAAGTAGGTGTTATGACGTTCGCTGTTTTATAGAGAACTGACAAGTTAGCGTTCGCCGAACTTTTGGAGTAACCAACCAAAAATGGCGCATGCGCTTTGAGTAGTTTGGGAAACTGTGGTCTCATAAACACCTCGTGTTTTGTTGTATTCCTTCTATGAGGTTTGCGTGAATGTTGTAAATTGGCATGCAGACCGGACATGCATATTCGAGTATACTGCGCACGAGTGTACACGGTATAGTAAGAACTCTTAAATTCTTTATCGTTCTTTTAATAAATCCCGCTGTTTTAGCAGCGTTATTGATGACGCTTTTGATGTGAAGATTAAAAGATAAATAACAACTGAGAAGTATCCCTAGATCCAGGACGCCGTTCACTTTTGGCAATCTAGTGCCTGCAAGTGAGTGATGAGTTGGAATTATGTGTATTTGCGCGTGAATGTGATCCAGTTTCCAGCACACATTGGAGTGAGTTCAGGTTAGATTGGAGTAAAGCGGCATTATCGAAAGAACAAATTTTGCGGTAACTCTTTAAGTCGACTGCAAAAGTAGGCATCCACCTGATTAATGCAATATATTACATGATTGACGAATACTATAGTCAGTTATCTGTGTCCATCGTTTCGACAGGAACGAGAGAAGCTCCCTGCCAACCAGATACTTAAAAAATAATTAAAACCTACGTTTTGATGTTTCCGTGCATTGAAGTACTATGAAGAACATTTTTTTGTAGATGCACTACAATCGGTGACCTATTAATTGGTTGTACAATCAATCGGTCACCGAACGTCACTGATGCAACCACCAATTTTTATTTTTATTTTTTTTTAAACTTTGCCCCACTCTAGGATTTCTCCTGTGTCGTGGGTGCGTTTACAGACATGAATTCCACATACAATATACCCAGACCCGGAACAACTACCTGCAGATCATACAAATGTTTGTTCCGTGCGGGAATCGAACCCGCGACCCAGAGCGCAGCAGCCGACTGTATCAGCCACTGCACCAACCGTGCTGTGCGTGTATTAGGATAACATAACTTACATGAGTATGCTGATCGCCGGTAGTGTCATGGACGCACTGAATACGAAGACTGCGCCACTGAACACTGTGATTGTGTGTGAGTACAGTGATGAGTATGTGGGGTCGAACATCAGAGCTGCCAGGGTTTCCACCAGACTGAATAGTGAGTTCATTTTACCTGGAACATATATTCAGGTTACTTATGGAGACACTCATGGATAGGTTTAGTTTCTGAAGTAAACGATCTGTGAGGTTAAGTAATGCTCAGCACGGTCAGTCTAGGGATTGGTGACCGCATAGTGGTATTCAACAGCGCCGCCGTGCTTCTAAGGGCATGTAAAAAGGCCGCGGTTGCTTTTGGGCGGCTTGAATAATTCCTTAAGGTTTGCCGTTAAACAAATAAAAAAGAAAAGTCAGCAGCACTATTTATACATCTTGAGTTGAAAAAAATCCATCAATCCGTTGGTAGTTCAGATTTCTTACACGTTAACCGTGCAGCATATATGGTTACCTTACGAATCTCTGACGACCGTCATATTAATGGTGGAATATCGAATCAAATTCACAGCTAAACGCTATCATCACGAATCGATACATAAAATAATAATCTTTAGTAATTCAAAAGTAAGACAAGGACTAAAATATATAATCGGTTACCAAAAGCCATAAAGGAATCAAAGAAATATACAAAAAACATCTAAGACTTCACACACTAAACGATATCAAAACAAACAAATAGACACAAATCAGTGCCCTATTTAGATACGCAGGTAGGTACGCATATTTTGTGTTCATTTGCGATAGGCGATAGCAAACACATAGTTGTATCAGGGTTAAATTAAAATTATTTGGATCTGCCCACTAGTTATTAGATTGGTTTTGTTGTTTTTCTGTGTGCGTTTTATGTATACGAAATACATACACATATATTACTAACGGCCGAAATTAATAATCGACCTAATCCTAAATCTTTGGATTTCATATTACGGATATGTCTGTTTTTGTGTTAAATGTTACTGTTTTATGAACATATATCATCATCATCATATCAGCTATTGATACATTCACTACTGAACAAAAGCCTCCCCCATTGATTTCCCCAACTGTGTTATCATTTTTGAGGAGTATTTGCCAATACTCACCGCGCTTGGCGGGTTGGTGAGCGCAGAATGGCTACTGTTCCGCCGAAGAGACGCTGCTGCCCATCCCTCAGCTTTAGAGTCCCTTAGTCGCCTTTTACGACATCCACGAGAGGAGATAGAGTGGTGCTATATTCTTAATCCGGACAGCACACGGATAATTTGGACACCACACGGATTTGAACACAATGGATGAATTTCAAAATCTTAAATCTGATTTTTTTTTATTAGATTGATTTAATTTTGGCCGTAAGTAACAAAGTTCAATTTCTTACGTAAAGAAATGCCAACTGTTATCGTAAAAAGTATATATACTAAAAATCCATACGGTAATCAAATAATTGAATCTGTACGAGTGTAATATTCTTGGGATTCTTAGGGTGTATCCGTACGTGTGTTCGCGGAGTAATAATAATTAAAAATCGTGTAGCTACTTACCCAATTCCTCGCTGGGGACCAACTTAGATGCCATCGACCTTAGCGACGTAAAAGTGGTAGCGTTCAGGATCTCCACTAATGGAACTGAAAAATATTTGTTAAAATTACTACACTAACCTATAACCGAAAAGGTTTTGTTGGACGTGGAGCCGCATGGAACGTTGAATAACAGGAAATTTTCATTAGTAAAGAAGCGGCTTAGAATACTACCACCCCATCTCCTCCCGTGGGTGTCGTAAAAGTCGACTAAGGGATTAGCCGGAGGATGGGCAGCAGCGTCCTTCGAGTACATTAAAAACTCAACTGCGATCGCCAACCCGTTTGCCAAGCGTGGTGATTATGGCAAAACCCCCCAATGCGCCCACAACACATCCATATCGGTCGTTGTGGTGATCTTTGGGGGAGGCCTGTGTCCAGCAGTGGACTTCATTCGGCCGAAGTGATGATGATGAAAGAAACGCATCTCCATCAGTGTTGTCGTCGAAGACGACTGTGTGTGTAACAAACACGTGTGATGCTCAATAGCTTTTTTGTGCGTGGGGAAGCCCTTATGGAGAAGGCGGAACGCTATACTCTCACCGACTAAAACCACACGGTGTTACACCATGCGCTCTATACCTATTACGCTGGGGTCATGGAAGGTGCTCTCGTATTCATCCACAACCCCAGCAGTGCTGGTCCGCTTGCTGTGGACCCGGCCTCGTAGCAGGGGGAAGATCGTTTAATCCCCCTCAATCAGTCTTTGAGGGGCGTGCACAAAACACTACAGTCATAACGTCAGGCCTGTATGGAATTGAGTGATGGACTTCCCCAAGTCCACCACTCATGAGCTTTACTTTACGAGGGCCCCGAGATCGATTGGGAGCTGGCCGCAGCTTTGTGCAAAATAATTGTCTCGCAGAAGGAGATCATTGCGCTCAAGCATCATCACTGCCAACCATCTTCTAAACTATGGCCTGGTGAGAAGTCTCTGTTAACCTAATCAAATAGCCATAGCCTGTTCCCCTCACTGATCGGTAAACGATTGGTGAGGTAAGCGCAACGCTTGGCACGGTCTGTCCATAGATGGCTGACCGTATAGTGATACTTGAACTGAGCGTCTCCATGCTTCGGAGGGCACGTAAATTCGATCGGTCACAGTTGTTATCTATGGTTGACCACTTTTCTTTTTTTTTTGGGACAAGCCCGCCACACATTCCCAACCACTGCAACTCCTGTAAGCCAGGATCTACAATGGCGACCACCGAAAAGAACACCGATCAATGAAGCTCGGTGTGTCCCAGAGAAATGAATAACTGTCTTGCAACCCGCACCGAAATTAATCAGAAAAGAAAAAGGAGGAGTAGGAAAGAATATACGTTCCACTTCCCTCCGTTGGTTGACCACTTACCACACGAAAAGAAAGAGTCAACGAGTCAACGATAAATGCTTTCTGTGTGGTGTCTGTATTAAGAAAATAGCACCACTCCATCTCCTCCCGTCCAGGTCGTAAAAGGCGACTAAGGAACTCTAAACCAAAAAATGACTAATGGCATGTAACTGGTCTTTTATGGGGAGGCCTTTTTTCTGCAGTGGACTTCTTTTGGCTGACATGATGATGAAATGCTTTCGGTGTACTTTCAAATTACTTAATTCTGAAGCTATGTGTACGAACATATAAAATATACCTGTAGGTATTTTTTGCCGAAAGAAATTGGTCCTTAAAGCTACGTGTTATTTGGAAACAGGTTAGAAATGTGCTTAAATAAAAAAAAAATTTACCCATAAACATATGAAAGTCCTTTTGCACGAAGGTTATGAGTATGGAACCAGCTAGCTTGCTGACGATGGATATAAGACACAACATAGAGTCGTGAAAGCCCCACCGTTTGCTGAACACGCTGAGAGAAAATAAAGCACCTGAAAAGAATAAAAGATATAATGCGAATCGTATTTATTAAATCTAAAATAAATACGGACTTTAGCGCACTATTATATACGTACAATACGCGTAAAGCAATCTTAGTTGATCTGACTGAAATGCCTAACTTCAGTCCGACCAACTAAGATTACTGATTAAGAAACTGCGCTATTGTATGAACCAAACTCCTGAACACGTGCAAATTTTTTCGAAGAAATAACAATTAATTGGTGTTACGCGTAAGCATGTGCAAGTACACGCATAGTAGACACATAGCTGACGTCAAGCATAGACGCTCCACAAAGTCTGCAGTGTGCGAACATGCCTAAGACATACCCAACCATTTTCTTCGTTTCGATCAACCTCAAGTCCTCGCGAAAGAGAACCGATATATACCAAGAATGTTTCGTGAGGCTATTGAAATTAAAAAACATCCTAATTTTAATAGAGAAGATGACTGGCAGTTACCACCAGTTTGGAATCCTGTTATTAAAATAATAAAGTCCCAAACCAAATACCACACTAAAAAACATCAAGACACTGTGAGTGATTACTTCGTGCATCGAAATATTTTTTAATTATAATTGTACGGTAGATAAAATAAAATAACTTTTTAAAATCTGTAACGACGCCTGTCACCTTACTCATCCTGCGACCACGAACCCTGCAAAGTGTTCGAAAAGTCAGGAAAAACAAAAATCTTAAATGTACGCGTTAGAATCCATTTAAAAGTGTTTTATTATAATGTACAAGTAAGCATAGATTACCACGTATCAGTATATAGGCGATACATGTTGGTAATTGCACATGATTTTTTGAGCATATATCATATATAATTCTTGGTTTTGTACTGTCGTAGGTTTTCCTGCGACCGATCACGAACGGTCCAAAGTGTTTGAAACGTTAGGACAGACAAAATATACTTGATGTAATCCGTAAAAAAAATTTAGAATAACTTTTAGTTTATTTAAATAATACGCATACAAATAATATATTTAGCAATAATGCAGTTCAATAGTTGATGTATTATTAAATCTCCTCACATTTGTCTCCTCAAATCTGAAAACCTTAACATTATCTATTGATTTGCTTATAACTTATTACAGAATAGATTTAAAACACTATTATTTCATTAAGAGTTATCTTTGTTACCATATCAATAAATAAATATTAAATCGGTACAGTAATTAATAACTAAATAAGTAATTTGAATTTCACACAATGTTACAATGTACACAAAAGAAATTCACAACTAGTCTTACTTACTTCTTAGTCAAAAATGTTTTTGAAAGAATAGTTTCTATTGGTGATTATGTAGTTAGAATTTTTAAAGAACTTTTAAATATCGCATATTTTTTAAGAAACACGTTTCACTTTCATTTCATTAGAGGAATTATGATAAAATTACTTCACATAGTTTATACGTATCATTAAAAAAACAATGTATATCAAGACTTGTTAGTCAAACGCTATTGTCAATGACAAAACCATAACCTCTCTCTGCTTTAATAAAAGGATCACAGATTTTCCGATTTGAAAAACAAACAGTAACAGCGCAGCGTCGATAGCGTACGGCCGTATACTGAAACGCCACTTAATATTGAGTCCCGCTTTAACTATTCCAGAAACCCATTTTGGGTAGGAAACCAGTGGGTTCAAGTAGTTAAGGCGGAACCTAATATTAAGTGGGGTTTCAGTATTCAGCCGATAGTGACACACTTTTAAAATCATCTCTATTTAAAATTGACAAAAATTTCAATTCAATTCAAGCACTTATTTAGTATTTTTTTTTTTTTTAACATTGCCCCACACTAGGATTTCTCCTGTGTCGTAGGTGCGTTTACAGACACGAATTCCACATACAATACACCCAGACCCGGAACAACTACCTGCAGATCATACAAATATTTGTTCCGTGCGGGAATCGAACCCACGACCTGGAGCGCAGCAGCCGACTGTATCAGCCACTGCACCAACCGTGCCGTCAAAAAATTAGATTCTAACAGACACTTTTACACGTTATATTGAAACAACGGAAAGCATTTTGCTATACAACAACCTCTAAAAAGAAACGCGAAAAGAAGCTCTGTGATAGGTGTCATTTTGGTTACTTTCCGTTCTTTATACATTCTTTTAAAAAATTGTCTTTAAAAATTACTTAAGACGACTGTCTAATTGAAAAGCATTTTACGCCTATACAATACAAATAATGCTAATAAAATTTGTTTCCAAGGAAGCCACATGTGCAGATAATAAATCAACGCCACACGTGAGGATAACGTATGGCGTTGATTATTTATCTATATCTATACCCCTATCGTCAACATAGTATTTTTATTAGAATAATTTTAATGTGTCTTTTAAACTTCTCATCTGTAAGATCTGTAGGTTTGTTTTGGTAACTTATTATATATCATAAATTGTTAGGACACAATTCCCTAATAAAGATTTACTTATCTTGGATAATCCATATAAAGGTGCACCACTATTTTAAGTATATTCCTAGTACATTATTTGTCATGATAGTCGCTTTTTACATCAAATGAATTGAGGGTTTTACGAACTTACATTATGTTTACGAAGATATACGGTGATGAGAGAAAAAACTCTCTATGCGAGTCGCGAGGACCCCTGTCGAACATAGCGTGGATACCCCTTTTCGTAATATTAAAATTGAGCAAACTTCAACGGTTGCTCCCCGGAGCAGGATGCTATTAGACATGATGTTGTGGAAATACGCGAAATACTAGCAATAACTACGTTAGTGCGCTACCTTATATTTCTAACTGCCTTAACTTAAAATTTGCGTATTGTGATCTAAGCATTCAAAAGCCTTGGAAAGGTCACAGAAGATACCAAAAGCATCCCGTGAGAATGCTTCCCGCGTGCATACCTCTTTGAACAACTTGGAAAAGTTTCTTACGTAATCATGAAAAGACTGAGCTATTTTCATAATATAAGTTGTAAAAAACACCTCTACAGTTCTTTAGTAGCCCATTCATAAACTTTACTTTTATTATTGGGTTTAACCTTCTTTAACACATTTGATTGAAATCCTCAATATTATAATGAGATGATTTTCCCTATATTTAATAAGGTTTTTTTTTTAAACTTTGCCCTACACTAGGATTTATCCTGTGTCGTGGGTGCGTTTACAGACATAAATTCGAGATTTTAATAAATGTAATAAAATATATTTTTTATTTTAATAGTCTGAATTTCGTATTCTTCCATATCTCCGCCAGCAAGTAAGATACGATATAACTGCGTTTAGTTACAATTTGATCGTTTTAGACACGTTCTATCGTCTATCACAGACGCGCTTTGCATATATTACTGAACGTGCAAGTTCACTCACGATATTAATAACACTTGTAACTGGCGATATTGAACTCGAATTGTGATTAAGCGTTTAATATCTGCGCACACTAACGCCGCCAATTTAATATAGTATCAAACAAGTGAACTCTCTCAGCTAGCTCAGTAAAAATTCATCATATCAGCCATTTATACATCCACTGCTGAACAAAGGCCTCCCCCATTGATTTTCAGAACTGTGTCATTAATTTGGGGGGTATTTGCCTCACCACGCTTGGCAGGCGGGTTGGAGAGCGCAGTATGGCTACCGTTTCTCAGTAGGGACGCTGCTGCCCATCCCTCTGGTTTAGATTCCCTTAGTCGCCTTTTACGACATCCACAGGAGGAGATGGAGTGGTGCTATATTCTTAATCTGGACACAGTAAAAAATAATTAATAATAATACCAATTGTTCACGAGCTTGTAAATATACTTCTAAAGTAAAAAATCTTTTATATAAATGTAATTTTATACAACATTGTAACTAGACGAGCAAGTCTGCCCCAAACAATTGTATTGTTTTTGTAACATTGGTTATTTAGTCTCTTATGCCCAGTAATATCACTAGCTACAGTGCCCTATTAAATTTCAATTGATAGTTCAATCATCGTCAGGTATCATAGAAAGCGGTTCAGCAGTTTCTGAGAAAATTACACATACAAACTAGGGATATACAACGATATCTTTCAAATTGTTTGTTTTGTCTGAACGAAAAAACGGCGGAGCCCTTATAGGATCACTCGTGTATCTGTCTGTCCGTCCGTGTGTCCGTTTGGGGGGCATTATGGAAAATAGAAGAACAAAGTTTTACAAACTGTACCCTGCAACATATGAAATGGACGGGCTTGTTGTGAGGGTCTGAAATGTATTTATTTTATATTTTTTAAAGATAAAGTTTAAAAGTTATTTAAGAAAATAGATGAAATTTGACCATTCCCACCATCCTACCTCCGAAACTACTGAGCCTAAAATTTTGAACATAATATAGATAATAACTCTTTACCTATAGATTACAGGAAAACCTATAAGAAGTCTATGGCCTTGAAATAACATGGTAAATCTTTCAATATTGTGCACACCAACTTAGGTTTGCAGTTGGAATGTATGGGAGAACATGTTTTTCAACTACGAAATTCTTTTTGTTCTTGGGATAAGTTATTGGTACAAGACCTAATTCAGCAATAGACAATATATTTAGCAATTTCGGAACCCTCTCCACACGAGTTCAACTCGCACTTGTCCGGTATTTTATACTACCTGGTTAATAGACAAAGCAAGTCATTAATGGTGAGCATAGTAGAGTAAGCATCACTTCTGCCCTCACCAAATGTAATGCTACCTGAACAGATTGGACTGAAGAACTGGTCTCGTTCTGTACCACACTGCGCTCGTCACCTCGAGACATTAAGTCAGTATCTTATGTCCAGTAATTCAGACAGTTTTTTTTTTTTTGGGACTAGCCCGCCACACATTGCACCACTGCACTTCCTGTAAGCCAGGATCTACAAAGGCGACCACCGAAAAGAACACCGATCAATTAAGCTCGGTGTGTCCCAGAGAAATTAATAACTGTCTTGGAACCCGCACCGAAATTAATCAGAAAAGAAAAAGGAGGAGTAGGAAAGAATATACGTTCCACTTCCCTCCGTTGCAAGCAGGAGACAGAGAAAAACGATAGGCCATAGGCAAAATAAATGGGAGTTTACAACAGGGTTAAGCCCAGTTGCCAAGCACCACGGGTACATTTAAAAATAAATTATTAATTAAATAATTCACACAGTATAATAGTCTTCATTTAGATGTTTTCGTGTTAAATTAATTCTAACAATATAGTGTCCAGAAACCCAGAGGATCTGTAAAGGAACTTACCCAATGAATGTGTGATGATACTGTAAGTGGAATACAAGCTGTACTTGAGTGCGTCCCATTTTAATTTGTACCTTAGATACATGTATGTTATTATACGTTCACCTGAAATGAAGAGCAATATTTGTAGTTAGAGTTTTAGCAAATTCAAAATACTTTTATTTTATATAATATTAACCATTTAGATCTGAGTGGGGTCCGGATTAAGGATAAAGCACCACTCCATCTCCTACCGTGTGTAGGTATTTGTAAAAGGCGGCTAAGGGACTCTACACCAGAGGGATGAGCAGCAGCGTCCCTTCTGTGGAAAAGTACTCATTCTGCGCTCACCAACCCACCTGCCAAGCGTGGTAAGTACTGGCAAATTCCCCCCAAAATGATGGCACAATTGTGGAAATCTATGGGGGAGACTTTTGTTCAGCAGTGGACGTCCTATAGCCGATATGATGATGATCTCTTGTAATATTAATATTAAGTAAGTAGAGATTATGGAAGTACAGATAGTCCTAGAACTGAAGTCTGTCTACTCACCATGGTTCGGTCCATACACTATAGCAACAACTAAAAGAGTCAAAATAATCTTCTTTCTAAAGTTTGTCTCCCTCTTCTTAAATGCCACCTCTCCGGTTTCTTTGACCAGTGTCACCATATCTGAACATGTTACCGGCTTTACCTGGTAAAATAAGTTCAATATTTTCTACATAAATAATGTGAAATGGGAATGAACACGTCGCATTCATTCGTATTACTAAATAACCATGCAACGCGAAAGTTTAAAATTAAATTATGTTCACATTCTTGCTTTATGTTATGACCCCTTTAGTCTAAATGAGCTGGTGACGCGTTTTATGTATCGCATCTACTCACTGCTGAGTCTATTCCTTGTGGTGTCCGGATTAAGAATATAGCACCACTCCATCTCCTCCAGTGGCTGTTGTAAAATGTAACTAAAGGACTCTTAACCAAAGGGATGGGCAGCGCCCGCCCTCGCCTGCCTGCCAAGCGTGATGAGTACTGGCAAATTCCCCCCAAAATGACGACACAATTGTGGAAATCTATGGGGGAATCCTTTGTTCAGTAGTGGACGTTCTTTCGCTGATATGATGAGTCACAACAGTCGTTAAACCACTTTTTACATTTTAACATTATTCTACAAAAATATATATCAGCATTAAGAATTTATATTTTCACTAACTAAATAGCAAAACAATGTTCGCAGTATCATATTGTCAATTCGCTGCTAAATGCCGTTTGCCTACGTAATAGCATAGCAATGCTAAAAACTAACAAGCTAAACTAAACTAGCAAGTTTAGACGTCCCTTCTACTTACACTTCTACTTAGACGTTCTATATCCTTGGAAAAGGTGGTTAATTCTGAAATACTAAATGCACAAAAGTACAACACATGATACTATAAAGTAATAACTTTGACATAAAACACTGTTTACCTTTTCACTGCTATCACTTTGTGGCTTAGTATTACTCTCCAGGTAGAAAATTCCGTAAGAAAAGGTGATCATATAAATAATTCCAGCAATTGTAAAGATTCCATAATATCCCCACAGTTTTAACAAGATGCCACTTAAAGCTGTTCCAATAGGAATGCCAGCGGTCATGCAAAGATTCACAAGTCCCACTCGGAAGGTCCTGGATTCCTCATCAGTTATATCACTTATGTAGCTAAAAACGCCTAGGTAGACCATTACCCATCCTCCTGTGATAGCTGGGAATATAGCTTCGAGAAACATCGTCACTTCAACACCAATTTGATCGAAAAAGTAAGTGCTCAGCAAATTGCTTACGCATACCAAGAACTCTCCGAAAATCGGCATCAAAATGCACACTTTTCTGTTCCCAGTCCTGTCGCTCCAAGCTCCCATAAATATCACTAGTAACGTTGGAACTGCCGTTTGTATCACACTCTTCCATGATTCTATGTTGGATATGATTTTTTGGACTTCAGCTTCGACATTTGTCAAGTTGCCTTTCCTATCAATCAGGGCATCACAAATTGTGTCGTTGAAATCTAGTTTAACACGGCACGTTTTATCTAAGTTTAGATTTTGGATCGCAAGTCTGGCGAACATCGACGGTATTATAAGACCAGCCAGTATGGGTTCTACTGTTATGCTTGATTTTATTCGACATAGTTTTTGAAAGAAACTTTCCTTTTCATTTTTACCTGTTTTGATATTTATCTCTTTTAATGGCTGTTCTTCTAGTTTTTCTTGTTTCTTCTCTGTATCAGACATTTTATGTGCTCACTCAATGATCCTATTTGTTAAACTAACACTAGGAATATTATAATAATATAAGTTTATTTGTTACGTTTATCACTATTAATTTTATTTATCGGTCGGTATTATCAACGTCATGTAGAGTTTGATCCAAAAATGATATATGTAGAATACGTTTTAACACAAATCAAGTGTATTCTAAATGGGTGTAGTTTTTGTATCGTTATTATATATATGTTGTTGTAATTTGCACGGTTGTGCAGTGGCTAAGCAATTTCCTTTCTGCGCTACGTGACGCGAGTTCGATTCCAGTACGGAACAAATATTTATGTGAGCTCCATATAGTTATTTCGGATCTAGATGTTTGTGCATGTGAGAATGTTTTGAGGAAAGTAAGGTACAAAAAGCAAATGGACGACCTTCGATTCTTAAATTTTGTATTTTAATATTTTATTTTACTTATTTTAAGCTTTTGTCTTCACCTTTTTATTGTATACAATTGAATCAGCCACAGTTTTACTTAATCATAGAAATAAAATGTTTGTTGCAACGTTAAATTATGTTTCTCCGTTATTTTCTTATTTTAGTTTATATACAGCATTTGCTTTCTCAATAAGAAAATATATATTCTTCTGAGAACTAAACAATTCGAACCCAACCGCAATACAGGTGATTTTTTTTATTAGTTGATAGATTATTTTTACCACTCTCCAGAATAAAATTATCAACCATAGTCCCTATTATATGACAATCAAAGTACATAACTAATTACCAAATTACATAAAGAAAGTAACATAATATTATTAGTAAAATTAAAAGCATTCCTTACCCATAAATGCTTTTACTCAGTGGATGAATATTATAAATATAAAACAGGAAACAATAGTCTCCGCTAGATATTATAATGACGTGTTTGTTTTGAATCAGGTTAATAAAATAAAAAGTTAATACGGTGATCCAATGTGATTTCTGCTTTATTTTTTATTTTCAATGTATATTCAACTTTAATTAAGGATCTTTTTGCAATGCCTGTAAAAGGCAACTAAATTTACAATTAGTTGGCGAAATAAATATCTTTGAAACTTAGATCTTACTAGTGCATATTTGTACATCTCACTGATCTCATGTATTTTTTATTTTATTTACTTGCATATTGTCAATTATTAAAGAAGATTAGGTAGTAGGCGTTAGGTCTCTTGCAAGAGGCCAGCTAGGTAGGTACCACCGCTTTGTTAGATATTCGCCCCTAAGCAATAGTGGTCAAACTTTAGATTACAAAGGGCCTTTTTTTATTATTTTTTTATTGGTGTCCAGTGGAAGTTCTACATGGAACTTCCTTCGCCCCGGGAAGGGCGAAGGGGTATGCCGGACTCCTACCGGCTAAAACCACTGGAGCGGTCTTCTTCGACACCGAAGGGGCCTCCAGGTCGTAAGATTACACTAGAAAGATTACTGAGGGCCTAGCACGAACAACTTGCGAGAAAGTATTCGTATCGTAACGTTACTGTTGAGTGAATTTTGAATCGAAAATGTAACTATCCTATAGCAGTTTTGTTTAAATTTATACGACAAACACAATTCGTACCATATATAGGTATGAATAGTCTTCAGTTTAAATAAAAAACATGTGCGAATCAAGTATTCTCAATTCAAAATTCGCTTAACGTTACGATACGAATACTTTCTCGCAAGTTGTTCGTGCTAGGGCTACTGTGCTCCGGTTTTGAAGGGCCACTGTAGCTAGTGAAATTACTGGGCATAAGATACTAAATACCTAACTTTACATCATGAGGTGACAAGTGTAGTGTGATAAAACACTTTTAAACGGATTCTATCGCGTATATTTTTGATTTTTGATTTTCCTGACGTTTCGAATACTTTGCAGCATTCGTGGTCGCAGGATGACTAAGGTGACGATTGTGGTTTATCATACATAGGGCAAACAAAGTGTAGCATAGCCACCCGAATAAAAGAACATATAGCTGACGTAAAGCATAGACGCTCCATAAAGTCTGCAGTGTGTGAACATGCCTTAGGCAAACCTAACCATTATCTTCGTTTTGATCAACCTCAAGTACTCGCGAAAGAGAACCGATATGTACCTAGAATGTTTCGTGAGGCTATTGAAATTAAAAAACATCCTAATTTTAATAGAGAAGATGGTTGGCAGGTACCACCTGTTTGGAATCCAGTAATTAAAATAATAAAGTCCCAAACAAGATACCGCACTAAGAAACATCAAGACACTGTGAGTGATTACTGCGTGCATCGAAACAAATTTTTTGATTAAAATTGTACGGTAGATAAAATAAAATAACTTTTTAAAATCTGTAACGACGCCTGTCACCTTAGTCATCCTGCAACCACGAATGCTGCAAAGTATTCGAAACGTCAGGAAAATCAAAAAAACTAAAATATACGCGATAGAATCCGTTTAAAATTGTTTTATTATAATGTGTAATAATCGCGAAAATCTAAGACATTACTGAGTGTAGTGTGGTGCCTCGCAGGACTCCTGTAGCATTCTAGTTGTTATGGGCAGGCATGACGCTTACCACCAAGCTAATAACTTGATCGTCTCGTCACCAAGCTGTATAAAAAAGATTCCTCTTACATTTTTTATTAGTGAAACCATTTTGTATTTCAATATAAAAACTAAACATGCTGTACGCAATACGAATTATCAAAGTCAAACATATATTAGTTTATGGCTATTTACTCACAGTGTATAGTCTGCCACTGTAACATGATGGCTTGATAATATTATGCAAACAATGTAATCAATTGTCTCATGTTTGCTCTCAGATAGGTAACTTGCGTAACTGCTAAGAATTTGTTTTCAAACATTAAACAAGATTTTGCAAGGCCTACGATTGTACTAACCGTAAGAGGCTGGTAGGAACCACCCGATGGTTGCAGCGGCAGGGACAACCCTGTCACACTATTGAAGCTACTGCTTGACTCTAGCCAGTACTAGCTGTATAAATAGCTAGCAAGTTGGAACTTTATCCCGACAATTATTATTGGTCTTTATTATACATGTATCTCTTTTACACGGGCTTATATCCCCTGTAAGGGGGAACCCGGTCTTTTGATAGGCTTACGCGGGGACATGGGTCCAACACGCAGAGGCCCTTTAGAGAATTTTAATCTAAAATGTAATGGGACACTAATTATATTATAAATAATTATACAATAATTATACAAACATTAGTACTCAATCAATTAGTAAGTGTCGTGTGGTGCCGGCTACGAATATCACCAACCCATCTCATCCCGTGGGTGTCGTAAAAGGCGACTAAGGGATTAGCCGGAGGACGGGCAGCAGCGTCCCTCGAATACGTTATTAACTAAACTGCGATCGCCAACCTGCCAAGCGTGGCGATTATGGCAAAACCCCCCAACGAGCACACAACACCCCGATGTCGGTCGTTGTGGTGATCTTTGAGAGAGGCCTGTGTCCAGCAGTGGACTTTATGACGGCCGAAATGTGAATTAGTAAGTACATTATTTTCGTAATTAAATATCTTTTCAGTAATACCCGTAATTTTAAGTTGAAATCTGTGACCAGCTACATATGTACCTACAATGGATGGATAAGGATTATAGTCTAAAGCCTTTTTGAGATATTTGCTTCTTGACATGCTTATCGAATGACTGAAGAGACCCAGATACAATCTTCTATGTCCATCTCTCTATTTGAAAAGAAGAGCTCACTACATAAGTATCATCAACCTAAAATCTATGCGATTTAAAGCCTACTGAGAGTAGTACATGTTATTATTGAAGTGAAACTTCTTTTGGGATGGTTTGAATTGGATTTTATGAAACGAAAATGTGTAACGAAAGAGAGACAACTATAAAATATTTATTTATAGGGTTTATGCTGTGAGAGAATGAGATAAAAACGTTTCTATTTAGTTTCCCTATTCCCTATTGTCGATCAATAGCTCTCTCTCTCTCTCTCTCTCTCTGTTTACCACCTCCATAGCGTATTCATCTCAGAGACATATTAACCAAAATACAAAATTTCACTTCTACCGCGTGTGAACTCACACTCGACAATTTTTGTCACATATAACGTATTTGCCGGATTTTGTTGAGTTAACTGTATTGGTTAGTACTGTCTTAGTAGTTTGTTAGCTTCTTAGTCTTCGTCTTTATTAGCTTGGTATGTATCTAACAGATTTTTTTAAATCGATTTTCATTTTTCATCCCTTTCAAAACGTCGGATTGATTTGAAACTTCACACACTTATCAAGTATCGATGACAATACAATAATTTCAATAGTTTGTCCCATTATAATCGCCAGGATCATCAGGTTTAGCGGAAAAAAATATAATTTCATTGACATACAAAAACTTGCACAAATGACAAATTCATCAACATACACAAACTTGCACAAAAAATAATACCTTCATAAGATGTCGATTCGATTTTCCACGGCAAGAGAGACGATGAAGCGATGAGACTTGAATAGTGTCTCATTCGTCAGATGATTTATCCGGATGGAGGGAGGATTTGTTAATTTAAACGTCGAAAGGAAGCTGCTTGGGTAAATAATTACCACACAGAGTTATTGAGACTATGGGCAGGCAACATGGGCATTTAGCCGTGTGCAAAACAAAAAGAAACGTTTTTTGTAGTTAGCCGCAATAAAAAATAGAAAATAAATTATAGTTTAAAAAAACTAAAAAACACGCTTTTGTAGATAACCAAACTAAAAAGTATAAATTATTTTCAATAAGTTTAATATAACAATAGAGTAGTTAAATAAAATTGTAAAAAAGCGTGGGGTGCTTTATCAGATATTTTCATGATGACGCTACTTTTACAAATATTCGCAAAAATATTTACCACTAATATTTATAACAACCGGGTTCGATGGTTTTACGTATCCTTGAAGAAAAAGACGCTCAGTTCCAATACCACTATACGATAGACGCCGGGCGTTGCTTAACCTCGCCGAACGTTTACCGATCAGTAAATGCAACTGGGTAGGAGTGCCTCAGACTGCCCGTAAACAGAGAATCAATTTTCTCTCTATTACCGTAAATAAAAGTGGATAAATTTATAAAATCGTGTATTTCTATAACAATTTATTCTACAAGAATCGCTTCATGTTCTAGATCAATACTGTTGAGTAGAACCTCCTCTTTCTTCTTAATCTCTAATTCAGTTGCATTTGCACATTTAACTTCCATATTTTTCGGTATGTCGTTATCTTTTCTGTTTTGTATAAAGAACCAGCTGTAAAAACAATTCTTATTAATAAGAAACATTGCTTTTTTTTCTTAAAGTTTCATCATAATTGTTCAATTATTATTCGGATTTCTCTCTTTCTTTTTGTATAAGTGTAATTAAATCATCATCATCATCATGGTTTCAGCCAAATAAAGTTCACTGCTGGACACAGGACTCCCCCCAAAGATCACCACAATGACCGATATGGGTGTGTTGTGTGCTCATTTGGGGGTTTTGCCATAATCGCCACGCTTGGCACGCGGGTTGGCGATCACAGTTGAGTTAATGTGTGTAAACTATACTTGCACTTCCACTGCTGAACATGAGTTCCCAATGATTTCTACAATGAGGGTATACTGCCATAATCACCACACTTGGCAGGCGGATCAATGATTGTAGTATGTTGTTAGTACCTTTCATTTTTTATTGACACCCAGTTGAAATTGATCATGAACTTTTTCTGTCCCGGGGAAGGGCGAAAGGGCATGCCAGACTCGTTTTTTTAATTTTATTTTTTTATTGATCCGGTGGAAATACATCATGTATTTCAAAGGGCAGATGGGTATCCTACTAGCTCAAACCACTGGAGCGGTCATCTGCGGCACCGAAGGGAGTATCAAGGTCAAGGTCCCCGTAAGATCAC
This sequence comes from Diloba caeruleocephala, assembly GCA_947459985.1. Classification (NCBI taxonomy): domain Eukaryota; kingdom Metazoa; phylum Arthropoda; class Insecta; order Lepidoptera; family Noctuidae; genus Diloba; species Diloba caeruleocephala. The sequence continues at coordinate 6,084,887 of OX381610.1, forward strand.
ACTCGAGCCACGCTTCGGTGGCCGCCTTTAGGCAAATTTCGGAGGGGATGAATGTAAAGCGGTCAGGCCGCCCAAGCACTTCTCGAGGTTTGTAAAGGATCCCACCAAGCCCCGCTGTGCGCTGTGTTGTGCCCACGGCGGCGCGTGCCTACGTGTGCGCCGCATTCTTCCCGGGATCGCTCGATATGAGCACGCACATTCCCCAATCTGCCACCTGTGACCCCCGAGGTGTCATAAGTACCTATCTCACGGAAGAATGCTGCTGCCCATCCTCTTGATATTGACCCTTAATCGCTTTTACGGCACCCATGAGTGGAAAGGGGTGAATTTTTCTTTGCCGGGAATCACACGGTACATCTATACATTACACATCTACATCTAGCTATAATATTATCAATGGTCGCCTCATCATATCAGCCAAAAGACGTCCACTGCCGAACAAAGGATAGAACCCGCATAGAACCGGCTACATGCTGTGTGTGTTGTCATTTTGGGGGGAACCAGTACTCGCCACGATTGGCAGGCGGGTTGGTGAGCGCAGAATGCTGCTGTTCCATAGAAAGGATGCTGCTGCCCACCCCTCTGGTATCATCATATCAGCCACAGGACGTCCACTGCTGAACAAAGGCCTCCCTCTTAGATTTCCATAATGAGTGGTTACATGCCGCTCTCATCCAACGACTCCCAGCGACCTTCACCAAATATAAAGTCTCTTAATCGCCTTTTACGAAATCCACGGGAGGAGACGGAAATATCTAATAATATATAATAATCGCTTACGTCTCGTCAATCGTGGGGATTCTTATTAACTAGTTTAGTTTCACTTTTAAGTCCTTAAAATGGCTTCCGTCTGATCTGATTATGTTGCAAAAGCTAATGTTCGAAGTTTGAAGAACAAAGAGGTAGTACGTATAAATATATTTTAAACCATTTACAAATAGTTTGTTCTAAGTTCGGCGTAATGTAAGTTTTTGAGAAAAGACTGAACATAAATTGCGAAAGTCTTAAATGGATAATTTATTTTTGTAATCGCATTAACTTCGAAGTTGGGACAAAGAACAATATTTGTTAATCTCGATTTAACTTTAGTCTTTGGAGTAAACTAAAATTTACTCTAACTGAAGAAAAATTTATTTCATATTATTTTTTAGCCTTGTATTCTCCGGGTGGTGCCGGTGGCCGGCTCAGAATACCACCACTCCATCTCCTCCCGTGGGTGTCGTAAAAGTCGACTATGGGATTAGCCGGAGGATGGGCAGCAGCGTCCTTCGAGTACATTGAAAACTCAGCTGCGATCGCCTACCCGTCTGCCAAGCCTGGCGATTATGGCAACACCCCCCAATGAGCCCACAACACACCCATATCGGTCAATGTGGTGATCTTTGGGGGAGGCCTGTGTCCAGCAGTGGACCTCATTCGGCCGAAATGATGATGATGATGTTTCTCCGGGACTCCAAATATATTCAAGGGACAAATTCTGCCGTCCTTTAAACTAGAAAGCTGTTAAACCCTCAGAAGGTCCATGTTGACTTTTTAATGCACAGTGATATAGTTTTAAGTTCTCTGTCTTCCTATCTAAGAACCATAATTATATTAATGATAGTTACTGAGTTACAAACACTATAAAAGCCGTTAAGGTGAGGTAAGCGACCTTTAAGTAAAGTAATTAGAGCCTATAACAAGCTAAAATCATTAGCTAAATAAATAAATAAAAGACTTAATAATGATTGAAAATAGTTTTCTGATCAAATAAGACCAATTATGGACGCAAACAAATGTAAATAACAGTCATTAATGTAGGTATTATAGTGTTTTTAGATATGACACTTTTTCTTGGCTGTTTCTTGAAAACTACTTTTTGGGCCGTGAGGTGCCGGATGCCGTGTGGTGCCGGCTCAAAATACCACCACCCCATCTCCTCCCGTGGGTGTCGTAAAAGTCGACTAAGGGATAAGCCGAAGGATGGGCAGCAGCGTCCTTCGACTACATTAACAACTCAACTGCGATCGCCAACCCGCCTGCCAAGCGTGGCGATTATGGCAAAACCCCCCAATGAGCCCACAACACACCCATATGGGTCGTTGTGGTGATCTTTGGGGGAGGCTTCAATTAGACCGAAATGATGACTTTTTGGGCTTAACGGCTTTCTAGTTAAAGGACGGCAGAATTATGAATGTAATTATTTTATAAAATCGAAGTCATAAATGTAACATTATCATGAGCTAAGCGGTGCTAATTGTATGCGTCATGCTTGTAAACGGGTGCCCTCTATTGGGATAGGTTAGCTTTACGTTACCATGCCAAAGTAATCATCATTCATCATCATCATTCAATTCACCCAAAGATGTCCACAACGACCGATATGGATGTGTTGTGGGCTCATTGGGGGGTTTTGCCATAATCGCCACGCATGGCAGACGGGTTGGCGATCGCAATTGAGTTGTTAATGTACTCGAAGGACGCTGCTGCCCATCCTCCGGCTAATCCCTTAGTCGACTTTTACGACACCCATGGGAGGAGATGGGTGCTCGTCCACCGCTAGATGAAGTAGTTGGCTTATCAGGAAGCCAAATGCCATGCGCCTCCTAATTAGCTTTAAACAGAAACTGCAATAGGTCAACAGCTGAAGCGTTGGACTGGATGATGCATGGCAAGTTCTGAGTTCGAACCTCAGTTCTTGCCCTATTGATATAGCACACCGATAGTGTCAAGCCAGGAATGGGCATGCTTGGGTAAAACAGATTCACAAGTACACCATACGGCATCCCCCGCTAGAAAACAACGTACGCTGCCCGGCTAACATTGAGTGAGTTAATTCAAATTAAGTAAAAATATATATATAAGTCGATGAATATTAAGGTATTTCGTAGAGCATTATCGTCACAGGTAATTTTCCCCTTTGACCGTATTACTTGTGGCACCTTGTGAATAAGGTATTCTTGTCAATAAATATAACTATCAACAAGGTTTAGCCCATAAATCTCTTTTGAAACCTTGCACAATTATTAATTTCTTTTGATCTTATCAGTACTTGCGAAATAAAAAAATCGATGATAAATACTTACACGAAAAACAACAGCGGTGGAATTGTAAGGGCTGTGCTCACATAATACATAATCCCGGCGTCTATCTCCAGTGTGAACATATATATCCAGGAGTACATCGGGCCGAATATCATTGACGTCACCACCTCCATCAGATTGAAGAATGACGTCATTTTACCTGAAATCACGTACGAATTGGTTAGATAAAAGTCAATTTTGCGTCTTGGTTTGGCACATTTTTCCTGTAAGGCAAAACAAATGTAGGTAGCTACTGTATTTATTAGATTTTTTTATCGACTTCAAAGAGTCGAGTAGGTAAGGTAGTGATTTTTGTTTGCAGTGATTCTGTGAGGCTTTCAAAGTAGTTGCACCATTTTTACTGCATACGTGGTATGTTCGCGTATATTGTTTCTTTGTCCAGAGATATTGCAGATTTTATATGACGACGTAATTTAACTTCACATCATATCAGCCCGTAAACGTTCACTGCTGGACATCAGTTCAGGCACGGCTAGTGCAGTGGCTAAGCAATTGGCTTCCTGCGCTAAGTGTCGTGAGTTAGATCCCCGCACGGAACAAATATATGTATGCTCAGTAGACGGTTGTTTCAGGTCTGCGTGCATGCATGTGACATTTATGTCTGTAAACTGTACCCACGATACAGGATAAATCCTAGTGTGGGGCATCTTATTAAAAGAAACAAAAATCACTGCAATGAGCAGTTACAGGGGATATTGGCACAATCACCACGCTTAGCAGGCAGATTGGTGATCTCAGTATGTTTTCGATAGCACACGAGAGGATGCTGATGCTCTTACTCTTCATATGGGTGATATATCATGGGTGGAGAGGAGTGATATATTCCTTGCCGGTAACAACACAGATTGTCAAGAAATAATTAGTAAGATATTTTGATTAAATATTGAAAAGAACAATTTTCAGTCTCACCAACAAAAAACAAATTACTCATGAAAAGAACGTTGAATTTGAATTTAATTGCCATTGATTCTGTTTAATAAGAGTACATAAAAAATTAAAAGTACATTTACCTAATTCATCGCTTGTCACTAATTTCGAGGAGATCGATCTTAGTGCGGTGAAGGACGTCGCATTGAACATTTCTATGGCTACCGCTGCAAAATAAAAAACAGAATAGACAAAACAGTCACGCCTTTGACCCCTTATGTGGTGGGCAGGGTATTTGCGTAGTCTCATAGTATGACAGTTGAGCTAGTGTACGCTGGCACAGCTGTTTATAAAAACATAGCATAAGAATTTAGTTTTAATTTATACGTATATTTTTGGTTGTAACATTAATAATGTTCGTGTTATAGATATTTGAGGTGGCAACATTGATCTCTTCTCTTCCTGCTACCTGCTAACAGAGTCGTCTTATTGTGCTCTCCAAATAAAATAAACAAAAAGTGAAAGTTTATGTTATTTAGTAACACAGCTAAACAAGATATTCCTTGCGGGACTCGACAGAATGACAGGCGACTATTTTTGTGTTTGGCTTCTCGCATACAGCTCGATGGAGACGTGGATGGTCTACCGGACAATTGGCGAAGCGAAATAGCCTCCAGCCTGGCTTTTATGTATAAACTAATTAACTGCGCCTAAGAGCTTACCCTGCGGGAAGCGAATCTCTCTCGCATTATTGGGGTTTATCGGAGATTTCTAATACTACCGAGTCTCGGTGCGGGCCGGCGCGAGGAAGGGACCGTGTGACATCTGTTCTTAATTGGCGCTCAGCTGTTTTTTTAAATACCGAATGCGGCGGGCCAGGCCTACTGTCGTGCGTCGCCACTCTACATGATAGTATGAAACATCTAATACGGTGTGGTGATGCGTCGCCATGCGCAAGTGACTGTGCGACATTGTTCCCACTCGGCTCGACTTTATTCGTTTTTAATGTTTGTATTAAATTACTATAAATGACTACTAAATAAAAAATCATCATTTTCTTTAAAATAGTCTGAGTATTTTATTTTTGATTATGCCATATTTATTTCCTTTCATAAATTATTATTATTACTACCTTTTATGCATATTATCTGTACGAAATAATTTCAACGTTTCACATCTGCCAGGCGTCCCGCGACGGCTCACTTGTCATTAACACCCGAAAAACAAGAAGAGCTGACTTTAGGACAAGCACACCTACATATTTTCTTGAAGGTCATGTCGAATTTCTCCCATGTTTTTGGGGGTTAGGCTTCTGGTATTCATCACTCACCGTACGAAATGCAGCAATGTTGTAAGTTTACAGTTAGTTCACAATATTGAGATATTTACCATGTTATTTTAAAACCATAGACTTCTTACAGGTTTTTCTGTAATCAGGTAGAGAGCTATTTTCCATATTTACTTATTTTTTTTTGGCTCAGTAGTTTCTGAGATAAAGGGGAGAATAGTAAATTTTCGCCTAATTTCTTAAATAACTTTAAGCCTATTTATTTTAAAATTCTAAAATAAATAATGCTATAAATATTGAGACCCTCACAACAAGCCCTTCCATCAAATATGTTACTTGGTACAGTTTGCAAATTTTTACTCTTAAATTTTCTATATACCCCGCAAAAGTGACCTCCATATTCAAAATTCGTTTATTTACGTTACACGTCCATGTTTGGGTGGCAGGAGTCCATACGTGTAGCTAGTTTCAATCGGTTAATCGGTCCAGTAGATTCGGAGCAATTTGGCTGTAACAGACGAACAGACACACGAGAGATCCTATAAAGGCTCCGCCGTTTTCTCCTTCGGACGCGGTACCCTAAAAAGGCTAATAACACTTTTCTCGACCTGGGATCCGAACCTAGGACCTCAAGCTAGACAACTCCGATTGCATTTTCAGATAGTCACATAGAAAGAGCTGACCTTGTCAGAAACAACAAGACAAGTCATAAATAAGTACCATACCGATATACATATCCGTAGTGTTCCTGGCGAGGCCGGTGGTGATAGCGCCGATGACCTTGCTACAGTTAGAGATAAGGCCAAGTACTGAATCGTCCCATTTGAGGCGGTGGCTGAACATGCTTATTGAGATCAAGGCACCTGTAAAAGTTATGAAAATTACAGATCCATCCTGTAACTTGGTTTTTACTTTTTTCATGATTCAACACAAAAAAAACAATACTCAGCAGCCTGTGCTAACAACATACTATTTTTACCGACTTCGAAAAGGAGGAGGTTCTCAATTCGATCGAAATTCGAATTTAGCCATTTAGAGAATTTTCCTCTTACATAATTATTTCAGCTGAAAAACATCCACTACTGGACGGAATCCTCCCCCGAAGATTGCTACAACGACCGGTATGGGTCTGTGTTGTGTGCTCATTGGGGGGGTTTTGCCTTAACCGCCACGCTTGGCAGACTGGTTGGCGATCGCAGTTGAAATATAGGAAAGGAAATCCTCGAAGGATGCTGCTGCCCATCCTCAGGTGAATCCCATGATGGCCTTTTAAGACACCCACCGAATGAGATAAGGTGGTATTCTTAGCCGGCACCACACGGCATATACTTTGACATATTGTAAATATATATAAAAGAAGTACGTACCAAGTGAATGAATGCATATATAAAAAGTGCTGTAGAAACTGTACTTGAGGGCATCCCAGTTAAAACGATACCGGGTAAACAGATAGCGTACAGTGGCTTCACCTAAAATAAACAGTCATTTTTAGCATTAAATTGAAAAGGCCGAAGCCTCTGAAGTAGTATAATTACTTTATTAAAGAACAACGATTTCTCCTGTGTCGTGGGTGCGTTTACAGACACAAATTCCACACACAATACACCCAGACCCGGAACAATTAACTGCAGATCATACAAATGTTTGCTCTGTGCGGGTATCTAAATTGTGACCCAGAGCTCAGCAGTCGACTGTATCAGCCACTGCACCAACCGTGCCGTCAACTTCATTATTGGTCTCCCGGTGGAAATTCATCATTAACTACCCCGTAGAAGGGCGGAGCATACCAGGCACCATCCGGCTAAAACGTCATCTCCGGCACCGAAAGAGGGCTCCAGGTCCTCGTAAGATCACACTAGAGTAGGCTGATAGAGGAACCACAAAATACCCTCTGTCACAAATATTGTAAAAAAAACGAAAAAGTATCAAAATAGTACATGAATGTCAATTACACCATTCAAGATTTAGATTTAACGAACTATTTAACGGTGTAGCTTATCCTGGCAGAAACCTGGCTTGGCTCCTAACACGAAACGGATTTCTAGTTTCCAGCTAATCTCACGCCTCTTTAATACCTCGCAGCCCAAGTCTCTAGACTACTTAGCCTATGTGGTACATCTGGCTCTGGTCCTCGCCTCATTTCTTGGTCTGATTTCATAAAAAACTGCTCATATAATAATTACCAATGTTATCAGTGTACTAGTGAATTCAACTTAATAGATGTGCTCTTTTGGTTACCTTAAAATCCGTGGAAATATACGGGGTGTAGAGGATCCGTACCAAGTCGGTTTTCAAAGCATTGGTACAGTCAATAACATTTACAAATAGACGCGCCATACACTTACATTATTGCACTACAGAACGGCGCGCCGGCCGCCATGAGACCGCGTAATTAAAAATAAAACAAAGTACTATTTTTTATTCACAATATCGATTTACGGTACGTATTTATTTATTTATGAAATAAACCTTTTTATCTCTCACAGTTGCAGTATATCGTCTATAAACACAGGATAGCATTATTTTTTCGCAATTTGTCACTGAATTAAGCTTATGATTCACGCCAAGCCGCGACAATGGACGGTCCATGAAAGTGAACTCCGGGAAATTACCTTGCTTACATGTCATCATCATAGAGCGCGGGCAACGAAATCTACACTTATAAAAACATCTTAGGGTACAGTAATACAGGAAACAGTATACTGTACTTGCAGTGGCAGAAACAAATAAAAGAACTTTACCAACTAAATACTTATATAAATAATTCCATAGAATTCCAATGATAATTTGGATTTATGTCCGAATTCAGCACTAACGTTGAATAAAATATAAGACTAGAAACAAGTACCTACCGTGAGCTGGGCCGTATATAAACGCGATGGATGCCAACACCAAAATGGACTTTATCCTTCTTTTGTTAGGTCCCTTTTTGAATGCAACAGTCAAAGTGTCTTTTACGTGTTTTATGTCGAAAAAGGATTTTAGGAAGCCCCGTATGTTGAACGATTCATTCTGCAATTATAAATCCAATTATTAGGTAGACATGCTCCATATGAAAGGCTAGTACGCTTTGTAAATTACAGATAAATGTTGTGCACAAAATATTAAATTAGTAAGCAGGATTTCCCTGACTATCATATTTCTATATTTTTTATTTAATCTCCTTTGCTTGTAACAATAGTTACAAATATTTTTGTTTGTGCCAGTGGAAATTCTTCATGAACTTCCTCCGCCCTGGGGAAGGGCGAAGGGGCATGGACTCCTACTGACTAAAGTCACTGGGCCGGTCAGGATCCAGGCTCCAGGACCTCGTATGATCGATCACACTAAAGCAACAATAGTTACACCTACCAGAATAGCTTCTTAGGAACCGGTGTAGCAGGCGCGTAACCTTTTTTAGTTTATTTTTATTTCACCCGTCGTACATTTTTTACTCATTAACTTACTCCGCCCCGAATAAGGGTTCCAGGCAAAACCACCGGATGGTTCCACAAACTGCCGCGGCGCAGAGAACGAGCCAGTCCGTGGATACGTTTTGGTGACGCGCAAATCAGAGTGGGCCTGTACATGAAGTACCTGGGGTTCACCCTGGACAGTCTTTGGGGCTTCGAAGAGCAACCGCGTGCCACTCTTCGCAGCCTGGCTCAGAAGGAGCGAGTGCGTCACCTACCGCCTGACGCAGGTATTCACCGGTCACGGTTGTTTCTGTGCGTATCTGCACAGAATAGGACGCGAGGTTACGGCACAGTGCCACCATTGTGGAAGCAACCAGGACACCGCACAGCATATGCTCGAGGAGTGCCCTGTATGGGCTGCCGATCGGCGGATCCTGGTCGATTGGATCGGGAAAGATCTCTCTCAGCTGGCAGTAGTGTTGGCTATGTTGGCAGAGCATTAAAATTGGAGTGCAGTGGTCTCCTTCTACGAGAGCATCATACTCCAAAAGGAGACTACAGAGCGGGATCGGGTGAGGACCGGTCCCGTACGGATAAGGACAAGACGGCGCCGGGGTAACAACCGCCCCGGCTCCCAGGTCCTACACGCCTGGTCACGTGGTCACGTGCCGCCGTGTACGCAGCAAAGCACACAGCGACGCTTGGGGGTATCCTTTACAATCCTCCCCGAGAAGTGCCCAGGGGGGTGACCTTTTTACAGTCGCCTTCCCTCCGCTAGAGGAGGTGACCGCTTTACAGTCACATGGCTTTCTTGTGCAAATGACAGGATCCAGGCTGTGGTGCCGGCTCAGAATGCCACCACCCCATCTCCTCCTATGGGTGTCGTAAAAGTCGACTAAGGGATTAGCCGGAGGATGGGCAGCAGCGTTCTTCGAGTACATTAACAACTCAACTGCGATCGCCAACCCGCCTGCCAAGCGTGGCGATTATGGCAAAACCCCCCAATGAGCCCACAACACATCCATATCGGTGGTTGTGGTGATCTTTGGGGGAGGCCTGTGTCCAGCAGTGGACTTCATTCGGCCGAAATGATGAGGCTGGTTTTGAAACAAAATACTAAACAAACGGTAATGACGTAAGTATATGAGATACATCATTATATTGATATCCAATGTAAATTTGTTAGTGAAGTAGTTCAAACATAACATACTACATAACTGCGTAATCAGTGAGACAATTTATTTATTGTACAAGAATTGTTATATGTATAACTTAGTATTCTCTGTAACTCTTTGTAACTATGCAGTTAATAAGAATTACATTTCAATAACCTAATATAAAAGCCTAAAATATGTGCATCATGTTCTCCATCTCCTCCCGTGGAGGTCGTATAAAGTGATTAAGGGAATCTAACCCAGAGGGATGGGTAGCAGCGTCCCTTCTTTGAAAGAGCAGCCATACTGCGCTCACCAATCCGCCTGCCAAGCGTGGTGAGTACTGGCAAATTCCCCCAAAATTACATTAGCTGTGGACGTATTCTGGCTAATATGATGATGATTATGAAGAAGTTCGCACTAATTTCTTTATACAACTTGGTGACGAGACGAGCATGTCATTCGCCTGGTGGTAAGCGACATGCCTGCCCATAACAATTAGAATGCTACCCCAGACTAGTCCTGTGTGGCATCACACTGCGCTCGTTACCTCGAGACGTAAAGTTAGGTCTCTTATGCCCAGTATTTCACTAGCGACAGTGCCCTTCTAAGCGGAGTAAAGTAATATCTAAAGCTTAAACACTACTGCGTCGCGGCAAATATGGGCACTGGGGTGGTACATACCTTTTTTTTATTGGGCCCAGTGGAATTTATTAATGAACTTCCTGCGCCTGGGGAAGGGCGAAGGGATATGCCGAGCTCCTACCGGCTAAAACCACTGGGGCAGTCATCTTCGGCACCTAAGGGGGGCTCCAGGACCTCAAATGATCACACTAGAGCCGCCCACTGGTACCAAGCCCATAGCCGGAGCGGCGGCATCTCGAAGAGGTTAACTGTAAAGCGGTCACCCTCCCGCCGGAAGACTGTATGGAAGGATCCCCCGAAGGCTCACTGTGCGCTGTGCTATGTTGCGCATGCAAGGGTGGTACCTACCTAGCCGACCTCTTGCAATAAAAGACGTACCAACAGTAATGTATACGCTAGCACACACCATCATATCCGAACTCAGATCGCCGCCGCTTCGGGTCACCCGTAAGTTCAAGCTGGTCGGCGTGGTCCATAAAATCACGCCCAGTGGGAAGTCACAGACCAATGGACCAATACTATGATTAGAATGACTGCCCACTGCTTTTGGACACAACATCAAATCATGAAAGAGACAGTATAATTAACTACTGTACGAATTTTGCTTGACGCTTATCTTTCGTGCCGGCAACTGCAGAAGATTTCAGAGCTTAATCTTATTTCTGTTGCCTTGCTTAGTGGATACCATACAATATACCACTCACATTGAACTTGTTTTAATACGTAAAACCTACAAGTTGTTATTGTGTCTTCACTAGGAACTTTCTCCTGTATCGTGCGTACGATTTATGGACATAAATTTCTCATGCAAAAATACCTTTTTTTTTTTTGGTGCCCAGTGGAAATTCTTTATGAACTTCGTCCGGGGAAGGACGAAGGGGTATGCCGGACTCCTACCGGTTAAAACCACTGGAGCGGTCATCTTTGGCACCTAAGGGAGGCTCCAGGTCCTCGTATGATCAAACTAGAGCCGCCCAATGGTGTCATGCCTATAGGCACATCTCGGAGACTCAGTCTCGACTGTAAAGCGGTCACCCCCCGAGGGGGTCATAAAGGATCCCCCAAAGCGGTCCACGGTAGCGCGTGACCACATGCGTGCTACCGTCTTCTCTTGGGTCGCTCGGTGTGGGCACACAGATTGCCCAATCTACGCACCCGCGAACCCAGAGGTCCACCGCCTTATAGTAACGGCAGGGGGTATGCACAGATACCTAGACGGGAATCAACTATCTGGTGTTCATACAGACATTTGTACCGTGCGGGGTCGAACCCGCGACACGCAACGCAGAAAGCCAGTCGCTTAGCCACAGCGCCAACTGTGCCGTTTAACTATATATTATTATCATGAATCTTATCTATAAAGCATTCTAAATTGACTGACCTGATGAGATTTCTTGGTAACAGGCCTCTCCGGGTCCTTAATATAGATAAATCCATACAGAATACTGAAGAGGTAAAGCAAAGAACTTATTGTGAATACTCCATAATATCCTGTCAGCTTCAAGAGAATACCACTGAGAACGGATCCTATAGGTCCTCCAGCTGTCAAACACAGATTCGCTATCCCTACTCTAAACGTCCTGGACTCCTCACTAGAAACATCACTAATATAGGCAAAAACACCCATGTAAGTGGTGATCCAACCACCAGTTATAGCAGGAAAGAAGCCCTCAAAAAACATGGTTACTTCGACAGGCAATTCATAGAAGTAATACGCGTTGAGTATGTTGCTCAAACACATAAGCAAGTCTCCTATGATTGGTACGAGGATACATATCTTTCGTTTACCAGTTCTGTCGCTCCAAGCACCTACGAACAGTATCAATAAGCTTGGCATCGCTGTCAGCAGAACATTCTTCCAGGTTTCCATCCCCGCTATAAGTTCTTGGACAGCTAATTCTTCTTTTAAGTACATATTTCCTTGCCTTGCTATTAGCGCATCGCAAACCTTGTCGCCATATTGCATGTTTACCCGACAAGCCTTATCCAGATTCAGGTTCTGCGTCGCCAATCTTGATAGCACACCTGGGACCACGTAACATGCCAGGACAGGTTCTACAGTTATATTCTCCTTTATCTCTGCTATTTTCTCTTTGAAAGTTTTTTTCTTCGGTTTCCCTTTAACTTTCAAGGGCTTTTCTTCTGGAGTACCCATCTTTTCCGACGGTGCAGTAACTACTAATACTTTAAAGAACATGAAAGGTTTGCAATGACATCTTGATTAGCACTCAAATATTAGCTTATTGCGATAGACTTCACTATTGTTATAATTATAGAAGTTTTATCAGTTCTTCAAAGACTTTCTGTTTGTTTGGTATATTTATAAAGGAACACAGTATTTATTCTGACGTAATAAGGCGTAATATACCTAATAGTCGCGCATTAATATGGAATACAACAAATAATACAATGCTACATGCCTTCTCATTATACGAGGAAACAACAAGCGCTCCCAAGATATTCCGCCCGTTGGTTACTAGGCAGTACAAGACGCTCTAGTGTGATCATACGAGGACCTGGAGCCTCCCTTAGGTGCCGAAGATGACCGCTCCAGTGGTTTTAGCCATACCCCTTCGCCCTTCCCCGGGGCGAAGGAAGTTCATGAAGAATTTCCACTGGGCACCAATAAAAAAAAAAGGCAGTACAAGACATTTTTTATTGGTTACCTGTGCACCCTATTGGCCAGCAGTAGGCTAAGTATTCCTATCGAAGTAATGACGTCCGTTGGATTAGAAGTCCTTGCCTGGAGGACCGTAAATCAGCAATCACAGCATTTCAAGACGTTTCCTAGGCAGATGGCGGCGATGTAGAAGTAAGCTGGAGTCGACAGTATACGAAAGTTGAAAGATCAACGAGAATCAAAAATAAGCTTATGTCCAGCAGTGAACTGGGTACGCCCATCACTGACTCACTGATTGACTCTGGATTTTTTTTGTATATTTTAAATTAAAATTTCAACGGGTGCCTTAGGCGCCTTACAACTAACTAGTACTAGTAATAAAGTCTTAAATAAAGGCATCGCATGCCGTGTGGTGCCGGCTAAGAATAGCACCAATCCATCTCATCCCGTGAGTGTCGTAAAAGGTGACTATTGAATTAACCATAGAATGGGAAGTAGCGTCCATGGCAATACCCCGCAATGAGCACACAACATAACCAGCCCGATCGTTGTGGCGATATTTGGGGGCGACCTGTATCCAGCAGTGGTCTTCATTCGGCTGAAATAATGATAAATGCATCACAATGCATACAACCCAACCCCTAAAATCATTTCATCAAGTCGCGCCACTAAAAACAATGGATTTCCACTCGCGTATCTGAGGCAATCTAATTACATCCCTAATCAATAGCCGTACTTCACTAGCAAGGTAGAAACATAGTCTATTCTCTACTGTATCCAATTTGTCCACTATAAAAAATAAACTAAGCAATCTAGACCGCAGCGATCTTAATTTGCGATTTAACAAAGCCAGATGGTGCTTTTCATTAAAAAAACTTGTTTGGTGTAAAAACAAGAATCTGTGTGATGTGGCAAATAATGTGTAGGTAATAAAGTTGCTGCTTTAAAGTATGGTGACTTCATAATTTCATAATTTAAATAGATATTTACTTCATGGTTAACGAAGACTTTTCTTTTAAACGTCATACTGAAACGACGGAGGGACTACAGCCAATCCCTCCATAGGCGTCGTTTCAATATCACGTGTAAAAGTGTCTGTTAGGACCTCGTTTCTGGGGTGCTAGGTCAGGAAACCTCCACGTGCGCTCGGTGGCTGCTGGTCCCTCTTGACACGTCCGGGGGGAAGAGCAGTTGTCGGGCCGGTGCACCCTGGGCACCGGGCAATAACTACTTTTTTGGAGGACCTTGTTGCCTGGTGGCTAATATTCTGACAGGGACGGGCCCAGTTTTTGGGCTGTGGGTAGGCCGTAGGGTGCTTCTCCGTTTTCGGAGGAGCATGGGCGGGCTAGCGGCGGGCTCGGTGTGCACTCACCCTGCCCCGAGCAGGTAGTGGGAGGACTCCCCTTCCCTGCCACCGTCGATATCGTAACCTCGGTTGGAGTGTCGTGGTCATGTCTCGTTCGCCGACCACGGCATCGGTCCGGACACCGTGACCATCAAGAGATCAGCCAGCGGCGGAATGGTGCTTTCCGTCGCTGGGGAGGATGGTGGCGCCAAGGCCGATAGCCTGGCGTGCAAAATGCGGGAGGTGCTCACCCCCATATTTGACGTGCATATTGCGCGTCCGATTAAAATGGCGGAGTTGAGGGTATTGGACCTGGACGACGCCGTAACCAAAGTGGAGATCGCAGAAGCCATAGTGGCTGCGACGGCGTGTTTGCCCGAGGATGTTAGGGTGGGCGAAATTCGCCGCTCACCGATGTCCTTGGGTACGGTTTGGGTCCGGATCCCACTGGAGGCGGCCAAGAAGCTGGCGTCCACCTGCCGCATTTGCGTTGGTTGGACGTCGGCCAGGGTCGAGGTGTTGGCAGCACGGCCATTACAGTGCTTCCGATGCCTCGAACTCGGGCATGTGCGCCTCCGGTGCACCACACACGGGGGGGTTGACCGGAGCGACCGGTGCTTCGGATGTGGCGGCCAGGGCCACAAAATTCGGGAATGCCAGGCGCAGACAAAAAACTGCCCTTTGTGTGCGGACTTTGGCCTCCCGGCCGAGCACAGATTGGGCTGCAAATCTTGTGCAGCCCAAAAGAGCAGGAGGGGAAAACCAGCCCCCCCCTGCCTCGGCCGAGGGGCTGACGGCGTCTGCGCCGGCGGCACCGGTCGCACGCTCCGGCTCACCGGAGGCGATGGAGGCCAATTAAGGGTCCTCCAGGGCAACCTAAACCACTGCCGCAACGCGCAGAATCTGTTGCTGCAAACTGTTGCGGAGTGGTCGGTTGCCTTGGCGGTTGTGGCGGAGCCTTACGGCGTCCAGGAACATCCTCGCTGGTTCGGGGGCGCCGGGGACTCCGTCGCCATCTATTGGTCTGGAGCCGAAGGTGAGCCGCCCTGCTCCCTGTTGGACAGGGGGCAGGGCTTTGTCGTAGTAGAGTGGGGACCTCTGGCAGTAGTGGGCTGCTATGTCTCCCCCAACGTGTCTCTCGCTGACTTCGAGGGATACCTGGACGGGGTGGCACGCAGCATTCGCTGTAAGTGTTCGCCCCGTCCAGTGCTCGTCCTGGGGGACTTCAACGCTCACTCTAGAGCTTGGGGCAACCGTCGGGACGGGCCGAGGGGGAGGATAATGGAAGACTGGGCGGCGTCACTTGACCTCCGATTGCTGAATCGGGGGTCCGTTAGCACCTGCGTTCGGTGGCAGGGGGAGTCGGTCGTGGACCTGACATGGGCGGCTCCTTCTGTGGCCCGCATGGTGTCGGGTTGGCGAGTAGCGGAGGAAGTGGTCACACTTAATACATACTTAATACACATAATGTTCGACGTGGCCCTCCGCACGCCTTGCCTGAGCCGTTCTAGTACCAGCCCGCGGTCGCGGCGTTGGGCCCTCACACAGCTGGAGCGAGAGTTGCTCGTCGCAGCTGCCAACGTCGCGGCCTGGCCAGAGGTAGATCAAGGGATCTTGCCCGATCCGGAAGAGGAAGCGTCGTGGTTCCGGAGGACGATGACGTCAATATGCGACGCATCCATGGCCCGGGCCAGGCGCTCCTGGCGTACGGCAGTGTACTGGTGGTCGGATGAGATCGCGCAGTTGCGCGCGGTCTGCCTGGCATCCCGCCGCCGGTACCAACGAAGCCGACGCCGGCACAGCGCTACAGCCGGAGAGACTGAAGAGGCCTATAGGGCCAACCGGGCGGCCACACTGGCGTTTCAGACCGCCATCAGTGAGGCGAAGGCTCGGTCCTGGAGCGAGCTCCTAGAGGGACTAGACAGGGATCCGTGGGGGAGACCCTACCGTATGGTAGTGGGCAAGTTGCGCCCGTATGTCCCCCCGGTGACCGAAACCATGGCCCCGGATTTGCTGGAGAGAGTACTTTCAACGCTCTTTCCGGCGGTTCGGGACCATCCTGGTCCCTCTCCACCCCCAAATGCCTCGGACTGGGCCGAGGAGTTGGGGGTTTCGGATGGGGAACTGGGCCGAGCCATTGGCCGCCTGAAGAGTCGCAACACCGCACCCGGTCCGGACGGCATTCCGGGCCGTGCGTGGGTGTATGCGCTACAGTCTCTTGGGGACCGCTTGAGGCGGCTGTTCACCAGTTGCCTCCGTAGTGGCGTGTTCCCGTCCGGCTGGAAGGAAGCCGGATTGGTTCTCTTGAAGAAGGAAGGAAGGGCTGCAGAGTCTCCCTCTGCATACCGTCCCATTTGCCTGCTCGACGAGGCTTCGAGGCTATTCGAAAGAATAATTACCCGAAGACTCGTTGAGCACCTGTCGCGAGTTGGCCCCGACCTGGCCGAAAGTCAGTATGGCTTCCGGCAGCGGCGGTCCACCATCGACGCGATTTTTCGCGTCCGCTCGCTGTCGGAACAGGCAGTGTCCCGACGGGGTGGGGTGGCGTTGGCGGTCAGTCTAGACATCGTCAACGCCTTCAACTCCATCCCGTGGGGCGCTATTATTTTATATTTTTATAATATTTTTTATATGGCTATAATTTTTAATTTAATGAATTATTTAAGTACTTTATTTTTTATTACACATTTATTCACGAACACAAAATAATATATTATGTACATGGGTACTGCAACAGCATTGACGTCTGTCAAGCACAAGGTTCCAGATGAAAATCAGCGCCAAGCACGTAAGGGTTTGGCATTAAGCTGATCTGGACACCTTTTTGGGCAGCCATGAGACACATTATACCTATCAATGTTTTACAAACCTCTTCTGTTTATTTTTGTTATATAAATTGTTTTTGTTTATTTTAAATTGTTTAATATTCTTATTGTGTTGCATCTTGCTGTCCAAATAAAAGTTTATTCTATTCTATTCTATTCTTCTATTCTATTAGGGCGGCACTAGTTTATCATCGGTGTCCGCCCTACCTGCAGGGCATCATAGGGGCCTATCTGCGCGATAGGCACATTCGCTACGTGGGCAGGGACGGTAGCGTAAAGCGGAGGGAGATTACGTGCGGGGTTCCGCAGGGGTCAGTTCTCGGCCCTCTCTTATGGAACCTCGCCTACGATGCGGTCCTGCGTGTCGTTCTCCCTGCTGGCGTCAGCTTAGTCTGTTACGCTGATGACACTCTGGTGTTGGCCAGCGGGGAGTCCTTCGAGGGAACCATCCGGCTTGCGGAGCAAGCGGTGGCAATTGTCGTGGCCAAAATCCACGCCCTGGGTCTGCGGATAGCGCCTCAGAAAACCGAGGCGCTATGGTTCCACAGACTACCGAGAAGCAGAGAACCACCCAGTTCGTGGATACGCGTTGGTGACGCGCAAATCGGGGTGGGCCGGTACATGAAATACCTGGGGCTCACCCTGGATAGTCGTTGGGGCTTCGAAGAGCACTTCCAGCGCCTCGTCCCCCGAGTTGAGAGGATAGTGGGTGCTCTACACCGGCTGCTGCCCAATCTCGGGGGACCATGTGAGGAAGTTCGCCGTCTCTACGGAGGAGTCGTGCGGTCCGTGATCCTATACGGGGCGCCTGTATGGTCAGCTCGACTATCAGGCGCCCAGCGCTGCAGAACCAAAATTCACGGTCTGCAGCGCAGAGTGGCTATTCGGATCGCACGAGGTTACCGAACAGTCTCCTACGAGGCGGCAAACCTCCTGGCGCGTTTTCCGCCTTTTGACATCCTGGCGAAGATGGATGCGTGGGTCTACGATCAGACACGCTCCCTCCGCCAGAGCGGCGAAAACGCGCCTCCAGGGGCGTTGGAGAGGCTGAGGCGGCTGGCTCGGCGACGCGCACTTGTAAAGTGGCGTCACCGCCTGCGGATGCAATTTGCGACCAAGCGCGTCGTCGAGGCCGTCCTGCCGCTCTTCGGAGCCTGGCTCAGAAGGAGCGAGCGCGTCACCTATCGCCTGACGCAGGTGCTCACCGGGCATGGTTGTTTCGGTGCGTACCTGCACAGGATAGGCCGCGAGGCCACGGCACAATGCCACCATTGTGATAGCGACCAGGACACCGCACAGCACACGCTCGAGGCGTGCCCTGCGTGGGCCGCCGAGCGGCGGATCCTGGTCGATCGGATCGGGCAAGATCTCTCTCTGCCAGCTGTAGTGTCGGCTATGTTGGCAGAGCACGAAAACTGGAATGCAGTGGTCTCCTTCTGTGAGAGCGTCATGCTCCAGAAGGAGAACGCAGAGCGGGATCGGGAGAGGGCCGATCCCGCTCGAAGAAGAAGGAGACGGCGCCGGGGTAACAACCGCTCTGGCGCCTAATTCCGATACGCCTGAAAACCCCTCCCATTGCTATAAGGTGGGGGACCTCTGGGTTCGCGGGTGCGTAGATTGGGGAATCTGCGTGCCCACACCAAGCGACCCAAGAGAAGACGGTAGCACGCATGTGGTCACGCGCTGCCGTGGGACGCTTTGGGGGATCCTTTACAATCCCCCTGGGGGGGTGACCGCTTTACAGTCACCCTCTCCGAGATGTGCCAATAGGCGTGGCACCAGTGGGCGGCTCTAGTGTGATCATACAAGGACCTGGAGCCTCCCTTAGGTGCCGAAGATGACCGCCCCAGTGGTTTTAGCCGGTAGGAGTCCGGCATACCCCTTCGTCCTTCCCCGGGGCGAAGGAAGTTCATGAAGAATTTCCACTGGGCACAAATAAAAAAAAAAAAAAAAAGGACCTCGTTTCTATGGCAGGGGTCCACGGGGGTCGCGGGTGCGCCAATTGGGAAGTTTGAGTGCTCATATCAAGTGACCCCCGAAAAGATAATGGCGCGCACGTGGTTACGTGCCGCCGTGTGCGCAGCACAGTGATGCTTGGGGGCATCCTTTGCAATCCTCCCCGAGAAGTGCCTGGGGGGCAATGAAATGAAATTAATTTTTAACCTAAAAGCCAAATACCAATTTTCATAGATCGGACTTCAAAAATAACGTTTTGTCCATGCAAATTTTCACCCCCTTATGGGACGAATTTACAAAAACACTGAAACATACATTTCTTTATTTTGACCAAAAAGCCAACTACCAGTTTTCATAAACCTAACTTATAAGTGACGGAGTTTCATACACCTTTCGACCCCTATTTGACCACCTTAGATGAGGAATTTTAGAAATTCCTTTCGTAGTAGATTTTGACGTTATAAAGGCATCAATTGCCAAATTTCAAGTTTGTAGCCCCATCGATGTATATATATGGCTTGAAATGCATAACGAATATGATTTCACACACACACTGGCACTTACGAAGAATAGTGTAACATTAGTAATAACTACTAAATAGAGAGTAGTTCATGATCATCATCATGTCAGCGCCAAAGGACATCCTGTGCTGAACAAAAGCCTCCCTCACAGATATCCACAACTCCGTCGTCATTTTGGGGGGAATTCGCCAGTACTCCACGCTTGGCAGATAGGTTTGTAAGCGCAGTATAGCTACTTTCCACGGAAAAGAAACTGCTGCCCATTCCTTTGGTTTAGAGTCTCTTAGTCACCTTTTACGTCATCCACGGTAAGAGTGGAGTGGTGCTACGTTCTTATTCCAGACACTAGACGGAAACTTATGAATGGATTATAAATGGATTCGACTGCGGTTTTCACAGTCGGATAGCAAGATTATTTGGAAAGGTTTTAGGCTATATTTTACCTCGGGAAATTGCAATTGAGTTTTATGCATGCTCCTGCTAAGCCAGGGCGGGTAGCTAATACAGCCTTAAAACTAAACGTAGAAAGTAAGTTTTTTAACACTTGGCTTTTATTAGCTTAGTATGTATCTATGAATCTATGTAACTGATTTTTTGAACTCGATTTTCATCCCCTTCAAAACGTCGGTTTGATTTGAAACTTCGCACACTTATCAAGGACCAATGACAAAGCAATATTTAAAAGTTTGTCCAATTATCCTCGCCGGGATCCTCAGGATTAGCGATTTTTTCATATCTGATACCCGGAAAAAATTACAATTTCATCGATATACACAAAGCATTTTTTTTAAAAACATTGTTTTTTGTTTATCGCTCTAGTGTTATTTTAAACTTATTGAAAAATAATTTCTACTTTTTAGTTCGGTTATCTACAAAAACGTGTTTTTTTAGTTTCTTTTAACTATAATTTATTTTTACGTATGGGTCGCGAGTGCGCAAGTCTGCAACTACACAGCAATATATTATGGCTGTGTAGTCTGCCAACCCGAACCTGGCCAGCGTGGTAGACTAAGGCTCACATTGTTAGAAAAGGCCCGTGCCTAGCAGTAGGACAGTAATGGCTGATTATCACGATTATGATGAACGTGCAACTTCTGAAATCTGAATGCTCATATCGAGTGACTCCGGAGATGTGCTTGACCACTTTACAGACATCCGCTCCGCTCCTGAAGGCGGGGCACAAATTTGCGGCTCTGAATAGAGGTTTTTTGAGTTCCTAGAGCCCCCTTCGGTGCCGATAATGACGACTCTAGTAGTTTTAACCACTACGAGAGCGACATGCCCCTCCGCCCTTTCCCGAGGTGGGGGTGGGTTATTTTAAGGGGACAATAAGTAGGTTATAGGAATCTTGTTTAATAATAAATAAGCGATCGCCAACCCGTCTGCCAAGCGTGGCGATTATAGCAAAACTCCCCAGTTTTGTGAAACAACACAAACTGTCGTTGTGACAATCTTTGCAGGAGACTTCTGTCCAGTAGTGGACGTTTTTGGTTGGAAGCAATTCTGTTTAAAAAAGTGACCCCTTTTTTTCTATGACTCTATATTTGAACCATCCGGCGATCGAACCCACGACAAGCAGAAACCCAAAACGTTTTGACACTGCACTAACCATACCGTCAAATGTATGTAACTAAACGGAGTGCTTTAGCCAAATGTTTTTAAATCTCATTTAAAACTGTACATGTGTAGCGATCACTAAACAATTGCTCCCGTGACTGATCATCCATATGTCAAAGTCATCTGCCATGATGATCATCATCATACTTGTGTCAGCCCATAAATATCCATTGTTGAGCATGACCTAACAATGACAGCTACTATGATCAGTCATAGGGTACATTTCCATAATCACCACGCTTAACAGATGGATTGGTGATCGTCGAATGTTGGTTTTAGCATACAGAAGAACATAGATGCCCATCCTCTGATTAGACTCATAGTTGCTTTTAACGACACTCGAGTAAGGGTGGTTTTGAATAATTTAGGAATATCAGCTATCCTAATTGTGCCACTACAGGGCAAAAGCCTGTTCTTATACAGGGAAGTATAGAGCATTGATCACCACGCTTGCTCACTGCATGTTGGTTGGTGATTGCAGACCATTAAAAATCCAGACTTCCTGATGATGTTTTTCTTCACCGTTAAAGCCAATTATATCTTAGATTAACTAAAAAAAAGTACATACATTGGTATGTATTGGGGGTCACACTGAATGTTTTTAGAATTGGCCAGTAAGAAAAGTTGCCGATAAAAAACAATCATCCGATAAAGAACTCTTTGGAAAGCTGTACGTTGAATTTATATGTCATTTATTTTTACAAATTAGCGGCAATTTAAAAAGTGCGTGTGGTGCATCGTTATAACGTTTACTTGAGAACATTTTCGCTCCATTAATTATTACGACTTTCGTTGCGATCTTAATCAACAGCTGTGTTATGATAGACTTCGATTGGCATTTAATGATGAAGCCCCATCCCGTACCATTGTTTATAACTGGTTCAATGAGTTTAAACGTGGTCGAAGCTATTTTACTGATGATTTGCGCAAAGGACGTCCTTCTACGCCGACCACAAAGGATAAGGTGAGTGCTGTGCAGCTAATGATAGAAATTGATAAAAGAGTGACATATCAGATCCTGGCAAGTTTAGGCATTGGTATGAGGCAAGTGAAAAAAGTCTTACAGGAACATTTAGAGGTCAGAATGCTTTGCACCAGATGGATACCTCATAATTTGACGGAAGATAGAAAAACATTTTGATTGGTGTCGCGAAATGCTTGAAAACTATAACGAAGGTAACTCGCAAACTGTGTTTGACATCGTCACAGGTGATGAGTGATAAAAGCTGAAAGCTTTCTTTTCTTTCTTTCTTTCTGTATATATTATTAAGAGTCCGAAACCAAAAGACAATCTGCCCAATGGATGTTTCCATTCGAAGATTAGCCAACAAAAGTAAAGACGCAGAAGTCAAGGAAAAAGATGATTGCCTCATACCAATCTCATACTTTGGAAGGACGGGTGATTTCGCAACAATTGCACCAGAGGATAAAAGTACTTTTACTGCAGATTGGTATGTTAGTCATTGTTTACCGGTTGTCTTGCAAAATGTTCAACAGCAGCGCCCAAAAAGCAGGATCCTCCTCCATCACGACTACACTCCAGCTTACTCCGCCAGACGAGAAATCAAATATTTGTCTATGGAAAGAATATATCCTCTTTATAGTCCTGACCTGGCACCTTGCGAATTTTATTTATTTCCCAAAAAAAATGGCTATCTCAGAGGAATTCGCTTTATGAACCCCGAAGATACCGTGGCTGCGTTCGAAAGAAACGTGGAAGAGTCAATGTTTCCATCGCATGCGACGGTGCTTAGACACGAACGGAAACTACTTCGAAATACAAAATAGTATCAGGTACCTACATCATTTTTGATTCCAACATTTCTGTTTTTGATTTTCTAAAAAGATTTTGCGTAACTTCGAAAGTAATTTCTGTACGACTACAGAATATTCGCCATATGTTAACTGAAGCACTAGTTAAGTTGTCGCATGATCGCACTAACTAAAGTATTTCGATTACCGAAGTAGATACCTAATCGAAATTCTTGAAGCGAGGGAAGGAATGAGCAAACTTTAAGTTGAAGTCACCTAAACAGGATTTTAAAATGTTTAACATAAGTTATAATGGATTTGGCCAATTATAATGTTACGACCTGCGTTAGTGTACGCGAGGACTTCTAACTAGGATGAGGTCTTGGGTTCGATTACCCGGTCGGACAGTTTTATTGGGTTGTTATAAAATTTTCAGTAACGGCGAACTTTGGAACTGTACTTCGTAAATAGGCTCGCTGGGTCTAAAACATGAATATAAAAAATGCCTATACAACAATGTATTAAACTTTCTCCGTACTAGGCACCGCTTTCTTTAATGTCCATTAAAGGTACACTCGTTTCGTCTCGCTTTTGCTTACGCCAAATGCCAACAAGCTGACATCTAGCGAGTTCTGACAGAGATACAAATTCTATTTATGTTGTGAGAGAAGCATTTGGATTTTCGTGAATCGCCAAGCGTGTGCTTCATTTTTATCACTCCCTCCTGGTTCTTCGGTAATCAGTTCTAATTACTAGGATATCCGGTACCGTGGATGTCATTTAATACACATATTATGCACAAACATCGAGACTGAATAAATCTACATCGTACATAATGAAGAAACTGAGGACTTGATCAGTATACCTTACTAGCCATAGTTGCGATATACTTATACTTGCGAACTTTTTGGTTTATTTTTTGGTAACGTAATACAAACCGTCATCTACACCTAAAGTTCCACACACACCCATTAATTCTTTGTCTAAATTAAGCCCTATGTTTTGGTATGAATAACATACTTATGTGAAGGGATTTGGCGGTGTGCACTGAGATACAGGACTGCCTTGTCCTAGTTCGGCTACAGATACTCCCAATTATTGTTAAAACTCAAAATTAACCCTAATAATCTCGATGAAATATTTAAGGCAATTTTTTGGTGAAGTAAAATTATTATTATTATTAAATAATAATAATATTAATCTTCAGATCGGTCCATCACTGTGACATTTACATCATCTCCATTATTTTAAATAAATAGCTTCCCTATGTATACACATAGATATTATCTCAATTAAATTACATCTGCATAATATGGTAGGGATATGGGTAAACATTATACAATATTTGTTGTGTTGGTTTGTCTAATAATCAATGCCACCACAAAGTACCTATCATAATTACACCAATTATAGAATAATCGAGTAAGTATATCATTTGTAATAAAAGTACAATTAAAATAAAGTACGCAGCGTAGGACGGCCTCCAACGAAGTGGACAGATGACTTGGTGAAGGTCGCTTCGTTGGATGCGGGCGGTATGTGACCGCTCGTTGTGGAAATCTATGGGGGAGAGACCTTTGTTCAGCTGTGGACGTCCTTTGGCTGATATATGATGATATAAAGTTCCACAATGTCGCAGCAAAAGGAGTATTTTTATTGTTTAATACAAGTTGGTTTCCGTTTGGTGCCCGGATTAATCATAGTGCCAGGGTTATTCTACGTTAAGAGGTACTTTTGAAGGCAACAGTGAAAATCCATATATTGTATTAAAATCTATTGAATGATGGTACAGAACATCAGAACATCGGCTGCTTTATGGGCAGAAAGTAATACTTTCGCAGATTTTTTAGATTATCCAAAATCAAGCTGTACCTTCTTAAAAAGTCTCTACCCTGGGCCGTCCCTTAGCCGATTTTTTTTCTAGACAACAATTTAAAATGGACTTTATTAGATATTGATATTAATTATTTATCATGTACTTAAGGACCATGTACAGGAGTTCCATTGTCGTGACCTAAAACAAACCCACATGAAGATATATATACCTGTACGGTAAGATATACCAAAAAAAAACCGGACAAGTGCGAGTTGCACTCGTGTGGAGAGGGTTCCGAAATAGCAGAATATTTTGTCTATTGTTGAATTTGATCTTGTACCAATAACTTATCCCAAGAACAAACTTAACATTGTAGTTGAAAAACGTGTTTTCCTATACATTCCAAACGCAAAGGTAAGTTTGTACGCACAATATTGAAAGATTTACCATGTTATTTTAAGACCTTAGACTTCTTATAGGTTTTCCTGTTATCTATAGGTAAAGAGCTATTATCTATATTTTTTTCAAAACTTTAAGCTCAGTTGTAAGAGGAGAAAGCTATTTAAGGAAATAGACGAATATTGACTCCCGTCAATTCTTCTTACATAGCTTTGAAACAAAATATCTTAAAATTATAAAATAAATACTTTTGAGACCACAACAAGCCCTTCCATTTAATATGTTACAAGGTACAGTTTGCAAAACTTTATTCTATAATTTTCTATATTGCCCCCCAAAAGTGACCTCCATATTCAAAATCCATTTATTTACGTTACACGTACGTGTTTGGGTCACAGAAATCCATACGAGTACCAAATTTCGCCAAGTTCTGCCGTTTTTTCCTTAGGACGTTTGGAACCCTAAAAAAAGCCACTACGATAGCTCGTTCCTTTTATTAAGTTTGTTACAAATAATCGTTCTAACTAACAATGGCCTAAACACAAAAAATGCCTCAGAACCAAACCAAACTTTACGACAAATTGAATATCAATTCGACTCGAAAACTCTAAGACTTCGCAGAAAATCTTAACACTGACGGTTTATTTCGCCCCCCAGTGGCTGAAGAGATTAATCAAACTTTGGTTTTCATTCAGTGAGAGTTTCTAAAAGCTGACTATCCATCAAGTAAATCTTGGTCACCGTAGTTTGTTGAAAAATGTTGGGGAACGTTCGTGGCGCGTCGCCATTGTTTTCTAACACTAATTTACTGCCGACATATTTTTCTGCTTACAACAAAGAATAGTTGCGTACCGTTTCTTTACATCAACATTTTTGACATCAAGGGTTTATTTTGTGTAAAGAGGGTTTCGAATTACCGTAATAGTTTTTATGGTAATAATATTTTATGTATCTGAGTCTGAAATTACCTTGTTTTGTCAGCCACAAATACCTTAGACCGCAACCCAAGTTGTCATGATTGTCATATTTTCGGCCTTCTGGCAAACCGTAACGACTGTCTTATTCGTATGAGAACTTCAAACATATACAACAGTGTTCTCCGAGGAACGAAGATGTCTCTATGTCAACTTACTACTACATCAGCACCAAGCGCGGCTTAGCTAGATACAATAAGACTACAGTGACATTTCAAAAGTAAGTGCATTAGGAGTCGCATTCACAATTTAGTCATTTATTCTCATTCTTGAAGACACAGAGACAAATGTACGTTGTGGAGATGAGAATATTGAGATGGATATGCAGAGTGCACGAATGGATAAACTAATAAATAAGTATATTATAGGTACTTTGAAAGTGGCGCCAGTAACGGAAAAGTTAAAAGGAAATCATTTATCATGTGATGAGAAAAGATGAAACTCATGTGACTAAGAGAGTGATGAATATAAATGTTGATAGATGTATGGAGAGAGGGAGACCAAAAAAAAGATGGATGGATTATGTGAGGGAGAATATGAAGGAAAAGGAAAAGGGAGTTAATGATGAGGTGACAGCTGACATCCCTGTCAAGAGAAAAACATATTGCGCCGACCCCGACTAACTTGAGACCAGGATAGGAAGAGAGGAAGCAACCAGATCCCAGCATATTTTTACACGACCTGGTGACAAGCCGAGCAAAAAGAAAGTAATGTCTAACGTTTAAACACTACTGCTTGGCAGTAGAATAGCTGGCACTGCGGTAGTACCTACGTAGCCGGACTTTTGCAATAAAAGACTTACCTACCACCAGTAGTAGTCTTTAAACCAAATTGTTCAGATTTAGCTTATGACAGCACTACGTGACACTCACACACACAATTCATGAACGGTAAGTTAGTGCGGTGGCTAAGCGGCTATTAACATTCTGCAGTCCAGGACACGGTTTCTATCCCCGGAATAAATTCATGTATGGTTTACAGCTTAGAAATGTTTACAGATAATGTTCAGGATAATAATTTACAGTATACTTTTACTACCAAGTATCAAGCAAGTGCTGACATTAGTAATATTCTATTTACGTGTGCATAGCCCTGAGCTGTCATGCATCTATTCGTTTAAACAACACTACGCATGCAGTACTACGCATATATCTAATTTAAGAAAAGTGGTAGATCTGTGCAATTGGTCTTATATTGCACGAGTATGTATAGCGACATCGACGCCTGCATGGTAAATTAATAAAAAATTGCAGGCGTTGAATGTCATTTCTCAATTAAGGTAAAGACACCTTATTCCGAGGGGTTTTGACATTGGCTTCATATTCCCTATTTAGAAAAAAGTCATTTACAAGCGATTTAAGAGCTCTTTTTAACCGACTTAATTTACTGCAAGATCTCTTATTAAATTCATAATATTATATCTTTGCGCGGTTATGTCATCGAAGGAGTGGTGTAATGTGTACTATATCGTTATCATTATCATTTTTGTATTTAAAAACATTGTATATGCCAGACTAATGTGTTGCTGGGGAGTTTGATGCGCCGTTTCTTCTCCCCAGCTTAATCACTAGGAAGCGGTAAAGGGTGAGCTTATATGGGTGCTGTCTTATGTTGACGTTCAAATGAACTAATTTTTTCAGTCTACTTTGAATAAATGATCATTTCATTTCATATACTTTTAAATGATCGGTTAGGTGTCAGCAGCTGGTCTGTATTCGTGCTTCATACATTTTGAATACTGTGCACGTGAATATCATGTTTTTAAAAAAGTGCTCTTCTCGTTATGTCGCGTATGTGTAATTCTTTGGGTTGAATTTTTCTTTTTAAATTTTAATTTTAATCATTTAATTCGGACCATGATCCATATGTGTTAGTAATAAAACTTACAAGCTATGTTAGTAACATGATTATATTTACTAATTCATAAATATATATCTACTTCCCACTGCACCGGATCCGCCACAGTGCGTACGGGTCCAGTGCCCCAGGAGCGGACAGTCCGGCTTATTCACAATAACTTGCAAAATGCTGTTGGTACTATTGGTTGGTAATTATTGCAAGTATTGTATTTTTTATCAATAAATGCAGAACTTTGATGTGTTTTTCTGAATAAATTAAGGTGAAAATTGTTAAAATATGTATATCAAAATAATTAGAATAAATACTATTCACGTCCACCTAGTGATAAAAAGGTGTACTATTCAAGTACTGTATTATCTGTACATCTTTATTAGAAATAAAATTTAGTCTGTTTGCAACCGTTGGACTGTGTGTTTTATTAGGTTATGGGCCCAGCATAAAATCAGAATTTTTATATCGTGTATTTGTAACAAAGTGCAGAAAATGTCGTCGGGCAGTTACATAGTAAACGTGCCAAAATTAAAAGGTCGAGAAAACTATGATGATTGGGCCTTTGCTGCAAGAAATTTTCTTGTGTTGGAAGGGATTGACATAGACGCCATTCCAGTCGACATAAGTGAATTAGAAGACAGAAAAGCAAAAGCGAAGTTAGTCATGACTATCGATCCGAAGTTATATGTCCATATTAAAAATGAAACTAAAGTCAATAATCTTTGGCAGAAACTCAAAAGGTTATTTGATGACAGTGGGTTCACGAGAAAAATCAGTTTACTTCGAACGTTAATTTCAATTCGATTGGATAATTGTGAAACCATGACAAGTTATGTGAGTCAAATAGTGGAAACTGCGCAAAGATTAAAAGGTACAGGCTTTGAAATAAATGAAGAATGGATCGGATCATTGTTATTGGCGGGGCTTCCAGAAAAATTTGCGCCCATGATTATGGCAATAGAACATTCCGGAATTTCCATTAGTTCTGACGTCATAAAAACTAAGCTACTTGATATGAGTTCTGAAGTTGGCACCATTGACAGTGAAGTCGCTTTATGGTCTAAACATAAAAATAAAGCCGGCAGCCATGTAAAAGGTCAACTGATAAATATGAGCAATACATCAACGTCATCTGTCAAGAAAATAATAAAATGTAACAAATGTAAGAAAATTGGACATTATAAAAACCAGTGTCCTGAACTAAAAGAAAAACAAGTAAATGTTTTTAGTGCTGCTTTTTTCAATTGTAAATTTAATAGCGATGACTGGTATATAGATTCAGGGGCAAGCGCTCATATGACATCTAACAAGATAAGCTTATTGAACATTCGACGAGTACACGATATAAAGGAAATTATAGTTGCTAATAACATGACTGTGCCAGTTTCATGTGCCGGAGATACACAGATCACTACAAAGGTACACAAGTCTCAGTTTGACATAAAAGTAAAAGACATTTTGTATATACCTAACCTAACGACCAACCTACTATCGGTAAGCCAGTTGATAGCAAATGGAAACAAAGTTATATTTAAAACAGATACTTGTTATATTCATAATCGACAGGATGAGCTTATTGGAGTAGCTAACTTAAAAAATGGTGTGTACAAACTGGATACAATTAAGTCAGAGAAGGTGTTCGCAGCAGCGGTTCAATCAGTGGATGCCAAGCAATGGCATAGAAGGCTGGGACATATCAATAGTCGTGACTTACAGATAATGAAAAATGGCATTGTAGGAGGAATTTCTTATGATATGAAGGCTGATATTCAGAAATCTAATTGTGAAGTATGCTGTGAGGGTAAACAGTCTCGTTTACCATTTCAACTATCAAATCATCGAAGTCAGAAAGTGCTAGATTTGGTTCATTCAGATCTGTGTGGACCTATGGAGGTTCGATCTCTTGGACAAGCAAGATATTTTCTGTTATTTGTTGATGATGCTAGCAAGATGGCATTTGTTTACTTCCTAAAAGAGAAAAATCAGGTCCTACAATGTTTCAAGGAATTTCAAAGTATGGTTGTGAATCAAAAAGGGACAAATATAAAAGTATTGAGAACCGACAATGGAGGGGAATTCTGTTCAGATGTGATGGAGAAACACTTGAAAGAATCTGGAATAATCCATCAAAAAACAAATCCTTATACTCCAGAGCAGAATGGTCTTAGTGAGCGATTCAATAGAACAATTGTTGAACGTGCTAGATGTCTTCTTTTTGATGCTAACATGGAGAAGCATTTTTGGGCGGAGGCAGTTAACACGGCAGTATATCTAAAAAACAGGTCGCCGGCCTCAGGTTTAAGACAAAAATCACCGATTGAGGTATGGACAGGACAAAAACCTGACCTCAGTCATGTTCGAGTATTTGGTAGTCCTGCGATGATGCATATTCCTAAAAATAAGAGATTAAAATGGGATAAGAAAGCAATCAAACTCATACTTGTAGGGTATTCTGAAAATACCAAAGGTTACAGACTCTATAACCCAGAAACCAGAAAAATCTGTACAAGTAGAGATGTAGTTATAATGGAGAGAAGTGACAACACTGCTCAGGTGGAAATAAATGATTTAAAAAAGGAAAATCATCAATTAGTCCAGGAGGAAAGTTCTGCAACAGAAAGTAAAAGAACATACACAGATCAGAATGATTCTACATATATATGTGAATCAGAATTGAGTACCAGTTCAGATGATGATAATTCTTATCGCACATTATCTGAAGAAGAACAGAACCGATGTCCTATACCCGATGACATACTTCAATTACCAGAAAAACGTTCGAGGAAACCGCCTGACAGGTATGGCCATATGAATTTGTGTGTTTCAGATGAACAGGAGTTGTGTAATGAAGAGATTACCTATAAAGAAGCAACAGAAGGTACTGAAAAGGATAAATGGCAACAGGCCATGTCAAATGAAATTCAGGCATTTGAAGAAAACCAAGCGTGGGAGATTATAAACCGTAATGAAGCAGACAGAGTAATACAATGCAGATGGGTGTTCAAAAAAAAGCTGGAAAAAGATAACAGTACCAGATATAGGGCAAGACTTGTGGCAAAAGGTTTTACTCAGCAGGAGGGTATTGACTTTAAAGAGACATATTCACCAGTCCTCAGGTACTCAACACTAAGACTACTGTTTGCTATTAGTGTTAAACTTAACTTTGAAATAACTCATCTTGATGTAGTTACAGCTTTCTTAAATGGTTCACTAAATGAAAATGTGTACATGCAGGCCCCACCTTGTTTAAACTGTCCAAGTAATTGTGTTCTTAAGTTAAAAAAGGCAATTTATGGACTAAAACAGTCTGCCAGAGCATGGAATGCGAAGATAAATGATTATTTAATTGAAATAGATTATATAAAGTCAAAATCAGAACCATGTCTTTATAGTAAAAAATGTAAAGAAGGGCAGGTTTTAATTGCAATATTTGTTGATGATTTCTTCATTTTTTCGGATAGTAAAGAGATGACTAATGATTTGAAGAAAAAACTTATGTCAAAATTTAAAACAAAAGACTTAGGCCAGTTGAGACAATGTTTGGGTATGCGAGTAAAAGTATATGAAAATAACTGTGTATCCATTGATCAGGAACAATTTGTAAACAAAATTCTTAAGAAATTTTGTATGAATAATTGTAATACTAAAGATACTCCAATGGAATTTAATTTAAAATTAGAAAGGGCAGAATGTGTTGACAAGAAATTTCCCTATCAGCAACTTATAGGAAGTCTTATGTACTTGTCAGTTCTAACACGTCCAGACATTTCATATAGCGTTAGTTACTTAAGTCAATTTAATAATTGTTTCAACTCTATTCATTGGCATCATCTTAAAAGAATTTTAAAATACTTACAAAAAACTAAATCATATGGCTTGATGTATAAAAAGGATAATTGTGATTTGGAGGGCTTTGTGGATGCAGACTGGGCATCTAATACTATAGATAGGAAGTCCTACACAGGATTTTGTTTCAAATTGTCCGGCTGTGTAGTGTCCTATGAGTGCAAAAAACAGCAAACCATAGCATTATCCAGTACTGAAGCAGAATACATGGCCATCGCAGAGGCATGTAAAGAAGCTATGTATTTAAAAGGTTTATTGTCTGAAATTGTCAACTTCGACTCTACTGTTACAATATATAATGATAATCAAGGAGCTCAGAAGTTAACAGAAAATCCTTTATTCCACAAACGAACTAAGCATATTGATGTCCGATATCATTTTATAAGAGAAGCAGTTTCTAACAAGATTATAAAAGTAGTATATCTGTCAACATCTGAGATGCCTGCTGATATCTTAACGAAAAGTTTAAACTCTGTAAAACATAATTGTTTTATTGATAAATTAGGAATTCGTGATATTACTTAAATATGTATATGCAGTAATGTTGTTAAAATTAGATTACAGATATTAAAGCAGTATATAGATTATTTTGATAAGTGGTGATGTTAAAATATGTATATCAAAATAATTAGAATAAATACTATTCACGTCCACCTAGTGATAAAAAGGTGTACTATTCAAGTACTGTATTATCTGTACATCTTTATTAGAAATAAAATTTAGTCTGTTTGCAACCGTTGGACTGTGTGTTTTATTAAAAATAGGGACTGAAAATATCGCAGCATTAGGTGCCAAATATTTTAGCATTCTACAAATTCCGAGGTATACCGCGGGCTATCGATTTCATAGACTTCTTTTTTATATGTAACGTTTCTTTTTATAGTAGGTAATGTCTTGGGTTTTCGCGATAACTACTCAATATATTAAAACATTTTAAATGGATTACATCGCGTATATTATAGACTAGCATTTGCCCACGGCTTCGCACGCGTAGAATTTGGAAATCTACATCATATTATTGAAAACATGCAATAATGACCTGTATTATTTTTAGGCACGTGTAATGTAGTGATACAATTACAACACCATTACAGTACTTGAATGACTAATACGATGTTATAAGATATGATTGTTTAAATTAAATAGTTAATTAGAAATAAAAATAATTATAATATGGTATTTAAATCTTACAAATTGATACCCCTTTCAACGCCCCTCTCCCTAATGATATGTCTCCATACGTCAAGCTCCATAGGCCTGCCACATATTGCATCCAGCCTAGCCAGCCGAGTGGCAGCCCGTGCGCTATTGTGTATTGTTTGAGAACGCTTCCCGCATAGCACTGGGTATCGTCATCAATAACATTCATAAAATGTAGCTTGCCGTTTTCCGCCCAGTATTAACAGTCCAATCACTCACTATAACCACACCGCTCATTTTGTCATTTAAATTAGGGCTTTAAGTAGTGTGTTGTACAATACTTTTATAATATCAAGATAAATTTCAGGAGTTCGGTCGTAACTGCCATCCTCCCATCCCACAGACAGTGTACTTCAAGCGAGCAAACGGCGCGCTGGAAGTAAGCATACAGCGTGCCGATTGCGAACGATCTGCTTGTCAACGCCACCAATGCCACCCATTAAACAGACGCGTTCAAGATCACTCACTATTATGTGCGCTGACTGAACAGCAATAAGTCACACCCTGACTGTCGACGCGTAGAAGACCAACATGTTGGAGAACAAATAACGCAGACAACTGGGACTGTTGCTGCCCTCCTCGAGAGGTCTGATGCAGCATGGCGCTGCCGATTGCTTGCAAGACGTGATTCACGTCCTTCATTACTTTCTTGTGATCGAGAGGCAGCAATGACAACTCATTGGGCACCTGACCGCGACTGGCGCTGCGTGCTGCTTTCCACAGTTACGTACGTGCGTTGCGCTCACGTTTAGTAGCTAACTAAGCCTCACGATCATCAGCAGTTTTGAGAGATTATGCTAGCCTTTGTATCTTAGAAGCCTATGTGTTTCGAGAGATATTCCTCTTCTTTCTAGTAGGCATGCTTAAAATTCCTTTTTAAACTATTGAATCACATATCAATAACAACCAAATCAAAGAAAATCAATCGACACTGGTCCGTAAGATTCACCTATTGATCAAAAATTTTACATTATCTCTGGCATCGTGAAGTTGGCTCGTCATACGTAAGCCAATCACAGCCGCACATAATAACATGTTGCTAGTTACATCTACGAGTTACATATTGTTCCTATCCCTCTATCCTCAAATTTTGTAAAAATCATGATTATGAGAATATGTTACACATCTTGATTTTATGTTCCCGAATAATCCCTAATAGAAGTCGAAGGCTGGTAGGAAGGCGAACGCACAAGCCCCTACAGAGTCCATTAAATATCTTAAACCCTGTCCGACCGACCGAAGGATCACGTATATATTGCGATAATGATACCATATAAACTGACAAGAATCACAAGTTATGGAAATATCGAAAGTTATACTATTTACAAAGTGGCAATGTACTTATTTTTTTATAAAAAGACCTGAATTTAATCAGCTTATTTGAACATCGTCTGCACCGGCGCCGTGTCATGCCGTGTGGCTATGGTAAGTTACTAATTTCAGCCAGTTTTATTAGGGTTCCGAACGTCCGAAGGAAAAAATGGCGGAACCCTTATAGGATCACTCGTGTATCTGCCTGTCTGACCGTCTGTCACAGTCAATTTGCTCTGAATCTACTGGACCAGTTAAGTTGAAATTTGGTACACATATGGATTTCTGCGACCCAAACACGGACGTGTAACGTAAATAAATAAATATGGTGGTCACTTTTGGGGGGCAAATAAGAAAATTAAAGAATAATGTTTAGCAAACTGTACCGTGTAACATATGTAATTGAAGGGCTTGCTGTAAGGGTCTCAAATATATTTACTTTATAAGACCATTCACAGCTTATCTACAAAATAACTTCACCTCGCCTCTTTAATTTGAACATCAACCAGCTGATCGTTGAACTTAGCAACACAAATATCGGTTGTCACATTGATGGGATTTGTATTAACAATATTAGTTACGCTGACGATATGGTGTTGCTGAGTCCCTCGATTAGCGCTCTCAAGCGCCTTCTGTAGATTTGTGAAAGTTATGCGGTGGCTCAGGGACTGAGGTATAATGCGAAAAAGAGTGAGTTACTTGTGTTTAAAGCGCGTGGCAAGTGTTACTCTAATGTGCCACAAGTCACTATCTGTAATACTCCTCTAAAACGAGTCACACAGTTTAAATACCTGGGACACTGGGTCACTGATGACTTAAGTGATGACTTTTTTTTTTTTTTTTTTTTTTTTTTTTTTAAACGTTGCCCCACACTAGGATTTCTCCTGTGTCGTGGGTGCGTTTACAGACATGAATTTCACACACAATACACCCAGACCCGGAACAACTACCTGCAGATCATACAAATATTTGTTCCGTGCGGGAATCGAACCCACAACCCGGAGCGCAGCAGCCGACTGTATCAGCCACTGCACCAACCGTGCCGTCATAGAGAGTCTTAGACATAGAGAGAGAACGCAGGGCGTTGGCTGTCAGATGCAATATGCTGATCCGCAGATTTGCACGTTGTAGCATTCAGGTAAAAATGACACTCTTTAGAGCTTATTGCCAGTCATTCTACACGTGCAGTCTATGGGTTAGGTATACGCAAAGGTCATACAACGCCCTGCGTGTGCATTATAATAATGCGTTCAGGATGCTGGCGGGGCTTCCGCGTTTTTGTAGCGCTTCGGGGATGTTTGCTGAGGCGAGGATTGACGGCTTTCAAGCCATCATCCGGAAGCGGTGTGCCTCGATCCTTCACAGAATGCGTGCCAGCTCCCATAGCATCCTGAGCATGTTATGCAGTAGGTGGGATTGTCCGATGCTGCGTCATTGGATCGAACTTCATACGTCTACGAGTACGTGCTACACGCTACGTGGATAGTGTGTGGTTCGAGATTATATTAACATTAGTTTATTTTTATTTTTTATTTAATAACACTATGGATCTCTGTAATCTGAAATAAACGATTGTTATTATTATTAAAATTAATGAGCATCAAATTTTGACAAAAACATACCTAGTTTCGGTTCGGTTAGGTTAGCTCTTTACCTATAGATTACAGGAAAACCTATAAGAAGTCTATGGTCTTAAAATGACATTGTAAATCTTTCAATACTGTGCGTACAAACTTACAGTTGCTGTTGGAAAGTATGGGAGAACATGTGTTTCAACTACAATGTTAAGTTTGTTCTTGGAATAAATTTATTGGTACACACGGCTACACATCAAGCTCGACACCCTCATCATTTCGGCCGATTGAAGTCCACTGCTGGACACAGGCCTCCCCCAAAGATCACCACAACCACCGATATGGATGTGTTGTAGAATTTCCCAGACAAACACAAACATTCCAACACCCCATTTAACCACTTTAGGGGATGATTATTATACCTATGTCCTTCCCCAGGGTTCAAGCTATCTCACAATAAATGCATCAAAATCAGTTCAAAGTAACAAACAGACAGACGGCAACAGATTCGCATTTATAATATATTAAGCAGTGATAGCCTAGTAGTTGAACGCTTACCTCCAACAGAGGAGGAGGAGGAGTCTATGTTCGCTCCCCGCATGCACCTCTGACTTTTTGAATTCATGTGCGGATCAGAATTTAA
Source organism: Diloba caeruleocephala (assembly GCA_947459985.1). Taxonomy (NCBI): domain Eukaryota; kingdom Metazoa; phylum Arthropoda; class Insecta; order Lepidoptera; family Noctuidae; genus Diloba; species Diloba caeruleocephala. The sequence goes on from OX381610.1 coordinate 6,121,569, forward strand.
TTATCACTTGTGTTAACGGAGAAGGAAAACATCATGAGGAAACCTGCACACCTCGGAGGGCTCCAATGATGTTCTCAATGGTGTGTGTAGTCGGCAGACTCTCGATCTCGAATTAAAAGTGTTTTGGGTTTTTGGCAATGAATTAATAAAATAAAAAATATTGAAATGAATCTGTTAACAGGCGAAAAAGCTATCCAGAAACCCAAAATTGCTCTGACAGGCGGGTAATTGGAGATTTGACACATTGTTAACAAGCTGTTTACAGCTTGTCACATTTGTGTTTCAGGAAAAACCCAAAACACTTTTAATTCGAGATTAACAGCGTTTCAAGTAATTTTTGCGATAGTGTTCTTTTCAGAAACCGGCTGTAAGTCCCGTATTACAGATAGAGAATCAAAGCTCAAGTATAACTTGAGTCGAGATTGCTATAAATCCTGGACCTATTACGCAAGGTTTATATTTGATTAACGCAATCTCGACACAAGTTCTAGACACTTGAGTTATGATTTTCGATCTGTAATACGGGCCTAAGTAACGAATATCTCAACGAGCGCAGTGTGAACTCGTCCTGCGTAGCATTACAATTGTTATGGGCAGGCGTTTCCACCAGGCGCATGACTTGCTTGTCTTATGGCTAGGTTGCATTAAAACAACAACATCCGTAGTAAAGATAACGAGCGAATGGCTGTTGCGGATGTTAACGGAGTATGTAGTAATGTATCCAATTTCTAGGAATTATACACATTTCCGATAACATATACGTCTCAAAACTAATATTTATAGACCAACTGTGGCTCCTACATTGAGTCAAACATTGAGGTGTTTGAGAGATGCGATAAGAAGCTCATTAACAAAGATGCACTTGTCGATGCTCCAGAGCCTCGACCATAAACGCAGAGTTGCAAACTTGGCGGTTTTGTATCAGATACATTTCGGCGAGTGTGCACTGGAGTTGCACGATTTATTGCCCAAAGTCCATTCCATCATCGAACAACCAGACGAACGGCATTGCGCCACCGTTATATGGTTGATGTTCCACGTACGAAGCGTTTTGCTTCCACATTTTTCATGTGTACCGCTAAGGAGTGGAACTCATTGCTAGAGTCTGTGTTTCCCGACCGTTATAACCTGAGAATCTTCAAGTCACGTGAACAGGTATCTTCTAGGCAAGCGTGCCCCATCGTCAACCACATCGTCGCTTAATATCAGATAAGATAGTGGTCAAATGCAATATTTACTGGGTAATTAGTGCAGCAAAATAAATTAAACACTCTTTCATACTTCTAACAATATCAGCTTTAATTTAACTCAACGCATAAGTACTAAAAGTGCCTACTTCAGGAAACTTTCAATTATCTTCATCGTTTGTACCAATCATCGTCTTCTACCGACAATGATAGAACTCAAATCTAACTAAGTACTTAATTATTTTTATTTCTTATTTGGTGCAAAGCAACCGACAAAATAGCTAGACAGATCTCACATCGTACGAATTATTTTTATGAGGAATCAAATAAAAGTATTACTTTATTAAATAATGTACAACGGTGCAAATAAGCTACAATCAGAAGTTGGAAATATTAAGTGTACACAAACAGACAGTAGGCCAACAACAAGAAACAGTTTAGTTATCACCTAACCATGTAAAAAATATTACACAGGATACATTTTATGTACCTATTTTTTTTTACCAACAATGTAACATGAATATTAGCTTGTGAGTGCCATTGGAGGACCTGGAGCCTATCCTCAACAACCACCACTGTGATTGAAGCGCTAAAAAGTTCAACATACCCAGCCTTCACCCTAGGAGAGAGACACGACTAAGAGAACTGGGACACAGAAGGTTTCTCCGATGAATATTGATTGAAAAATAATGCATTCTTGGGTATGCGTCAAAGAGTGACCTAAGAAACCCGATTGCTTCATACTAAACAAAGGCATCAATATGTAAGATATTTTATAAGGAATCCTGACAAAAACACTAGCTACCCCTGACAAAAATCATAAGTATTGTATGTCTTGAGTTCACCTTCTTAGATTCGTATATCTAATTATGAATATTGATTTTCTTCACGACGTCACGTTTAATCCTTAAAGTTTGCGTATATAAGACGCTGGAAGAACAGCAAACGACGAGTAGAATCCACAGCTTCGGCAGCTCCACTGCTTCATGGGATTGGTTACACTACAGACTGGAGTAGTTCGTTCAACGATTTTCTCCAGTATTCTGGAATAACCATCTCCGGTTGAGAAACTCCTGATTCAAGAATATCTGCAACGAAACGGCGATGGCTTCAAATTCCGGACCAGGTATGGCAGCCTTGCAAGCATGGGGTGGCCAAGCTGCCGCATATGGAGCTGCTAACCAGACCGTCGTTGACAAAGTATCGGCCAACATGCTTCACATGGTAGACGCTCACTGGTACCAGTTTCCTCCGATGAACCCGCTCTGGCACGCACTCCTGGGATTTACAATTGGCGTTCTTGGATTCATATCTATTACTGGCAACGCCATGGTAATCTACATATTTTCAACCACCAAGAGCCTCAAAACACCATCCAACTTACTGGTAGTGAACCTTGCTTTCTCGGACTTCCTCATGATGTGCGCCATGGCTCCAGCTATGGTCGTTAATTGTTATAACGAAACGTGGGTGTTTGGCCCATTTGCGTGTGAACTTTACGGCTGCGCAGGTTCTCTATTTGGGTGCGCATCAATATGGACCATGACAATGATCGCGTTCGACCGTTACAATGTGATTGTAAAGGGTATCGCCGCCAAGCCAATGACTAAGAATGGAGCTCTTCAGCGCATACTCGGAATCTGGGCGTTCTCGCTTGCGTGGACGCTTGCGCCATTCTTCGGCTGGAACCGCTACGTACCCGAAGGCAATATGACTGCATGTGGTACTGACTACTTGTCAAAGGATTGGTTCAGCCGTAGCTACATCGTGGTCTACTCCATCTTCGTGTACTTCCTGCCTCTTCTACTAATCATTTACTCTTACTACTTCATTGTCCAGGCTGTAGCAACACACGAGAAAGCGATGAGAGAACAAGCTAAGAAAATGAACGTAGCTTCTCTGAGGTCATCCGATGCGGCAAATACAAGCGCCGAGTACAAATTAGCTAAGGTAGCTTTGATGACCATATCTCTGTGGTTCATGGCGTGGACCCCGTATCTTGTGATAAATTATACGGGAATTTTCGAGAGTGCACCAATCAGTCCCCTGGCTACGATCTGGGGCTCACTGTTTGCCAAGGCTAATGCAGTGTACAATCCTATTGTATATGGTATCAGTCACCCAAAGTACCGCGCTGTTCTATATCAGAAGTTCCCGTCACTTTCATGCCAAGTGTCACCAGACGAAGGTGGCTCCGTGGCGACAGGTGCCACCGTCGTTGCTAGTGAGAAGCCTGCTGCCTAAGGCTCCTCCGCATTCTCTGAAAACAACACTTCGATGACTGGGCCTTCCCAGGAAACAACTTCATTTATTATTTTTGTAAATTTTCTTTTTCATTCATAACTGTAATCTAGAGCAAAACCCTTGTGATAAATTGCTAGGGCTGCCGAGCGTCAATTGTATAAAGTATCCGTGTATTTTGAGTTCACGACTTGTGTATCCAAAGTAAACGTTGTACACTTTGCTTATACCTTCCTTATGCGATAGGTATATTTCGGTAGCCGAAATATAAAAAACTATGTAAAATAAAACAGTATGTGACTAGGCTGTCCTATTCATTAGACTACTCCTCCTAGATGTAAGTAGGTACTACGATAAATATTCTTACGACGAAACTGGCTCTGTATTTTTTATGAATAAATTGTACAAGCAAAGTGGTTCATGACCACAAAAAATGGATATTTTGATTCTCTGACCCTATGAAATGAATGTTTTATACTATATAACTTGACTATGTCTTAACACTTTTTTGTGCGCAATTATAATAGTCACCCCAGCCCGTAGACTTCTAATGTGCGTGTGCACTGAGGGACCACACATAGTATTCGCAAAATAAATACCTAAGGATTTAGTAGTAGACTTAAATCAATTGTAGAACGAATCTTGGAATTTGTAAAAAAATATATAAAAAACTACAGCCCTTAAATTGTGGTCCCTCAGTCCTTACAGACCATCTGCCAGATCTTGGAAAGTATCTTAAAAATGTAGGTAATGTGATTACAGACATTTAGTAGAGAATTTGTAAAGCTTATTTAATAAATAACACGCCATAAAAAAGTTAAAGATAAAAAAAACACAACGTCTAAACTGTGGTCCGTCAGTTCACACAAAGTTAATATATTTGATTCAAAAGTACTGAATTAAATCAATAAAACCGTACTATTTTTCAGTTATAATTTTAGTAAAAGTCTTAAAACTAATTGTAAAAAAGAAATGAAGCAAAAATATTGGCGCAATTTCAAGATAGCTATTATCAAAACTGGTTCCTCTATCCACACGCCTACTATCATATATGATGTGATAACTGTTTGATGAAAGGAATATCAGAAAGTCAAGTGTAGTTACCTTTTAGTGGAAAGTTTCTACTAAATAATCCAAAACTTGAATTGTGTATTGTTTACCTTTTAGCTGAGATAATACATTATAATAAAACACTTTTAAACGGATTCTATCGCGTATATTTTGATTTTTGATTTTCCTGACGTTTCGAATACTTTGCAGCATTCGTGGTCGCAGGATGCAAAGTATTCGAAACGTCAGGAAAATCAAAAATCAAAATATACGCGATAGAATCCGTTTAAAAGTGTTTTATTATAATGTGTAATAATCGCGAAAATCTAAGACATTACTATGAGATAATACAGTTTTATTAATCCTAACAAAATCAACTGAGTAGTGTGACCACACAATGAAACAACATCTATGTACAGTATATTTTATTATACTTACTTCATTACATGCAGTATTAGACAGAAGAGTTTTACCAACTCACTAAAAATAGAGAAAAATATCTTACAATAAGTGGTATCATTATGTTATATGTATATAATCATCTCTGTTCTCCAAATTCAATGTCATGGGCGCTCTCCTATTAAAATGGCCTATCAATCTAATTTATTACAGAACACTAGGTTTGCATAGTATCTGTTTAATAATTAATATATCTTCCCTAGCATACTTATATCTACTTTTACTTGAATAATATTGTAGTAGTTATGTTCCTTTTTTGGGTTCACTTAATGACATTTATTATTTCCATTTATCCGACTGCCCGCCGCGACACGTCGCACAGTGGGCTGATAATCGGGTTCCACAGACAAAGGGTATAAAATTTTCGAATAACATTTTCGTCTAGCAATTGCTGCGCTCCGGGTCGTGGGTTTGATTCCCGCACGGAACAAATATTTGTATGATCTGCAGGTAGTTGTTCCGGGTCTGGGTGTATTGTATGTGGAATTCATGTCTGTAAACGCACCCACGACACAGGATAAAATCTAGTGTAGGGCAACGTTTTTAAAAACAAAATAAAAAAATTAAAATAAAATTTAGTATGCTCAAATGTTTCGCGAGTCAATTTGACTTAACAACTAACACTTACAAAATGAATTCATAAAGCTGGTATGAAAAATCAGGATATAACCAGAATCGCAAAACACACAGTAACATCATTGCATATGGTAGTAGTCTTCATTATTTTTCTTTTGAACATCATCATCATCATTCATTTCATTTTAAGGGACATACTAAAAGAACGAAAAAGAAAATGGTGTCTCTAACAATCAGATTTATTTAATGATAAAGATATGTTTGGACACACATTTTTTGTATCCAGCGTTCTTGTAAATATGAATATCATTCAAAATAAACAGTTTAAATATGTATGAAATTCTCTAATTAGGGTTCTTTGTGCTCGCCTTATCCTGTTACTCGAGGTCGGGCTACCTAATCATGCGGCGCCATCCACCCCACTGGTAGGCATCATCCTCATTAAGGCTTAGCATCTTGATATCACTTTGGATATCCGCCATCCAAGTGGTTCAGGGTCTTTTTCCCTGTCTTCATTGGAGCCATGGCAAGGCCGTTTTTGACGAAGTGGTCTTCGTGCTACTTGAGCGTCCTATCTTAACCTTTTTTTATTACTATCCCGGTGGAAATACATCAAGTTCTTCCTCCGTCCCGGGGAAGGACGGAGTAAAACTACCGGAGTGGTCTACTTCGGCACCAAAGGGTTGCTCAGGTCCTCGTATGATCACACTAGAGCCGCCCATTGGTGCTGGCTATAGGTATATCTCGAAGGGAATGACTGTAAGGCGGTCACCTGGGCAAAGGGGAGTGACAGTAAAAAGGCCGCCTCCCAGGCACTTCTCAGTGAATTGTAAAGGATCCCCCGAAGCCGCACTGTACGCTGTAATACACCGCCTGACGCTGGGAGCTGGGATATGGATATGGAGCGCCGCATATGGATGTATCGCATATAGATGTCATCACCTCCTGGAACCAGGCCACTTCCTCTTCTGGAACGCGCAAGATTTCTTGGTCCACGCCGCTACGTTAGCAGCTGCACTGAGCATCTCTCTATCGAGCTGTGTGAGGACCCAACGCCGTGATGGGCTAGGACTTGAACGGCTTGGGCCAGGCGTGCGGAAGGCTATGTCAACCATTATGTGATCTCCTCCGCCAACCGCCAGCCCGACACCATGCGGGCCGCAGAAGGAGCCGCCCATGTAGGGTCCACGACCGACTCCTCCTGCCACCGAAATCGAAAGTCAAGCGACGCCACCCAGTTTTGCAATATCCTCCCCCTCGGCTCGTCCCTACGGTTACCCGAAGCTCTAGAGTGAGCGTTGAAATCCCCCAAGACGACCACTGGAGAGGGCGAGCGGCATTTTTTATATATAAAAAAAAACATTTCTCTATATTGTTTAATATCTTGTAAATAAAACACTTTTAAACGTTACTTACGTTTTAAACTGTTTTATTATAATGTGTAATAATCGCAAAAATCTAAGACATTACTATCTTGTAAATAATTATAATAATAGTAATTAATACATAAATAAAGGATAATAATATTCTATTTATTACGACATTTCTGGGTTACTTAGAGATTTTAATGACTAAATTTATAAAGTTTAAATACTTATTTCTTTCTTAATTTTTAACTAGATGGCGTTACTGTCGAATTACATCACAGTATGGTTTCGTTGGCAAAAAGTGATGATAGGGGTCAGCTCAGATTAAAAGTAGAATTTTTCTAATTTGATTTGCGGTAGGGATCATGTTTGAGTACCCGCATCCCGCGCTTCATAGACTTACACCCAGCTCAAATCACAAATTATAGTAAAATAGTAATTTAGAGTTCTTGAAGAAGTGTTCGAAGCCAAACTATCAAAATTATTTAACGATGAGATCTCAAAATCCCTGCATTTTCCCCGCATAATGCCAATCCCAATAAATCCCCAATCGACTTGAGATTCCCCGCAGTTTGGGGAATTCTCCACAAATTGGCAATGCTGGTTACGTTAGCACTTTAATATTTTCGAGATATAATAATAATACTATTTTACCAACGGTTTTAACAACGAAGTCCAAAGATTTAAATCTTTGACGAAGATCGATAAACTTGAAGTTGACTATTAGGGTTATATAATAATCTATAATCTTTAATCTACATAATTACGAATTTTTTTAAACTTACAGTTTAATGTTGTTTATTGTACTTTTAATGTATTATCTATATTTAAATAACGGTAGTAAATGGGGACGGACTGAAAACCAGCGTTGGGCAGTGTTACGGCTATGGTGCTCACTGTTTAATAATTTGCTGAGACCGCTCCTTTTGCCATACTATACAAACAAATTTCTTGTTATTTTCTTGTAATTGTTGTTTTTGTTAAATTAGTGTGGTAATAAATGCTTTCTTTCTTTCTTCAGGGTTAATAATTATACTAATGTGAAGATTATTAATATGGATATACTAATATGAATATGGTGAATATGGATATAACTAATATAATATTGAATTTTACATACAATTCTATGAAACACATCAAATAGACTTACAAAACGGAAAAATAATTAACGTCAGACAAGGCAGTATGGGTAATAGACTATAGACTGCCGAAACGGGCGAACGAACGAAAAAAAACTAATGTCAAATTGACAAGTGTGAAGTAAGGTGAAGCAATATTGTTGGTTATTTGGTTAATAATGCTACAATTTGAAATATTTCAATAAATTTACATTTATAGTTGTAAATAATCAAAGTGAACTATCTAAGGAATTTCTACTCCCTATCACAAGAAGACTCACATCGGCTCTGACCTCAAAATAGGTTAGTATTAACGATGTGTTAAACAATATATTTCGTTTAGTTATATTATGACTTTGGGTTGTATCCGCGAATTTTTACGTAAAATGAGCTCATCTGCGTCGGAATCCTTGGGTCCCGTTGGCGTACGTGGTATGAAAGTGCTAGATCGAGATAAGTTCTTGCGCAATTTAAAAGTGCCAGTTCTAAAGGTCAAAGAAGAAAACCTGTGCAAAATAACTAAAATCTGCAAATCATATTTCTTAAAACTAGAAGGTTTTAAGCCGATAAGGAATTTAGAAGGCGAAGAAGATGCGTCATTCAAGAAATGCATATATTTTAATCCTGAAAAGGTGAGACAGTGGGTTGACATCACTGAAAGTGTTCGCACTACTCTTAATGAGCTAGATGTCACAGAAAACAATTTTGATAATCATGAAGTCCAATTATCATATGAAAATTGGCGTTATGAAACTATATTTAAAGCAGTTCTTCCAGAGAATGAAGAAGGTGTCAGCGGTTTCTCTCAAATTGGACACATAATACATCTTAACTTAAGAGATCATCTGCTTGAATATCGTCCACTGATTGGACAGGTTCTGGTGGACAAAATAAAGACATGTCGAACAGTAGTCAACAAGAACACCAATATTGATAATACTTATAGAAATTTTAGTATGGAAGTGATTGCAGGAGATGAAGACTTCTTTGTAACAGTAAAAGAGAATCTTTGCACATTCCAGTTTGATTTCTCTAAAGTGTACTGGAATCCACGCCTAGGGAAGGAACACGAGAGAATATTAAGCTATTTGAAGCCTGGTGATGTTCTATTTGATGTATTCTGTGGTGTTGGCCCATTTGCAGTCCCTGCTGCAAAATGTAAAATCAGAGTGTTTGCTAATGATTTGAACCCTGATTCTTTTAAATGGTTGAATCATAATGCTAAAAACAATAAAGTTAACATGTCATTTTTTGGATCATACAATATAGATGGGAAAGACTTTATATGCAAAGTATTTAAAGAATATATAATCAATTTATGTAAAGGTGATGAAAAGTTGAATGGGAAAATTCATTTAACTATGAATTTGCCTGCAATGGCTGTGGAATTCCTGAAACACTTCAATGGCTTGATAACAGATGCAAATCTCACTGAAAAATTCAATCTAGAAATCATTGTTTATGTATACTGTTTCGCATTGGGAGATGATCATGTTGAAATTGCAAAGAAAATGGTGAATGAAAACATTGGATGTGACATGTCTACACACATTTTGGATGTCTTTGATGTGCGTAATGTTTCCCCAAAAAAGGAAATGATGAGAATAACATTCAAATTGACAAAAGATGTTCTGTTTAGTTTAAGTGATGATTTATGTGAACCTCCCTTAAAAAAGCATTGTGTTTAATAAATAAGTTTTGTTTACATATTGATAAGAGCAATTAGTACATTGTTACAAATTCTATTATATCTACTTTGAAAAAAATCTGTACTAAAGTATTCTTATAATGATAAGTGGTGTATGTTCGTAATATTTAAGCTGCAACAACTGCCAAGGTTTTTACAACATTAGTGTCTTTTTATGGCTTTTATGTAAAAAGAATCTTGTAGCAAATTTTTACCTACTTCTGAGTTTCAGTTTGACTTGAAACTGCAAAACGTAAAACATATGTAGGTCTCATGGTAATATATATAATCATCATCATCATTTCGGCCATACAATGTCCACTGCTGTACAAAGGCCTCCTCCAGAAATTTCCACAATTGTGTCGTCATTTTGGAGGGAATTTGCCAGTACTCCCCACACTTGACAAACGGGTTGGTGAGCGCAGTATGACTACTGCACCACAGAAGGGACGCTGCTGCCCATCCCTCTGGTTTAGAGGCCCTTAGTCGCCTTTTACGACATCCATGGCAGGAGAAGGAGTAATAATCCGGACACCACATGGAGTTAGTTTTTGAAAACCTTCAAACCTTGATGGGGAGTCCTGGTGGTTCAGCTTCAGCAAAAATATTTTAAATACAAAGTTACTGCTAATAAATAGAAAATAGAAATAACTCTGCTTGAATTTGAGTTCACTGCCAGCTTACACACAACTGTTCTATTCTTTCTTCTTCAGTTGTCTCTTTTCTTTGCTTGGCCTGTGTTTTGTTCGAGAATATTATTCTAGAGATAATTTGAATAGTATTTTTATTAAAATACTAGCTGGAACACGCGGTTTCACCCGCGTTGAATTTAAAAGAAATTTGAGTACTTCGACATAGACACTTGACATAGAATATATATATTGGATTTCAAGGGTTTTTTTTTTGCGCGGAACCCTAATTATTTTTCCAAAATAAAAGTAGCCTAAGTTATTCCTTATAACAACAGCTAGTGAAGGTCCCGTCAAAATCGGTCCAGCCGTTTCGGAGATTACCCGAACAAACAGACAGACAGACAAAAAATTAAAAATAGATTTTTTGTTATATGTACCGTATATACTTTCATATGCATTTAGTAAAAAGCTGTTATTTTGATATTACAAACAGACACTTCAATTTTATTTATTTGTATAGATTTTATATAGTTTGTTATTCACGTGTGGTATGACATCCCTTGTTCTTTATTTATTTTTACTTGATAGTTTGTGCATTTTCTATACGCACGACGGGATGGTTATTACTTAATTAATAAAACAATAAAGATTGTGACAGTGTGTGCTCATTGTCCTGTCTTGGGCGAACTGATTGCGAGGTGCTACAATTGGGGGAGTTTTGGTTCTTACCTTGGCGCGCATGTAACATATCTACTTCTTTTAATATATAATATCATTGTTCACGTCTAAAAATAAATAGTATTCCCAAACCGTACGGTGGGGCATCTTAAGTTAGTTGGTTTCAAAGTCATGAGTATGCAAGCCTTTTTTCTTTTCTTTTCCCTTCTACTAGCTAAACCCTAAGATGTTTATGAAGTCCCGACGTTGTTTGTGGCGAAGGACTTGCATAAGCTCCCTCCCGTCGTCTTCGATCATGGCGACGTAACGAGCCTTCTGAAAGACATCGTTTTTTTTTAAGAAAAGCTTCGCAGATGTGCTTAATCAAGAAGTTAGATGCATCTCAAACCACCGTCACCGATTTGCGCAACGAAATTATCGAACATTAGCGTAAACTTGCGTCGCGGAGCTGGCCTCGATATATCGGTGGCAAGTTTTGCGTCAGTAGTTTTGTCGTGCTGTCACCGGCGAATGCTGAGTCTGAAATGTGTGCCTTCGCGCACCACCAAGCTCCGCTCCGCGGTTCGTGCACCGCCGAAACTGAAGGTCTCGTCAGCGTCGTTGTGGGCACCAAGAAGCCCATGCTTTTTTTTGTCGCGGGGAAATCCTCATTTACTTCCTCCGCCATGAAAGGGGCGGAGCGGCATCTTACTGGCTAAAACTCCACTGTGTTCCTTCCACTTATCTATGGCTGGGTGTGAGGTGTTCGCCTTGTAAGAATTGGACCACACCCCTGGCAGGTATCGGCCCGTCAGATTGTCTGGTGGGTCCCGTCTTTGTGCGACCTGTACGACCGCACATCCCTTCAGAGAGGCGCGCGCAGAATAGAATGCGCTGCCGTCTCGGACCTGTTTTAGTTCGGGTGACTGACTGCTCCTAATTTGTCTCCCGCAGCCCGCAATTAATGGAGGCAAGAAGCCCATGGCTTAAAAGGCACTGAAGCAGGCTGATGATGGGTTTGTGATACTGCAAAGGTGGAAGTGCCGTCGGTGAACCAATAAAAACCGCTGCGGCACGGATCCTGCACAGTCCAAAGTAACGATACGTGCCGCAAAGCCGAACACACACACACACACACGGTGTATATCTCTCGCCTAACTACACTACTAAGGCAGAGGACATTGTGCAGTAGGTGCGTCAAACGATTGGTTTGGTTACTTGGGTACACCTCGAGAGTGCAGTTGCTGGAGCCGCACCGCAACGTCAACTTCAAGACGTTCGTGGTGCGAGTACCAACGTGTTATCTGCACATCGTCATGGAAAAGAATTTTTGGCCACAAGGCGTGGCGTTCTCTGTCCCGTCCGCGGATAAGTGCCACTAGACAAATTGCAAAGTGATTTTTTTTAATAACATAGACTTAAGTTTCTTTATACTAACATAATCGGTATTATTAATTTATCATATTTAATTATGTTAATTTGTAAGGTCTCAATCTATGGGCCAAAGTAGCCTGAAATAAATTATTTATTATTATATTACTACCCCAGCGTTCTCTCTTAACGGGATTGGACCTCTCCTGATCTTTCACAGATGATATGCTCTGCCAGCATAGCCGAAACTACTGCCGGCAAAGCGAGAGCTTACCCAGCCCGACTCGAGTGTGTTAGCGTAATCGTCATAGTCGGTAGACTATAGGGATAAATGGATACACGTGGCGCCGAGAGGGTAGTGCGACGGGGAGATTTCCTTAGCCTTACAACCAATGCGATGTCGCCAGCACGAACAGCACAAAATGAAATATGGTTTAAAAAATATTGCAATCGAATCTATTACTGATTCTGAACAATGTAAGTACTGTATAAACTGTACTAAACCTAAATGTCCTTGTGGCCCCGGAATGCCGTGTGGTGGGGCGACTGAGGGACTCTAAACCAGAGGAATGGGCAGCAGCGTCCTTTTTGTGGAACAGTAGCCATTCTGCGCTCACCAACCCGCCTGCCAAGCGTGGTGAGTACTGGCAAATTCCCCCCAGTATGATGACATGGTTGTGGAAATCTATGGGGGAGGCCTTTGTTCAGTAGTGGACGATGTATGGCCGGGTATGATGAAACCTAAAAATAGTTATTAATTTTTTTATTTTTAAATGAGAAAAATAATAACAGAACCTTTGACGGCACGGTTGGTGCAGTGACTAAGCGATTAGCTTTTTTTTTTTTAAACGTTTCTCCGCACTAGGAATTCTCCGGTGTCGTGGGTGCATTTACAGACACAAATTCCACACACAATACACCCAGACCCGGAACAACTACCTGCAGATCATACAAATATTTGTTCCGTGCGGGAATTTAACCCACGACCCGGTGCGCAGCAGCCGACTGTATCAGCCACTGCACCAACCGTGCCGTCTTGTATAAATGTGTGTATGATCTGCAGGTAGTAAAAGAGTTTGGGTGATTTTCCATATGACATTAATGTCCATAAACTGTACCCACTATACGGGGGAAATCCAAGGGCACCGTTTAAAAAACAATCAAAAGTAACAGATTTTTTTAATATAGGTAAGTATTTGGTTAAGATGAATTTAAAGAAAAGGATGATGTTGGAAACATCAAAATTTTAAAGTTTCACATCTGCCTGGTGCCCTGCGACCGTTCCGTTTTTATAATAAATAATCGTATACGATTGACTTGCTCTGTCTGCCTAGTACCTGCCTTTTTTTTTCTTTTTTTTATTCATCATCATATATTTCATCATTTCGGCCGAATAAAGTCCACTGCTGGACACAGGCCTCCTTCAAAGATCACCACCACGAGCGACATCGGTGTTGTGTGCTCATTGGGGGGTTTTGCCATAATCGCCACGCTTGGCAGGCGGGTTGGCGATCGCAGTTGAGTTGTTAATGTATTCGAGGGACGCTGCTGCCCATCCTCCAGCTAATCCCTAAGTCGCCTTTTACGACACCCACGGGATGATATGGGTTGGTGCTATTCGTAGCCGGAACCACACGGGCACACGTTTTTTATTGATCCGGTGGAAATACCTCATGTACTTCCTTCGCCCCAGGAAAGGGCGAAGGGGCATGCCGGACTCCTACCGGCTAAAACCAGCAGAGTGATCATCGTCGGCACCGAAGGGAGGCTCCAGGTTGGTGCCTCGCCTTTTGGCACATCTCGGAGGGGATGACTGTAAAGTGGTCATCCCCTCTAGTGGAGGGAAGGCGACTGTAAGGAGGCCACGCAGGCATCTCTCGAGGGGATTGTAAAAGATTCCCCCGAGGCCTCACTATGCGCTGTACTGCGCACACAGCGGTACGTGACCACATGCGCACCGCTGTCTTCCCGGGGGTCGCTCGGTATGAGCATGCATATTTCCCAATAAGCGCGCTCGCGGCCCCCGACCATATAAAGACGACACCCCGGCTCAGGCGTGTTGGACACGGGCACCGCGGCGGTTGTTACCCCGGCCTCGTGTCCTCCTCCTCCGAGCGGGATCGGCCCTCTCCCGATCCCGCTCTGCGACCTCCTTCTGAAGCATTACGCTCTCACAGAAGGAGACCACAGCACTCCAATTTTCCTGCTTTGCCAGCATAGCCGACACTACTGCTGGCAAAAAGAGATCTTGCGCGATCCGATCGACCAGGATCCGCCGCTCGGCAGTCCACGCAGGGCACTGTCCGAGTGATCGTGATCGATCGTCCCCACAGTGGTGGCACTGTTCCGTGACCTTGCGTCCTATCCTGTGCAAGTACGCACCGAAACAACAGTGTCCGGTGAATACCTGCGTTAGGCGGAATGTGACGCGCTCGCTCCTATGGAGCGAGGCTCCGAAGAGCGGCAAGACAGCCTCAACGACACGCTTTGTCGCGTACTGTGACAGCATGGGCCGCTCGTGCCACAGCTCGAGTGCACGCCGCCGAGCCTGCCGCCTTAAACTTTCGAGCGCCCCTGAAGGCACGCCTTCACTGCACTGGCGGAGAGAGCGTGTTTGGTGATACACCCGCGCGAAAAAAAATAATAAAAAAAATATATTAAAACAACGACATAGTAATCAGGAAGGCAACGTTATTTTTTACAAACAGCAGTGACTATTTATTTTTTCTAATTTTTTGTTATTATTGACCCATCTTCACTTTAAATTCCTTATGAACTCCAAAGGTAACCTCTATTTGAACTATTTTTACGGTGTGTATTGTACAGAAATTATAAAAAGCGTGGTGAAACTTGGAACAATAATGGACATTAGGGATGTATGTGAGTTTGACGCGGATATTCCTACTGTATAGACCAGCATCTGCTAAACTCGCCCCTACGTCCTTGTGAACCGCATGTAGCCTCTCGGATTTCATATATAATCCCGAGAAGCCTAAAATGTATATTTCCGAACCGTGCATCTTCATCATCATACCAGTTAAAGGACTGATCACTTTAATTGATAACTTTTCTTAGAGCTTATAAGGGTCAGTATGAAATAAAAACTTTTAATGATTGATACTTACATATTGATGTCATCTGCTCAATATGTATGGCCCACAGTGACTACTACAATAAACTAAAAAGGCCATATGCGCTGGTAGCACGTATGGACGTTTTAAAATTAGAAAACCGCTTTTATTTTTCTACGTGCCCGTACTATCTATATTTTATTTTATTAGATCGAAGCCACCTTAAGCAGTGCGGTGAATTGCTCTTTAAAGAAGGTAACCACGTTTGCGGGTAGTAGTCGCAGGTATCATGATATTCGGGAGAGGGCCGGTCCCGCTCGGAGAAGGAGGACACGGAGCCGAGGTAACAACCGCCACGGCGCCCGTTTCCTACACGCCTGAGGGGCTCGCGAGTGCGCCTATTAGGAAACGTGCCTACTCATACCGAGCGACCCCCGGGATGTCGGCGATGCGCGTTAGATCACGCGCCGCCGTGTGCGCAGCACAGCGCATAGCCAAGTTTCGTGGGAATCCTTTACAATCCCCCCGAGAAGTGCCTGGAGGGGGTGGTCCTTTACAGTCGCCTTCCTTCCGCAAGAGGGGGTGACCGCTTTACAGTAATCCCCTTCGAGATGTGCCTAAAGGCGTGACACCAATGGGTGGCTCTAGATGGAGAATATTTCGAGTTCCTGGAGCCTCCTTATTAAATTTATCACGTGATGTTTATTTAGCAATTTTTAACGGTTGTTTCGATGCGTACCTGCACAGAATAGGACCCGAATTTACGGCACAATGCCACCATTGTAGAAGCGACCAGGATACCGCACAGCATACGCTCGAGAAGTGCCCTGCGTGGGTGGCCGAGCGGCGGGTCCTGGTCGATCGGATCGGGCAAGATCTGTCTCTGCCGGCAGTAGTGTCGGCTATGTTGGCAGAGCATGAACATTGGAGTTCAGTGGTCTCCTGCGAGAGCGTCATGCTCCAGAAGGAAACTGCAGAGCGGGATCGGGACAGGGCCAATCCCGCACGGAGAAGGACGAGACGGCGCCGAGGTAACAACCGCCCAGGTGCCCAGGTCCAACATGTCGGAGCCCCCTGCCGTCAGTTCATGGTGGGGGGCCTCGGGGGTCACAGACGCGCAGATTGGGGAGTCTGCGTGCTCATACCGAGTGACCCCGGGAAGACGCTGGCGCGCACGTGGTCACATGCCGCCGTGTGCGCAGCAGAGCGCACAGCGAGACTTGGGGGGGATCCTTTACAATCCTCCCCGAGAAGTGCCTGGGGGGCGGCCTTTTTACAGGGGGGCCGAAGGGGGGCTCCAGGTCCTCGTAAGATCACACTAGAGCCACCCATTGGTGCCACGCCTTTAGGCACATCTCGGAGAGGATGAATGTAAAGCAGTCATCCCCTCTAGCGGAGGGAAGGCGACTGTAAAGAGGCCACCCCCGGCATCTCTCGAAGGGATTGTAAGATTCCCCCGAAGCCTCACTGCGATAAGGCATCCTATTGCACTGCACTATGTACGAGGCGCTACTCTTTATTGTATTTTCTAATATTTTTGTGTACACCCGTTATTAAAAAATACAGAATTTAGTAAAAATTACTTTGCCGGGATTCTTGTGGCTTAACAGTTTTGCACAAAACACCGAAAACAGTTAAAACGCATTTTTTATGAGCATGTGGATTCAGTGTTCTTTTAACTTAGATTGCTATCAGCTGTTTAAACTGTTTTAATTAACAATAACGTAGTTCCTGTAGTGCATATATTTCCTTTAACCAAACGAGTCAAGTTGCGCCACGTTCTCGAACAAACACTAATTAATTCATTATTTAATCCCAAAAAATGGTATGTAAATGAATAGATGTATAGCGCGGTACCGCTTGTTTATTTTTTAATCATGTGTCTGTATCTTCTCGGGTTTATATCCCCTGTAAGGAAACCCAGTCTTTTGGTAGCGAGGGGATAAGTATGGGTCCAACACGCAGAGGCCCTTTGGGATTTATGATTCTAAAATGTTATGGAACACTAACCGAAGACTCTCCATGGCTGCACTATAAAAATACAGTCTCGGATTGTCCTCGGAGATCAAAAGTATTGTATGAGATGGAAACTACAATTACGAGTATAAGGTCTATTGCAATAAGTGTTGAATGGATTAAATACTTCTAGAAACGGAAACAACGGCGTCTGCCTGTCAACCTTTTAATCAAATTCATTATTATTACATCTGACACTCCAGGTAAGAAGACTAAACCCTGATATCAAGATAACTTCAGGAATTTTATTTCAGGAAAATAGGAAAATAATTAGTGTACATTATATGGATAGCTTTACAAGAAACAGTTCATGAGATAGTAGCGTCAATGATGTGAACTGTAACTGATCGCCTGACTTCTCCATAGCGTCTGCAGCTCTTTAGCGTCAATCCAGGTTTCTATTCCTATGTCCGAACATCCGTCACTTTTTATGGGGGCGGATCAAATATCCTCACCAGGAGGACTACATATACCCTGGACTTTGCTTATCCTACGGCCGACGTTCCCAATTGAATGAGATCTCTATACGAATTCAGGTGGAATGGAATGGGAAGGCTTTGATAAATTGCAAGACGTCTTAAAATCCAAAATCCTTTAATGCCTGAAGAGCAAGTTGTATATAGTACCAATGTGTCCTGCGCCTGTCTGTACTTTCAGTTCCGAGACATATCCGCTTACAGCGGAGTAGGAGGGTACCTACACAAAATAAGAGTGGCACAAAGGGCAATGGAGCGCGCCATGCTTGTAATTGCCTTTCTGGACCGCATACATACTGTCGAAACTCGACACCAATGTCTCGGCTCTAGACCTTACGAGGACCTGGAGCCCCCTTCGGTGCCCGCCGGTGTACGACCGCTCCAGTGGTTTTAGCCGGAAGTAGGAGTACTTCCACTGGAGACCAATAAAAAATAATGGTTAAAGTGGAGTTGGCTAGGATGGTAGATGGAGGTGGACGAAGGTGGTCAAAGAATGATGGCCTATGGGTAATAGACGATCAAAAGGCAGTCCACCCGCCAATTGATCAGTCGACATCGGTCGTCAGTGTAGTCGGAAATGAATGGACGAGACTGCATCGCAAAGAATAGCAGTATTAGGGGGAGAGTCACATACCCAATAGTGGGTACATAGTCTTATACAATGATGTTGACTGTGGAGAACTAACGTTTTCATATTATGGATTAAAGAAATAGCCGTGCATTTGCCTTGCGGCTTAAATACAATTATTTAAGCAGAAAATAAACATATATATGTAAATGTTAGCTGATATTTATAAAATAAAATACATGCCACAAATTTCATCTCTTATCCAACGTCTTTATCACAATAGGTGCCCTTGAGTGTAACAAACAGACAATGTATGCGAAGTTACTAATTAGTATATAATCGTACTTAAGTGGCAATAAATAATGACATCTTCCACGTTTTTTTAGCTTAGACCACGTCATGCTGCCAAACAGTGAGGTTGTCGACATGGCTCTGCCTGACGTCACAGACATTTTACAGGAGACTGAAAAGGTAGGTAATGTTTTTAACGATGACACGTTTTATTTAAAGTTTAATTAAAAAAATGCGCGTGCTATCTCTAGTTTGTGATGTGAATTTATGCCTTTTCCGCGATGAATTGTCGGAAAATAAGCGACTTTTAATTACTTAACTAAACATTAGGATTTTCTGGAAATAGCCAGACTATAAACAGTTATCTGAAAAAGCCAGTGACCATTGTAACCATTTACGACCATCTTAACAGTAGAGAACAGTTATTTTTTAAAGTGTATTATCAAGTAGCGACTTATTTAAACACTAGTATTAGATTAGATTTAGAACAACAATTCTCCTATGTTAAATCATTTCAATATTCCTAAAGTATAATTGACTCATAAAGTCATGATATGTACTATCTTTACTAAAAAGATAACTTTTTACCTTGCACAGATTATTCTTCCTAGTTTTGAGTAAAGACAAAAACCTCTAAAGTCAGTCGTATTTATCGTCTTCGAGGATCTTTGATTAACATCTGGATATCAACGGAATGAATAAAATCTTAAATCTCCATCATAAACATTATCCAACAATACCGTACCTTTTTACCAAGATGTTTTTACCTTCTAAGCCCATCACAACATGCAGTGTGATGGTTTACTGATAACTTATTATTTAAAAATAGAACAGAGATTTAAAAAAATGAGTTTCCTTTCCTTTAAATTTGAATTTAACGCCATCAAAATAATGAATTTAATATCATAAAAAAAATTACATTTCTTCATTCCAGGTTCTTAGACAATGTTTCACAAAATACCAAATAGACGAAGTATTCCTGTCATTCAACGGCGGGAAAGACTGCACAGTGCTCTTAGACATAACTATAAATGTTTTGCGCGAAATGTACAAAAGGGAAGACATTGCTAGTGAATTGAAAGTTGTGTACATCCGTACGAAAGGACCGTTCAGAGAAATAGAGAATTTTGTTGAACAAGTAGAAAAACATTATGGTGTGAAACTGATCGTGACTGAAGGAGAACTGAAGACTACGCTACAGAGGTTGTTGGAGCAAGATGGGAGGCTTAAAGCGTGCCTAATGGGCACACGCCGGACAGACCCGTACAGCGAGAATTTACAGTTCATGCAGGTAATTTATCGCACATAGACACAGACATAGACTTCTTTTTTTAAGTTACCACTATATAACGGCTGGGTAGACACAACTTTGACAGAGAACCCGACAGCAGGATGCGTTTAAGCTGGGCAGCGTTCGGCAAGCTTCGTCAGATCTCGTCGTCTTTTATTCCGCACTGTCTGAAAACGAAGGTTTTCAACCAGTGCGTCCTACCTGTTATGACCTACGGAGCCGAAACGTGGACACTAACAGTCGGACTAGTCCAGAAGTTTAAAGTCGCTCAACGGGCTATGGCACGTGCTATGCTCGGAGTGTCTCTAAAGGATAGAATCTGAAATGAGGATATCCGGAAGAAAACCAAAATAATCGACATAGCACACCAAACTAGCAAGCTGAAGTGGGCTAGTCACGTCTGTCGAAGGACCGATGGCCGATGGAGCAGACGAGTCCTAGAGTGGAGACCGCGTATGGCCAAACTTAGTGTGGGACGCCCATCGGCCAGCCGCCACCGCAGACCTGAAGAAGGTTGCTGGGCGACTGGTTGCGGAATGCTGATGACCGGGTGTGGTATCCAGCAGTGGACCGATATAGACTGATGATGATGATATAACACTACCTCGCAATAACAATTGTAATGCTAGTCAAGATAAGTCCTGCGTCTTTTGCTAAGCGTATTTTGTTGTAAAGTTTATTATCGCAACACCCCACAACAAATTTTCTGGCCATCTATATCAGTGCATGTAATTTTAAAAAACCGGTCAAGTGCTCGCGAGTTGTACTCGCGTGGAGAGGGTTCCGAAATTGCTGAATATATTGTCTATTACTGAATACGGTGTTGTACCAATAACTTATCCCAAGAACAAACTTAAAATCGTAGTTTGAAAACATGTTTTCCCATACATTCCATCCGCAAACGAAAATTTGTACACACAATATTGTAAGAAGTCTATGGTCTTAAGATGATACTTAAGACGTCTTATAAGACTTCTTATAGATGTTCCTGTAATCTATAGGCAAAGAGCTATTACCTATATTTTATTCAGAATTTTAGGCTCAGTAATTTTGGAGATAAGGAAGGGGAATGGTCAATTTTAGCATATTTTCTTAAATAACTTTAAAACGTTATATTATTAAATTATAAAATAAATACATTAGAGTTTCTCACAATACGCCCTTCCATTTCATATATTACACGGTACAGTTTGCAATTTTTTTTCTTTAATTTTCTATATCGCCCCCCAAAAAAGGTACTTATTCAAAATGCATTTATTTACGTTACACATGTTTGGGTCGCAGAAATCTATATGTGTACCAAATGTCAACTTAATCGGTCCAATAGATTCGGAGCAAATCGGCTGTGGCTGACGGACAGACAGACTAGACACACGAGTGATCCTATAAGGGTTCCGCCGTTTTTTACTATGGACGTTCGGAACCCTAAAAAGAAGAATTTTAGCACAATCTTTTATTTCCGAGGTTCATTTCTTTTGTCGGCTTTGTTAATTTACTTAATATGCATCGTAAGCAAGTTGGGAATTTTGACTGTTTTTGAAAATTCCAATTCTAAATAATAATTTTTTTCGTCAATAATTTATTGTGTTACGTACACATCATTTAATTAATTCAAGGGATAATGAATCTCAGCGTAGCTCAAGTCTCGCGAGCAAGTTATTATTAAAATCAAAAGTTCTATTTTTGCTTTGCAAGCTGATAGCTCAGCCAAAAATCATCGAAGTAGTTTTTCAAAAGTTCAAATTGAGGAGGAATAATCAATCTTAAGAATGTTTTATTAATAATCAGTGAAAACGTCCATGGTAATTTTGGAGACCATTAAAACATTCGAGAAATTTTCGCAAGTTTTCTTACTGATTACTCGTTAAACGTTACATATTTAGTATTTTTTATAATCCTGTCCTCAAAACTAGAGGCTTCAAGCTTCAAAACATGTTGTTTTTTTTTTTGCAAACGCTACGGCCGTTTGGCAATTGTCTGAAATACAGCCTTTTGAAAATCACCCTAAAAATTGTGTTTTTTTTTTATTGATTCTTCGTGTGCGTGTTTTTTATACAATATGGCGCCTGGTGGTAGGCGTCATGCCTGTTCATAAAAATTGTAATGCTACCCAGGACTACACCTACCCACCTGGCACCACGCTGCGCTCGGCACCTCGAGAAAGTTATTTTGTGTCTTATGCATTATCTCCAGAAATTTCACTAACTTCAGTGGCCTTATAACCGGGACACAGTAATGTTTCAAGTTTAAATATTAAGTACTGCTTAGCGGCGAATATCTGGGCTGCAATTCTCTAAGCTTAAACATCCATACATCCTTCAATACAGATTTGAAATAACGGTGATAACCCAATTTGGTATTCGCAAAGACTGGTCCTCATGGTGCACCGTCTGCAATGTGTCCGGAATAGCTTTAATCATTACTTAGCGAATACCGAAATTGGTTTTACACCGTTATTTTGATTCTGTATTTATGGATGTATGGATGTTTGAGCATAAGGAATTGCACCCCTGGTTACTCTTACTCTGGTTACCTTGGTTGGTATTTACCTAGTTGCGTCTTGCAATAGACTTGCCACCACTGCAAAAGTACTGTACATGTTAGCACCTAATAACTGAATTTTTGTATTGAATACGAGCTGGGACGCGCGTTTCACCCGCGTTTAATTTAAAAGAAATTTAGAGTTCTTCGACATGGAATGTATATATTGGATTTCAAGGGTTTTTATATAGAGAGAGAGAGAGAGAGTAATTCTCAAGGTGGCTACTTTCCGCCCTTTCTTTTTTCCCACGAACCTCCTCTATGAATCTTGTAGAGTATTAACAGTTCGACAGTTATTCATAATGAGTATAGTACTTAAGCAGCACGCAGCCCTTCCCTATAGCACTGAATTTACTAATAAAAGACGAAAAGATATAGTTTGAATAGGAATAAAACATGCTTTTACATCCAAATTTTACGTGTTCCTGGGCCGCTTCTCTACAACAGGCTGAATGCGATAAAAAACATATATCCCCTCAATTACAGTAACTGTAAGAAAACCCTTAAGGATGCCCTCCAAAGTATGTCATACGAAGATACAGAGAAATTATTAATTGTGTTAAAATAAACAATGTAATGTTTTAGTTACATTAATTGGTTAAAAAACTGCGATTATAATAATTGTAATTGTTTGTTTTTCTAAAATAAAAGTAGCCTAAGTTATTCCTAATAACATCAGCTATCAAAAATTGTTTTTTTTGTTATATGTACCGTATATACTTTCATACGCATTTAGTAAAAAGCTGTTATTTTGACATTACAAACAGACACTGCAATTTTATTTATTTGTCTATAATACCTACATTTTGTAGGCATGTTGTTTGAATATAATGTAGTCCAAGGAGTTAAATGTAGTACTAGTTTAATCGATTTTTATATCTTTTTACATGAGCAGACTACGGACCCTAATTGGCCTCAAATAGTTCGCGTGTCTCCACTGCTCAATTGGACCTACCATCACATATGGAGTTACACCCTCCAGCGAACAGTGCCTTATTGCAGCTTATACGATAAAGGGTAAGTTGTCTACCAAAATTCAACCTTTTGCAGTAAACTTAAAATGTTATGCATAAACGTAAGATTATCAAGTTTAAGAATTGGATCGTTCTAAAAGAGCTCTTCAACTTGAAGGTTTTTTTATGTACTCATACTTATATGCTAATATGTGGTGCCGGCTACGAATAGCACCAACCCATCTCATCCCGTGGGTGTCGTAAAAGGCGACTTTGGGATTGGCCGGAGAAAAGGCAGCAGGGTCCTTCGAGTACATTAACAACTCAACTACGATCGCCAACCCGCCTGCCAAGCGTGGCGATTGTAGCAAGACCCCCCCAATGAGCGCACAACACACCTAGACCGGTCGTTGTGGCGATCTTTGAGAAAGGCCTGTGTCCCGCAGTGGACTTTATTCGGCTGAAATGATGATGATGACGTTTTAGTGCAACGCTTTATGTGTAACGTTGTTGTGTGGGCGCATGCGCAGACAGATTTTACTTCTGTCATCTGACTGAGTAGTTTTTAAAAGCAGAAATGACCCTCGTTATAGTTTCACGAACTTAATATTTACGAACATCTTTCTTTTCAGATACACATCAATAGGTAGCACGCAAAACACATGGCCAAACCCCGCACTAACATACAAAGACAGTTTCGGTTCCCTCGCCTACTTACCCGCGTGGCGATTATCTGACGCGTCTCTAGAACGAGCAGGCCGCGGCACTTCTCCGAAGATACCAGTTAATGGACGCGCTACTTACAATAATCGCAACGGCCACTTAGAAAATGGCATTGAGAACAATCATATAAGTAACGGCGACCATGTACATTAGCCCTATCTATCAATTTAAGTAATCGGCTACTGACTGTCTGTGATTTGACCTAACTAAGGTTGCCATCCGTCCAGGGTTCCCCGGATTTGTCCTCCTCGTTTGGAGAGCGTCCGGGCGGAGTTCAGTATACAGTCCGAATTTTAAAGCTCGCACGCTATCCACCCCCGGGTCAGTCACGCCCTCATCCCCCACACCTCTCGTCGACGCCAAGCGCCGGTGCCCTCGCCCTCCACGGAGCAGCTGATGTTAATATAGCTGGTAAGTTAAAAATACTGACGAGATATATTTTCACTTGTTAGAGAATTCCCGGCTACTTGTCCTGGTTTATTTATTTTAAAGATGGCAACTATAGACCTAACTTACATTTTAAATGGTCCAATCTGCATTAGTTTTTTTTTTTAAATACCTCATGCAGGCATTGTTTTTAAAGTATTACTAATAATAAAAATAAGTACCTATTACCAAATTAGATTATTTAAAATAAAATACAGTAACTACCCTAAAACGCTGCACGACACGCAGTGGCTGATTACTTTGTGCATAACGCGTCCTTAGTGCCGAATTTAATCTCAATGATTATTTTATTAGGTCATAAAAAGTCTGATAACCAGACAATTAGATAATTACTCTCAAAACAACATTGAACTTGCTTATCATAAAATAAGTCAACATTAATAAAAATCGATAAATGATAAAAACATTATTATATGAATCGATATATTTTTGCAAACAGATAAATTGTATTATGTATATAGTAATCTCAATAAAAATCGTAGTACAGTTTGTTCTATGCCTTAAAATAATAAAAATTCTAGTGAGTAAGAAACCAATCTTGCGATATAATAAATAATAGTTTTAAAAAACACGCTTTTGTAGATAACCGAACTAAAAACTAGAAAATAATTTGCAATAACTTTAAAATTACAATAGAGTGATTAACAAAAAATAAATATTTTATTGTAAGAAAAGCGTGGGGTGGTTGATGTCAACTGTGGTAAATATTTATGTGAATATTTGTAAAAGTAGCGTCATCATGAAAATACCTGATAACACACTTTTTTACAATAGCTTTTTTTTTGTTAATCACTTGTTGCGTCTAACTACAAAAACGTGTTTTTATTTGTTTTGCGCGTGGCTGAATGTCCGTGCTGCCTGTCCATAGTCTCAATAACTCCGGTTGGTAATTATTTACCCAAGCATCTTCCTTTCGAAATTTAAGTAAACAAATTCTCCCTCCATTATGGATAAACTTATCTGAAGAATGAGACACTATTCGAGTCTCATCGCACTCTTGCCGCGGAAAATTGAATCGAATTCGTCATTTTTTCCGGGTATCAGAGATAAACAAATCGCTAATCCTGAGGATCCTGTACCCCTAGTACGAGTTTCTTTTCATAATCGAAACGTAATAGTAAACTACACGTTTACTAGGTTCGGCGCTGCGATTGGCCGGCTCCAAAATATTTAACCAATCAGAGCACCGAACGCGGTAAACGTGCAGTTTACTATTATGTTTCGATCTTGAAAAGAAACTCGTACTAGGGGTACTGGCAAGCTCTAGATGGAGATTATTCGAGTTTCTGGAGCCTCCCTTCGGTGCCGACGATGATCACTCCGGTGGTTTTAGCCGGTAGGAGTCCGGCATGCCCCTTCGCCCTTTCCCGGGGCGAAGTAAGTACATGAGGTATTTCCACAGGATCAATAAAAAAGGCGTACTGGCAAGGATAATAGGACAAACTATTGAAATTATTGCATTGCACCAGACCTTGATAAGTGTGCGTAGTTTCAAATCAATCAGACGTTTTGATGGGGATGAAAATCAAGTTAAAAAATTCCGTTTATAGTAAAAGCGTGTTAAAAAAATATATTTAAATAATGATATAAAATTAAAAAGGTACTTAATCTGAAAGATAATAAATATAATTTTGCAATTGTTTTAAAGCATTGTGTAAATAAAGTAATGTTGCATGCATAACATCACACCTATTTCCCATTCGGGTAGGCAGAAACTTTAGAACGTGCTACGACCCTTAAATTTTTATCATCCATCTTTTGATTTATAAATTGGAATCACATCAAAGTAAATGATGAACAGTCAGATGTCATAACTAATAATGATAAAACAGTTAAATTAAATTTAAAGAATAGTTGAGAATCATTGGATTTTGATTGATCATCACTTAGTTTTGCTATCAACTGTACTAGACCCTTTTGAAGATGCATTAGGTTAGATGATTAGAGCAATGAAAATGTAATAAAACATGTACCACACATTGGTACAACCTTATACTGTCGATGGCAACCTAGGTGTGTAATTACGGATGACGTCAGCGGCCACCCAAACCTTTGTCATTACAGAGTAACTAATAATGGTAAAAACAGCTGCGCGAGTTGACATGAAGCAAAACTTTTTAATCCAAACGTACTTAATTCTAAAATCATCATCATATCGGCCACACAACGTCCACTACTGATCAAAGGCCTCCCCCATAGATTTCCATAACTGTGTCATCATATTGGGGGGAATTTGCCAGTACTCACCACGCTTGGCAGGCGGGTTGGTGAGCGCAGAATGGCTACTGCTCTACAGAAAGGACGCTGCTGCCCATCCCTCTGGTTTAGAGTCCCTTAGTCGCCTTTTACGACATCCACAGGAGGAGATGGAGTGGTGCTATATTCTTAATCCGAGCACCACACGGATTCTAAAATGTCACTATTTAACTTCATCATCATCATCATTTCGGCCGAACAAAGTCCACTGCTGGACAAAGGCCTCCCTCAAAGATCACCACAACGACCGACATCGGTATGTTATATGCTCATTGGGGGGTTTTGCCATAATCACCACGCTTGGCAAGCGGGTTGGCGATCGCAGTTGAGCTGCTAATGTATTCGAAGGACGCTGCAGGCTATCCTCCGGCTAATCCCTTAGTCGCCTTTTACGACACCCACGGGATGAGATGGGTTGGTGCTATTCATAGCCGGCACCACACACTATTTCACTGTTAGGCTGAAAACTATTTTCTGTGCTAGCCTTACTTTGAATTGAATTTAAACAACTGTGATGTTAGTATATGAATAACCATTAAATTAATGCAAATAATTTATAATTATGTACTTACTTAGATCAATACGTTCCATAGAGGTAAGTTAAATTTCGCCCCACTCACTCATAGAAACCATAACTAATTAGACCAATTATCGCCAGTTTAACTTTAGAGATAATAACATTTTACTTTTAGCTTTATATGTGTTAATTCATTTACAGGAAACCTCAATAAAAATTGTAAATTTTTAAAGGTCCAGTCTGGAATAAAAAGCTTAAAATACTTACTTATTTAAAATGAGATAAGATGTTCACTACTCATGTAAATATTTCTGTTATTTATTTAGTGTGTCGTATTTTTATTGTTAGTGCGATTTTTTTATACCCTAAATTTTGGCATTGTTTAGGTCAAAATCTCAAAATTTTTAAGTTATGTCGCTGCAATATTATTTATCTAGTTATCTGATGGTATGCCTAATTATTTGTTGTTCATCAATATGAAGCGCATCATGCACATTTTATACATTGAGGTATAATGTACCTACTACGAACTATTACAAACAAATAATAGCGCGCAACTTCATGACCGCGGGGCACGCGCGAGGGGAGCGGGGGTATCATGTTGTCATGGTAACATGTATACGAAATATGGCCGTCACCATGGTAACGCGTTGCCTCGCGTCACATACTGATAATATTTTAATTTAATTACGCATGTTTTAAAGATTATATTTCAACTAACTGATGAAAAGTCACTCCTTGACTTTTACATGTGTTTCTCGAGTTATTAAAACAATATGTCACTGCACATGAAGGCATATCTAAGTAACACTCAAACACGTCAATGTTGCGGCAAGCGGCCTGGCACAGACAAATTGAGTTACAGTGTATGCGCTCTAACATGTGTGTCAAAGAATCAAATTGAGGCGTCTTCTCTAGTACGTAGTACATTATACCTCAATGATTTTATACACATTTATTTATTTACAATATACATGTAATTGACTCTCGAAAATAATTTCTTTTCGCAATTTGATCATGTGCACTATTTTTAGCAGGTTGTGTTTGCAAATATTTTTTTCTTTCATTAAAAACATGGATATATGTAAATAAAGTATTTTATTTAGTTTTGATTTTTATTTCAAACAAACATTGGTTAATTTATAAGTGTTCTTAACAAATATATACAGTTCTCTTAATTTTAAAATTGACAGTTATGTTTTGTTCCCGCCATCATTAGGTTTAACATGTTTTTTGATAAACTCTTGGAACATAGCCACATCAGCTGGTGTGTCATCTGAAATAAATGACAATGATCGTTTTTGAAGTTCAGGTAAAATACTATTGCAGTACTATAGTGAAGTTCTGGTTGATTTACTGGACCTGGAGCAGATAAGGAACAACGCAACCAAGCTACTTAGCTGAGTTCACTAATCAAATATGGGTAAAGTACTTGGAATTGGCTACTGGCCTTTTTGCTTAGAATATCTCACTGAATATACAAGGTCTTACTTTAATAGTCCACTATATTTTGCATGGCCACTCAGTGAATGCTGAAGATAATTTCATATCAGCCAAAAAACGTCCACGGCTGAACAAAAACCTCCCCATAAGATGACCAATTTGTCAGTACTCACCACGCTTGGCTTTAGGTTGGTGAGCCTAGAATGGGTACTGTTCCACAGAAGGGACCCCTGCTGCCCACCCCTCTGGTTTAGTGGCCCTTAGTCGCCTATTACGACATCCACTGGAGTAGATGGAGTCGTGCAATATTCGGACACCACAAGGATTAGATATGCAAGATGTCACAAAAAAAGTCTCATTTTTAAATACATGTATCTTTTCATTTCTTACTGGTTCGCTTAGTTATAATAATATGCACCTTTATCTAGTACGAAAATGGCGGACGTGGCCGGCTGATTTGATTTAGATAGTCGGCAACGTAAAAAGAAACAGGCTGCGATGCGGCGTCGCGCAAAGGAAAGAATTTATACCTATATCATTTTTAACCTTTACTAAGGCGCCATGCAAAATATCGTGGATTATTAAAATAAGACCTTATATTGAGCCAAAAGATTGATTGAGTCATGGCATTAAGCCACTGACCGACGAAATGGAGAGATAATCATCCAGCTCATCCTAAATAGGACATCCGTCCGATTTTTGCTTACATGGACTTCAATATAATCACAATGCTTGGCTTACGTGTTTGAGACCGCATTTATTCTTATAAGAGCATAGAAAGGTGGTAAAATAGTAACCCCCTTAGTCATCTTTTACGACATATACTGGACGGTGCCGCATATCATATGCCAAAAACAGCAGATGTTGAGTACGTACCCATCTCTGGTTGGTTCTCTGTGCCCTCCTCGTCACTGGAGCTCTCGTTAGCAGGATGCTTGAGGTACATGTCACTGATCTCACGACCACCCGACACCTCCTCGATTAGCTTATTTTTGTCTATTACTGTATCATCAGGACCTAGGAAGTGTAAGAAAGTTAGCATGCCAATTTATAATAAACAATATGTATAGATAAATAAAAGTATTGTATGCTCGAAAGGCGGGACATAGCTGATCATATTTATTTTTTAAACATCTTCTGTACCTATGATTCACAATAAGCATTTTGAATTTGAAAAGTTTATAAGTCTTATATCCATTATTCTCCAATTCTCTCCGCCGGCTCAGAATGCCACCACCCCATCTCCTCCCATGGGTGTCGTAAAAGTCGACTAAGGGATTAGCCGGAGGATGGGCAGCAGCGTCCTTCGAGTACATTAACAACTCAACTGCGATCGCCAACCCGTCTGCCAAGCGTGGCGATTATGGCAAAACCCCCCAATGAGCCCACAACACATCCATATCGGTCGTTGTGGACATCTTTGGGGGAGGCCTGTGTCCAGCAGTGGACTTCATTCGGCCGAAATGATGATAAAAATAATTGTCGAAAATAATTTATTTAATTTTTTTACATTATAAAAAACCAACAAACTACAAAGAATTCATAAATACTAGTGGTCGCCTAGATGTCGAAATTCGACTGTGATTCATCCAATTTTTTTATTCGATTTAATGTATTCGTAACACATACATATTAAACACATTTTTTTACATTCTGCACTCCTCCATATGAATTTTAACTATGCCAAATCCCATACTCCTCTGTGCGTGCAATGTGCTTAAAAAAGTTTTTTCTTCACGTATTAATATATAGATACCTTTATTTTTTAATTCTTCTTCGGTTCGCTTCTGTTCATCTAACTTTTCTGCGCGCATCTTTAACCAGTCTGCTTTATATTCCCTAAAATGTATAGTCATCTTAAATAAACATTATGTTCTATGTATGCAAATTGTATTTTGTTTTTAAGTAATATGTGAACATACTTTTCATATTCTTCTGCAGCTTCGTCCACCAGTTTGAAGAATTCATCTAAACCCTGTAATAGCAATGAAGAGATACGTGGTATAATGTATGCATTTGAAAACAGCGAGGTGGTTGGGTTCAATTAGGAGATGGAACATCATCATCATGTCAGCTAAAAATAGTCCACTGCTGAACAAAAGCCTCCACCATAAGACGACCGGTTACATGCCGTGTGTCGCCATTTTGTGGGGAATTTGCCAGTACTCACCATGCTTGGCAGGCAGGTTGGTGAGCGCAGAATGGCTACTGTTTCACAGAAGGGACGCTGCTGCACATCCCTCTGGTTTATAGTCTTTGCCCACAATTTGATGAATTTGAAATTTGTATATTTATATTATATATATTATATTTCTATTTACGCCGTTCTGTAGTGTCATAATGTTCATGTATTGGACTACATAAAAATAATGAATAGTAAGCAATTGACAATGATTAGTTTTATCTTATAATGCCTGCACCGTTGGCGCAGTGGCTAAGCAATTGGCTTTCTGTGCTACGAGTCGCGGGTTAGAACGCCACACGGAGAAAATGTTTGTATGATCTACAAATAGTTGTTTCGGTTCTAGGTATTGGTGCAAGTGAGAATTATGTCAATAAACTGTACCCACGACTCCAGAGAAATCGTAATGTGGGACAACGTTTTAAAAAAACTTGTCACTGTAAACAATGAGATTTTATACTCGTAGACGTTTGTCTACGAGTATAAAAGGTGGTGGTAGGGTGGGAGGAAGAGCAAAGCGGGGAGGAGAAAATGCGCGGCCGGCGAGTACTCAACTGAATAAGATTATTAAATTAGGACCAGCACAGCCTAGTAATTTACTATTTTAAACTTATTGCACCAAAAAATAATTAGTGCTTTAGGTACATAAATACGTGTCACCATTAATTTTAATTTTCTTTCCTTATTTAGCGTCTTTCGAGTACATTAACAAGTCATCTGCGGTCGCCAACCCGCCTTGGTGCCCAGTGGATATTCTACATGGAACTTCCTTCGCCCCAGGGAAGGGCGAAGGGGTATGCCGGCTCCTACCGGCTAAAACCACTGGAGCGGTCATCTTCGGCATCGAAGGGGGGGGGCTCCAGGTCCTCATAAGATCACACTAGAGCCGCCCATTGGTGCCGCACCTTTAGGCACGTCTCGGAGGGGATGTCTGTAAAGCGGTCACCCCCTCTAGTCGGCTGTAAAAAGGCCGCCCTCTCAGCACTTCTCGGGGAGGATTGTAACGGATCCCCCCCAAGTCTCGCTTTGCGCTATGCCACGCAGACAGCGGCACGTGACCACGTGCGCGCCACCGTCTTCTCGGGGCGCAAACCCGCCTGTCAAGCGTGGCGATTATGACAAATCCCCCCAATGCGTACACAACACCAAGACCGTCGTTGTCGTATGTCTATGGGTCGTTGTGGTTTTGGAGAGGCCTGTGTCCAACAGTGGACTTTATTCGTCTTTATGGCTAGCGTTGCTTAACCTCAGCAAACATTTACCGTTCAGTGAGTGCAACTGGCTATGAGAGTTTCGGTAAGGACTGTGAAGTGTGTCTCAAGTGAGAATGCGAAGACACGACATAATAAACATATAAACGCAAAAACAAAACCAGTTTTATATATACTAACATCACCAGTGTGCGCGCTGACTCCGCAGCAGCGCAGATCAGAGTAGAATGAGTCAAGTGCAAGCGCCATGGACCGCGTCAGGTTGCCAATATAAGTGTTCCCACCTTCTGTTTCACCCTCTCCTTCTGCATCTAACGCCTCTTGGAACGCCTCGAAGTCTCTCATCCATTCTACCGCATATGAGTTGTCTACTACATCAGTCTGGAATGCAAATTGTCACTGACTTGACTGACTTAAATACTTCTATTTAATATTTTGTTGAGATTTATAGATTTGTCCTGCAAGTAGTCACTCTGTCTCATGTTTACTAACTTTGACATTCCAAGAAATGCAAATTGCCATATTGCCCGACTTAACTTATCATGTTCTAAGCTAGGTGATTTATTATAACTACTAGTGAACTGAAATGGCAGCACTCTAGTTAAGTTTATTTATCTAATGAACAATGGTGCCAGGTTTGAGTGGTTCATTAGTATTTTTATAACATATACTGTATATGTATTACTAAATTGTGTCATGGAAGTATACTAGCATCTCTAAGACCCATAGAAATCTAATACCATTGGCAAGGTAAGAAAAATAACTTAAGACTGTCTAACAGGAAATGATATTTTTGTTTATTTAAATATTTATGTACATTATATACACAAGGCGGACTTAACACCATGAGGCATTCTCTACCAGTTGTCATCATATCCGCCAAAGGATGTCTACTGCTGAACAAAGGCACGAAGGACTAAAGGGTTGACCCTTGGGCTAAAAAAGCATTTCAAGAGATACAAAAACAAAGCTATGGATAATGTTGAAATGGACAGAATAAAAAATAGGAATACATACATACACTAATATAAAAATAGAAAAAAAACTCATATATATTAACTCTAATGATGAAGCTGGTTTTGGATGATCAGGATTGCAATTATTTTGGGAAGTGATGATGCACTTTGTTTGAAATGTTTTTCAAACATAATAATGTCTTAGGTTTTCGCGAGTATTACACATTATAATAAAACACTTTTAAACGGATTCTATCGCGTATATTTTAGGTTTTTTGTTTTTCCTGACGTTTCGAACACTTTGCAGGGTTCGTGGTCGCAGGATGACTAAGGTGACAGGCGTCGTTACAGATTTTAAAAAGTTATTTTATTTTATCTACCGTACACGTACCGTTCAAACACCTATTTTACTGTATGTATCTACATCAGAATATTTCACTCACCTTATTCATAACCACAATGAAAGGCAACCTCGTTTTGTAGAGTATTGAGCAAGCATACAACATGTTTGACATAAATGTGACAGGTGACACGCTGCGGACAGTGTCCATTACATACACAACTACAGTAGGACAGGTTGAAGCCAATGCTTCAGTTATTATTGTACCAGAGGCTGACCAGGTAAACACTTCTATTTGACCTGGAAATGAGAAGATTGATGAATTGGATTGGCATACCCAAGCAATAAGTAATTATTATAGACGTCTACTGCTGAACAAAGGCCTCCCCCATAGACTTCCGCGTAGGCGAATAGTGTCGTTATTATGGGGGGAATTTGCCAATACTTACCACGCTTGGCAGGAGGCGGGTTGGTGAGGCAGAATAACTGCTATTTCCCAGAAGTGACGCTGCTGCCCCTCCCTATGGTTTTAAGTCCCTTAGTCGCCTTATACGACATCCATGGGAGGAGATGGAGTGGTGCTATATTCTTAACCCGGACACGACACGGCTTAGAAAGCTTAATGAGTCTGGATAAAGCTATAGTTCTCCTTTTACTACACCTATAGCAGGCATGAAGCCCTTAACCTGTACCAAGCACACGAGGCGGCAAGTGCCGACTAGCTTAACGTAGCATCAGACCAGCAATACCGATTTTTTGCCTGAAATTAAATGTCACGCGCGGGATAGGCACTGTCACGCGCGGGGTAAGCACTGTCCCGCTTTTTGCGGATTTATTGCCGGGGCGGTGGCGGACGGCGCGTGCGGACAACAGACCGAGGCCCATCCTTAAGTTTTCCACCTATACAATATAGTGAAACCGCGGTCCCAGCTGGTACTTAATACGTTTTCTCTAGCTATCGTAATTGTTTACTGGAGATAGTAAGAAAGTATTTTAAGTATTTATTGTAGTATTTTTATTAGTCACATTTTCATGGAATGAATCCTTTTTTTAATTACAAGAGTTAAAACTCCTGCAAACACTGCGCAAAAAAATAAAATAGCAAAGCAATGCTGCACCAGACATAAATAATGTTTTTTATGGAAAGAAGGATTGCACCCAGCAATATAAATGTGAAAAAAAACAATAAATATCTATAATAAATATCCTTTTTCTTTTTTATTAATGTCCAATGGAAATTGAGCGTAGTTAAGCAGAAAGCGACCAAACCCATTTTTTGCGAAAATGAGTTATAATTCTCATGACATAAGATTTGATAAGCTTCACATATTCCAAACACACGTTTGTTTCAAACCACGTCTGAATACATGATATTAAATTGTCAAATGAGACCATGTACCATTATCACCCACTTTTTGTGTCAAAAGCGACCAATTTTGGCTTTGATCTTGCAAAATATCTTAAAACGTGTCATTAGTGGAAAGCAGAATCCGACCATCGAAGTTGGCTGGCTTCTGCAAATTTCTTTTATTTAGAAATGGTATGAATTTTTTATTTGCAGAAGGCGACCACCTCGATGGTCTAGTTCTGGAAAAATAAAATTGGTGACTAACGATATTTTTGCACGATAAGACTATAAGCCACTCATATTGGTCTGCTTTTGTCTTATAAAATTACACTTATCCATCTGTAATTTTTTATTTGCAGAAAGAGACCACCCCATTCTAAAAGTATTAGTTACTGTTGCGGATTTATAAAGTAAACAGTGCAAACATTTACAGTTATTTTTTAGGATTTATAATTACTATGGATAGACGTGGTCGGTTTTTAGTTGATATGATTATAGGTAAAGAAAATAATAATAATAATGTTAATAGACCCCTCTGGGCAGTCGTTATCTCACCATGGGATAAGGTAATCCTGGAGGGCAGATTAAAGTAGCTGCTTAATTTCTTCCTATCTTATGATAAAAAAAAAGTATATCATAAGAAAAAAAAAGTTTATTAAGTAGCTTACAGAACGCAGGGCAGTTTGTAGCGAGCTGAATGTGAGTGGCGACATTGCGTAGCCGAATGCTCCAGAGAGTCGGTCAGGGCCTCGTCTCCGGCTTGCCTTTATTGGTATACCCCATGAGTGCCCGTAGGATTTTCAACTCTGGCTTGCCTTAGTTGGCCGATCAGAGGGGGGCCGCCAGAGCCATATGCTCGGGGGTGGAAGTGTCTAATGGTGTAATAACGGAGAAACCCGCTCCGACTTGTCAGAAGTTAAAAATCTGATACCATTGAAACCTAATTCTACCATACAAGGCCATGAATCTGACATTATTAAATCTCCCAAAATAAATACATCTAATAACGATTTAGTAACAGGCTACCTCGATGAAATGACTGGAATATTTTGTATTCCAACAGTGGATGGGGCAACTGGAATTGATACACAAGAAGATGAAATCGATAAAACTCAGAAAGGACGTTAAAAAAAGGAAGAAAACCTAATCATTTACTTTTACTTTATTACCGTTAATATCTATACCAGCTATTCATGATGATGTTGAAGACTATGATGTCGAAGAATTAGATTTTGACCATGAAGATTAAATTAAGATTATAAAATTTCATTAAATCGGCATCTTTAAATTAAGTACAGATCTCATTACAAGTATCAATGTAGTACTATGATTGGGATTACATATTTTTGTAACTGTTTAATTTGGTTTGAAGTCAAAGTAGGTAAGAATTAGTGTATTTTGATCTCTAATACATTAAATTATTAATATATTATTTTGTTATTAAGAAATTTGCAGAATAAAACCATTACTTTGGCTTTCCATTTTTTTTATTTTTCATCCGTACCTCAAAAAGATGAATAAGACCATGTCGATAGACGTGTCCTGCAAAAATATTTTTGTTTTATTGTTTGAATAAGCAGAAAACGACTACTACTTTAAGTCAATAATTCTTTAGAAAAACATAATATTTTAGTAGTTTCAGACAGCTTGTTTTGTAGCCATCTTTATATTCTTTCACATAAATATGACTTTTCAATAAAAAAATTAACGTATAAGAAAAAGCAGCGTAAAACCCTTAAAACGGCTGTATCTCAAAACGCGTTTTTCATCGATGGTCGCTTTCTGTTTAACTACGCTCAATTCTACATGGAACTTCCTTCACCCCGGGGAAGGGCGAAGGGGTATGCCGGACTCCTACTGGCTAAAACTACCCGAGCATTCATCTTTGGCACCGAAGGAGGGGCTCCAGGTCCTCGTAAGATCACACTAGAGCATATAATAAATATCCTATTTGACATTCATTGAATCTGAATTTCAGCAGAGCTATTTATAACAAAGGACACTTATATAAGTGTAATATAATCTTGAGTTAGAGTATATAAATAAATAATTATACCTGGTGTATCAATAATGCAGTACTTATGTTTCTTGCCAGCCTTCTCTATCAAATCAACGACCTGTCCAAACTTAGTGGAGAACAAGTTAAGAGCTGTCACTATACCTCCGTTTGGGCCCAGCCCATATTGTTTCATCACCTCTTTATAGTTTACTGTATCTCTGATATCTGAAAAACAAAAATAAAACCCTTGTATGGTACACACCCAGTGTGCTGCTAGTCTTATGTAAGTAAAGACATATACAGCAATTACATTAGATGTAAAATTTTTTTTTCAGTTTTGAACATTGCCCCACACTAGGATTTCTCCTGTGTCGTGGGTGCGTTTACAGACATGATTTCCACATTCAATACACCCAGACCCGGAACAACAACCTGCAGATCATACAAATATTTGTTCCGTGCGGGAATCAAACCCTCGACCCGGAGCGCAGCAGCCGACTGTATCTGTTAGAACTTGCAAAAGGAGAACCTATTTGCTACAATAAAAAGATAGTTAAATATTATCTATGTATACTTCCTCTTCTCTTCTGTCTCTTCATTTGTTTTGTTTTGTGGCACGTATTAAATAAAAGAAAAGAATAATATCCACTGCGATTTTAATATTCACTAACCCAACCAAATAAATAATTCTAACAGTATCAACCACTGCACCAACCGTGTCATCGAATTATTAATTATCATGGATATCCTCTGCAAGGAGGGACTCAGTCTTTTGAAAAGCTTGTGTAGGGACTTGGGTCCAACAAGAAGAGGCTTTTTAGAGAATTTTAGTCATGAAATGTAATGGGACACTAACCAGGCCTCTCCTTGGCTGCACCATAGAAATGCAGGCACAAACTGTCCCCAATGCTGTAGGACTATTATATGAGATGTAAGCTACAAACGGTAAGGAGTACTGCAATGGATGTTACATAGAATTAAACTTAAAGTGATAAATGGAAAAACTGTATTTGCCTTTCAGCCTTTAAGTAAAATTCCATGGCAAATGGAAACTTGCTTCTCTGTCCTGCATTGGTGGCCCCCTAAATGGCCACAACAGGCAACAACACTGGTTTGACACCATATAATACACAAAGAACAATCAAATACAAAGATATAGGAAGAGAAAGGAGATATTAGGCTATCAAGTGTACGAAACATCATACATAATATTACTTAGACATCATAATGTAAAATAGATTGTATGTACACATATCTTATATTATAACACAATTGATTTAATATACTAATAAATCTCAAATATAACTGGGAAAGGCGAAGAAAAATTTGAGTGAAAGACCATATCAATGTATGTTACTTAATTACTGTTGCCTTTGTGTAATTAATTCACAGTACACACTTTAATGCAAAATTGTAAGCTTTTAGCACAAAAGATCCACAAGGGTCGAGGCGCCTTTCGCAACAGCTGAGATAATAGGATAAGCTTGTCGTAATTTCGCAGTCGCAATGCTTACCAATGTTAGCAGGATACGGCACTTCCCTACAGGCAGGATCTAAGTTTATTAAGTATGGTCTCGACCCCTCAATTACTTTCCCCGACAGCCGACGCGTAAAAGAAGTCTTGCCAGCACCGGCCATGCCTAGACAAATATGAAAAGTTTATTAAATACAGCCTCTAAAATCTCCATAACAACAATGCAAAACGAATCCTAACCTAAAATAATTAAACAAATCGGTTTCTTAGAATCTTCCTCCATAGCTTCGTCCTCGGGTGCACTTGTAGACATTGCTGTGCTTTAGTTTTAAGTTTCTGTTAATTGCTTAAGCGTGTTTCTAGGTAGATTTCAAATATTAATTGTGTTCACCAAGCAAAACATCAACACAAAGCGAAATTGACAGATTGAGAATTGAGATGACTAGGCGTGTTCATAACGGCTATATATTGATAACGCGTTATAACGATGCGCTATTTATCAAACGCCTTTTATTTTGAACCCTATAATGTATTAGTATGATATTTATTACTTCGTCAAGTGACGCATTTTGATTGCACCTTTTTAGTATGTCCACCGAACAAGCCGGTTTCCGAAAATATTTTAGTACCATAGACCACATACATACGCTGCGGCAGATTATACCGAGGAGTATAATCTACCACTATGCTTAGCGTTTGTGGACTATGGGAAAGCCTTTGATTCGATCGAAACCCTGGGTAGTGCTACAGTCTTTGCAGCGGTACCATATTGACTGTTGGTACATGGAAGTGTTGAAGTGCATAAACAGAAACGCCACCATATCGGTCCGAGTACATGCACAGAGCACGGGTGTGAGACCCTGTCTGCCTGGACGTCATTTCCCCGAAACTGTTCACCGCTGCAATGGAGGATGCCTTCAATCCACTGAAGTGGAAATGATTCGGCATTAACGTCAATAGCGAGTATATCACTCACCTTCGATTTGCCGATGACATCGTAGTCATGGCAGAAACGCTGCAAGAGCTCAGAACAATGCTCGATGACCTCAACAGAGTTTCCCAACAGGTGGGCCTTGACCGTTGGGAGCTCCGTGCTCGATGTTGTTAACGAGTATGTCTACCTGGGATAAACTGTCCAGTTAGGTAGGTCCGCGAATTAGTGTCTCATATCTATCAAAAATTAACGACCTTATTAATTATCAGGGGTCACGCATTAATATAGCGAATAAGTCCGCCATCATGGATATTACTCAGCGAGTAACAGCCATCGTATATTTGTTAGCAATTAAATCGTCTTGCAATGAGTCGAAGTTAGCGAAATTGTGGAAGATAACCTACAGAAGCCATAATCTAAGAGAAGAAGAAGGTATCGATTCATTGAAACTCCGTTTAGCGAAAGTTGCTCCGCCGATTGAGTCGCGCGTTCCGCTTCCCTGCGTAGTGGCATATCCAACCGCGGAGCGATCAGCTGATTATGCGTCATCGTCCGCTACAAAACAGGCCCTAATGAAAGCGATGACGGTTTTCAAATCGTAGGCGTTAAGAAAACCGCGAATTCAGGTGCTGTATTACGCGTCGCGAATGAGAAACAACTCATAGAACTTCAATCTGTCGACGCTATTAGATCCGCTGGCTTACGTCTTGAAAAGCCAACAGGTCGCAAACCGTGTATCTTAATTAAGGACGCGCCTTCTTTTATGGAAGATCGCGCTTTTTTGACGGCGTTATATCGTCAAAAATATACAAGTTGTCATTTACAGAGGACGATTTTATGAAAACTACTAAAATCACTCGCAGGCGTTCCTTAGAAAACGGGCGGAAATGGATAGGCATAGAAATTGAATCCGAAGTGCGTAAACACCTGGTCACTACCAAAGATAAATTATTTATAGATTGGGCCACTTGTAGTTTTATCGGTGATCGAAGTAGTCCGCTGCTTACATTGCCAATATTTCGGTCATGTTAGAAAGCATTGCATAAATAAAACCTCTATCTGTGCTAACTGTGCCGAGGCACATGAAAGGATGCAGTCTCATAAGGGCATTCTGGTTTTGTACGCATAATACCAAAAAGCGGTGACAAGCCCCCGGATGATCCAAAATCGTACCGGCCTATAACTTATAACTTTCTACCATCTTTAGATAAACTTCTCGCGCGCCTCATAGTTCCACGTTTGCTGCCAGATGGACCGAAATTTCATAACAACCAATTCGGCTTTACAATAGGAAAATCTACTATTGATGCAGCAATCTCTGTCAGGAAAGTAGTAAATTCATCGAACATAAGTATGTAATAGGCAATAGGCACCTTGATATCTGCAGTGCCTTTGACAACGCGTGGTGGCCTATGCTACCACTGACTGAATCAACACTCTCATTTACTCATATTTCTATACTACTATAAACTTAAACTAGCTCATCATGCTGTGTCGAAGGAACTCACGTTGGGATGCCTCAAGGATCCGTTATCGGTCCTTATCTATGGAACATAGGTTTCGATGATTTTCAAGCAATTCCATTGCTGTATGGCTGTTCATTGACTGGCTATGCAGATGACGGCCTTATGCTTATGCAGCCAAGTGCAAGGGCGGGCCTTGAAAAATTGGCAGATACTTGTTTACGTTTAATATCTAGGTGGGGCGAACGGAACCGCCTTATGTTTGCACCACAGAAAACCTTTAAAAGGCAATATTGATTGTTTAAACCACAGACTGGTGTTTGGGAAGAACTCTTGGCCGAATAGTAATGCAGGTGGGACACATCTATTAAGGGCCGTCACCTATACCAGTTCTTTCCATCCGTTCGTGAGCGGCTGGCAAGTGCATGGTTGGAAGTTGATTGCGGTGCTCAATTTCTCACTGGTCAGGGTAACTTTAAAAGTAAATTATTTCGTTTCACGCTTGTTGCCTCACCATTTAACAAGCTGTCACAATTACCCGCCCGATAACTGTCCGTCACAATCTGCGGGTTTCTAGAACGCAAATTAACGAAAAATTTGCTCTTTTGTTTTTTTAAAAACGTTGTCCCGCACTAGTATTTCTCCTATGTCGTGGGTGCGTTTACAGACATGAATTCGACATACAATACACCCAGACCCGGAACAACTACCTGCGGATCATACAAATATTTGTTCCGTGCGGGAATCGAACCCACGACCCGGAGCGCAGCAGTCGACTATCAGCCACTGCACCAACCATGCCGTCAATTGTTTTGTTTTTGTCTAGGGCATATCGTTGTCTCTCTCGTTTAACAGCAAACCTACAATGGCACATTTTGGCATGTTAGGTAATAAAAGACAGGCAACTTGGTTGTTTAAATTCGGAATACTACCGCGTAGAAATACGAAAACAGTATCCACACATACAGTTTAATAATTATTTGTTTTTCTACACAGGGCTACATAAACTATATCTGCCATTATAACCTGATCTCTCACTGCACGGAA
This sequence comes from Diloba caeruleocephala, assembly GCA_947459985.1. Classification (NCBI taxonomy): domain Eukaryota; kingdom Metazoa; phylum Arthropoda; class Insecta; order Lepidoptera; family Noctuidae; genus Diloba; species Diloba caeruleocephala. Next base: position 6,163,461 of record OX381610.1, read on the forward strand.
AGTCTATACAAATCAATACCAGCTTATACTGGCCCCGAGGTGCCTGCTAAGAATACCACCACCCCAGCTCATCCCGTAGGTGTCGTAGAAGGTGACTATGGAATTAGCCGGAGGATGGGCAGCAGCGTCCTTCGAGTACATTTATAACTTAACTGCGATCGCCAACCCTTCTGCCAAGCGTGGCGAATATGGCAAAATTCCGCATGATGATGGTGATGTAACCACGTTTACGTGTAATTGGCAAATGTGTGGTGACTAAATTGATGAAGTCACTCTGATTAAGTCAAGAGCTGAAGTTGAGTATCGAAAATGTCTCGAAAAAAATTACTTGAAGAAAAAGGGAGGTTTTGACTATAGTAGAAAAAAAGTAGTACATACTAAGCTGTTCTAATTAAATAATATCTTTGCTATTATCTCCCAATAATTAATACTTTTGTTTCATTTTTTAATACTATTATTATTTAAACATTCATGCTGGTATTTTACTAACGTACTTTATAATTATTGAGCTCACCTCGAGTTTTCTCCGAGTTCCGACACTTATTAACCTTTTCATATAGCCTTTAAATGAGTAATATTTACTTTGACACGCAATTAATCGGTCAATATTCACGAATTATAAAATAGCTCGTTGACAATCAGTGACAAGCGAAAAAGCTTTCTAGAAACCCAAAATTGCTCTGACAAGCGGATATTTGGAGATTTGACACATTGTTAACAATGTGATAACAGCTTTGCACAGTTGTGTTTGAGAAACCCAAATCACTTTTTATTCGAGAAACAGTACAGTACTTACGTAATTTTTGCGTTAATTTTCGTTTCGAAACCAGCTGTCATTTTCGTCTCATTAATCAAAATAAAATGTTTCACCTCTACCGCGTGTGAACTCACAATCGACAATTGTTTTTTTAAATGGGTACGTTTTGGAACTTTTTGGTTACTGGACTACTGGTACTGGTTTGTATGAATATAGGGTTATAAATATTTATATTTTTAATGGCCGCCATTTTGTACGTTTTAGTTACTGGACAATTTTCTTTCAAAATCGATAGCCGATATCGATACACCCTTTCCGACTAACCTTGTATACCTCACTAAACGGACCGTGATTCTCTTGGACAGTAATTAGCGTCACGTTAGGTTTCCAGATCCAATTTCTCTAATCTTCTTCAACATGCGTGCACGATTTTGTTGTAGTCGCTCGTCAGTCACTGAACTACTTTGCATAGTTATTCCAAATTAGTGTTACAAACATAGGGAAATGGTCCACCGATGGTCTATGTTTATAATTATCCCACAACAATGGCAAATAAAGACATGTTTTAGTATTAGGCACTTTATTTCCCTATTTAGTCCAAACTTTTTACATATTTACAATGACAATAACTACGAATTAGCTTTCTTTTTCAAGATTTAGAAACATTATCGGGTACAAATGTCCAAGTTTAGATATTCTCTTTTGTATTATCAATCTGAGGGTGTCCGTATATGTAGCAGGAGGCTTGCAGGTCGACGGGTCACGCCAGTGAAGACCTAGAAAAAAATGTTGCTGTAATGTATTGTTTTTTACTTCTATTCTCCATAATTTCGGGAGGCAGTCTTACCTGTAGAATCACAAGTAAATAACGCAGGCGAAGGCACATGATCCCTCGTGTAATTCCACAAACAGTCACGTATAACTTGCACTATCTGCAACATTACAAAATATTAAAACATACGACGCATATTAAGAGAGATTAACGCAAATCGTTTACTAAAGGCCCGTAAATAAATAATTATCACGCTGATCGAACAATTTTGTGTTCTCGCGTTCATGCCGGGCCTGCAGCTGAGAATTTCTAGCAGTAATACTATCACAATAATTACGGATACCCCTTGATTTCAATATAATTCACTTGAACTCAGAGCCTAGCTGAGGGGATCAACACGAATAGTAGTAATGTATACTCTATATATAACAACAGACATTGTAATTGCGATAAATAAAAATGAGATTCGAATCGAGGACCTCACGCTCGATAACTGCGATTACAACATACTATATTTTTTAAACATTGCCCCTCACTGGAATTTCTACTGTATCGTGAGTGCGTTTACAGACATAAATTGCACACACAATACACCCACACCCGGAACAGCTACCTGCAGATCATACAAATACTTGTTCCGTGCGGGAATCGAACCCGCGACTGCACTCCGGGTGCAGCAGTCGACTGTGTCAGCCACTGTACCAACCGTGCCATCTATGTCGCCGTCAATTAATGATGCACTAATAATAATTAATTTTAATTATATAATTTTAAAAATTAAATTATTGATATTTTACATTATTCAAATTTACCTCACTAGCAGTAAGTTCTGGCGCTAGTTCAAGCATATGACTCAGAGGATGCGGCAGCAACTGTCCTAGAGTCATTGTAGATAGCAGTTCTGCTAACGCGGCGCGTTCTTTTACCATCTCAGCTGACTTGGTGTGACGGTCTACAGAATCAAAAGAAGGATAACTTATTTGGAATTGTAGCGAGCAAGCAAGTACACTCGTACGCTTGAACGCAGCACCAACATCACGCCACCCTACGTCATATGGCGTGATCGCCGCATGCCAAACGTATGACACATACTTAGCTACGCCCATTTGAAGATGGCCACCTACGCCTACCGTTTGGAATGCACTGTAGTGCAAGATGGCTACTGCATTTCTATTGTTTGCGGTCGCAGCCATGTTGCGCGAGTTCACTCCCGCGCATAATGTGTCAAGTGCGAACCGTTATTATTATTAATTAGTTATTAGTATAAATATCGCATTCTTAATTTGTAAAAGACATTCTGCTTCATTCGCTTGATCGCTACGCTTGTAATATATTAATATATCAAATTTATAAGTTTTGCTTTGCCTTTATTTAATTACTTAAATTCGTATCCACATTAGAACCAAAGTATAGTAAGTGGTTCAGATTTAATAAAGTTAACGAACCACTTCATTGGTGACCCCGACCACGCTCATTTACTGTGATGCCAGACCCTGAAAATAGTGAACCGGGTAAGAACGTATTTATGGAGGCCTACAGAGTTGGTGTAAGGACGCCAACGTTTAACCCTGACGATCCGGTGCTATGGTTTGCTCAACTAGAAGGTCAGTTTGCCATCTCCAATATGACAACAGACTCCACAAAGTTCTATTTCGTGCTGTCGCAGCTGGAACCGCAACATACAGCAGAGGTCAGGGACCTGATAGTTTCTCCACCAGTGACGGGTAAATACGAAAAGTTGAAATCTGAGCTGATTAAACGTCTGTCAGCATCACAAGAGCGTAAGATCAAGCAGTTGATAATGCATGAAGAGCTTGGCGATAGAAAACCGTCGCAGTTTCTCCGCCATCTGCAGCATTTAGCCGGTCCGACGGTCCCTTCCGATTTCATCCGAACAATCTGGGCAAGTAGACTTCCCACCAACCTGCAAACCATAGTCGCGTCACAGGTCAATATGAGTCTGGAAGACCTAGCTGAGCTAGCGGATCGGATCAACGACATCGTTCCAGTAACAGGGCAAGTAGCTAGCACAAGTACTCCCATGCCAGTAACTTCAGATCCTTCGAGTGCCGCTATTGATCTGCTAACTCAGACAGTAGCAGAGTTGGGTCGTAAATTGGAAGCAATGAGCATGGAGTTACGCGGACGCGAACGCTCGCGGTCCAGAGGCTCCCAGCGAGGATCAACACGCCATTCCCGTTCGCGGTCCCGGCCAAATGACCACCCGTACTGCTGGTATCATTACCGATTCGGTGACCGGGCAACAAAATGCACACAACCTTGCAGCTATAATAAAAAGCCGTTAAACTACCAAGGCAGCCATTAGTGGCGGAAAACGACTGCCTTGCTACACCTAGCCGCCTGTTCATCACGGATCGCAAAACAAAGATACAATATCTTATAGATACGGGTTCAGACCTGTGTGTATTTCCGCGTTCCGCTGTTCGGGAGCCACGCATCAAGACCAAATATGAGCTGTTTGCTGCTAATGGGACAATCATCGCAACTTACGGATATTTAGCGCTTACCCTAGATTTAGGCCTTCGTCGTGCATTCTCATGGCGTTTTATAGTAGCAGACGTCTCGAAACCTATTATAGGCGTCGACTTTCTAGTTAATTATAATCTGCTTGTCGACTGCCGCAACCAGCGCTTAATTGACGGTATTACTGCACTCACAGTCACCGTGCCTCGTCAAGAATCTTCGGAGGCAATTTCTTCAGTCCGCACGACCAATGATAGCACTAATTATCATCAGCTATTGCGGGAATTTCCTGATATTACGCGCCCTGCTGGTAAACCGGGTATTCCCAAGCACAACACAGTGCATCATATACGCACTACTCCAGGACCACCCGTATGCAGTCGCCCTCGTCGCTTAGATCCTGAACGGCTCAAAATAGCTAAAAAAGAGTTTGAGGAAATGCTACTGAATGGCACCGCGCGCAGATCCGAGAGCGCTTGGTCTTCACCACTTCATCTAGCACGCAAGAAGAACGATGGTTGGCGACCTTGTGGAGATTACCGGGCATTGAACGCACGTACAATTCCAGACCGGTATCCTGTCAGACATGTGCAGGACTTTGCACAGCAACTAGCAGGTAGTGCCATCTACTCAACGGTTGACCTAGTGAAGGCATACAATCAGATACCGGTTTTTAAGGAGGACATACTGAAGACCGCAATCACAACGCCCTTCGGACTGTTCGAATTTCCGTTCATGACGTTCGGACTTCGTAACGCCGCTCAAACCTTTCAACGATTTATGGATGAGGTCCTCCGAGGGTTAGATTTTTGCTATTGCTATCTGGATGATATTTTGATATCCAGTACCAACAGCATCCAGCATCAGCAGCAACTCAAACAACTTTTTAAAAGATTAGCGGAATATGGAATCCTTATTAATACTAACAAGTGCTCATTTGGTCAATCAGAGGTGAACTTTCTTGGATACAAAGTTTCGGCAACTGGTATCCAGCCTCTTGAGTCCAAGGTCCAAGCCATCCAGGACTTCCCAGTACCGAAGAACGCAAAGGAACTCAGACGATTTCTGGGGATGATAAATTTTTACCGTCGGTTTATTCCTGTCGCAGCTTCTTTGCAGGCACCACTCAATAATCTTTTAGCAGGTCCAAAAATCAAAGGTTCACAGCCAATCGTGATGACGCCAGACCTGCTAGAAGCGTTTAACAAATGTAAAAATAGTCTTTCACAGGCAACTCTTTTAGTGCATCCAGATACCCAGGTGGAGCTAGCAATACAAACCGATGCCTCGGATACAGCTATTGGAGCTGTCTTGCAGCAAAGAAAAGGACAAGAGTGGCTACCTTTAGCGTTTTTCTCCAGGAAGCTGAGCCCATCGCAGAAGAAATACAGTCCATACGACAGAGAACTCTTGGCTATATACGAGGCAATCCGGCACTTTAGATTTATGGTTGAAGCAAGAACATTCTCCATCATGACGGATCATAAGCCGCTGACATTTTCCTTTTCAACACCTCGTGAAAACTGTTCCCCTCGCCAATTTAGATATTTTGACTATATCGGTCAGTTTACTACTGACATAAGATTTGTGGCTGGCAAGGACAACATTGTAGCTGATGCCTTGTCACGTATTAATGAGGTTAATTTGCCCTTAGATTACCAGTCCCTGGCTTGCGACCAAGAAACGGATGCAGAGCTGCACAACCTGATTCAAACTGGCTCTAGTCTAAAGCTGGAGAAAATCAAGTTACCAGAATCAGGTATCGAAGTATACTGCGACGTCACAGTGGTTCCACGACCATATGTTACTAGGTCGTTTCGCAAGCAAATCTTCGATACCCTCCATAACCTGAGTCATCCTGGTGCAAAAGCAACAGTTCGCTTGGTCACGGAAAGGTTTGTTTGGCCTGGTGTTAGAAGGGACTGTCGAAATTGGGCTAAGGAGTGCCAACCATGCCAGAGAAGTAAAGTGTCTAGGCATACATCAGCTCCATTAGTAGCATTTCAGACGCCTTCAGCACGTTTTCGCCATATTCACCTAGATTTAGTAGGTCCCTTACCCTTATGTTCTGGCTTCAGGTACTGCCTCACTATCGTCGACCGTGTTACGCGTTGGCCTGAGGCGTACCCACTTCAGGACATCACCGCAGAAACCTGTGCGACCACTCTAACCACAGGATGGATCGCGCGGTTCGGCTGTCCTGAACACATCACAACCGACCGCGGCCGCCAATTTGAGTCACACACCTTCAAAGAACTCGCAGCACTGGTCGGCGCATCTCATCACCTAACCAATGCTTACCATCCTGCAGCTAACGGCCTAGTAGAAAGGCTACACCGTCAACTGAAGGCCGCCATCACCTGCCACGCTACGTCGAAATGGACTGAAGTGCTGCCGTGGGTACTCCTTGGTATCCGTAGTGCTTGGAAAGAAGACCTTCAGGCATCAACAGCAGAACTGGTCTACGGCGAACCACTTCGTTTGCCTGGACAGTTCTTCGTCACCAACTCAGAGGAAGCAGTGGACATGACCAGCTTGATCAGCAGACTCCGTTCCCATATGAACAAGCTGACACCGCAACCCACGTCCTGGCACACTAGTCCTAGTCGACTATTTTATGTGCCCAAAGCTTTGAACAATGCAACTCACGTCTTCCTGCGCCAGGGTCCAGCTAAGAGATCACTCCAAGCTCCTTACCTGGGTCCTTATAAGGTTATCCACCGAGACCAGAAGACGTTCGACATCGAGGTAGAAGGAAAGACGCGGAGAGTAACAGTCGACCGTCTAAAGCCAGCATTTATGGCAAGAGAGCCCCCAATCATAAGTGCTGATCATGAACCTGAAGAAAACCAGACCACTGTCAGGAAGACGAGAAGCGGGCGCACTGTCAGATTTCCGGATTACTTTCGCCCGTAGTCACGGTCTCACCGGGGGAGTTGTGTAGCGAGCAAGCAAGTACACTCGTACGCTTGAACGCAGCACCAACATCACGCCACCCTACGTCATATGGCGTGATCGCCGCATGCCAAACGTATGACACATACTTAGCTACGCCCATTTGAAGATGGCCACCTACGCCTACCGTTTGGAATGCACTGTAGTGCAAGATGGCTACTGCATTTCTATTGTTTGCGGTCGCAGCCATGTTGCGCGAGGGCGTGTTCACTCCCGCGCATAATGTGTCAAGTGCGAACCGTTATTATTATTAATTAGTTATTAGTATAAATATCGCATTCTTAATTTGTAAAAGACATTCTGCTTCATTCGCTTGATCGCTACGCTTGTAATATATTAATATATCAAATTTATAAGTTTTGCTTTGCCTTTATTTAATTACTTAAATTCGTATCCACATTAGAACCAAAGTATAGTAAGTGGTTCAGATTTAATAAAGTTAACGAACCACTTCAGAATTGTATATTTTTTTAAACCCTTGCCCCACTCTAGGATTTTTATTGTGTCATTAATGCGTTTACAGACACTAATTTCACACACAATATACCCAGATCCGGAACAATACCCAGATCCGGAACAACTACCTGCAGATCATACAAATATTTGTTCGGGAATCGAACCCGCGACCCGTGGCGCAGTAGTCAACTGTATCAGCCACTGCACCAAGCGTGCCGTCATGCGTATCGCAAATACGTTAGCAAAAAACCATGTGTGAAAATAAAGTATCAGAGTATCATATTGTATATTAAAGTTAAAACGATAAATAACTTTTAACTGCCAACACAAAATATTTTAACTTTACAAATATATCTTCATTGCAACATTCTAGAGCTTTAATAGTCCTAAAGCCGGAGGCAAGGGTGCACGCTACGACGTTCTAAATACAGAGTCTACAGGAGCAAACATAATCGCCTGAGGCGGCGCGAAGGGCTGCAAAGGCGTAATATTCGTGTAAGGTGTGGTCGGCACAACTAGTAAGCTGGGAGTTGGCAGAGAACTGCTTGCTTGCACGCTGCTGCGCGCCACCGCGGACGCGAGGCACAGCGCAGCGTGTGTATAGCTGGCGCTCTGAGCCCACTCACCTAGATAAGCTCTCAGCCGGTGCAGCAGCGTGGCGGCGGTGGCGCGCAGCAGCGCTGACGCGAGGCACAGCGCAGCGTGTGTATAGCTGGCGCTCTGAGCCCACTCACCTAGATAAGCTCTCAGCCGGTGCAGCAGCGTGGCGGCGGTGGCGCGCAGCAGCGCTGACGCGAGGCACAGCGCAGCGTGTGTATAGCTGGCGCTCTGAGCCCACTCACCTAGATAAGCTCTCAGCCGGTGCAGCAGCGTGGCGGCGGTGGCGCGCAGCAGCGCGGACGCGAGGCACAGCGCAGCGTGTGTATAGCTGGCGCTCTGAGCCCACTCACCTAGATAAGCTCTCAGCCGGTGCAGCAGCGTGGCGGCGGTGGCGCGCAGCAGCGCTGACGCGAGGCACAGCGCAGCGTGTGTATAGCTGGCGCTCTGAGCCCACTCACCTAGATAAGCTCTCAGCCGGTGCAGCAGCGTGGCGGCGGTGGCGCGCAGCAGCGCTGACGCGAGGCACAGCGCAGCGTGTGTATAGCTGGCGCTCTGAGCCCACTCACCTAGATAAGCTCTCAGCCGGTGCAGCAGCGTGGCGGCGGTGGCGCGCAGCAGCGTGGCGGCGGTGGCGCGCAGCAGCGCTGACGCGAGGCACAGCGCAGCGTGTGTATAGCTGGCGCTCTGAGCCCACTCACCTAGATAAGCTCTCAGCCGGTGCAGCAGCGTGGCGGCGGTGGCGCGCAGCAGCGCGGACGCGAGGCACAGCGCAGCGTGTGTATAGCTGGCGCTCTGAGCCCACTCACCTAGATAAGCTCTCAGCCGGTGCAGCAGCGTGGCGGCGGTGGCGCGCAGCAGCGCGGACGCGAGGCACAGCGCAGCGTGTGTATAGCTGGCGCTCTGAGCCCACTCACCTAGATAAGCTCTCAGCCGGTGCAGCAGCGTGGCGGCGGTGGCGCGCAGCAGCGCTGACGCGAGGCACAGCGCAGCGTGTGTATAGCTGGCGCTCTGAGCCCACTCACCTAGATAAGCTCTCAGCCGGTGCAGCAGCGTGGCGGCGGTGGCGCGCAGCAGCGCTGACGCGAGGCACAGCGCAGCGTGTGTATAGCTGGCGCTCTGAGCCCACTCACCTAGATAAGCTCTCAGCCGGTGCAGCAGCGTGGCGGCGGTGGCGCGCAGCAGCGCGGACGCGAGGCACAGCGCAGCGTGTGTATAGCTGGCGCTCTGAGCCCACTCACCTAGATAAGCTCTCAGCCGGTGCAGCAGCGTGGCGGCGGTGGCGCGCAGCAGCGCTGACGCGAGGCACAGCGCAGCGTGTGTATAGCTGGCGCTCTGAGCCCACTCACCTAGATAAGCTCTCAGCCGGTGCAGCAGCGTGGCGGCGGTGGCGCGCAGCAGCGCTGACGCGAGGCACAGCGCAGCGTGTGTATAGCTGGCGCTCTGAGCCCACTCACCTAGATAAGCTCTCAGCCGGTGCAGCAGCGTGGCGGCGGTGGCGCGCAGCAGCGCGGACGCGAGGCACAGCGCAGCGTGTGTATAGCTGGCGCTCTGAGCCCACTCACCTAGATAAGCTCTCAGCCGGTGCAGCAGCGTGGCGGCGGTGGCGCGCAGCAGCGCTGACGCGAGGCACAGCGCAGCGTGTGTATAGCTGGCGCTCTGAGCCCACTCACCTAGATGAGCTCTCAGCCGGTGCAGCAGCGTGGCGGCGGTGGCGCGCAGCAGCGCGGACGCGAGGCACAGCGCAGCGTGTGTATAGCTGGCGCTCTGAGCCCACTCACCTAGATAAGCTCTCAGCCGGTGCAGCAGCGTGGCGGCGGTGGCGCGCAGCAGCGTGGCGGCGGTGGCGCGCAGCAGCGCTGACGCGAGGCACAGCGCAGCGTGTGTATAGCTGGCGCTCTGAGCCCACTCACCTAGATAAGCTCTCAGCCGGTGCAGCAGCGTGGCGGCGGTGGCGCGCAGCAGCGCGGACGCGAGGCACAGCGCAGCGTGTGTATAGCTGGCGCTCTGAGCCCACTCACCTAGATAAGCTCTCAGCCGGTGCAGCAGCGTGGCGGCGGTGGCGCGCAGCAGCGCGGACGCGAGGCACAGCGCAGCGTGTGTATAGCTGGCGCTCTGAGCCCACTCACCTAGATAAGCTCTCAGCCGGTGCAGCAGCGTGGCGGCGGTGGCGCGCAGCAGCGCGGACGCGAGGCACAGCGCAGCGTGTGTATAGCTGGCGCTCTGAGCCCACTCACCTAGATAAGCTCTCAGCCGGTGCAGCAGCGTGGCGGCGGTGGCGCGCAGCAGCGCGGACGCGAGGCACAGCGCAGCGTGTGTATAGCTGGCGCTCTGAGCCCACTCACCTAGATAAGCTCTCAGCCGGTGCAGCAGCGTGGCGGCGGTGGCGCGCAGCAGCGCGGACGCGAGGCACAGCGCAGCGTGTGTATAGCTGGCGCTCTGAGCCCACTCACCTAGATAAGCTCTCAGCCGGTGCAGCAGCGTGGCGGCGGTGGCGCGCAGCAGCGCGGACGCGAGGCACAGCGCAGCGTGTGTATAGCTGGCGCTCTGAGCCCACTCACCTAGATAAGCTCTCAGCCGGTGCAGCAGCGTGGCGGCGGTGGCGCGCAGCAGCGCGGACGCGAGGCACAGCGCAGCGTGTGTATAGCTGGCGCTCTGAGCCCACTCACCTAGATAAGCTCTCAGCCGGTGCAGCAGCGTGGCGGCGGTGGCGCGCAGCAGCGCGGACGCGAGGCACAGCGCAGCGTGTGTATAGCTGGCGCTCTGAGCCCACTCACCTAGATAAGCTCTCAGCCGGTGCAGCAGCGTGGCGGCGGTGGCGCGCAGCAGCGCGGACGCGAGGCACAGCGCGGGGCGCGCGGCGGCCGCCCGGCGCAGCGCGGCGCGCGCCACGGCGCAGCTCTCCAGCGCCCCGCGCATGTATAGTTCGCGCTCTATGCTCACTTGCTGTAATATGTAAATACGATTCGTTATCCCGTGTTCTAGGCAGCATGGGATGTAACGTTGCGGTGAACATTGTAGCATGTTTAGAAACGGCGGGACGCTTTCTGTAAAGCTAGTTTAGCGTGTCCTATCCCCCACGGCAAGGCAGTTGCATCCAACATTGTGAATGCTTTAAGGCGAGTCCGCGGACCAAATATTACTTTACACGGAACACGGACGTCAAGCGTACAAGTATCAAAAGCAAATAAAGGCTACCGTCCGTTTGTTAATAACGCGACGTACTCAGCTAGGGCATAGACATTAGTATTTAATAATTCACTGCCACCGCGGATGTTTCGCAGCGAGATACTTGCAACAAATAGAATCGGCTAATGCTTACCGCACATTTTTATTTTGCTCAACTGTTAAACAATTGCTGCCAATATCTTGTCGTTAAACATCCTTTAACCGCCTGCACCCGGCCGATGCACCTTCATGCCCTTCGTTAATGTTAATAGTGTCGAGTTGTTTGCTTCGATGTTAGTGAAAATTCTCTTCAAATAACCCTTTCGATCCAATAGATTTCGTACAAGATCGTGCAACTATATTATTATCTTAATATATATAAATTACGTGTCACGTTGTTTGTCCGCTATGTACTCCTAAACTACTGAACCGATTTTATTAAAACTTTGCACACTGCGTGCAGTTTTATCCAACTTAAAAGATAGGATAGTTTATATCTCAATTTATAATCGCAATATTATTTTGTTGTGAATTATTTGTTTATTATCTGACAAAGAGTCATAATTATCTGTTGGTTCGATAAGATTCTAACAGATGGCATATGGATATGATAATTAAACCTATACATACATTAAAAAAAATGAAAAATTGCTCACCTTGGTGAAATCTTCATCGGGCCAAGGCAGACCATTGTACATAACATCGGGCGACACCAACTCCACTAGCAGTAGTGATACGGACGTTGCGCCCTCTACCAGGCCGCTATTACCATCCTGATGATAGAATGATTAAATAAATATAACTTTCTTTTTTATTGGTCACCAAAATAACTTACGGACATCGGCTGTATCTGGTATATCCGATTACCGGATCGAGACAGATACCAAAAAAGCCCACAGATTCTTATTCTAAGCCCGTATTATTGTGCATCTGATTTGTGTTTGCGACCACAACGATGCATGAAATTGTAATGTGCAGTCAGAGGAACGATGAAACTAAAACTGTTGAATAACTACTCTCATGCCACAATATAATGAGATGCACCGTCATGGTCATGATGATCAAACAGCATTTCACCATAATCGCCATGATTGGCGGGCCGGTATGTCGATCGCAGTCGAGTTGTAAATATAGCTGAAAGATGCTGCTGCCCAACCTCCGGCTAAACTATAGTCGCCTTTTACGACACCCACGGGATGAGATGAGGTGGTACTATTATTAGCCGACATCATACGGAGCTCCTATCTAAAACACACGCACACACGGTGCGTAATGGACTATGACAACAAAATTAAATACAAGCACAATAAATTTTTAATAGTTTGTGTAAGCAGCGTGATATCGACCCCTTTGTAACAAGTGTGTCATCGGCAAGGAGGTGCTTAAGCCTTGACTTTTTCAAATAAGAAGATTTGTACATTTCTATATTTAGCGTAGCAGTGCCTACTCTGTATTCTCCGATTAAATTTTTATTGCATTTCTATAAGCGAAGACTTTCCTATTACTAATTTTGTGTTATTTTAGATTTATTTAGCTGTAAGTCTTCCATGCTTTAATTAAATAAATAAATATCTGAAAACAACTCGACATGAGGCAATGATTTATTTTACTAAGTATCCCTAAAAGCCCAAAAAAGCACCAACACCAAAACAAAATTCATTTTCTACTTACACTTACCATGCAGGACGTCAGCGCACCCATCAGGAGTTCGTTGTTAGTGGTCAGTATGGGCGGTATGTCGTTAAGGTCCAGCTCGCTTGGCTTCCTCACACCTTTGCCAATGATACCGGCGTGGAACACCGATGTGTGGCTCTGAGTCAGCTGAGTTATTGGACCCTGGGAAGATTAAACTTATTAATGTTTTGTTATGCTTGGTATTTCTCTACGAGATCGAATCAGAAATGAGTAGAAGAACTAAAGTTGTCGACATAGCTGAAAGGATTAGTAAACTGAAGTGGCAATGGGCAGGGCACATTGCTCGTAGAACTGATGGCCGCTGGGGCACAAAGGTTCTTGAATGGAGACCGCGCACCGGACAACGCAGCGTGGGACGACCTCCAACGAGGTGGACAGACGACCTGGTGAAGGTCGCTGGGAGTCGTTGGATGAGAGCGGCATGTGACCACTCGTTGTGGAAATATAAGGGGGAGGCCTTTGTTCAGCAGTGGACGTCCTGTGACTGATATGATGATGATGAATGTTTTCGCGAATCATACCACCTAATATGCTCGTGGTCATAGGTGAACTGAGACATTAAAGGCAAGACACGCAAACGAGGCGCGGTAGACGTTTAAGTTTATTAAATAAATGGATTGCGATATACTCTGTAAACCTTAGTGTGCCAATTATCGCAATAATTAAGGCGTAAAAATATTCCACAAAATAACGCGTTAAATTAAGTGGCTGGCTACACCTGCATACACCTGCATTTAACATCTAAATGCCGATTAATCGCGTTATTCGATAAAATATTTTCAAGGTGGCTGTTAAAGCTGTTGGACTATATATTTCATGAGTGTATCAAACACTTTTTCATTTGTGCACTCCATAGTCACAGGATAAATAATACTGATTGCTAGCCATAGTTAAAAAAGTTATCATTGACCAACAGTTGTTTAGGGCGAGAAACAAAGATGGACAGTCCTATCGCAGTCTCGGTGCACACTGACAAACGCAGGTGTGGCCACTACACGCATTAAATAACGCGCCAAATAACTTTGATGTGCCAAAAAGACCCCTACTCGAGCTATCGCCTAACGTCTAACGCCATTATGAATGTCAATACAAAATTAGCGCGTTAAGTCGTGGCTACACCTTTGTCTAGTAACGTGATAATTAACGGCGTTAAACCTTAGTGTGGCCCCAGCATAAAGATTAATATGATTCAATAAAAAATACGCATTAATTTACTTAAAATATATTAGAAATAAGATAACAGTGGACCTTCGGTAAACACCCGAACTAAAAGACCGATTCTGAATTCTTGTAAAGTTATCGAAACTATTGGTTTTATGGTCGTACACGATGCGGTATACATTTAGGAAACCTTAATTCAGCTGTCATGGTAGTGTTCAAAATACTTTATGTATCTGTTATTTTTAGCTTATTATTGTATTATGATAACACTCACATGTTTTTGGTTCAAATGTATCAGCAGATCATCGTTGCTCCAGTCTTTCGAGGCAGCGAGGTTTCCCATAACTGGCCGGCTACCAAAAGCTGCGTCTTCCCTAAACATGGCCGTCTCCAGCAGTTCCCTTAGGGCAAGGGCTCGCGCCAGCTTGCTGTGTAAACATAATTTACGAAGGAGACGGCATGCCGTTGCCACACCGCGGAGTTTCTCCATTGTATCTAAAAATATTCATGAATCATTAGCTGCGTTGGCGATCTGCAGCTAAGACGGAAGCTTCTTCCAAAATTTAGGTATCTCCACGCTGAGTAAGCGGGTTGATGAATCCAGACCCGCAGGCTGATTAGCTAAAAACATCAACAGCAGACGCGATAGCAGCTATCGCGCAGCCAAGGATCCACCGGTGGCAAAGCGTCAAAAGAATTGGTATTACGTAAGGCATCGCCCGCCTGTCGCTATTGTGGAAGATGCATAGTTACTAGCGCCAGTAGCCACCAGTGGAACTAAAAAGAATGAACGTTTTTAATTCATCGATTGTCCGACAGAGGCGCGTCAGAGATCTTCGCCTGTTTTGCCAAATTGACGTTTGACAGCGGCGTTGGAGCAATTTACGCCTGTTGCAAAGCGTCTACGACTTAGGTAATCAGCCCGCCCCTCCTCGACCCAATGCGACTATGTCCACCAACCTGGGGGACCAAGCTTGATAGACTTTGTTCGGGCACCGCCCGCTATCGTCAAACGGCCGCGAGGTTCGAGGATGCGGGGGACCTACTGCACAAAGCTACATTACCAAACGGAGAAGTATCTTAAAATGATTGTGCAATGCAATTAACTGTCAGAATCCCAACACAATTAAAATTCCATTGTGTCTCGCGGCCCCCGGATCGAAACAGATGGCTGGTTAAATTGTGCAATACTACGGTAGTTACTTCATTTGAAATAAAATTGGAATTTTTTAATGAAAATAACAAACAATAATAAAATTTCCATAGATTCTAGTACCAAGTTTTTATTACAATTTATCAGGTCAATACTATTGATTATAGTTACCTTCTAGATGTAGGCACCTGAAGAAATACTTGACAGTCGCTTGTACCACTTTCAGTATAACTTCCACGCTCGGTGGCGCCGCTTTCGTGCCCGACATGTCAACTCGATCCAGAACCTGTCAAGACAGCCGTTTAAAACAACCTATGCTAGGACTTCTTATATCTAAATCTGTGTGCTCATACCGAGCGACCTTCGGGAAGACAGCGGTGTGCATGTGGTCACGTACCGCTGTGTGCGCAGCACAGCGCATAGAGATGCCTGGGAGGAGGCCTCTTTACAGTCGCCTTCCCTCCGCTAGAGGGGATGACCGCCTTACAATCATCTCCTCCGAGATGTGCCTAAAGGCGGGGCACCAATGGGCGGCTCTAGATGGATATATATAGATATAGATCTTTCGAGTTCCTCGAGCCTCCCTTCGGTGCCGACGATGATCACTCCGGTGGTTTTAACCGGTAGGAGTCCGGCATGCCCCTTCGCCTTTTCCCGGGGCGAAGGAAGTGCATGAGGTATTTCCACCGGATCAATATAAAAAAAGGAGACTTCCTATATCTGTATCGTAGGACCACGGACAATTCGTTTGACTGTTTGACAATTTTTTTATAAAATAACTATTTTGTGTAACAGTGTAGAGCATTAGCACCATCATTAATGAAATAAAATTATTATTATTTCCATTTGTATCTATCACACAGAAAACGGCAAGAGACACCAGCTCAGCTACAAATAGCTTATCAGACAAAGGTCGTCTACTGCTGAAAAACAGCCCTTGCCGTAGATTTCCACAAATGCATCGTCATTTTGACAGTACTGACTACGCTTGGCAGGCGACTCGGTAACCGCAGTATGGCCACTGTTCTACCGAGGAGACGCTGCTGCCCATCTCTCTAGCTCATAGTCCCTTACGGCCGAAATCAATTATCGATCTAATCCAAAATCTTTAGATTTAAGATTCAAACCTAGAGACAAATCTTCAATCCCATTTTATCTTTTTAGATTTTGTATTAAATTCATTATTAATTTTAGGGTAGTCACTTTCACGACATCCACGGGAGCTATATCCTTAATCCGGACAACAGTCAGTTTAATTGCTATCGGTGTTTACTATAGGAAAAGTATTTCATCTTTTGTTAGTAGTTCAGACGTCACCAGTAATCGACTACTGCAGTGCTATTCTGTAAGAACTCATTAGTAAAGCCACTTCTGAATCCGCAGTCAGCAATACGAAATTAGTGCTTTCACTATGTATTCCAAAAGCGTTTGTTTGCGAAGCAGCCTCACTTGTGAAACCGCAGTAAAAAGTAGTGAACACAATACGATATTAGAGATTTCACTGCTAGTGAGTCCTTACAGAATAGCCACACCGATGAAAGACACTAGCTCGATAGAGCAAGTACTACGCTCTTACAGAATACAATATATATACCAACATCGTGTTGCTGTGTGACGCGCAGTGAGAGACGAGTACCGAAGCCCTCTAACATAAAGGTCGGTAACACATCATCGACTGTACTAGTGCTGCGCCAGTTCATGGCCGGCCGCTTACCAACTGGTGACTCGTTTTTTTACGTCTTACCTCAGCTAAAGCTTGACAAGTGGGCATTTCATTCAACGCCGCCATGGTGCAGTCATGTCTGATTCGGAGCAGTGACGTATATTCCTGTAAAGCACCGCCTATTCGGTATAGGTTAGCTTCGACCGCGCGACTAATAGGGCGTGTGCGCAAATAGGAAATGCGGTTTGAGTTCTCCCATCTGTAAATCATATGATGCAAGTCAGTAAGCACATGACGCCAGAAAATCCGAAATTATAATTTAACCATCTACAATGTAGAAGTAATTAATGATGTGGATTCTACGAGTACATCATTAAATACTTCTTAATTTGTTTTTGTTTTTTAATAAAACGTTGCCCCACACTAGGATTTTTCCTGTGTCGTGGGTGCGTCTACAGACATGAATTCCACATACAATACACCCAGACCCAGAATTTCATTATTTGAAAGAACACACAGATATACTCGTAGTTACATTAACAGGTATCCATTTGCAAGGTTATGTAGGATTACGTTAAAATAGTGACATATTGAACGATTCAGTACATGATTCTCATTCCAAATATGTATAGAAATTAATACCTGAATATTTGATCCGTTTCCATTATTTTTAGCTATGACTATAGAGAAAACAATTGATACTAATTTACTATCTTTTATACAATTAGGATATATGTTTATCACGACAGTCGCCAGTCGGGTACGCCCCTACAAGGTCACCTTTGTGCCAGGCCACCCATTAACGATCTGTTGCCCATATTTTCATAAACTTTATGATTTGTTAGTGATTCTTCGTTCTCGTTGTTCAATATATCACTAATTTAAGCAGTCATTCTGTATAACGCACCGTAAGATATCCATCGGCTATGTAAGTCTCGCGAGAGAATGGACCACCCCTTTGGATCCGTGGACCGTGGGTCACGTTAATGGCAACAAAAGGCTACTTTGTCAAGAGAATTGGCAGCGTGTAACTGTATGCTCTCCTCGTTTGCCATGCATGTTGATTCCATTTGGCAATATAAACATTCATTGTAACAGTCAATAGAACTGAATCGAAATAGCTTCCGGAAATATATCGCGTTTGTTTCATTCTTTCTATATACCTACTGAGCAATTGAGCGCATTAAGAGTCAAGTAGTATTTTATACTATACAAGCTGGGACCTGCGGTTTAATTTTTACAAATGGAATATTTATAAATATGGGTTTATTTTTTTACCGCAGAACCCTAATTATTAAAAAAACGTAGCCTATGCTATTCCTTATAACAGCAGCTATCTGCCAATGAAAGTCCCGTAAAAAGCGGTCCGGCCGTTTCGGAGATTAGCGGAAACAAAGAGACATATACAACAGAGTATATACTTTCATATGCATTTAGTAAAAAGCTGTTATTTTGACATAACAAACAGACACTTCAATTTTATTTATATATATTTTATTTATGTATAGATGTATACATATATATCGTGCATGAATTTATATTCAACTATACAAATGTGTGCTTAATTGTGTATTGCACTTATAATGTTTTATGTATTTATTATGAATAAATGTGAGTATTATTGGTAGAACATTAAATTTTGTTTCATTTTATAATTCGTATATTATACATTAATAATACAAATAATTGTATGTGCTAGGGTTGTACGTATGTATACGGTGGTAAAATGGTGTACAATAAAGAATATTCTATTCTATTCTATCTAGTACACAACCAGATACGTGTCCGCTTAATAATAATTCAATATTACACTAACCTCAATAGTTTAATAATGTTCAAACAAAAATGATGCAGATACGTTTTTTGGTCCTTTGGTACGCCACCTTCAATAAAGCAGCTTTTAATCTCATTGTCCGACAACATGGCATCTCTTAACGCGTATTCCACTCCCGTCTTTATGAAGTTCTGGAACCTCTCCGTGTCCATACTTATGTCGGGGCTATCGTTCGGCACGTGCATGTTAATTGTGCCGGAGATGATCCGTACAAGAAGTGCTAAAGTCGAGTCGTCGCGAGAGTATTGGAGGAGATAACTTATAGTGCTTACGAATTCTGATGGAAGGTTGTAACCTGAAATAAAATAATCATGCATGTTATATCTCTTCTTGGCTGCATTGGTGTGTCACCTGCCTGCCTACCTGCTTCCCAAAGGCTCATTAGAGTAAATTTCTGTGTTTATATAAAGATTTTTATTCTTTGCAATTTATGTAACTATGTGCCGTGTGGTGCCGGCTTAGAATACCACCCCATTTCATCCCGTGGGTGTCGAAAAAGTCGACTAAGGGATAAACCGGAGGATGGGCAGCAGCGTCCCTTCTGAGAAACGGTAGCCATACTGCGCTCACCAACCCGCCTGCCAAGCGTGGTGAGTATATACCCCCCAAAATGATGACACAGTTTTGAAAATCAATGGGGGATCTTTGTTCAGCAGTGGATGTATAAATGGCCGATATGATACAGAAGGTTATAAAGAAACGCCATAATTGAGCAAGATGTACGAAAACAACAAAAATACTCACTGACTAATATGAGTATTCTGGCCAGGGAATACTTCTCGAGTTGATTGCCATCTAGCAGCTTCTCTCTGACTATGTTTATTTCTTCAGCGGCACTGCTCAGTAACGGTATAGTCTTATCAGGAAACAGGCACTCATACTCTAGCTTTTGGAGAAGATATTCTGCAAAAGAAATTCTCGAACAATTATATAAAAAAAATTGGGATTTGATTTATTAAACTAATTTATAATTAATTACGGGATTTTTATGGCAATCCACAAATCGTTATTTAGATTGATCGTATAAATAACAAAAGAATATGTGCATTAAATGTTCATATTTTGCGCATTTAAGCTGTAAGTTCAAGATTTTTGCAATTGGATAGTTTTACTTCATAGATAGACTGTCGTAATAACTTGGCATAGTTGATGAATATGAGCTGGGCAATACATTGTGTCTTACCACACCTTTTGCCACTCGAAACTCAGGCGATACTTGTAAGGTGCAGGTGATAATATGAAGATGGTGAATATGGATGCGGTTGCGGTTCGTTCTAGCTTCTATTCTCGTTCATGCCAAGATGGTCTAGTTTCTACTGTATATATTGATTGTGATAAGGCCGTATTTTGTATATACTTTTAATAATACTTTTAATTCTATATACATATTTTTATTCTATGTTGGCCCACACTAGGATTTCTCCTGTGTCGTGGGTGCGGTTACAGACATGAATTCCACACACAATACACCCAGACCCGGAACAACTGCCTGCAGATCATACAAATACTTGTTCCGTGTAGGAATCGAACCCACGACCCGGAGCGCATCAGCCGACTGTATCAGCCACTGCACCAACCGTGCCGTATACAATTAAGAGAAACCTATTCTGTTCTAATTGTTTGTCGACAAAAGTCTGTTTTTTTGGGAGTCCCGAGTTATGTATGATAAAACCTAACCTAACGAATAGGATTCTGACGATCACCAGGTAGTGGGATATGCATTAAACTTGCCAGAAGTAATATCGGGGGCCAGTGAACAGCTTCAACAACACGTACTTGAGAGAAGCTGAGAGTTTTTGCTTCGTCGTCATGATGACGCTGAGCATAACTCCGTTTATGGAAGAGAATAATGCCTCTCAGTTAGCTATTGTGTTCAGTGATATCAATTAACAGCTATGTACACACGGCTACATATCAAGCTAAACATTTTCAGTATAAGCTGATCTCTCATTGAATAGGCTTTCGGTACGATGAGATATCAGCGTAAACTGGATTTGTATAGCTTGATGCGTATCCGTGTGTACAGAACAGGTATGACAGTGTCGCGGAGTGTCTCTCTCCGTGTTTCCTTCCCGGTTAGCTCAACTAGGAGTCTCTCTCCACGGCAGCAAGTAACGGAGTTCAGTTAATGTGATCAATGAAAAGTAATATATAGGGTCTTACATTAATAATGGAAAATATTTTAAGGCAAGGCTCTATGAATGGTATAGAGTTCATTTCAAATATCAAGTATCGGTTTTACTGATGATAAATAAATCAATATTCAAATATTCGACTAGCGAAAGATTTACTTACTCTGTACTATTTGATAAAATAAAGGTTGATGTTACGTTTGTTTATTTTGCTAAATCGCATCATTGCTACCTATAGATTTACCTCGTAAAATATTTTCCATTATTAAAGTAAGACCCTATATATATTGTTATGTTGGTATATTGTCATTCACAAGTTCAATTATCACTTATGCTGATGTTTATATTTTTAAAATACAAGCTGTGTTTTACTAAGAATTATTTAAGCTAGTTAAAAATAAGTAATTGTAATATTGCAGGCAGACTATTTGTCAGAGCGACATCTGTGTGTTCAGAATCGAATGTAATGTGATATTGACCAGAATATTAAGGACGATTCGACACCACATACTAAATTCGAATTTTGATTTGAATAAAGAATGAATCATGAAGTGACAGTGATGGAGATAAAAGGTATGAAGTCATGAAAGAGGTTGACTGAAATGAAGATGAAGGATGACCTCATCACAACATGACATAGTAACAACAACCCAGAGTGGCAGGAGTCGCGTCAAATTAGAATTCCGTGATGTATCCTATGACTTATAATACTAACCCAACAGCTGCCGACAGAATACATTAGTGAGTGCGTGACGCAACAGTAGCAGCAGACAGCGCACGTCAGCGCGTAATAACAACGACACCAGCGCGGGAGGAGTCACGTCTGCCCACAACACCGTGTTCCGTTGAGACGCACACAGAGAGCATAGGCGCTCCATGACGTCATCGGTCACTGAAATATATGGTCTGTATAAATATGGGCATATATCGTGGACGTGGAAAGACTTCCCTATCACGTAAATTCCACTATGATCAAAAACGTACCTGTTAAATATAATAAATCATCATCATATTAGCCAAAGGACGTCCACTGCTGAACAAAGGCCTCCCCCATAGATTTCTACAAAGTGTGATCAAAGCGTCGCTCAGCTCAACCATATTGTAAGGCTACTTACCGACCCGATAGACGACGCTACGATCAGCAGGACACTTAAGTTAGCATAACATATCTAAACTGCCAGACAATTATCACGTCAATACGGCACGGCATATGTAGTATAACAATATAAATACGAATCAAGATTTTTTTTTAATGGATTTCTCTTTTTTTTAATAGATTTCCCACACGTGGATTTCTCTTTTTTTTATAGATTTTTTTTCTTGCGTTTTGGGTGCGTTTACAGACACAAATTCCACACACAATAAACCCAGACACGGAACAACTACATGCAGATCGTACAAATATTTGTTCCGTACGGGAATCGAACCCGCGAACCGGAGCGCAGCAGCCGACTGTGTCAACCACTGCACCAACTGTGCCGTCCAATAAAATGTCATTTGATAAAAAGCTATATAATTACTATAAGTATGACAGATTAGAGCAGTTCAATTATTATCAATTCATTTTTGTCATCCATATAATCTTCAACTTTATAGTTATATAGATAGTTTGAATGTGGGTAGTATTTCCCCACAGCAAAATGCCATACGACACTATGAAAATAACAAAAATATACTAATCTCGCTGTTTCTACATCAGTCAACTGGCGTATTTTGTAAACTACGAATGCCGCAGAGTTGAGTCTATTAAACAATTTATGTATATGTGGGCCCCACTGTAGTATTCAATCTAAGTAATACCCAAAAGTGTCCACAAGAACCAACTCCATCCACCTGCTTAAGATTAGGGTATTAAAAATCGAATACATTTAGTATTTTTCTCGTTTAAAACTACATTGTAAACATTGAACCTGTTCACTGCTTTAGAGAGAGAATTATTTATATCGTCAGTAATGTGCTGTAGACGTTTTAACTTAAATAAAAGGAATGTGTCATCCGCAAACCACACTATCCCTTCATTATCTTTTATAAGCTTTATATAAAAGAGAAAAAGGAACGGGCCCAGAATTGAGCCCTGCGATACACCCATTGAGACCACAGAACCTGGAGAAATCTTTCCGTTAACGTCTACTCTCTGGATACTATTATCTAAATAAGAAATAAAAGATCTAGAGCCGCATTCCTAATTCCATATTGATGTAATTTCCTGACCCATGTCTCGTAAAAAGCGATATCAAATGCCTTTGATAAGTCACAAAAAATACCTAATGCATCATATAAATCCTCCCAGGCAACAAATATATGTTTTAAAAGCTGAACACCAGCATCAGTGTTTGAGCGACGCCTTGTGAAACCGAAATGTTTCGTGTGTAACAATTTATTTTTACTAAAATGCCTTCGATGTTGAGCAAGCAAAAGTATTTTACTAAAGGTAAGGAGCACAGAAATAGGTCTATAATTAGGGGTCAGATGTGCTGCCTGATTTAAACAATGGTATGATCTTGCTATTTTTCATTAAATCAGAAAATACACCACAGTTGATACTTGTAGTAATACATATAAGAGCCAATTCAGATGGCTAAGAATAATTATGGATTTCGTAACCTCTACAAAATTACCTGTAGGGTTCGGTAATCTTCTTGACGTTAAGGGTATTGAATATATTTTTAAATACTGACAAAATTGTTCACTTTTATTATAATTCCTTTCTTCATATAACTCACAGTTCTTCTAACAGTTAAGTAATAATCGCGAAATATTCATTACTATAGTGTCATAAATAGCCCTTTCTACTCATGTATGTAATAAAGCGTCATATATTGATAACATTCTCATAACTCAATAAAAATGTCATATGTTGATAAAAATGTCCTGGATGTCATAAATGATACAACCTTCTCCACCCACCTTCACACACCCCTGTCATAAAAGACGACTTAAGGATTCTATAAAGAGGATAGACAGCAGCATCCTCCCATGTGCTTGGAATAACTAGATACTGTGATGAGAAATTCGTATTGTGTGATGATTATGGCAACATAGCCTATGAACATTAATTATAGCGTTCATTGGGAGGCCAATATTTTTGCTAATTTACAGGCTGATGAGAGACTTACGAACTACGAACTTAAATAAGCCTAACTGAATATGTCTACAATTTCATGTTTAACAATATACAGTCTGAACAATTATACTTACATGTTTGTTCAATGTCCTGAGTGAGAGCTTTCAGCACAATGTCAGATTTTGATGCTAAATTAAGCAAGTAAGGGATTACTTCCCGTTTCTTCTCTATCTTACTGTCTTCTTTGATAGCTTCCTGGAAACAACATCATATTATGTTATCAGCTTCATTTTGTTACTAGTTAATGCTACAGTTTTGAATGAAGTGTTTATTGCTTCAGTTTTGGTGCTTTTCTCTGAATGGTCTTTGGGTACATGCACATATTAACCAATGAGGTTCCAACAATGCATACAACAAGTTGAGTCACTTATCCTGTGCTCAGCAAACCTTTCCCGTCATTGTGACTACATACACTATCTTTTAGAGAGTCCATGGACTGTGGCAGGATCATTAGAAAGATTTGGGGTGATAGGCCAGCATGGTAGAACCCAATATCCCACTAACACGCAGTATAACAAATACATACATGAAATAGGTCTAAAACGGCAACGCGGACATGGTGTGTCGCAGGTGGGTGATGTGCAAGATGAGCTAGTACTGCGCGCGCCGCTTCTGCACCCAACTGTAATGCGCGTGGAGCGACCAAGGCTGGCTCAGCACGACCCACCCAACCTACCGCCCAGGAACAAGCCCATGATCCTGTGCAACAGAAATAAGCATAAGTATATTTAACATGAAAGGACATTTGACTACTTTTATTTTAGTGACCTGTTTATTATTAAAGTCATGTTAGATATTGAAGTCAGGACACAGCTGCTGACCGCTGTTCTGCATCACCAGAATAGCTACGACACAATTATTTATAACTGTAGTATGTATATAACTGTCTCAATAATGTTAAGAAGCATAGAACATGATATATAAGTATAGTGAATTATCTTTGTTTATTGTATATAACAAAAACAATTCTTAATTTGAAAAAAATATTATATCATTCTTAGGGTGTCGCCACTTTTATTTTTATCTCAAGTTAACAGAAAAATTTCGCGAATCCCAAATGTTGACCGCAGTGGCCCACTATGAATTTTAATCAACATTTTGTCACGTGTGGCCGAATACTAAAACGCCACTCAATATTAAATGACTGAAAAAGGGCATCTCAAATAGTTAAGCGACGTTTAAATTGTAAGTGGTTTTTTTGTATGCTTTTCTAACGGCCGAATACTGTAATGCCAGTTAATATTAAGTCCTGCTTTAACTATTTGAGCCACACAGCTTTGTACCGGTTTCTCGAATAATTAAGGTGGGAGAACGAGAATCAAAACTTAAGTTAAACTCAAGTCTAGATCTAGATTAATCTAATATGAACCCTATGTAATAGTTCCACCATTTATATTCAACTGATGCAATCTTAGCGCAAGTTATACTTGAGTTTTGATTCTCATCTGTAATACGGACCTATGTTTGTGTTGTATTATGTAAAAAGTTACATATTAATTTGTTTAATGTAACTGTTTGTAGTGTGTTGTATGTCAAATAGTCACTGTTGTTAAATTACCTAACATCATATCAATGCACTTAGCTCTCTCTTCAGAGTTAAGCAAAGTCAAATTCTGTGTAGTCATATCCAACAAAATTCTTATGGGATCTGCATTTTGGAGTGTTGTGTCTGTAAATAAAAGAGAATGTTTTGATGAATCCAAATCTTTTATTATCCCTGTAGTATCGGATTAAGTTTATAATGCCTCTCCTTTGTCAATGTGACGTCGTAAAAGGCGACTAAGGGATGCTTAACCAAAAGGATGGGCAGCAGCATCCTTTCCGTCAAAGAGTAGCCAAACTGCACTCACCAACCCGCATGCCGAGCAAGGTTAGTAATGGCAAATATCCACCAAAATGATGGCATGATTGTGGGAATCTATAAGGCAAGTCTTTGTTCAGCAGTGGATGTCGTTTGGCTGCTATGAAGATGAAATCATCAACCCCTTCAAATAAATAATGTTACCTAAGGTGAATTCATACTCACTTGGCACATTAGACTTCTTTGTAGCTATATCCATTATCAAACTGATACACCAAGGTGCAATAAATGGTGCCCATGACTGCCCAAGGCTACACAACTCAGGGCCAATCATGCTAACACTCTCCAGTGCACCATTTGCATTTGGATCAGTCTATTAGAAAAAGTAAAATCAAATTGTTGAGATTAGTTTAAGTAGATATGATATATTATTGAGATGATAAAATATGTTTTATTTCATTACTAACCAAATTATATTGAATTTTTTTTTTTTAATTATGATTTATTAACATAAAGCTTTTGTAGATAATAACAGAACCAAAGACCAAAGAAAAAGTGTTTTATATAAAAATTTGTAAAGAAGGTAAATTGGGGATTAATACACATATTATAGTTAGTAACCAAAATATCATGATATTTTACAAGATACCGCTCACAGTTAGTTTGTCATTTATTTGATAGTTTATTAAAATAAGAATTTTTACATAATTTTATTAATTAGTAAAACTTATGTTAAAATATTTTTTTAAGTTAAATAAAAAACATATCAGACACTACTATTAAAACTTTAAGAAGGTACATACACAGCAGTAATTTGAATTTAAAACATCATCCTGATCATATCAGCCAAAGGATGTCTACTGCAGAACAAATACCTAACCCATAAATTTCCACAAATGTCTAATCATTTTGTGGGGGAATTGCCAGTACGTTTGTACTGGTTGGCACTGGCATGTATTGTAGTGTGGTGACACTTAGCAAGCAAATTAGTGAGGGCAGTATGGCTACAGTTCCACAGAAGGAACACTGCTGCCTACCATCCTACTATTTCAGATTCCCTTAGTCGCCTTGTACAGCATCCACAATAGGAGATGGAGTGGTGTAATATTCTTATCTTGGAGACACACATGTTCAAAAACTTACTATCATAATATTGCAAAACTTTGTAATGATAACAGAATAAGAAAATTATTTGCTAAAGAGAAGGAAGAAAAAGAAAGATTTAATTTCAGTGATTTTAAATCTTGTTTACTTTTGACTCTGACTACATAGTTCGAGCAATCGGTAGTCAGCGCATTAAGCGGTACGATGACGTGTCCTATGTGTATGTACATGATTAGAAGGTTAGTAAAATTGATTAGTGAATATCTCTGAACTATCCTCAAAGTTTACAAAATAGGCACCTAACTTTACAAGTTAGTTATTACTTAATTCAAGTAACATAAATTTAAAAAGCTACCTCATAATCAGTTTGTGTGATAGAAACGTTCACAGCATCATGAAAGACCATAGCGAAGTATTCCAATACCGCATCTCGAGCGGCCGGGAAGTTCTTTAGTAAACTTAAGCCAGTTTTAGTCAACTCAGGTGCGTTCTGAGCATTTCTCCTCGAAACTCCCTGAATGAAGTTGTTAAGATCGGAGGAAAGCGCCGTCGAGTGATTTTGGGCATTCATCCCGAATCACCAAATGTTCCAATAAATACTGGGAAACTATTAAATAAACAATTCTCCAGCTCGCACGAAGCCAAATTCCAAAATTAGTAGTTACATTGGACATTGACAGTTGACACTGACAGTGTTTTTTTTTTTCAGGGTCGCGGAGTGTATATTTAAAGAATGTTTATGATAATGCATTATGGTTTATTTTATTTATTACTGTTTTAAAGAATGTTTATGATAATGCATTATGGTTTATTTTTTTACAGAAAATCTAGCCACATGAGAGCGTCTGGCGGAAGTAGGGCAGAGGTGTGTTCTTTTTGACGTGACAACGTCTTATAAATTGGTTGAACGTCTTATAAATTGGTTTGCCGGGTGACACTTCAAGAAACTGCGTTACGCTCCGCTCACGTTATGCGCTCACAATGAGAGCGAGTGAGAGGCACGCGTCCCTTCCACTCGGGCATGGTTAGCCCGCCTAAGAGCGAGAGAGACAGACATAAAAAGTGAAAGGCACGCGTCCCTTCCACTCGAGCACAGTTAGCCCGCCTAAGAGCGAGAGAGACAGACATAAAAAGTGAAAGGCACGCGTCCCTTCCACTCGAGCACAGTTAGCCCGCCTAAGAGCGAGAGAGACAGAGAGTGAGAGAGATAGGCATACACACCGGTTCATGTCTTGCGCTTCTATTTCGCTTAGGCGCCTGCATACAAGTTTACACGTTGCCAGTTAATTGTAAAACGATTGTGTAGTGATAATGTGAAGGTAGTTTCGTCCATCGCAACAATTCAAACAGCAAAGGTAAATAATTTCAGACTGATAATATAACATGATGAAATAAATGACTAAGACATAAGTGAATAGGTTATGTTGTAGTAATCACAATGTTGTGGTAGTTTTCAATCAAAAAAGTAGTATAAATCGTTCGACCACATGTACTCAGCAAACCAAACACTTTGTCCGTTGATTGGGTGCCGGTGTACAAAAAAGTGGTCAACATCACATTGACAAAAACAGTGAAATGCAAACGCAAACAATTTCCTTGCGTACCTGCTTGTGCCATTACGATTCACAAATCACAAGGTGGGACGTTTGATGTAATCGTGTATAAGTACTCCTCCAAGCAACCACAACAATTAGTATATGTAGCCATGAGCCGCGTAACGAGTATCAACGGATTGTATATCATCACGGAGAAGGACTCTCCTTTGATTTTCAAACATGGGCGCGAAGGAAACGACTCACAAACTACACGAGATATTCGCACTGAATATATTCGACTCCAAGGACACACTTTGCAAACCACCACTAAAAAGGCAGTCAAATTCTGTGACGATGCTACCAGTGCTGGACAAACTATCGTGACGAACATCAATTGTCAAAGTTTGAGTGCTCATGCCACAGACATTGAAACAGATACAGTGATTCCAAGATCTGACTATTTAGTACTGACCGAAACGTGGATGCGCGACACTTGTGAACCACATCCAATCAAGAATTATGAGTGCATATCAAGGAAGAATAATCGAACAAACTCAGACACCAACGCAGCAGGTGGAGTAGCGATCTATCGTAGGTTATCATCAATATCAACAGGAAAAGTGATCGATGTTGCGGTCACTGCTCGAGTTATCAAAACCTGCGGTGACTTGTGCTTGGCTGAAGTTACTTGCTTTACCGCTGATACTACCTTCAAATTTGTGCTCGGTGCTGTTTATATTCATCCAGGATTAAGTGTACAAGACATCGGAATGTTGCTACACCAGGCACTTCTTCCATACGTGCATAACAGCCAGTACGTGCCACCGTTCCTGCAAGTTGATCCTAATATGCCGATTCTTCTATGCGGTGACTTCAACCAAAACGTGAAGTCTGATGACAAGTTTCTCAAATTCATTAAAGATACGTTTAATCTTGATTGCGTATCAGATATGTCTAAGTCTACTACGTTAAAAGGAACAACCATTGACTTGACATTTTCTAGGCACATTACAGCAGAAACACTTCCTTTCATTTCATATTTCTCCTATCATCGCCCTGTCCTCAACAAAATCACTCAGATAGGAACAAGTTAAGTTGTATTAAACGCTGTTTCATTGTACGCAAATGTATTGCAAGTTATTGTATGTATATTTGTATAAAATTACGTATGTATGTGTAAAGGTAAAAATAAAATTTTGTTAATATGAAATTCAGTGCGAGATTCTTTGTATAAATTAATGTTTTAAATATAATTCTTTGTATAAATAAATGTTTTAAATTGTTACTATTATTTCATCCTTCTTCCTACTATACGAATGAATATTCACATTAAAATTATTTTACCACTCAAAGTCGTTGTCACGTAAAACTTTCGCCCGTATACCGACTTTACAGGCAACCAATTTTTTTTTGTTATTATTTTGGCCTGGAGTCTAAGTCCTTTAGCCAGTACTTTTTCTATCCTGTATCTTATGATTTGATTCTGAGATTTAAATCTTTAGATTCTGGTTGGGTGGCTTCTTTGCTTGTTTTTTTGTTTGTTAAAATAAGATAAAGATAAAAATATTTTTGTTCATGTAAAACGAATTATAGGCACTTATGAATAGTCAAGACTTTAGTTGCCTCGTTCCAACGTGTAGATTTCCTATGGAGAAGAACGGGCAAGAAACTCCATGGTTACTGTTTTTAAATCATATTGGTACAATGTTCTCGAAATGATGGTAATGTGAGGACAATGCAGGATAAAAGAGTCTAAACTTCTTAACAAGTATACACTAAACAAGCTTGATTTTAATATTTACCAGAGTTTCTGATTCAATTGTCATGACAGCATTAAGATGACCAATCCCAACAGACGGCACTCGTTCATGAGCATGACGCATGCATCAGCGTCGCTCAGCTCAACCATATTGTAGGGAAACTTAGCGACCCGACACACAACGCCACCATAAGCAGGACACTTGAGTGAGCATAACATACCTAAACTGCCAGAAAAATATCACGTCAATAAAACAAAATAATGGAATAGCCCACATGGTACCCGCACTATACAGTATCAAATCTAAATGCATAAAATGAACATGAAAATAAATAACATAATGTCATATAGAATAATGAAATGTCATTCTATGAATTAATATAATCCATTTTAAGAAATGATGCAGTTTAAATGTCAAATTAATTAAAAAGTACTGGTTTTAGATACAGAGATACCAGAAGGCCAATTCTCGTAATTAATGTACACTAAGACTGAAAGTTGACCGAACTGAGATTTAATTATGAATTGACTAAAAAATGGTATTCTGGTACATTTAAAGTTCAGTCAGGGAACGTCGATATAAGCCTATACACATCAGAGCACCTCAATCCCAAGCATTTTTGTTGTCCATGTAGTCTGATACGTTATAGAAAGATTTTCTACACAGCTTCTGTTTTATAGTGGACTTGAATTTATTAACGCTTAGTTTTTGAACATGGCTTGGGATATTATTGTAAAAACGTGCACAATGACATTTAAATTATTTGCTTATTTTCTGGAGCCCAGTGGCAGGAACAACGAGTTTGTGTTTGTTCCTGGTATAAATATTATGGATATCACTGTTCTTTGCAAAGAGAGATATATTTTTATGTACATACAAAACATTTTCGATAATGTATTGAGATGGAACGGTCATTATATTAATCTTTTTAAATTGCTCCCTAAGTGAATATTTAGAGCGTAACTCATAAATTGACCGAATAGCTCGTTTTTGCAGCACAAAAATAGTTTGAATATCGGTAGCATTCCCCTACAACAGAATACCGTACGACATTACACTATGAAAGTAACCAAAATATACTAGTCGGGCTGTTTCTACGTCTGTTAAATGTTCATTACCACGTATGCTGCAGAGCTAATCCTTTTCAACAATTTAATTATGTGTGGGCCCCACTGCAGCTTAGAATCTAAAGTAATACTTAAAAACACTGCGGTATCCACAAGATCCAACTCCGCGCCATTCATTAATACACTGGTGTTTACTGTTTTAACATTAGGTGTTGTGAATTTCATACATTTACTTTTGTCTCATTCAAGACTAAATTGCTAACGTTAAACCAGTGGACCACTCTAGAGATAGTGTTATTTACATCGTCAGATGCCAAATGTTGGCGTTTAAGTTTAAATAAAAGTGATGTGTCATCTGCAAACAACACTATCCCATGATTATCCTTCATGATGTAAGGTAGGTCATTTATGTATATAAGAAACAAAAATGGGCCAAGAATTGAGCCCTATGGTACTCCCATTTTGACCACAGACCCAGGAGATCACTTTCCATTAACATCAACTGTCTGAATCCTATTATTCAAATATGAGACAAGAAGATCCAGTGCAAAATCCGTAATACCATAGTGAAGTAATTTCCTGATCAATATTTTGTGGAAAACACAATCAAATGCCTTAGACAAATCACAGAAGATGCCCAAGGCATCGTGTGAATCCTCCCAAGTGCCGAAAACATGTCCTAAGAGTTCGAAACCAGCGTCAGTTGTTGAACGACCCTTTGTGTAAATCCAAATTGTTTGCAATGTAATAATTGATAATTATTAAAAAAAGGTGTGTAATTGATTCAATATCAATTTTTCAAAAAATTTAGTTAAGTTAAGTAGCACTGAAATAGGTCTAAAATTACTAGGGTCAGGCGTATTGCCCGATTTAAACAAAAGAATTATTTTACTATTTTTCATAAGATCGGAAATTTTCCACAGTCAGTCAGTACAATTATAAAAATTAGAGCCAATTCAGGTGCAACAATGTCAATAATTGATTTGACTACGTTAACAGAATTTCCCCACAAGCCTGCAGGTTTTTTTGACATTTAGAGTGTTAAAGGTTCTTATTATATCTCTAGATTTTCTTCAAGTAAAGTTTCTGCTACAGTAGGGGAAGAGTTTAATGATTTAGTAGTTGAAATGGAAATATCAGTAAAAAAATGTTAGAATGCCATAGCTTGATTATTTTATAGTCAATAATTAAGCTATAGTCACCGTTCCGGCTACTAACTTTTCTAGTTTCACTACTAATAACATTCCAAGTCATTTTAATTATGTCATTACTATTTTTAATTTTCGAACTCAAATAACGAGATTTTGCTATATGATAGATTATTTTAAATAATTTAGAGTAATTTCTAACGTAAAGATTAAATTTATCAGTATTAATATAATTTCGTTCATCTTATATCTCATAAAGTTTTTCTACTTATATGAATTCCAACAGTAGCCCACCCACTAAAGGTTGCATTGCCATTAACCGTGATCGTCTTGGGGATAAAAGTTGCATTGAATTTGTAGGGATCTTCAAACGAAACTCCTGGTTGTTAAAGTTATTATTATTATATTTTCCGGAACTTGAGATTACAACATAGTACAAATTATGGCCGCTCAGCTTCCATGACTCTTTACTTATACGAGAGCCAGCAATTTTAGATACATTTTTAAAGTTAATTTTGCTATCGACATATTTTTATGTATTACACACTCATTTACAATGTCAGTATGATAAATGATGTTCAATAATATACAGAATGACTTCTTCTTTATGATTATACAATATTATTTTATAAAAACTTAAGGTTTTTTTATAGATAGGACTTAATATGTGATCTAAATGCAAGGTTTTGAGTCGGACCTTGTAAGTTATACTAAAATTACATGTTTCACTATTGATTTTAACAACATATCTAGTCACTCGGTTTCTTGATCTTTACGTATTACCAATTGATTTATATAATTCAAACATTTTACTGATTATACACTTACAAAGCAAATATTTGAAATACGACCTTACTAAACCAAACTATGATTCACTTAATTCTAATAGTAGACAACAATTATAGACGATGTCCTTATTAATTTTACCACTGGCATGTTTCTAGTTCGATCACTGGTTATATAATCACTATCGCACTTATTGTTCGCTATTCACAATTTGATTACCGTATGCACAATCACTTTTATTGTTCGTCGCCAACAGAATTATTTACAGTATATCTTTAAAAAATCATTATATAGTTTATTTGGGTTATTGTTGTATGATAAAAAAGGTATTTTACTACTGAGTCTATTTCTAAATCTTTCCAAGCGATTCGCGGTTTTTGGATTAACAGTATTATGCTTCTTAGCCACGTTATTCCTTTTGTTCATAATGGTAATCTGCTGTCCACAGTAGCGAGGTATAACATCGGTATAAATATTATCTAAGCATGTGGCTGCAATGTGGTTTGAATAACACATTTGCAAACGAAGTGGTTACGTACTCTGTGATTTGAATGTTTCAAATTTTCCCAACAGTGGCGGTTATAAATTCCTGTATTGAGATGAAAAATCTTGGGTCAGCAAGAATTTTATGAAGTTGGCGGGGTACTTAGTCTGCTATTTCTTTCATATGTGTGATCATATACAGTCTCTGTAGGTGAAAAGCTGGGTACTTCAATATAATATGGGATGCATCTGCATTATCTTCTCCCCAATGTGAGCATTTGCTTGTATTATTAATCTTCCATCTATACACCACAAATATACATCTATACAGCGAGGCATGATCCTTTACAATCCTCCCCGAGAAGTGCCTGCGGGGCGACCGTCCCTCCACTAGAGGGGGTGACCGCTTTAAAGTCATCCCCTCCATGATGTGCCTAAACGCGTGGCACTAATAGGCGGCTCTAGTGTGATCTTACGAGGACCTGGAGCCCCCCTTCGGTGCCGAATGGGGCAGAACTTTGTCCAGCTGTAGACATCCGCCTGACGGCTTACATGATGATAATGATAGTGTATTTATTTTATGCTAGAAATGCCTCCATGGATTTTCCTGGAGATACAGGAGATGGAGTTCTTAGATATGGAGTTGGAGATGGAAGCAGAATTCCCGGAACTGGTGTTCCTGGGACAGGTTGCCTTGGTCATCCACACAGGTATATTACCTTGAACCCGGATCGTGAGGTAAATCCTTACCAATATTATGAATGAGAATTCGAGTTATGTTTGTTCATTTTTCATGACTAAGCTACTAAACCTATTGTGATGAGACATGACGCGGAGAAAGCCTAAAAC
Source organism: Diloba caeruleocephala (assembly GCA_947459985.1). Lineage (NCBI taxonomy): Eukaryota > Metazoa > Arthropoda > Insecta > Lepidoptera > Noctuidae > Diloba > Diloba caeruleocephala. The sequence continues at coordinate 6,197,945 of OX381610.1, forward strand.
AAAAAAAATATCTAATTATAGATTATATTATACAAGATTTTTATTAACATACTAGACAGAACCTAGAAGCTTGATGAAGCTAGTATGTTTATTTATTTCTGTTAGGGAAACAAACAGCTTTTACATTTACTAGGCATGCCTTTTAAGTTCTGCCGTTTCCATATTTCCCGGCAATTTTGAATTTGGATCTGTTCTATATTCGAATGTGTTTAAATTTTGAATCTCAAAACAGTTGAAAGTATTAAGATTAATACTATGGTTTAGTCATAGCAGCCATTAGAATCTGTCAGGTTACGTACGAAAATGAATCTTTCTAAGAAAAATGTTCGTGCAATAATAACTTTAGAAGAGGCCTGACACGGCTTCAGTGTTTTGACGAGCTTAACATCTGTGTTCAATGATGAAGCCCCATGTCTGCGGACTGTCGAACGCTGCTATTTATTTCCAGCGTGGACATACTAGAGTTAGTGACAAATCTCGCGAAGGACGCCCAAAATCCGCCTTCACTGAAGATAACATCATTGCTGTGAGACAACTAATTCTCGAAGGTCGTCATGTGACGTATCGAGAGATAGAGGCTCTATTAGGCATCTCAAGGACAACCATTCAGAAGATCTTGCATGAAGTGCTTGGTGTGAGAAAACTAGTTTGCCGTTGGATACCGCATCTGCTTTCCGACGATCACAAGGCTGCCCGAGTCAGATGGTGTAAGAAAACTCTGCAAAGATTCAACCGCGGAGAGTCAAATCACGTCTACGACATCAGCAGTGGTGACGAATTTTGGATCTATGCCTACGATCCTGATTCCAAACAACAATCTACAATCTGAGTCTTTCAAGACTAGCCAAAGCCGACTAAAGATGTTCGTGTTAGAAGCACTTCAAAGAAGATAGTGGCCACGTTCGTTGGAAAAACCGGCCATGTTGCGACTATTGCACTTGAAGATCGTAGAACGGTTAACGCAGAGTGGTATACCACAGTTTGTTTACCACAAGTCATCGCCGAACTTCGAAAATCTAACTCAAAGCGACGCATCATCCTGCACCACGACAACGCAAGCTCACACAGCGCTCGTCAAACGATTGAGTATTTGAAGCAGGAAATAGTAGAAATTCTTGACCATCCTCCATACAGTCATGACCGATTTCTTTACATTTCCTATAATTAAGAAAAGTCTTCGTGGTCAAAGGTTCCAGTCCGGTGAAGAAGCAGTCGACGCTTTCAAGTCAGCCATTTTGAACACCCCCACTTTAGAGTGGAATAAATGTTATAATAACTGGTTTGAGCGAATGGTAAAGTGTATTAAGTTACGTGGTGAATACTTTGAAAAACGATAAAAAGTACTATAAGGTTCTAGTTGTTTTTTTCTTCAAACGACAAAACTTAAAAGGCATGCCTCGTACCAATAATAGTTTACAATAACAAAATCTATATTATAGAGAATATATAATATATAAGCCTATATTATAAAATAAAAAAATTATCAGTTGTAATAAATATGGTTTTATCTACCAGCAAGGTCCGTGTTCCGTGAGGCGTTTGAACTAAGAATATAACAGTACTTTTTCTCATCCCGTTGAGGTAGCAAAAGCCAACCAAAGGACTTTTTACTAGAGGGATGGGCAGCAGCGTCCTTTTTGTTGAACATTATAAATTCTGCGCTCACCAATCCGGTGACAAGTGTGGTAAGTATCAGCAAATTTCCCCCAAAATCCGCAACACAAAGCACTGGCCCCCAGTTCCCGGCAGCCCTGCTATTCTTAGTCATATACCGGCCATGGTTACGGCGGGGCAGGGTCGCTAAGAATCTCCGGATCGTATCCTGCTACCACCCCAAATGAAAACGGGCCCTGGTAACATACAACGCACGCACACTGAGAGCAGACGAAAATATCGTTGAGTTGGAAGAAGAAATCGATAAGTTGCACAGGAATGTCGTGGGGTTTCATGGTGTTATCAGTTTAAAAGTCGGAACAGATGGCGAGGGCACGATATCCTTGAAATCCGGTCGACTGTACTACAAACAGGCAGGCGACGATCTGTCTCAAGCACAGAGTACATTTATGTCTCAAGGTGGTGTCGGATTTCTCGTCCGCAGGTCCCTCATTAACAACATAGTTACCATGGAAAGTGTGTCGATCAGAGTAGCGTACCTTATACTCCAGAATCCAAGAGGTATACGTTGAAGTTCAGGTCACTAACCTCGAAACACCCATATGATGAAGTAGGGAGTGTGTATGAGGACGTAAGGCCAAACATACCTCCAAGACACATATCATTGTTATAATGAGTCTCGGTCTCCAGTTCACATGGTTCTTTTGTTTGGACACTGGGATGATCATAGGGTTGACTCTCATATCATGAATCACGTTTAATGTGTCAATCCAGTGTTTCAGATAAGACAATCCATGCTGCTCGCCATAGTGCTCAGAATACTATTATTGTTACCCCGCAACCAGCGTGTCATGGAAGCGGCTCTGTTTCTGAGTAGATATATCTTGAAACCCGTCAGTATTAGCCTCAACAAACATCCCCTGGCCAGCGGGGTAGCCCCAATACTATCCTGACCGCATTATTATATTGGAAGCGCAGAACATAGGCTACACTTTATAATAAAGATTGATTGAATCAAGTGTATTTGGACGGTTCCTTGCGCCGGGAAAACCAGCATGTCGACATCATCAGACATGTTTTTGGTGATCCAATGCCTAAAGTACCTAAAATCTGCAACTCTATTTATTGCGGTGTTCCACCCATTTAAACAGCTGAGACAGCGTAGGTGTACTGTACCAGATTAAAAAATGAGTACATAATTCACTTTTTTTGCGTTGTGCCAGTCTGTGAGCCATAGAATACGCCTCGCCTATATTGTGCAGTTTCCTCATAGACTTTATCGACGGACTCGGCATACCATATCATCTGCATAAAGTTTAGATTACTAGTTTGTGATAACCATTCGCGGGATGATCCATCTAGGTCAGTCTTTCCCAACGTGGGCGATAACGCCCCCTTGTGGGCGCTGCAGGCCTAAAGGGGGGCGGTAAGAGACCCAGAAAAAAAAGGGGGCATTGTGTAGGGCTTTGGGGTCGATTTATAATTTCATCTACCTAGCTAGGAAGACTCTTAGACACCGACTGAGCTCTCGACTCTCGACTACATCTTGTGAACATCAACTAATATTAATTAAGATATAGCTCAAACTCGGTTCGATATAAAAGACCGCGGGCAATCATGTTTTAACAAGTTTTTGTTAAATAATCCGAATTGTACATTCCTATACCAATCGGCTGGTTCTATAATACTTGTTCTTGCTTGTCGAGTACGATTGGGCGTCGAATGAGATAAACGAGTTTATGCACGTTGGTCTTATTCCTGTTGGTGCGTGCTGCTTATACAATCCTATATAAACGACGTAAATTTATTTTATTTTCATTTGCGGTTTCGCGCATAATAGATAAGCAGTACTTGATTTCAACACTTACGTATTATATAACAAATACAAAAGAAGATACGGCAATACTCTGCGGAATATATTAAATTCGGATTTATTGAAAATCCCACAAACCCGTCGTCGCCTTTGTGTCTTCTATGTCTAAAAACATTTTCGAACGAAGCAATGAAGCCTTCAAGACTGCAAGATCATTTGAATAAAATGCACCCAGATAAGACAGAAAAGAATGTAGCATATTTTCAAGACCTAGAGAAGAAGCATAATACTCAGCCAAGTGTATCAAAACTATTTTCGGCGGCTGCTAAGCAAGATGACGACGGACTTCGAGCTTCGTACAATATCTCTTTGTTAATTGCTCAAAAAGGCAAACCACACAACATCGGAAAAGAGTTAATTTTGCCAGCAATAAAGGAAGTAATAACTACTGTGCTTCATAAACCGGCCGCAGATATTATCCGAAAAATTCCTTTGAGTAATAATTCTGTGCAAAGACGAATTGATGAAATGGCTGAAAACATTGAAGAATCATTGTGCAATCATCTGAGGACTAGTCAATTCTCAATTCAGCTCGATGAGTCCACTTTACCAACTAATGAAGCGTTGTTGCTATCTTACGTGAGGTTTATTAAAGATGAGAAAATACGTGAAGAACTATTGTTTGCCAGAAATTTGGAGACAGATACAAAAGGCGAAACCATATTCAATACATTGGAAAAGTTTTGTGAAGAGAAAGAGATTCCTTTGAAAAATATTATATCAGTTGCTACGGATGGCGCTCCGGCTATGACAGGGCGCCATAAAGGCTTCACAGCATACTTAAAGAATAAAATTCCAGATGTCCTTGCTATACATTGCGTTATTCATAGACAACATTTGGTTGCTAGAAACTTAAGCGAACGACTATTTCAATCACTGCAATATGTCATCAAAGCAGTCAATAAAATCCGTAGCAGCTCTTTGAATGATAGATTATTTCATCAGCTTTGTGTTACTAATGACGAAGATTTCAACCGTTTGTTGCTTCATACTGAAGTTCGTTGGCTGTCAAGAGGCAATTGTCTGATTCGATTTTACAACCTGTTTGACTCTATGATAGAGTTCTTGGAAACTAAAGATAGAGAACTGCGCAACAAGCTCATAACATCAAAGAATGATATAGCTTACATTACAGACCTGTATAAAATGTTCAACGACATGAACCTCCAACTGCAAGGGGATGAACTAAATTTAATTAAAACAAAAAATGTCGTTGCTGCTTTCGCAGCCAAACTGCTTCTGCACAAAAAGAATATGGGCAGACGTGAGTTTCACAATTTTCCGAATTTATCAGTATACTGCAGTAACGACGACTTGTTTGCCTACTGCCAACATTTGGAAAACCTCCACATTGACTGCACCGAACGATACCAGGACATTTTAAACTTTGAAATACCAGACTGGGTGTTGGATCCGTTTTCAAATGTCAACACAGCAATGTCACCTCAGCTGGAAGAAGAACTTATAGAATTGACAACAAACGAAGAAATAAAAATCAAGTTCAAAAATGGATATCAAGAATTTTGGCTACAAAAACCGATCCCGCAATTGTACCCTGGATTGTGGTCAATTGTTCAACGATTTTTGATAGCATTCCCATCGTCATATTTGTGTGAACGTGGATTTAGTGCTGTGGCAACGGTGCTTACTAAAAAGAGAAATCGTTTGCGTGTTACCGAACGTGGCGACTTGCGGCTGTTTTTGAGTAAATTGGAACCTGATATCAACAAACTTATTGAACAGCATCAGATTCAACCTTCACATTAGTTTTTATATAAGAATTGATTATGTTTGTTTTATTTTCATTAAAAGATACTCTGTCCGAATACTATAAATTTGCGTTTAAATAATCAGTTATAAGTACTTAGCGGTTTTTAAGTATGTTTAAAAAGGGGGGCGTTAAAAAATAATTTATTCTTAAAGTGGGCAGTAGACAAAAAAAGGTTGGGAACCCCTGATCTAGGTGTTAATATTTTAAGTATCACTGGTATCGCGGCGCCCATAGCCAGTTGCACTCACTGATCAGTAAACTATTGGTAAGGTGGCTCCACCGGTAGCAAATTGCCTGAAATTGAATGGCTAATCGCTCTATCGCCAAATAGGTATAAAATGACGTTTGACTGCGGCGTCTGCGCGATTTACGCCTGTCGCAAACAGTCTGCGATATAATTAATTAATCAGCACGTCTGTTGTTGTCATTAATGGCAGCTTAGAGCATTTAAATGCTCTAAGGATGGCAGGCGTTAAGTTAAATCGGAGGCCTTTAGAAAGATTCAACACCTCTGACAGAAAGTTGGCAATTAACCAAACGAAAGAGAGAGATGAAAATTGTAGGTGGGACTTACCATATTTCATACAATAGAATTTATCATTTTTGTATCTGCATCCCTGTTTATCTAGATTCTAGAAGCTTGGACGCATATCATAACTATCAGCCGAAGGACGTCCACTGCTGAACAAAGGCCTCCTCGTAGATTTCCACTACGACTGGTTAAAACGCTTGCCTTCCATACAGGAGGGTCTGAGTTCGATCACGGCTCGCACCTCTGACTTTTTGGATTCGTGTGAGGATCAGAATGTGAGTTAATGGTGCAGTAATGGACTAAAGCCGTGTGGTGCCGGCTCAGAATGCCACCACCCCATCTCCTCCCATGGGTGTCGTAAAAGTCGACTAAGGGATTAGCCGGAGGATGGGCAGCAGCGTCCTTCGAGTATATAAACAACTCAACTGCGATCGCCAACCCGTCTGCCAAGCGTGGCGATTATGGCAAAAGCCCCCAATGAGCCCACAACACATCCATATCGGTCGTTGTGGACATCTTTGGGAGAGGCCTGTGTCCAGCAGTGGACTTCATTCGGCCGTAATGATGAATGGACTAATTATGCAGGTATGTATGTAATCATAATTCCTGAATACCTATCAATGAAAGCATAGGTACGCACGGCTACATATTAAGCCATAATTTCCAGTATAAGCTGATCTCGCACTGTAAAGGCTTTCCTTACGATGAGAGATCAGCTTAAGCTAGAACTCTATAGCTTGATGTGCCATGTATACCTTTTCTTTTTCTTTTTTTATTGGTATCCAGTGAAAATTCTTTATGAACTTCCTTCGCCCCGGGGAAGGGCGAAGGGGCATGCTGGGCTCCTACCGGCTAAAACCATTGGAGCGGTCATCTTATGCACTTAAGGGAGGCTACAGGTCCTCGTATGATCACACCAGAGCCGCCCACTGATGCCACGCCCATAGGCACATCTCTGAGAGGGTGTGCGGTGTATAACTAAACGTACCTACAAAAAAAAAACACCAAATCAATTTCATCATCATTATCATATCAGCAGAAGGACGTCCATTGCTGAACAAAGGCCTTCCCCAGAGATTTCAACAAGGACTGGTTACATGCCGCCCGAATCTATCGAAATCAAACTATTACCTAACTTTTTCTTCCAGCATAAAACGTAACGTTTATAATAGAATAGTAACAATCAATTGATTAATTAAGTTAGGTACTTTCTCTTGTCATGGAGAGCTGCGAGCTACGCGTCTCCAGTTCTTCACGTTTCTGGAACACGTGATTTATTACGTATAGGTTGTTGTTTTTGATTGAGTACTATTACGATTTGTGGCACTAAAAAGTACTTACTCGGAATTACACCAAGTAGATTTTGTACATATCAGTAATTCTACTTTGCATAAAATTCATTACTAGTTATGTAGGAACTTTTATGTTCAATGTCACCATAATTAGCTTAACGCAATTCACCTACTTTAATTTTATTGTCTAACTCATCGATCACTAGTCATAATCCATTAATTAATTAATAATTAGTTTTAATTTGACGCGTCCAATAAAACCAGGTCATGAGGATAAAATTTTCACTTCACAGCACGTCGCGTCGGCGCGTCGACGTTGCCCCAGGAAAAAACAGCAATTTCGGAATTCATACATTTGGATAGCTTCATTCCATCATAGGTACATGTTCGTAAAAGTGTTGTGTTCAGAGCTAAATATGGGCCTCCCAATGATTAATCATAGGTGACAACAACTGATCAACTGATGTAATCACCAAACTTGGTGGATAGATTGGTGATCGCAGAACGTTATTAGCACAAAGGAGGACGCAGCTACCCATTCTCTTAAAATATTCCCTTAGCCGCGATTTTTTGGTCTCACCACAGGTCCCCCACGGGTCGAGTGGTGAGTGGTGGCCTGTTCTACAGGGCGCACGAAATTTCGCCATTTTCTGTTAAAAAACAAATAGTTGAAAGTATTAAGCTGCAGCGTTTCTATTCAATAACCTATACTTTACGCCTATCATACATATCGTAGACAGGGGGAAGTAACATTAAAGCGTGGGGTCAGGAAGAAAATCAATATTGTGTGCGCACGCGATCCGCGCAAGCCCGCCCCCCACAATACAAGAACGCCACGGACAATATAACTACGTATAACTGCTCGATTTTATAGAATGAGCCGTTGCTATGTTGAAAGTCATGAACGGCTTTAACAAAATAATTGTTAAATAATAACACATTAATACAATTGAACAGTTATTTGACTAAAGGTGATAACCCTGTTAAAAGTTTTATGCAGCGCATTATGCAGTTACAAAGTAAATAAATACTAGGTATTTCTTACTTGAACGTATTCGATTTTGTTATCCAGTATCATGCGCAAAGTTGGAAATTTGTGTTACTTGCATCAGTGGTAGGTAGGTACAAAGGTACACCATAATTCTCAATAATGATCTGATACGGCATTTATCCTATATATAAAAATGACATCAATTACTTGATTCCTTTTTTTTTATACACACGTCATTTATATTAGAAACTGTTAGTGCGAGGACCGTGTGGATTATTAATTTATTTTGTTTAATTGACGTTACAGTTGTCTGGCAGTTTAGGTATGTCACGCTCACTCAAGTGTCCTGCTGATGGTGGCGTCGTGTATCGGGTCGCTTACCTTGCCCTAAGTACAATATAGTTGAACTGAGCGACGCTGATGCATGCGTATGCTCGTGAACGAGTGCTGACTGTTGGGATTAGTCAGCTTAATGCTGCCATGACGATTTAATCATACATTTTTGTAATTATCAGGCTTGTTTAGTGTAGACTTTTTAAGAAGTTTACTTTTTTCTGCCACATTGTCCTCACATTATCTTTATTTTGAGAACAATGTAATCAAAAATATTTGTAAGAATAATTATTATGAGTTAAAATTACCATGTAGTTTCTTGCCCGTACTTCTCCATAGGAAAGCAACATCTTGGAACGCGGAAACTAAACTCATAAAGTAATTATTAAAAAATAATGTTTATTTTTTATCGTAATCTTTTAACCGTCGTTCTTTGTTAGGATAATGTTGACGTATTATTTTACTCTCAAATAGGTACAACAAACAATATTAAGATTATGTTTGACTTATCTATACAAATAAATAAAATTGAAGTGTCTGTTTGTAATGTCAATATAAATTCTTTTTACTAAATCCATATGAAAGTATATACGGGACACATAACAAAAAAACTATTTTTATATTTTTTGTCTGTCTGTCTGTCTGTCTGTTTGTTCCGGGTAATCTCCGAAACGGCTGGACCGATTTTGACGGGACTTTCACTGGCAGATAGCTGATGTTATAAGGAATAACTTAGGCTACTTTAATTTAAGAAAAATAATTAGGGTTCCGCGCAAAAAAATAAAAACCCTTGAAATCCAATTTTTTTTTCTATGTCAAGTGTCTATATTGAAGTACTCTAAATCCCTTTTAAATTAAACGCGGGTGAAACCGCGGGTCCCAGCTAGTTAAATTATATAGAGAGACAAAGGCATATTATTTTGTAAATATGAAACTAAATATGAAACTAAACTAAGACGTCAAAATTTAGAGGGCCACCACCACAACTTTATTTTTGCTATCGTAAAGTTCGTATCCGCACGGCCCACCCGGCCACCCCACATTCTGCTACCGAGCTATAGCGTAAAGATCTGAGTTTAATTATTATGTTTACAGTGGCGCCAAAAAAGACGTAAGTATACACGTAGCGAAATTCAAATGTATTATAGATAAGCTATTCAAGATATTTTGGTATGTATATACAAACTTTCACCTCCAGTAAAAAAGGAAAAAAAGTCATATAGTCAGCCAGAATAATAAAAAATATGCTACAAAAGCATGCAGCAGTAGGTTAATAAAACTTTAAATGACGCGATCTGACGAACTCGGTGGCGGACATCCTTCCTCGTGCGCCCGGCCTATTGTGTGTTTTCAGTATCGAAATTACAAAAGGGTTGAATAAAGGTACAGGTTCAGATTTTGATACCTCTTTTGTACCGGTATGATAGCGGTGGTATGAACCGGTATTGTCTACATCTTTCAGTCCCTGTATGGGCGGCGTGAGAGGCGTGGTGATTATGGCAAGACCCTCAAGAAGTACACCAACACACGCAGACCGTCCGTTGTGGCGATCTTTGCGGGTGGCCTATGTCTAGCAGTCAAGTATTCGGCTGAAACGATGATGATAAACTTTTCGATTTAATTTGATTTGCTTTGCCATAGTATCAGTAATCGGTGTGATTACCTACGAATGCGAGTGAAATGTTTCATTAAAACCAAATATCTGTAACCTCGGTGGTTTCTTGCAAACAATAGGCCACTCCTTCTTTTGCGTGCGTGTCGTTGAGACGAATAAGTTATGGGTTATTATGCTAAGAGACGACAACATCGTTTTCTTGCCACCATTGCGGCAATAAAACATACTGCAATTATCAAGCGGTTTTCTCTACAGGAGTGGTGACCTACGGCAATTTTACCACCTAAATGGTACCCTGACTTCATTGCAGCAATTTATAAACTGCTGTCTTTTGTTCTGTAAGCGTATACATATCCGTATGGTTTTCGTGTGGCGTCTGGCTTAAGAAAATAGCGTCACGCCATCTTTTCCCTCGGGTGTCGTAAAAGGCGACTAAGGAACTCTAAACCAGAGGGATGGACAGCAGTGTCCCTTTTGTGGAACAGCAGCCATTCTGCGCTCACCGGTTGATCTGTCAAGCGTGGTGAGGTACTGGCACAATTCCCCCCATAGTGGCTATACACAGCATGTAGCCAATCGTCAATGAGGGAGGCCTTTGTTCAGCAGTGGACGTATTTTGGTTGATACGATGATGATTGATGGCTGACAAATTGAGGGATTGTCAATAACTTAGAAAAAGCTTTCTTGCTCAAACTCATCTCAACCCTTCATGTCATACATATTAGGTATATAGTTTTGCACGTACGAATGTAAAAACCTCTAATACTATAATAATAAAATAAAACATAATAATCTGTATTGTTCATACACTGATGTTACTGCTAGTGTTAATTAGTAAGAAGGATGGTGGTATGGCTACTTAATTACGTAAATGGCCAAAGCTAAGTATGTCTCCTATTAATACGCTTTTGTTAGCTTAATTTGTAACTAACTAATAAAATATATAAGAAAATCTTGAAGTCGATTTTAACCTGCTTTAAAAAAATGTCGTGTCGTTTTCAAACTTGGCAAGTATATGTAATCCGGATGACAATACAATAATCTAGTACCATGGAACTGACCTGAAGATGGAGCCAGGAGGTGGATAGTGGGACTCTAATGGCTACTAGTACACCCCTCGAGTTTGGGCTCATTTGGTTTGTTCTAACGAGTCCCATACATTACACTTGGTGACGAGGGTCAGATAATGGATGGAGAGGTGGATAGGGGAATAAAGTGTGTTGTTTAAAAAATATATTAGATATAATTATTTTATAGGTACTTAAAAGTAAAATTGTTGCTAAAATGTCGAATAATATTCTGAATTATAGTAACATAATTTAAGTACCTTTTTATGTTAAGCATATAATACGCATTTATGTACATACATGTATTGGGGTCACCCACAAATTGATTTTATTCTACGAACTCTAACAACATGTCAATGTTAATAGAATAAAATCAATTTGCGCGTGAACAGGGTGGCGCGATGGTGATGCAGTCAGGGCGGGCGCCGATGGCGACAGAACGCGCCCCCCGCGACACGACGCAGGCGCGCGCCGCACAACCGACGCGACGCTCCGTTCGGTTGGGTCGATAAGATAAACGCGCAACCCCGGTCTACAAGTTGAATCAATACAAATTCTATCGATTTTGCAGCCGCAGCCGCCGCACACCAAGTAGAAGGGTCGCACGCGGTGGTTTTGCACTCTGCGTTGTTTTAATATTGTTCAATGCTGGAATTATTTATTATAATATGTGATAATTGTGGAAAAGACGTGTGCTGCCTATTACGGTTATTGTCGAATTTATCGATTTCCGATTATTTGCGGTAATATTTTTTTTAACTCTAAAAGTTCAATGATCGCCGAAAGTACCTATTTAAACACGTTACACAAATATGCGCAATTTTAAATTTACTTGAATTAAGGGCATTTTTATGTTAATTTTTATTTTGTCAAATATATACAACTTATTTTTTTTTATATGCGTGTACTTTTAGATACTCATTGCATTGTCGCTCTTTAAAAATGTCGTTTATATTGAGTGTTTGTTTTGATTACATTTTTTGCATTCATCGTGTTTATTTTGTACTTAGTTAAAGTATACCGGTTTTTACATCTTGTTTATCTTCACGTTTCTTTAAATGAATTGATGTCAAAACTTTGAATAAAATAATATTAGGTTGCTTAATTGACTAGGTAATGTTTATGTTTATCAACATCCTCGCGCTGACTGCTCATTCTCTTGGGAATTCAAAATTGCGTAAACATGACGCGCGTAAACGTAGTTCGAATATTTTAACAAAGCAAATACTAACGTTTCGTACAGATGGTGTAAAATGTAAATTAAACTAAAGAAAAATGACGTCTACGGACACATATCAGTTGAAATGGCACTCGCACAGTTCACACTTGAACGGGTCCGTGGCGGCGTTGCTTCGGTCGGAGCGGTTCACGGATGTGGTGCTGTGTACGATGGACGGGTCTCAAATACCGGCTCACAAGTTCATCTTGAGCTCGTGCAGCGTGTATTTGAGCAGCCTGTTCGAAGGCCAGCGCTCAGTGACGCGCATGGGTGGCATGCTATATGTGGTGCTTCCATCAGAAATATCCACGAAAGCGTTGAAGATCCTCGTCGAGTATATGTATAAAGGTCAGTAGCTTTCCTTGGTTCCTTCAGGACGTACTGCTAAAAGCTGTTAGGATATTTTTTATTTATTTTTTCAAGAGGAACTTATTCTTCATTTTTCTTTAAATTATAATTAATTCAGGATTATTTTTATATAATTTATTCAAGTACGCTAAGGCGACTGACGAAGAGTCAGTCAGTGTTTTGCACCACTGTATCAATCTAACTCTTCTACCTCTATAAATTATGCTCTGTTAACTGACTCCTTGTGTTCTTAATTCCTTGAAAATGATCATGTCAAATTGTACAATGTACTGGGATTGATCTATCACCACTAATAGAACTACCGTTGGCAATAAGCCTAATTTAGTGCTGCACCATGACTGTTAATGTAACCCGCATGATGACTCAAGATAATCAAATTAAGTATCTGGACTGTCATAGTTGAGATTGTCAGATCTGAACTTTGGAATCATAATACCAATAAATGTAACAGCCAAGAGATAAATCAGTATCTAAAGAGGCTTTTATTAGGCGGTTGGCTCAAGAGCCTGCTACTAAAAGCAATTCTCCTCAATAGGGCACACAGCAAGCAAGTTCCTCTCTTTGGAGCCTTAGCCATGGGTATCTTGGACTCAGTGCCGTTGTGAGTGTTGACCACTTTTGAGAAATAATGGACACAATCCCTGCTCTGGCAGATTTTTAGTTCAGCTAATGTGACGGGGGCTCAGGGGACCATGGTCCACCCGAAAACTGTGGGATGCAGTTGATGTTAGACCTAGTAGCAACAAGTGTCTGCTTAACACTTATCTCTGAAAATCTTGATATGAGACCCGAGGGCCCAGATTAAAATCCTGGATCTGCCCCTGCCGAAAATACACCCCACAGGGATATACACCTTGTTTAGGAGTCAGCAAATTTATGATGATAAAATAATATACCTTTCGACTTTATTAAATATGTATTACTTGTCCTATTAAAAGCAATTATCTGAAGGATATTACTAATCTTAGTAATATCCTATTACTAATATTATCCTATTAGTAATAACCACATACCAACTTTATTTGCTCATTTCAACTTCCAGGCGAAACAACGGTGTCGAATGAAGTATTAGACACAGTTTTGAAGGCTGGTGAGGTGCTCAAAATCCGTGGCTTATGGAGACAAATAGATGAAGCTGGTGGTGATTCAACATCTGGAGAAAAGGCCACGACAACGGCTAGTGTTAATAAGCAGGTTTTAGCAAAGAAATCAGATGAGATACAAATACTACCTAAGTTAACTGTTAAGAAAGATGATAAGTTGCTTAAAGCATTCAATCCAGGCCAACCTGGTACAAGGTAATTGATTTATACAACTTTCCTTTTTTTTTTATTAATTTATGCATACATGACATGAGTTACGAATGAGCTTTTTGGAAGTTATAGAACCAACTAGTGTTTAGTGCAATTTAGGACAAGCCTGTGTGTTGGCTCTTAACAAAACTTAGAAGGCACTCTTATCAGACCGACTCTGGGGAAGGACGAAGGGGTATGGACTCCTACCGGCTAAATCCACTGGAGTGGTCATCTTCGGCACTGAAGGGGGCTCCAGGTCCTTGTAAGATCACACTAGATTGCCGCCCATTGGTGCCGCGTCTTTAGAAAGAAAGAAAAATAGTTTACTGGTCACAGAACACCCAAAGACACAAGCCAAAAGTAAAAAAAGAACATACAATACATACGAATTCACACAATACTTATTAAAAACTTCTATAACATTCTATATTCTATATCTCATCACGAAGGGGATAAAGCAGTCACCCCCTCTAGCGGAGGGAACGCGACTGTAAAAAGGTCGCCCCCCAGGCACTTCTCAGGGAGTATTGTAAAGGATCCCCCCAAGCCTCGCTGTGCGCTGTGCTACGTACACGGCGGCACGTGGCCACGTGCGAGCCACCGCCTTCCAGGGGTTCGCTCGGTGTGAGCGCGTAGACTCCCCAATCTGCGAGCCTGTGACTCCTGGGCCACCAAGGGCTGCCTCGCCGCCAAGGCCCATAGCGACGACCAACCCGTTTAATCCCACGGGTCGGGCCCTTGCTCGAGCCAGACCATACTGAGGAGTAGTCTTAAAATTCCCTCAAAAATATTAATTAACATCAATCCAGCTGTCCTAAGTTTGAACCACAACAACCCTTATGAGGTTAGCATCCTGAGTCGAAGTTCAGCCCATCATACAAAAAAAAAACTTTTTCGCAAGTATCCCGTCGTTAATTTTTTTTTATCTTATGTTTCTAGGCCTATGTTCATCGGCCCGCCAAAACTAGTATTCATCAAAACATCCGACGGGACCACACAAGCTGCGATCAGGCCAGGTACTCCAAAAGGGCAAACGATTCTGGTTGCGCCGACGCCGTCGTCTGAAACGACGCCCGCGCCCGCTGTGGCCACACCTATTCCTGCTCCCACCGCCGCTGTCGCTACCACTACGCCCAGCGAAGATTCGCCAGAAGAACCACCGCCGCCGAGAATCTTAAGGAGACATGGAGCTGAAAGGAAATATGGGAAGAGGCAAAAGACTGAAACAAAATCGGATAATGAGGAGGCAAAGGAGTCTGAGGATGTACATGATAGTACGTCAGTCACTTCAAGTGAGTATCAATGATCATTTAGTAAAGTAATTATCCTAAGTACGTACAATATTTCTTGGTGAAGGTTTTTTTATATTCAAAATAACGGTACCAATTTCTTATTTTCAAAGAAAAATCAACGAAAAGTACAGTGGAAAGTGAAGTTCAGGTAAAGGACGAACCGGAATGGGACGCCAGCAGCATAGAAGAGGAGGAACGGTCCATTGCCGAGATGTTCCATGCTGAGATGACTGTTAAGTCCGAACCTACTGAAGATGTTGATATTGAAGAGGAGAGCTTGGTGAGTTAGTAGAAGATAATTCAAGCCGTGTGGTGCCCGGATTAAGAATGTAGCACCACTTTATCACCTCCCGTGGACGTCAATATTAACGACTAAGGGATTCTTAACCTGAGGGACGTGCTACGGCGTTCTTCTGTAAAAAAGTAGCCATACTGCGCTCACCAACCCGCCTGCCAAGCATGGTAAGTATATACCCCCCAAATACCCCCCAAAAATGTTGACACAGCCATGGTAATATATGGGGAGGCCTTTTGTTCAGCAGTAGGCGTCCTCTAGCCGATATGATGATTATAAGTCCAGGTCATGGATGTAGACCAACTTTGTTTGTGTGCGTGGGGCTCTCCCCGTATCTGTTACCGCTCAAACGAAGACATGTTTTACGAACACCGTCGATCTACAGGTGCTGCTCTGTAGTCTATGGCTGACAGAACAACTATCACACTGTTCTGCACTGTACTACGATAGTTTAGGTGAATAATAACTAACCCTCGGGAAGACAGCGGTGTGCATGTGGTCACCTACCGCTGTATGCGCAGCATAGCGCATAGTGAAGCAGAGTCTTTTACAATCCCCACGAGAGATGCCTGGGGGGGGGTTGTCTCTAAACGCGTGGCACCAACTGGTGGCTCTAGATGGAGATTATTCGAGTTCCTGGAGCCTCCCTTCGGTGCCGACGATGATCACTCCGGAGGTTTTAGCCGGTAGGAGTGTGGCATGCCCCTTCGCCCTTTCCCGTGGCGGAAGTACATGAGGCATTTTCACCGGATCAAAAAAAAAAACACTAAATGTTAACAACTTCTTGCAAACGAGTTTTCCCTGCTACCTTTTAAGTAAGAGTGGTAGACATCTTTTAGATGTCTATATTCTATAGTAGATTTCATCCATCGCTTTCCATGAGGCGAGATCGAGGTAAACAGCAGACCCTTTCAAGAATTAAATAAAAATAACCAAACTGCGTCCCACGACCTTTAAATTACGAGCATCAGCATTATACTTATTATCATGTGTAGATAACACCTCACATAAGTCGCCAAAAAAGAGGGTAGACAGCAGTTTGCATCCATTTAGTTAAATACTGAAACAAATTCAGTATACAACAATGCTCACAGTCAATGAAATAAAAATATGTATTAGCAAGAAAGCAATCAGAGCATGTGAAGGCACTATGTGGGGATGACCACTTGTGGCAATCTACTAAATATGCAACCTAACATTATGGATCCGTCTCGTCTCGAATATATCGCTAGTGTGTTGTGGGATTACATATAATATAACAGAGCGCCATATCCCTCAATACTTCTTTTGTTTTTACCCGACTACGACAAAGCAAAAAGGAGGGTTATGATTTTGACCGTTATGTATGTATTTTCACATGTTCCCTCAGAAGTACTTATCATAATTTGACAAATGAGGTATTGTTGGAAGCGTCTTGATCTTCTTCTTCTTCTCTGGTTATAGGCTATGTGACGTCACATTAAATTGTTTATGGCACCCTCTAGAGGACATAAAACCAAGAACTAAAAATGTATTATTTAATGATGCCATGTTGGGTAGCAAGTGAAAGTGCTTAATTAGCACATTTCAAATATATACAGATATATGTTAGTTGTTGCTCCCGGCTTTGCTTGCATGCACCCGATAATAGGGAATAATTTTTAAAATTACGCCCCAGAACTAAGCCAGACATATTTTCTCTCTCCAAAACTACCTAATATACATACATAATAAATACGTATTACATTATGGACTATGGTATACATGTAATTTTTTTTTTTTAAACGTTTGTAATAATAATGTCATACGATGATTTAGATGGATTATTCTCATTCATTGTATACACGCGTGCTGGTTGCAAGTTAAATGCGCCCGAATAATATACTGACAGAGAGATCACAGTGTGTTATTATTAGTATAAACGATCTCCCTGGTCAGCTATAATCTTATAGTTCGCTTATACGACAACCACGAGTTTAAACGACCTTCTCGTCGACCAACTTCATCATCATTAGCCCGTAAACAATGGCTTCTAAATATAGGCCACCTATACACTATATACCTACAGTGAACGGTCAGATAATATTGCCATAATCACCTCTGCTGAAAGGATTTGCGATCGCACTGTATTAAATTGTTATTAAAGTAGAAGACAATGCTGCTTGTACATCATGGATATCGTTTTTCCGCCTTCTATGACACCCACGAGAAGAGGGTGTTGTCTCCAGCAAGCAGCACACTGACCCGTGCGTTGCCCGCAGGTGTACAGCCCGCTGGCGTGCGAGCTGTGCGCGGAGGTGTTCACGCTGCCGGCCGCGTGGGTGCGCCACGTGCAGGCGCACGTGCGCTCCGACACGCAGCATGCGCGCAAGAGGAAGTACCGCTCCGCCGTTAGTATTGTGTTCTAACTCAAGTTTTTATTTCATATAGGCCCTAATAGGCACTTAAGAAAAGCTAACAGTTAAGGTGCATGGTTCGGAAAAGTTGATCTTATGGAGAAGAGCCGGCAAGAAATTCTTACTGACTTACAGTAGTTGCATATGATGTGTAACATCTGACATCTCACCTTGGTAATAAGCAACATTTTCCCTTACGTTTTTTCTGCCGGTAATCTCGCATATTTTCTGCTCTGGATTTACCCATGCCTGCTACTCACGAAATCATTAGAATTAAATTACAATTATAAATAATTAATATCAAAGAAATTATCCGCATAATATTTTTGTCAACGTTTTAAATATCCATATTTTAAACGTTTTAATATGAGTAGTCACGGATGAACCTCAAAATTTTAA
This sequence comes from Diloba caeruleocephala, assembly GCA_947459985.1. Classification (NCBI taxonomy): domain Eukaryota; kingdom Metazoa; phylum Arthropoda; class Insecta; order Lepidoptera; family Noctuidae; genus Diloba; species Diloba caeruleocephala. The sequence goes on from OX381610.1 coordinate 6,216,277, forward strand.
AAAGCTTTATCTTGAAATATTTATTCTAATTATCATTATTACTCGCTTGCACTTTTTTCAGACACTTCTTATCAACAGTAAATAAATTTCTTAATATACTTTACACATATAAATTAGTTTATATAACAGCACACTTTATACACAATAATGTAGGTTAAGCGCACGGCTGATAGTATCAACCTCTGAGAAAATGGGTTGGTAGTACCATCTGACAACAAACTAGCAACGCGCGCGCTCTTTGGTCATATCTAATAGGCGCGTTTCCCCGGCTTCCTGTTACACATTTCCGTCCCTTTTCACAAAATCACTCCCACAGATTGCAGGAAAGCGAGAGGAAAGATGTTACACATAAAAAAGTGATATTACAGTTTTGTTTATTACACTTGTAACACGTCAGGTATGTGAAAACAAAGTGTACTCGTATTTATACGTAAAATACATACAATAATAAACACACGATTGCGTCTGTAATACACAATCAGAAATTGAGAATTATTAACGCACAGGTAACTGGTACAAGTCAACGAAGTGTATGGTTATGTTACGGGCCACATCACTGAAGCGACTTTAGGCAGAATTATTGATTTAGAGAAGTTCCATCAACACTTTTTGTGTAAAATATGAATATCTTCATATTTTCCGTGTGGTGTCTGGATTAAGAATATAGCACCACTCTGTCTCCTTGCGTGGATGTCGTAAAAGGCGACTAAGGAACTCAAACTAGAGGGATGGGCAGCAGCGTCGCTTCTGTGGAACCGTAGCCATACTGCGCTCACCAACCCAACCGAGTTGAGTACTGGTAAATTCCCCCTAAAAAGACGACATGTAATCGGTCGTCTATGGGGGAGGCCTTTGTTTTTTGTTGTTTTTTGACCTCCTTTGGCTGAAGACTCAATGGAGTTTCTTGCTAGCTCTTCTCTATAGGCTGAACGACATGGAACCAGAAGCGGATCCAGGATTTTAATCTGGGGGGCCCTCAGGTCTAATTTGAATAGTTTCAGAGATCCTTGTTGGCACTAGGTCTAAGGTCAACGGCATCCTACAGTTTTGGCGGAACACCCCCCCTGGATCCGCCGTTGCATTATCCCTGCAATTTTTTTTAAATTTTGGAATCATATATTCTTTTAAACCATTTGCAGGCTTATCAATAGGGCCACCTATTGATAAGCCTGCAAATGGTTTAAAAGAATAAAAATCAAGTTCAGTAATTAATTGTTTCAGTTGTCATAAAATCAACAAATCATTGGCAACTGTAATTTTTAACCTGTATCTGTAACCGGAATTTGTTGTAAACTGGAAGTTTTTATTATTTCATCAGAGTGACGACACAGAGGAGACGATGGCGTTGCTTCGCTGCGATTTATGCCAAAAGCACTTCCCCAACCCGGCCGAGTGGGTGCGACACATACAGAGCACGCACACAGAGTCAGGTTGGTATTTAACAAACATTCGATTTCACTCATCAAGGGCACAATCAATGTCAATGAATACTACCCGATAATATACTGAAGTTTTTTATTTATTACAAAATATGTTTTTTTTATAATATTGACATCTTGAACAATCGTAACTAAATAGTGCCAGAATAGGCCAGCTTCTCCTAAAATACAGTATATTATCAATAAGGAAACTGGACTGTATCCGTTTATATTCTAATGCTATGATATTTACGGTAGGGTCATGTAGGGTGTTATAATAAAAGGTTTTAGGGATGGCTGTCATCCAAAACATTACAAGAATTTCATTTAACAATGTTTTTGGCCTCCTATGTGGGTATTAGTTAAATTGGTATCCAAAATAAGTTAGTTGGTTCTTTAGTGGTATAAAACAGTGATGAAAAATTATTAGACCCTTGATTCCTGAGCTCAAGAAGACAGGTGTCTAAAAATGCCTTAGATATATTCTGTTTATCATTTATAAAAGTGATATAGGGTCAAAACAAGGCAACATGTGGAAACATTAAATTTATTATACAACCATGTAGTTCATAGATAACATAACATGTTATCATAAACAACCAAATTTCTTGAAAGAAATAACATTCATTTTTGTTTACCACATAAATTAGATGTCCGATAGGCTACCGATAAAGTTATCTGCTAAGCCATTCTGTAATTTATAATATTATATACACAAAGCTATATTTAAATTTGCAAAGCCAGGTTTGTAGTTAGGGATTCAGACCAGAAAAATTATATTATGAAATACCTTGTTAAATTTTGGTGTTGTTAAAAATGTGTCTCTCTTTTGCTACCTACTGAGAGTATAAAGACCCACTATCGTGTTTTGACCCATCATGTACCAGCCTTTTTAAACACAGAAACTCGATTGTTAGGTAAAAGGCTAATTCTCGACAAACGAACATCATGTCGTCATTAGACTTAATTAATGACTGTATTTCGTTGAATGTTACGAGTGTATACAGCCGGACCGCATTTGGATTACAAGCCAACTGCAAAAAATGCAGTATATGCAATTTTACTGTGGTCTTCTGACGTTTCATAAGTGCCAGTATTTGGTTAATTTGAAATTTAAAAAATATTTCACTTTGACTGTACGGCAATGAGGATTGTCTTGCAGTCAGTATGCATACATTAAAACTGCCGCCGTATGAATCTTCTAAATGCTGTCCGTGCGTCTACACTCTTTTAACCTATGGTGACGAATAATGAATAAGGCCGGGGACGCACTGGTAAGGCGATAGCGATGCGACTGGTCGTGGTAAAATATGTCTCTGCATTAGTGGTGATATACCATCGAATCACCACATCATGTTATGACTGCCCGCATTGGCGCATTGGTAGATGATAGACCGGGCGATGTCCTAGTAGACTATTCACTAGCACCGTGTACTATGCAATCGAGGCTGTGTTGCGATTAGATAAAGACGTAAAATCGTTATGGATAATTCTGAACCTTACCAATAAACTTAAAAAAAACGTGGGGTCATGAAACCAATGAAGAACCATGCAAATACGGAGAATTACTACATTTTCGTCTCTACTATGAACTGAAACGCCTAGTCCAGTTTTATAATTATACGAGAAAAGAAACCTTTGAATATATTTCAGAAAATATTTATGCCAAAGTTTCTATTTGCAGCTTTGGTATTAAATTTAGATTATCTTTTGCCGCGGTGGAAATTCTCCTGGACTTCCACCGCCCTTGGGAAGGACTATTACTGGGTAAAACGACCTCCGAACCTACCGCTCTAGGTTGTCGAGAACGAACATACCGGAGTATTCATCATACGGATTCAATCGTCATCACAGAGTCATTATCTTATGCCAGTTCCTCTGATGTTGCGCGAAACGCCGATAACGTCTAAATGGAACGAGGACCGTAGGGTTGCTACTCACACAAAATAAATAAGAATATTACACGAGAAATAAAATGGTTTATTATAATAATATAGTTCACAAATGTGCAACTAACAAATACTTGCGACATTTGGATTTAAATTAAGTAAGTTTCCTGTTATTAAATTTAATAATATAGTAAACTCTCATTCTTATGAACAATTTAAGTAAAGACTCAAGAGGAAAACCATCACAAGGTTTTGCAAACTCCATTTTTTTCAAAGTGTAAAGAAGCCCAATTTTGTCACTAGTGAAAGAAATAAAATATTGTTTTAAATTATCTTCATTGCAATAACTAACAAAATTATCTGGAAATAAAAACCATTTCATCATGTCCTACGTGAAATTGTACTGAGCGAAACGTGAGAGGGATACTTCCGATTACTATCACCGGACTGCGCTATAGTTGTTCGGTAAGTGATAAGCGGCTGCGACGAGGCACCTCGCGCCCCACCGCACGATTGACCGTTTACGGCCGCAGAGTTGAATCACTGTTAGACATATGGAAATATGTCTAACAGTGATTCGACTGTGGTAATCCTATCAGATCCTTTTTTTTTTATTGGTACCCAGTGGAAATTCTTCATGAACCCCTTCGCCCCGGGGAAGGACTCCTACCGGCTAAAACCACTGGACCGGTCACCTTCGGCACCTAAGGAAGGCTCCGGGAGTACTATCAGATCCTAAAAGCGCCCTACAGCATTCGGTTCTGGGTGTTTCGGGGCGGTCCGAAGTATAACCTATGAAGCCTTGGGCTTAGTACAGAAATTGTAGGAAAAAAATGTGTGTCGAGTTTCAGTAGATACCTTCTCGTGTTGGTTTGCTTGTTGGGAATGCAGTGGATGATGGCGTGGATATTTTGACTGGGCCGCAGTCATGAAATCGTTCGTTAAGCACTTGTAGAGAGAAATGGATGCAGTTACTTACGGAGTGTTTGAAAACTAAGGGTATTTGGTACAATACACGGGACGCGCCACGTGCCCTGGTTTGACTGTACCAACTTGTTCAGAAAGACTAGTGTTGGCGCTCCGGTTGCAGGCTAGTCACATGATCCATTGAATAAGTTTTGCTATCTCATCTTGACATTGCCATAAGCCGGAGGATATAATTCATGTGATGATGGAATGGGATCAGTATCGTGGCCTAAGAATGAGGTTGTTGCCAAAAATTAATTTCTATAATGGCGAAACAATATTATATTTATTTCGCCATTATGGAAATTAATTTTTGAGCCAGTCTTGGTCTATACAGTAAGATTATAACTTTCTGAAACACGATGGAGTGAATGATGATGGTATTAATGAGTGATAATGATAGATGTGAGTAGTAGTGTGATTGGTCGCACGTGTACTATAACTGCAGCTTGTATGTTTCATACTATAGTGTGAGGAAGCCTAAAAAATAGAAATCATCATCATATAATTGAATCGAATTAGCTTACGGAAATATATCGCGTTTATTTCATCCTTTCTATATACTGACGTACAGCATCCATACGTAGATTCTGCAGCCGCCACCATAATATATCTATGTTTATAGGAGTTTGTCTTAGTGGAATCGCTGTCGCGTTGTCGTCTTAGTGCGCCCCCGGCCTAATACTACGCACAGAAGTAAAACTCCCACATTAGACATGCGGCAAATCGTTTAAATCCTAATGGACATCTACCTCTCTGGGGAAGGCGGAAGGGTGTGCAATAGAGCTTACATTTTTGGTACGCCACTAGCGTATTGTTAGTTATAGTACTACAATACGAATGCATCTGTAATTGTCATCGTATCGTTCAGGCTGAGGCGCATTTTAATATTTATTAAACTTAGCAACGTCGATTTATTCTCAGTGTTATCATTTGAGTTTATATTTTTATAATGAATGAATAATATTTAAAGTCGTTATTTTTTTGGTAAATCGGACTTGATTGCTAAAGTACGCGTCTCCTGTAATGAATAGTTAGCAACGTAATGCAACAGTAGGGGAGGTGATTGGATTTCCTTCACACTTTGTATATACTAAACTTTAATATTGACTACGCTTTGAGTGACGTGATCGTGCCGCACATGCGGGGAGTTGAATATAGGAAGGGGGAAGTAGATATTTATTTTTGTTGGCAAGTCAAATCATTATGAGACTTGCTTCTATGCGTCGTATTATTCATTATTCTATGCCTCGTGGTACACAGTTAGCTTAAAAAAGATGTATTCACTTACAGAAATTAAACCTCTAAAGATTTCAATCTCTATTCCTTCTATAATCGACTTTTGAATTTCGGTACTGATTCACTTCTTTTGGAGGCTAACTTTCCACTATTTCTTACACTAACCCCGCCGCTTCACTTATGATGCTCACTTCAGTTATGTTTATATTTTCTTTTTATACTGGAATGCTTTGTTTGCTTATACATTTGCTACAATGAAATTGACTTAATCGATAGTTCACTATGACCAAGCAAAGCATTGCATAATGTGTGATTGTCTGCCTGACTGAACCCTTTTCTAAATGTTCGTTCGATGTCGATTGTCTAGAATTGGCCATATCAAACAACAGTGCCCCACCAAAACGTCACAATCGTTTCACAGAGGGCGCGCAAAACAAGACTTGCACGCATTGCAAGAAAACATTTCCCTCGCACGCATCTATGCTCATACATATGCGAACGCACACAGGTTAGTCCAAATTCCGTATATATAGTTTAAAAGTTTTCATTGGTGACACTTAGATCCTCATATTGGATAAGTTATTTGTGGTTTTGAGTAAAAAAATCGCAGCCCCAGCCCAGTGGTTGGCCACAGCCTCGTATCACACAGGCCGTATACCATCAAGGCCACACTGTAGGAAGACAGACAGTTCACTTGTCTTACCGCTTCATTATCAATGGCGTCATGCATCTGAGGTCAATATTTCAGCCTGTGCCAAACAGCCAGCCAACGGAATGGCGTGGCAAAATTACAGGCATACCCCATTTGTGCTTCTCTGGCCAGTAAGTCCTGGCTAAGATTTGCCCAGTTGTATAAAACCTTCTGTAACAACGGCATGCATACCAATAATTATATAAGTGAAACTAAGAGCGGCATTATTGCTTAGCTCCAACAAAAAATAACTGCTATTCCAGGCGAGCGTCCCTTCGTATGCGGTCTCTGTAACAAAGGATTCAACGTGAAGTCTAACTTGCTGCGACACTTGCGCACGCTGCACGACCAGATCATCAGCCCGGCGCAAGTGGACGACGGTGATGGTGACGGCGACGGCGAAGACGACGACGTCGCCGCCGAACCAGGGCCCTCTGAGGTGAAGCAGGAGTCCTGAGGGCGAGGAGGGGGGGCAGGTACGTTTAGTTCTTACTCATTATTATAAATGTGAAAGTAAGTTTATCTTGCCTGTCATATCATCATCATCATATCGGCCACGTCCACTGCTGAACAAAGGCCTCTCCATAGATTTTCACAACTGTGTCATCATTCTGGGGGGTATTTGCCAATACTCACCATGCTTGGCAGGCGGGTTGGTGAGCGCATTATGGCTGCCGTTTCACAGAAGGGACGCTGCTGCCCATCCCTCTGGTTTAGATTCCCTTAATCGCCTTTTACGACATCCACGGGAGGAGATGGAGTGGTGCTATATTCTTAATCCGGACACCACACGGAAAATAATCTTAGTAATCTTGCCTGTATTATTCTTGTATACTTGGAAATTTACATAGGGGTCTCAGGTCTTACATATTTCTTAACTTTTAGCCCAGGTGGAGCTATGATGGGCAATGTTAGTATTCAACATTTTAGCCATGGCTGCCCCATTTTCAGCGAGTATTGTATTTTACAATAATATCACTTTTAAATAGCAGTTTTTGCCATTATTGACACTTACTATTGTTATGTATGATGAACTCTGTTGTAGATAGACATTGAGTCTAGGTAAGCGTGCATATTTTCGATTGCTTTTGTCGAATAGATAGACTAATCTCTGAAAATCTTAACACGAGACCTGAGGGCCTCCCCTCAGATTAAAATCCGGGCTCCACCCCTGGTACTTACTGTGACAAATACAGACCTTACAACAAAACAGAACGCGGACGTGTCGCAAAAAAGGTCGGATCACGCTCGACTGCAGGCAGCAGGTGACAAGCTAGAGTACGACGCGCAATATTATATATATCGCGTGGTTTAAAGAATATCCATCCTCCCATAGGCGTCGTAAAACGCAACAAAAACATCACAAGAGGACGCGATAATTGCCACTCTACCCAATATAGTTAATAAGAACATATACGACTTTATTAGTGCGATGCGGATTGCGTATGTCAATTTCTCACTGCAAATTCTAAGGGTGTCAAGCATCTTGTATTGATTTATGTACTGAATCCCATTATAATGGTTGAACATACATACAGGCGTGTGCGTCTAACCCATGACCAGGAAAAATATTCCAGAACTGGTCTTCTCTAATAGTTCAATATTGTGTACAATAGTTATTATTGTGTATTTATTTAATCTACTTTGTTTTCACACACCTTGTCACAATTTACTAATCTAGATTGTATTATCACCTTTAGGACACGTAAATTATTTTTTCTGTATTACAGGTAGAGGGCGCGGGCATCGGTCAGCATACGCGAATGCAATGACCATCGCGACCCGCAAAAAAAAAGAAAAAAGGCAAGCCGACAACGCTTCGCCTACGAACGTGCCGCGCAAGCAGAGCTATTCGCTCTTCTTGAAACAGCGCGCGGTACTTTTTTCTGCCAAGAAGTGGAAACAGTGAAACTCGGTGTCAAGACTCGCTACATTACTTTCGTTCATTATAAAGTTTATTTCACTCATATGAGTAAAAGTTACTTGTAGCGATGTCGCGGCTCAACCGTTTGTTCACTTGTACCTGCCCACCCTCCTTTCGTTTTTAACGATTAGGTTACTTATATTTAAATATTCTAGTTCGAGTAAATTATTTTTATAACCCCCTAGTTAATTTTAAGTACGTCTGTGGTTTGTACCTTCGTTTATGTGATCTCTTATGTTTTGCACTTGATGTAAATGTACATCTCTATATAGGAAGTAAGATATTTTTAAAAGCATGTGAAATTCTTCGACGGATCATTTATTTTGTTTAGTAATTTTACACTGTGGGCAATTGTTTAATTTTACATACCTGTAGTTTTAATGTCATTCCATTTTTTATTTATTTATACATATATAAGATGTGTGATTGATACTTAAAATGCTACTGTTACGTAGATGTTTGTGCTTTCACAGGCTTAGCATACGCTGGACATGTAGCTACAAAAGTAACTTGCTGGTATTGCAGTGACTTAGAATATATATTATCAAACAAGTTACTAATATTACATAATTATGCTAATTATAAAATAGTAAAACCCCCCAATGAGCCCACAACACATCCTGTGGTTGTGGTGATCTTTGGGGGAGGCCTGTGTCCAGCAGTGGACTTTATTCGGCCGAAATGATGATGCTAATCTAGTCACCAGTGAATGCTAAGCCTAAATCTTGAATACTTTCATAGACTACATTTAAAATTTTATCTCTTACCAATACGTTGAATGTGTATAAAATGCTATTAGGGATAATGTGTTTAGACATAAGAATGATTAATATATAGAAAATTCGTATAATTAAGAATAGCTAAAGCTTTAAGTTCAGCATTCCATTGTGTCAGAAGTGATTATTTATTTTAACTAAATGTGTGTTAGTAGCTACACTACACTTTTATTTCTCGTCATTTAATTTAATACTCATGTGAAACATGGACATGACTTAGTAATTTGTACCATTGTGGAAAATAAAGGGATCTATGTACCTACATTGTGTTTTATTTCATTAATAATAATATAATAAATCATTTTATCATTTTGACGAACGTGTTTATTACATACATCTTACAAAAATACAATTTTATCACAAGTTGTAGCGATACACATAGTGTATGGATATTTAAAGTTTGACAAATTGGAAATTTAACATGATATTTTTGGAAAGAGCCAGTACGACTTATACTCAATTAAAAATAGACCTTACTAGGTACACAATATAACAAACTAATTTAGCTATCCTCCTCCTCAATCTTGGGCGCTAGGTAGTAACGAATGTGACCTATGTCTGGAATACGGTACTCTACGACGAGTGGAACATCAGCCGACATTGACAGTTGAACCTGAAACAGTATTCGTAAATATAACAAAACATCTACATAATGTGAAGATCGGTTGTTTAATATAAGGGCAATATGCAGTCATATCATAATATTCCTTTTTGAAAACAAACGACGCAAAAATGCAGTTTTCCCTGTAATGCGGTTTCTCACAATTTTCTCCCATTGATACTAAGTTTCTTTGAAGTCACAAAATTGAACGAAAACCTGTAATTCAAGTCCTTCCCAAACAATGTAAAGAAAAACGATTCATTTTGGAACAAGAGTGACAGCCAATGAGCGAAAATAACCAGGACTGACAAAATTGGATAAGCCAAAAAAGGAAAAGGGCGTAGAATGAACATTAGCTATCGCAAATCGCGACCGGCATGAGAGCCTTTCCTTAATTTTGAATTAATTTCCCTGTGACATACGGTGATTGACTGCTCTTTTATCAAGTACATCATCATTCATCATTTCAGCCAAATAAAACATCCACTGCTGGACACAGGCCTCTCCCAAAGATCACTACATCGACTGATATGGGTGAGTTGTGTGCTCATCGGGGGGTTTTGCCATAATCACCACGCTTGGCAGGCGGGTTAGCGATCGGAGTTGAGTTGTTAATGTACTCAACGGACGCTGCTGCCCATTCTCCGGCTAATCCTATAGTCACCTTTTACGACACCCAAGTGATGAGATGGGTTGGTGCTATTCGTGCCACACACACACACAGCAAGTACATAATATAATATAAGTTTTACATAAGAGTCTTATGATACAAATAGTGATTCCCATAACATTAAAGTGTATTAGATTATTGTGATATGTCAAATTGAAGAGGAAAAAGAGCAATCGATTTTCTTTTTGATTCGATTTTAAAAAATCTAATTAGAGCTAAAATATATTTTAAAAGGAATTGCAAATAAAATATGATTTTGGGGGTGAGGAAAGGATTAGAAATTACAAGTTATAGTATCAACTTAAGAACAGAAGAATAAGCTCAGAAACTAATAAACGTGTGTGTAAATAAATAAACTGAAGTAAGGATACATGCATAGTGCCAATGGGCAGACACATAGCTCATAGAACTGTTGGCCATTGGGGCAGAAAGATTCTCGAGTGAAGACTACGCACCGGAAAATGCAGCCTGGAAAGGGCTTCAATGAGATAGACAGATGACCTGGTAAAAGAAGCTGGGAGTCAGGATGCGGATGGCATGAAGCCAGTTGTTATGGAAATTAATGGGGATGGGGGAGGCTTTTGTTCAACAGATGTCCTATGGCTATGTACATATCTAGACATGTGTAAACTATATGCATAAATGCATAGCCCAATCTGGTGTTGTATAATGTCTAGGTGGACCCAAACTAGCTGCTCGCAGGTTATAGTAGTTACCTGTGGACTGAGTGATGTAGCTTTAGTAAAGTAATTGAGGTACTGGCAAGCAAATGTGAGGGTAACTGGCTCCTCCATCTCAATGACCACAGCTTCCTCCTCTTTGTCGATTGACGCGGTCTGTGCTAGCTTTATGTTTGCTGAGCCGATGTCGCCAGTTGCTGAGAATTTCACTCCTAAAACAAAAAACAGGATATTTAAAAATAAAACTGGAATCGTGCTGCATAACTAATCAGAGCCAATTAAAAAGTAAAGCCAAATATCTTTTTTATATAGACTATGTACCTAAAAAATAATAAAAATTAAACATTACACGAATTTAATGTGAAGGATAATATTTATACAAAATCTTTTACTTTTATGCTAGGGCTACACTAAGGTTATTTATTTTTTCTGAGTGGACAAATGAAAAAGCCTCAACAGCCATCTTGAAACGAATGTATCGAATAACGCGATTTACTGATATAAAGATGTTAAATGCAGGTGTGGCCAGACAATTTAACGCATTACTGTGTGGATTATTTTTGCGCCTTAACTATGCGGAATATTTTTGCGATTACGTCTAACGCTAACGTTAGACGTACGTTACGTCCGTACCTTAGTGTAGCCCCAGCATTAGATAAAAAATGGCGAATATCTTACCTTCTTTTGTGCAAGAAATAACCATAGACTCGCCAAACTGTGAAAGATCACGGCAGATTCGCGCGAATTCACCACTTGGTAACCGAATGGTGCAGCTGTACTCAGTCTCAGGAATACCTATAACACAATTAACGACAAGATAGAACTATTTATTTCACACCAACCACTCATTACTTGATTTTTTGTTATACCAACAAAACAATATAAATTTTGCCAGGTTAGTAAAAGTTAGCTTAGATAAATTCTAATAAAACACTTTTAAACAGATTCAGTTGTGTATATTTTAGATTTTTGTTTTTCCTGATTTCTCGAACACTGCAGGATTTGTGGTCGCAGGATGACTAAGGTGACAAGCGTTGTTTCAGATTTAAAAAAGTAATTTAATTTTATCTACAGTACAATTATAATCAAAAATTATTTCGATGCACACAGTCTTGATGTTTTTCAGTGTGGTATTTAGTTTGTGACTTCATTATTTTAATAATATTCACATTATTACTGTGTTTTCTTCGTTGCATAGTCACAAACAATAAACTAATTTTGAAATATCACTGATATATTGAATTTTCCATCTATGAAGTAGTGAAAAAAAGGATTTTTCTGTTATATTTTCTGTAATTCTGAATTCAATAATGGTTAATTTTAATTTACCATTATTAAAATAAGAAAAAAAGTTACTATGCAGACCGGATCAAACTCACCAACTGTTAATTTGATCCAAGATCAAACAGTGGTTGATCTTGGGACTGAAGAAAATATTGCTGCCACTCACCTAAATGTTCAAGATCCAAGTTCATGAGCTTCATCTCATAATCAGAAACTTTTTCCTGGTTAGGGCTCTCAAACACAAATGTGACCGTGTCAGCATTGTCCTGTGCTTTGACTGTCACAGTGTCTTTGTCACCGGCACACTTCAATATCTTTGACATGCTGTAAAAAGTTATCAGTTTTTAATATTAAGATTGAACAAAAAACAGTTCTTTTATTGTGATAGAAACTAGTTAGCACTCAACAAATACTACACTTTATATTTTTTTTAAATACATTGAAGTGCATTTTGATATGCCCCATTACACCTAAAGGATTCTAAGTACCTGCATCTGTTTAAACAGACATATAGTATGACTATTAGTACATCCTCAAAATAAATAAGACTTAATCTAGCAAATAGGGAACATAGTAATGGTAATTGGATCATACATGTTTATGTACAAATAAATAGTGATATACCAAAACCAAGCACATTTAGTCTTAGTAATATAATCAAATGCAGGGCAAGTTAGCTTTTAGAGAAAAAAAATTAATGACTGTTCACTATAATACATAATGGAGTAAACAAGAAACAAATATTTTCATACCTTCCTAAGTTCATGCCCATAGATATATTTCTATCACATCTGTATTTGTCAAAACCATCTGCTCTAAGAGTGAGGGACACAAGTGATACATGAGAGTTGTCCATTGCCTGTAAAACATATCAATTAGTTACATAGGATATATAGGTATGTAGGCACAAAGTAATAATAATAATAAATCTTTATTTCAGACATTCATATAGTCCATAACAGTATCATAGATAAGTTAACTATAGTAAAATAATCATTATAGTATAATAAGCATAATCATCGTACCAAATTAATAAGCAGTAAATAATAATTACAAATTACATTAGATATAAAAGATTTAGAAACAATGAGATCATTTATGTATTAATTAAGTGATGGAACTCTAGTGATTTCTTATAATTTATTATTATTAATAAATTATAGTATAAATTAAACTTTTGTATGTTGTATATTGTATGTGTTGTATTTCGTGTGGTGTCCGGATTAATTTTGTGTGGTGTCCGGATTAAGAATATAGCACCACTCCATCTCCTCCAGTGGAGGTCGTAAGAGGCGACTAAGGGATTCTAAACCAGAGGGATAGGCAGCAGTGTCCCTTCTGTGAAACGGTAGCCATACTGCGCTCACCAACCCGCCTGCCAAGCATGGTGAGTATTGGCAAATACCCCCCAAAATGATGACACAGTTGTGAAAATCTATAGGGGAGGCCTTTGTTCAGCAGTGGACGTCTTTTGGCTGATATGAAGATGTGTTGTATTTAGTGTAAGTAACTCTAAAATGATGTATCCAACTTTACATGAGACCTAGATTAAACCTGCAAGTCTTCTTCTAGATATTAATGCTGTATAATATTTGTTGGGTAAAACATACCAGTTTTGTTAGTTTTACAAAAAGTGATATTGATAACTATTTTATTTGTACTCAATCACATATTTGACTACATGCCAATAGCAGAATTTTCGTTACAAACTTGGGATGGGCCTCTGGCCAACTGTGAACGACAATGAGTTAATTGATTGGAATGAGATAAATTATCATACCTGCAATTGGATTCCATTGTCATCGCAGTCAAATGTAGCCTGTGTGAGAAGTTCCTTGATTGCTTCCAACACCTTTTTCAAAATGGAGCTTCGGAGTAGGCGTGCTTCGAACATTGTTTACTGCAACCGTGCGATGTACAACGAATTATTAAGAAATCTAAGTTAGTCAAATATAGGCGTATCGTATCATTTAAGGCGTATCGTATCATTTAACAAAGTAAAAAAGAAATAAAAATCAGAACATTTGACAAAAATTGGAATGGAACGGTAACAGATTTTTACACCACGGCGATGAAAATGCTTCCACTACATTTACATAAACTTATTTCGTGTTGAAAATTATAATAGTAATACTCACAACTGTGTATATTTAGAGGAAAACAAATTGATAAATAACTGAATTAAGGCACAATGCGTTAAAGTCGCTGACCTCACCAACATATATTGACAGATGGTAGCCGGTCGCGGGAAAAATCGGCGCGAAAAGGCCAAATGTCATATTTAGAGATGTGATACTCAGGAGTGATTTATACATATATAAATAATAGTTTTAAAAAACTGAAATAAACACGCTTTTGCAGATAACCGAACTAACAAAAAGAAAATAATTTTCAATAAGTTTAAAATAACAATAGTGATAAACAAAAACACCAAAACTTGTTCCCTCCATTATAGATAAAATCGTCAGAAGAATGAGACACTATTCGAGTCTCATTGCACTCTTGCCGCGGAAAATTGGATCGACATCTTATGGAGGTAGGTATTATTTTTTGTGCAAGTTTGTATATGTCGACGAATTTATAATTTTTCCGGGTATCAGAGGTGAATATCGGTAATCCTGAGGATCCTGGCAAAGATAATACGACAAACTATTTAAATGATTGCATTGTTATCAGTCCTTGATAAGTGGGCGAAGTTACAAATCAATCCGACGTTTTGAAGGGGATGAAAATAGAGTTCAAAAATTCTGATAAATAGATTCATAGATACATATCTACATACCAAGCTAATAAAAGCGTGTTTAAAAGATGTACTGAATAATACATGTACATCATGTACATCTTTTTAATGAGTGAATACATCATTCATAGATTTATTTGTTTATTTCTCACCACAATAAAAGTTACAGTATTATTCAAATTTATTGTGGGAGACTGGTGCCTAAACTAGGCTGAAGCCTGTATCTCAGGTCACCAGGCCTTCCACCCCAGAAGTCCAATTTTGTTCTTTCATGAACTGTACCAAACAATTTTTTCCATTTGCTTGTACTTCGTGTATCTTTCCATCCATCAAGTTGTTTCCTCTTGTTAAAATTCTGTTAAATACTCTCCAATAGGTTGATATAACTTTATCAGGCCCCGATACTGTTGATTTTGTCCTTTATAATCAAGTTATCATCTTGCATCCAAAGATTTAAATCTCTTTGCTTGCATCCCATGAATGCGCATTTTCACTGCAGTCACCATCTTGATAACAATAAACTCGTTGTTCAAATAAAATGTGTATATTATGGCTTTGATATACCCAATAATTTAATAAATTCTTTTAAAAATTTCATAGCTTGTTTTACTTGACACTAATATTGAAAATGTTTGAAAATAGATGTACAACTCTGAGAAAATACGTATAAGTTGGATTTACGTAAAAATTAGATGGCGCTGATACAAACTAGATTATCCGTTCTATTGATATTTGCCATTAGATGGCAGTATACGTTGATTCACATCTATATATGTAGGTATATACAGTTTGTTTGGTGCATCGTGTGGCAAATTGAAATGGTCGACTGGGGGGGTCATCTGCTATCCTTTCAGACCCCTAAACATTTCTCATGCCCTGTGGATTTTTTTTCATCGACTTTTTATTGTTTAATTTAAAAAATACCCAAATTTTACATTCAAATACAAATTTAAAAAAAAGTATAAGTCGTAGACTCTGAATTTTAATTTTATTTAGATGTGTATTGTATTACAGTAGTTAAAATTAGTGACATTAGCCATCTAGTT
Source organism: Diloba caeruleocephala (assembly GCA_947459985.1). Classification (NCBI taxonomy): domain Eukaryota; kingdom Metazoa; phylum Arthropoda; class Insecta; order Lepidoptera; family Noctuidae; genus Diloba; species Diloba caeruleocephala. Next base: position 6,232,201 of record OX381610.1, read on the forward strand.
CTTTTTTTAATTTACTCGCAAAGTTTCGGACTTAAATTAAAGCTGTCCATGTTACAGCTATTTACATGGCTATAAAAAAAAACCAAAAGCGATCGGGATCTTCCAACTCTCTCAAAAATTCTCTAGTCTATCCCCTTGCTAGTGATGTATCACATGCCATAAAAAGCCTTTTACAACTTTGTGAATTAGCTAGAATTGTAAATCGAGCCACAAAATACTAAGTTCCAAATTCTAAGGAAAAAAGTATTTTTGCGTAATTGTTACTTGAGAAACAGGTAAAATTTGTTTTCTCAGTCTCGCGAAGTAAAATCTATCTTCTATCTCTTTCTTGCATAGCGTAAACTAGTGTGAACAAACGACGAACTGCCGCCGACGATGCCGTCAATCCGTCATTATTTTAGTCGAGACCATAGACTATACACTTAATACTGACAGTCGAGACATCACTGCCTCTGCTACCTGACGTGTGTGCTAGTTCATCGTACTCCGCGATTTTTTCATTTTGTTACTTTGTTTTGTTGAGTTTTGTTACGTTTTAACTTTTGGTGTTATTGTTAAACTTTGTTGACTTTTTTTGTTGTTGCAATGGCGACGTTCTCTAACGAAGAATATGCTGACATCATGATGGCTTATGGAGCCGCCCATGGTGTCGCTCGTGCTGCGCAACTACTTTACCAGGAACGCTTTCCTGGTAGACGATTACCTGGCCGCAGAGTCTTCCAAGAGACATACTGACGCATACGCGAGACTGGCAGTGTCACTTTTCATGAACCAAGGGGCCATATTGTGCGACATAATGTTGAAGTGGACGAGAGAATACTGGCACTTTTTGAGGAAGACCCTACAAGAAGCATTAGAAATGTGGCAGCACATCTTGATATTTCAATATGCAAAGTGTGGAAAGTTCTTCAGCAAAACGAAAAGCATCCATGCCACTACACTCCGGTGCAAGGTACGTAATTTTAAACCCGTACACGCTTTTTTTGGCGATGCCTTTGTTTAGCAGGTAATGGGTATGGTATGACGTCACTTCCAGGTAGTGAATCAGTTAGCCCATACAGGTGGTCCGCTGGTCCATAAAAATCTTATTGTCCAATTATTTACTGCTCAACAGGAATTTAAAAGAGTTCTTTGCTTGTAGGTCTTGAGGGTGGCGACTTTGACAGACGAGTGGAGTTCTGTCTGTTTATGTTACACACGGATGTGGAAGACCCTAATTTTTTTAAAAGAATACTGTGGACGGATGAATCCAAATTTACCAAAGAAGGGATACTCAATCTTCACAATCTGCACCACTGGACAAACAAAATGGAAAACCCACGTGTTAAAAGAGAGAAATCTTTTCAAAGGAGGTTTAGTGTAAACGTTTGGGCAGGAGTGATTGGGAATCAGGTAGTTGGACCGCATTACCTGCCCGATAACCTCAATGGCGACAACTATTTGGAGTTCCTTCAAAATGACCTGCCCGAATTAGTGTCCGAGGTACCTGTATTTAATGAAAATGTACCCAAGGTATTCCAGCATGACGGCTGTCCCGCGCATTGGCGTTTGACTGTGAGGGAATATCTCAACGATGTGTTCCCCAATGCGTGGATTGGTCGCGATGGCCCTATTGCATGGCCGGCACATTCCCCAGACCTAACTCCGCTAGACTTTTATGTCTGGGGACGTGCCAAAGAGCTGGTATACGCCACGGAGGTTCCGACTAGGGAGGTATTACTACAACGCACTGAAACGGCGTTCAATACAATAAAAGAGGAAATGCGACTTCGTACCACAACAGTGGAAATAAAAAAATTGATGTCGGACCTGCATTTTAATATTTCATCAAATTGAGCTGCATATGTAAAACAATATTAAATAAATGTTAAAAATGCATTTTTTAAACCAGTCTAGTTTCAGTTTCTAGTAAATTCAGAGTCTACGACTTATATTTTGTTTAAAATTTGTATTTGAATGTAAAATTTGGGTATTTTTTTAATAAAACAATAAAAAGTCGATGCAAAATAATCCACAGGGCATGAGAAATGTTTAGGGGTCTGAAAGGATAGCAGATGACCCCCCCAGTCAACCATTTCAGTTTGGCACACGATGCACCAAACACCCTGTATACTGTAATAAAATATTATTTGTTAATGAAAGGGAATAATAGAAATTAAAAAGCAAAATATTATAAAATAATCTTTTTCCTTAAAATACCTTTTCTTCTCTTAGATGATAGCTTCTGTAGAGTATTTTCCACAATTTTGCCATTGTCAAGTATATGGCAACGTTGTACGGTGTTTAGATTAAATAATCTTTACATATTCAATAAAATATTTCACAAAAATGAAAACATAAAAAAAATATGTCGGCACCGTCGTACGGTTCAATGGTGTTTTTTTTTTCTTAAAATACCTTGATACTTTTGAATTGGCTGTCAAGTATCTTTTTTATTGGCCTGGTGTCCAAAGGCCGAATACTCAAACGCCATTTAACGTTAAGTCCCCCGCTTATAACCAATTTGAGCCGCCCGGTTTTGTTTATTGTATTTTATTCTTTTTGCTTTATTTAAAGATGTAATGAATATATTACTAATGATAATAAAGGAAATAATAAAACTAACTACCGGTTTAAGAATATTCCGTGTGGTGCCCGGATTAAGAATATAGCACCACTCCATCTCCTCCCGTGGGGGTCGTAAAAGTCAACTAAGGGACTCTTAACCAGAGGGATGGGCAGCAGCGTCCCTTTTGCTGAGCAGTAGCAATTCTGCGCTCACCAACCCGCTTGCCAAGCGTGGTGAGTATCGACAAATTCCCCCCAAAATGACAACACAACATAAGCACAGGCCCCCAGTTCCCAGCAGCCCCACCATTCCTGGTTATGGTAGTGGCCACGGAAACGGCGGGGCAGGGGGTGCTAGGAATCTCCGGATGGGATCCGGCTACCACCCTAAACGAAAACTGGCCCTGATGACGTATAACATACTCACACTGAGGGCACATGAAAAGATTGTTGAGCTGGAAGAAGAAATAAATAAGTTGCACTGGGATATAATGGGTCTATCAGAAGTCCGAAGAGAGGGGGAGGACACGATAAACCTGAAATCCGGCAACTTATTCTACTACCGGGAAGGCGAACATCTGTCTCAAGGTGGTGTCGGGTTTCTCGTCCGCAGGACCCTCATTAACAGCATAGTGGCCATCGAAAGTGTGTCGAGCAGGGTAGCGTACCTTATACTCAGAATATCCAAGAGGTATTCGTTGAAGGTCATACAGATCTACGCACCGACCTCAACACACCCAGATGATGAAGTAGAGAGTATGTATGAGGACGTAAGTAGGGCCATACATACCTCGAAGACACATTTCACTGTTGTGATGGGGGACTTCAACGCAAAAGCTGGGCACTCGATGCGATGGTGAGTTGAGAGTGGGGCAATTTGGATATGGGCAACGGAACCCCAGGGGACAAAGGCTGGACGACTTTTTGGAAAAGGAGGGACTCTATGTGATGAACTCCTTTTTCCAAAAGCCGCCTCACAGGAAGTGGTCTGAGTCCCGATGGTTCCACAAAGAATGAGATTGACTTCATCATGACCAATAAAAGACAAATATTCAATGATGTTTCTGTGATCCACAGGGTGAAAACCGGTAGTGATCACCGAATGGTAACAGGCACATTGAATATTAATCTCAAAGTTGAGAGGTCTCGTCTGATGAGGTCTACGCTCCGGCCCTCTAGTAATCATATCCAAAACCCCGAGAGCTTTCAACTCGAACTCCAAAACCGCTTCGAGTGCCTAGAACATTGCGGCGTATCTGTGGACGATTTAAATGGTAGGTTTGTAGAAACTGTCCAAACGGTTGGGTTTAAATTCTTTAAAACCCACCGTAAAGGTAGACCAAAAAAGTTCTCTGATCATACTCTCGATCTCATGGCAGAAAGACGCTCCATGATGCTGCAGTCCTCCGGTGATGCTGAAGCATACCGACTGCTCAATAGACGGATATGGAAGTCCTTGCGTCACGATATCCGCACCTTTAATACCAACGGTGTTAAAGAGGCGATTGAGCGTAATCAAGGCTCCAAAGTGTTCGCAAGAGACAAGTCTATTGGGCAAAGTCGTATTATGAAGCTGAAGACCGAGGACGGCAGTGTAGCGTCGACTAAGCCAGAGGTTTTGAGAGAGATTGAGAACTTCTACCGGCAGTTATACACCTCGGTTACTATACCTACCATTGGCTCTGACAAAGACCCGCGAGCCAAACTAACCCGACACTATACCGAGGATATCCCGGACATCAGCCTGTACAAGATTAGGATGGCCTTGAAACAGCTTAAAAATAGCAAGGCGCCGGGTGGGGACGGAATTACGACAGAGCTTCTGAAAGCGGGTGGCACACCGGTACTTAAAGTCCTTCAGAAGCTATTCAATTCCGTCTTACTCGAGGGTACAACGCCGGAAGCGTGGAACAGAGGTGAGGTGGTGCTCTTCTTCAAAAAGGGTGATAACACCCTATTGAAGAATTATAGACCCATCTCACTTCTGAGCCATGTTTATAAGCTGTTTTCAAGGGTCATCACGAATCGTCTCGAGCGCAGGTTTGATGACTTCCAGCCTCCCGAACAAGCCGGTTTCCAAAAAGGTTTCAGTACCATAGAGCACATCCATACGCTGCGGCAGGTTATACAGAAGACCGAGGAGTATAATCTGCCCACTATGCTTGGCGTTTGTGGACTATGAGAAAGCCTTCGATTCGATCGAAACCTCGGCAGTGTTGCAATCCCAGCGGTGCCAGATTGACTATCGGTACATTGAAGTGTTAAAGTGCTTTTACAGAAACGCCACCATGTCGGTCCGAGTACATGAACAGCGCACGGGGGCAATTCAATTGCAGAGAGGTGTGAGACGGGGGGACGTAATTTCCCCGAAACTGTTCACCGCTGCAATGGAGGATGCCTTCAAGCTACTGGAGTAGAAAGGATTCGGCATTAACATCAATGGCGAGTATATCACTCACCTTCGATTTGCCGATGACATCGTAGTCATGGTAGAGTCGCTGCAAGAGCTCAGCACAATGCTCGATAATCTCAACAGAGTTTCCCAACAGGTGGGCCTTAAAATCAACATGGGCAAGACAAAAGTCATGTTAAATGCCCATGTCGTGCCCATCCCAATATCCGTTGGGAGCTCTGTTCTCGAAGTTGTTGACGAGTATGTCTACCTGGGACAAACTGTCCAGTTAGGTAGGTCCAACTTCGAGAAAGAGGTCACTGGTCGAATCCGACTCGGCTGGGCAGCTTTTGGGAAACTTCGCAACATCTTTTCGTCAACAATACCACAATGCTTGAGGCATTGCAAGCATGCAAGTCTTTAACCAGTGTGTGTTACCAGTGATGACATATGGAACAGAGACGTGGTCACTCACAATGGGCCTCATAAGAAAGCTCAAGGTCACTCAGCGAGCTATGAAGAGAGCTATGCTTGGTATTTCTCTACGAGATCGAATCAGAAATGATCGAATCGAATCCGTAAAAGAACTAAACTTGTCGACATAGCTGAAAGGATTAGTAAACTGAAGTGGCAATGGGCAGGGCACATTGCTCGTAGAACTGATGGCAGTTGGGACACAAAGGTTCTCGAATGGAGACCGCGCACCGGAAAACGCAGCGTGGGCCGACCTCCAATGAGGTGCACAGACGACCTGGTGAAGGTCGCTGGGAGTCGTTGGATGAGAGCGGCATGTGACCGCTCATTGTGGAAATCTAATGATGACTATGACTATATGACTATACTATATGACTAATGAAATTTGTAATCTCTTTTCAAATTATTTCTATTCTGTTCATAAACATGTATCTACAATAACAACCCACACCAAGAAGAATATACTGACAATTGCTCTGTGATAAATATTATTCATTTAGGTGTAAATGTAATACAAAAAGCACTCCAATCACTTGATCACTCTAAGGGACCCTGTACACAAGTGGGGTCAAAAATAAAGTAGAGCACTATCGCCCAATATATGGTCGGCTCTGTCAGAGGTATTTTGAAAAGTTATTTCACAATGTTTTATACCCTGTTCTCCACAACATAATAATACAACATCAACATGGATTTGTAAAAAAAAGATCAACTAATCAGTAATTTTGGGGCTACCAGCCTAATTATGGTTTGTACTTTATTTTATTTTTTGTCGATGAGTTTAATAATCACAACAGAAACTAAACATATGCAATGTTTAGTTTCTGTTGTGATTATTTTTATGTTTGTAGTGCGTTAAATGTAGTTAATGATTTCTTTGTAATACTTATCTAGTAACTTTATGGATTATTTGTTTAATAATATGGACTCGCGTATACAAGTGGACTGCAATACTGATTTTCGGAAGGCATTTGACAAGGTCGATCATATAATACTTTTGGATAAAATTGCGTACAACGGTATACGTGGTAATCTGCTAAGATGGTTCTCTTCATACATTTCCAAAACAACTCAAAGGGTTGTAATCAATGGATTCCAATCTTTTCAAAGCATAAATTTGACATCAGGGTACCCAAGGGCTCAATTATGGGGCCTTTATTGTTCATTTTATCCATTAACGATATTAAGACGATCTTAAAATGTATAGACCAATTAAAAGTTTTCATGATAGTAACCTCTTTCTAGAGGACCTTAATTAATAGATTTTCTGAATACTGCATACATAACAAACTTCAACTAAACATTTCAAAATGCTGTTGTATTAGTTTCACAAAGAACGAGTACATCTTTAAATACCCTTACTCCTTAAATAATGTACACCTTTCTAGAGTGGCCTTGGTTCGGGAACTTGGCGTATCTTACTTACACATACTTGAGGAAAAGCATCATCTTGATACACACATCAATAAAATTGTCAGTAACGCGTATCGAATGTACGGTTTATTTATGAGATCTGCAAAAGAATTTAAGCAACCGAATACGTATTTGCATCTTTTTAAATCACTGGCCAGATCACAACTAGTATGCTGCTGCGGTGTGCGTGCCCGTCCTGTATTTGCTGTAACCTCAAGTCATACCAATGCTGGTGAACGTGCGCCCTTGCGTCGACTTACATTTTTTTTTAAAGCGTTTCCTAGCAGTAGGTTTTCTCCTGTGGCGTGGGTGCGTCTACAGACATGAATTCCACAAACAATACACCCAGACCCGGAACAACTACCTTCGATCGTACAAATATTTGTTCCATGCGGGAATCGAACCCACGACCCGGTGCGCAGCAGCCGACTGTATCAGCCACTGCACCAACCGTGCCGTTATTTCACATTTTCATAGTCTTGATTTAATCGCACTGTCAGCAGGAAAAATTAAAAATTAAGCCCTTAAACCACTTAACTCGATGGATATATCTTTTTAGTTTGGGTTTCTTTCATTAATATAAAACTAGAATCAAGGCTTGGTTATAATTATCGATAAAGAATTAATGTATGATTTTGTTGTTGTGGTAAACTATTTTTATGTATATAATGTAGAGTCTGTAACGCTTGATCCGCACGATGTAGTTTTTCAATGTTATTATGTCTAAACATGTCATGTGAATAACGTAGTTGGTTATGCATTTGTAATATCTTGTTGTTAATCTTACATTAAATAAACTTAATGAGATCTTTCATGTAAGAGTTATATAAGAATAATGCTTTAAGCAGCAATTCCAATAAGCTATGAGATTATGTTGATTCATTATGAATGTGAAATAAAGGCGATATAATTATACTTACACAGCCGAATACTGAAACGCCAGTTAATCTGGTATTATGGGTGGTCTGGTTAATAATGTAGACTTTTTAAGATAGACTCTTTCTTCCTGCATTGTCCTCACATTACCATCATTTCATTTCATGTACCAATATGATTTAAAAAGAGTAACCATGGAGTTTCTTGCCCGTTCTTCTCCATAGGAAATCTACACCTTGGAACGAGGCAACTAAAGTCTTGACTATTCATAAGTGCCTATAAATGGTTTTACATGAATAAAAATATTTTTATCTTTATCTTTAATCCCGGTTTAACCATACCAAATACCGGTTTTCGGCACAAAACCGGGCGACTCAGATAGTGAAAGCGAGAATTTATATTAACTGGCGTTTCAGTATTCAGCCGTTAGTATTTTACTGGAATGATCACTGTGTACATACGATAGTTAAGATATTTAGATACGTAGGTATAGTTTAACATCTTCTTTGTTATCTGAATTGTGTAGGTATATCTTTAAGTTACAACTAGTCTATGTAGAGATAAGAATAAGGTAAAATTCTACTACTAAGATATGAATAAATGTGTGAATTGTGCTTCAATACTTCTCCATATCTGCGAGTGCTACAGCATTTGGTAGTGCGCGCGCAGCAGCAAGTCACTTGCTAAAGCGGGGGACGAACGCATTTTGAATATCTTGCACGGAATATCTTCACGCCACTGGTGCTGTAGGAAACCTACATTATATATTGTTTATAGTAATAGTTTTTACTGGCAACACTGTCCAAGTATATAACATAGAAATAAGGCGGCCCTTCCGTGTTCTCTCTAAAGTATTGTAGAAGTGCCATTTGTTCCTATTGTATTTAAATTACTTTAGTTCGAGATAGGCGTCAATAAACTGTCCGTACAAACCACAACCACTTTTATTACGAACCACAAATATACAGTCCACGCTCAAACAGGTGCCACTACAAGATGGGGCATCGCAGAGAGTGGTGATATCATATCAGCTAACGATCGTCCTCTGCTGAACAAAGCCATCCCCTTTACGACCGGTTACATGCCGCATGTCGTCATTTAGTGGGGTATTAGCCAGTACTCCAGTACCACTCTTGGTAGGCGGGTTGGTAAGCGCAGAATAGCTGCTGTTGCACATAAGGGGCGGTGCTGCTCATCCTTCTGGTTGAAAGTAGTTAAGTCGTCTTTTACTACGACATCCATAGAGGGACATGGAGTGGTGCTATAGTCCTAAGTATATATAAGTCCTAAATAAGTGGTGAAAATATTAAAATAATCGAAAGGTGGGGTGCTAAATATATTATAAGTATAAGCGTAACTCTTTGTTATGAAGGAATATTAACAAAAGATGGTATGGGGGTGCGGAAATGATTCATTCCGTAGATATTTATAAATTTGTATAATAGAAGTGTTGTGATCAATAGCTTCAGTTCACTACACAATTCCACTCCCGAGTAAGTAACTCAGGATACCAGGACTAGAACAGAAAATAGCTCCGAATCAGATCCTTACCGCCGCTAGCGTCCAGATAAATATCTTTTGCATGTTTTATTTCATGGAATTCAAGCAATCCCAAAAATAAATCATGCATTTTTTATGGTCTCATTTAGAACACAAAACTATATATTTTCATAGATCTACACTTGAGCAAATATACCTTTTTAATAAGTTAGCATTTAATTGGCCAACATTTCTTACAATCTAAAAGAAATCTTATTTGGTTTATATGGCCAAAATAATTAACAGGACAACTGAACAACTTGATCTTCAGAAGGATAAGGTGGTAATCTTAAGCAGTATTTTTTTATAATGCCAGGGGGTAAGAATCTTCCACCAAGGAAATGTTTTGCATCTAGTATAAACTCAGGTTTGGCACACAGCTTTGGGGCTGAGAGTGATATTAGGAGATCTGGCCTGAGAGCCTTTAAACCACTGGGACCTGTTTCCACATTCCATCCACTAGGGATGTCCACACTGCAATGAAAATAATGTTTAGTTAATACTGGCACCTACATATCATTATTATAGTATTCTAAACTTTTTATATATTCACAGAGAATTTGTTAATCTTGTAACTTGTGTATTATTAAATCAAGAACAGTGCAACTATTATTTGGTTAGAATGTTCATCTTGACTGAGCTGAGCCACAATAAGTAAAAATAATATGTGAAATTCTCAGAATAGATAGGCTGAGTACTGAGTTCAGCAGCTGTGCAGTAAAGTAGATCAGTTGCATACCAATTTATTTATATCTTAGATGCCAATTATTTTACCTGCAAACTGGCAATCCAGAATCAATTAAGGCATTCAAAGCTGATTTCAGTTCATCTCGTACTGGAGGCTTGAAACTAAACCCAAAGAGAGCATCAACAAGTACTTGGTACTCATTACACAAGTCTTTTGCTGGCGGTAGTTTATCCACAATATTAACTCCAAATGCTATACACTGTGCCAGAAGATTTTCATATAATGGTTTTGGGGAACGTTTTGGGTAGTGAACTGAGACATTGTATCCAAAAAGCTTCATATGACGGGCTGCTACTAAACCATCTCCTCCATTGTTTCCCGGTCCACATATGATTAGGGCTGAGGGGTGCCTGGAACATTTAAGATTCTATGTTTAACTGTTAGTGAACAATTAAAATTGCATTATGTCACTTGGCATGCGATTAATGATGTGTCAGAGGTTTTTAGTACGTAATGTATTATTACAGTCATCATATCAGCCACATGATGTCCACTGCTGAACAAAGGCCTCCCCCTCAGATTTCCAGAACGAGCGGTCACATGCTGCTCTCATCCAACAACTCCCAGCGATCTTCACCAGGTTGTCTCGCCACCTCCTTGGAGGTCATCCCTTGCTGCGTTTTCCGATGCGCAGTCTCCATTCGAGAACCTTTGTGCCCCAATGGCCATCAGTTCTACGAGCAATGTGCCCTGCCCATTGCCACTTCAGTTTACTAATCCTTTCAGCTTTGTCGACAACTTTAGTTCTTCTACAGTCTCATTTCTGATTTGATTTTGTAGAGAAATTCCAAGCATAGCTCTCTCCATAGCTTGCTGGGTGACCTTGAGCTTTCTTATGAGCCCATTGTGAGTGACCATGTCTTTGTTCCATATGTCATCACTGGTAACACACACTGATTAAAGACTTTCGTCTTGAGGCATTGCAGTACTGTTGACAAAAAGACGTTGCAAAGTTTCCCAAACGCTGCCCAGCCGAGTCGGATTCGACGATTGACCTCTTTCTCGAAGTTGGACCTACCTAATTGGAAAGTTTGTCCCAGGTAGACATACTCGTCAACAACTTCGAGAACAGAGCTCCCAATGGAGATTGGGATGGGCATGACATTGGCATTTCACATGACTTTTGTCTTGCGCATGTTCATTTTAAGGCCTACCTGTTGGGAAACTCTGTTGAGATCATCGAACATTGTGCTGTGCTGATTATTACAGTATGACAATAAAAAAAGAAACTTACGTAGACATTGGGTAACTGCGTGCAACAGCTGTAGCGACACTAAGGCCGGCCAGCTCCATCAGCTGATCAACACTGAACTTATATTCATTGAACAGATCCTCGTCTAAAGCAATCGCTTCATTTTGCGATAAGTATCGCAATCTGATGTTGCTACATTGTTTTCCACCCGATGCCATTACGCCACCGCTCCAAACGTTAGCCACACGTAACTAAAAGTTAAAACCATTAAACAAAAACAATGAAAATAAACAGAATGTTAAAACGGGCCGACAAAAAATGAGATCATACCAACAAAGCACTGCTAATAAGCCGAAATAGCATTTAGATCTTTGATTTAGAAACCTTAAGGTTCCGCCCGGATATTAAACACACTTCTGTGTTCGAATTCAATGAAGTAAAGCCCGTAAAGTCGAGTAAAATATTCCGAATTAAATAGTTTTCGATTTGACAAATGTGACAAATAAACCTACTCTGGGGTAATATTGGGCGTTTTGTTCAGAAACGCCTTAGAAAAACAGTTTTTAGACGAAAAATGAACGGACGGTTTCTCGGCTAACTGACATTACGTTCCAAAACGAACGACATTTCTAACCTGAGTACTCACATACTGCAAACTTCGTTCGCTCAAAAATCGTTCCATTCGCCGTTTCTTCACAAACGTTCGGTTGGTACAACTACTTTGCACGTTTTTGGAACGAAACATCTAATTAAATACCTTACGACGATTGTAATAAGAACTATTATCGTGTGAAGAACAACCAGTTGTTTTTAACCGCCAAGTAACTACTTTTAGTTACAACGCTAAAATGAATCTTATATGTATTAAAACAAACTACAAATTTGGTGGTAGAAAAACATGATGGAGAAAAACTGTTTCTTTTTGGCTCTCGTTTCAAGGACGGCTAGTCGGACGTTCGTTTTTGTTTGAAATTTGATTCTTGCTTATATTGTACAGTGTTGGTTGACGTCATACGTGCATGATTCCCGCGTTTTTATAAGTCTAGAAAAAGTATGACGAATGGTTAATAAATTTATTACTTTCGTATTAATTAATGCAATTTATTACAATTTATTTATTAAATTATATTTATTTATAATTACGACTGAATTCACTTTCGAAACCACCCAATATCCATTAATTGATGAATTCATTTTTCAGTAGAATATTTTCGTAGTCTAATTACGCGGAAGCACGGAAGAATTTAATTATAAGCTGTTTTCAAGGGTCATCACGAATCGTCTCGAGCGCAGGTTTGATGACTTCCAGCCTCCCGAACAAGCCGGTTTCCGAAAAGGTTTCAGTACCTTAGACCACATCCATACGCTGCGGCAGGTTATACAGAAGACCGAGGAGTATAATCTGCCACTATGCTTGGCGTTTGTGGACTATGAGAAAGCCTTCGATTCGATCGAAACCTGGGCAGTGCTGCAATCTCTGCAGCGGTGCCAGATTGACTATCGGTACATTGAAGTGTTGAAGTGCTTATACAGAAACGCCACCATGTCGGTCCGAGTACATGAACAGAGCACGGGGGCAATTCCATTGCAGAGAGGTGTGAGACAGGGGGACGTCATTTCCCCGAAACTGTTCACCGCTGCAATGGAGGATGCCTTCAAGCTACTGGAGTGGAAAGGATTCGGCATTAACATCAATGGCGAGTATATCACTCACCTTCGATTTGCCGATGACATCGTAGTCATGGCAGAATCGCTGCAAGAGCTCAGCACAATGCTCGATGATCTCAACAGAGGTTCCCAACAGGTGGGCCTTAAGATGAACATGGGCAAGACAAAAGTCATGTCAAATGCCCATGTCGTGCCCATCCCAATATCCGTTGGGAGCTCTGTTCTCGAAGTTGTTGACGAGTATGTCTACCTAGGACAAACTGTCCAGTTAGGTAGGTCCAACTTCGAGAAAGAGGTCAATCGTCGAATCCGACTCGGCTGGGCAGCGTTCGGGAAACTTCGCAACGTCTTTTCGTCAACAATACCGCAATGCCTCAAGACGCAAGTCTTTAACCAGTGTGTGTTACCAGTGATGACATATGGAACAGAGACGTGGTCACTCACAATGGGCCTCATAAGAAAGCTCAAGGTCACTCAGCGAGCTATGGAGAGAGCTATGCTTGGTATTTCTCTACGAGATCGAATCAGAAATGAGGAGATCCGTAGAAGAACTAAAGTTGTCGACATAGCTGAAAGGATTAGTAAACTGAAGTGGCAATGGGCAGGGCACATTGCTCGTAGAACTGATGGCCGTTGGGGCACAAAGGTTCTCGAATGGAGACCGCGCACCGGAAAACGCAGCGTGGGACGACCTCCAACGAGGTGGACAGACGACCTGGTGAAGGTCGCTGGGAGTCGTTGGATGAGAGCGGCATGTGACCGCTCGTTGTGGAAATCTAAGGGGGAGGCCTTTGTTCAGCAGTGGACGTCCTGTGGCTGATATGATGATGATGACGGAAGAATAATATAGGTATATTATAGATAGGGGGGAATGGGAGGGGGAGGCCTTTGTTCAGCAGTGGATGTACTGTGGCTGATATGATGATACATAGTTCATGGACATGAAAAAACAGTTTCTTCAAAATCTGTTATTGGAAACTCTTTTTTGAGAAAATAAAACTGTTTCTTTTCATTTTCCGAAAAATCTGAAACGACCCAGTACTACTCTGTGGTGACAAGAGTAACAGGTATAGCCGTAGACACTAGACTGCGTATTACAATACTCCATATACGGGTATAGCAGTGACCAGTGACTAGACCACAGAGTAAGTAACCACTCCGTTTTGACTAGACAGTCTAACACTAGACGTGTTCATAACGGCTATATATTGTTATTAAATCCGTGTGGTCTCCGGATTAAGAATATAGCACCACTCCTCCCGTGGAGGTTGTAAAAGGCGACTATGGGATTCCAAATCAGAATGTTGGGCAGCAGCGTCCTTTCTGTGCAACAGTAGCCATTAGCAGCAGACATACTGCGCTCACCAACCCGCCTGCCAAGCGTGGTGAGTACTGGCAAATTCCCGCCAATATGAGGACACAGTTGTGGAAATGGGGGAGGCTTTTCTTCAGCAGTGGACGTTGTATGGCCGAAATGATGATGATATATTGTTATTGCGTTATAACGATGCGATATTCATCAACGCCTATTATTTCTAACGCTATAATATATTAGAATTATATTTATTACTTCGTCAAGTGACGCATGTTGATCGATCGATCGATGTTTACGTTACATTTTTCTAAGGTAACAATGACCTACACGGGGTCTACGAAGGACAGATGTAACTGTTTTAGACACCTTCTTATACCGATAGAACCATGGTTTTGATATGGAGGGTTGAAACTCATAATAAAAACGACCCTTCGTTTTACCTGTATTATTCTATTGCACTTGGCATGAAGACTGCAAATACCTTTTTGGAAGGTACAGCAAATCATAGCCCAGATAACTATAATGTTTGAGATCGGCAGATTCGATTGTGGCATCGTTTTTAGCGAATGCGTTCACTCACTAATTTTCATAAAATATTAAGGACCGGTGTTCTACCGGCTTTCAGAAGCTCTGTCGTAATTCCATCACCGTCACTTGTTTCAAGGCAAAGTTAATCTCGTACAGGCTCATGTCTGGGATATCTTTGGTATAGTATCGGGTTATTTTGGCTCGCGGGTCTTTGTCAGAGCCAATGGTTGGTATATTTACCGAGGTGTATAGCTGTCGGTATAAGTTCACAATCTCTCTCAAAACCTCTGGCTTAGTCGACGCTACACTGCCCTCCTCGGTCGTCAGCTTCATAATACGACTTTTCCCACTAGACCTGTCTCTTGCGATCACTTTGGAGCCTTGGTTTAGCTCAATCGTCTCTTTAACACCGTTGGTATTAAAGGTATGTATATCGTGTTGCAATGACTTCCATATCCGTCTATTGAGCAGTCGGTAAGCTTCAGCATCACCGGAGAACTGTAGCTTCATGGCGCGTCTTTCTGCCATGAGGTCGAGAGCGTGATGAGAGAACTATTTTGGTCTACGTTTACGGTGGCTTTTAAAGAACTTAGACCCAACCGTTTGGATAGTTTCTACAAAACTACCATTTAAATCATCCACAAATATGCAATGTTCTAGGCACTCGACGCGAGTTAGGAGTTCAAGTTGAAAGCTCTCGGGGTTTTGAATATGAACGCTAGAGGGCCGGAGCGTAGACTTTATCAGACAAGACCTCTCAACTTTGAGATTAATATTCAATGTGCCTGTTACCATTCGGTGATCACTAAATTTCCCCACTCTCAATTCACCATGCCCAGCTTTGCGTTGGAGTCCCCCATTACAACAATGAAGTGTATCTTTGAACTATGTATGGCCCTACTTATGTCCTCATACTTACCCTCTACTTCATCATCCTGGTGTATCGAGGTCGGTGCGTAGACCTGTATGACCTTCAACAAATACCTCTTGGATATTCTGAGTATAAGTTACGCTACTCTGCTTTCAATTTCATTGTTTCATTGAGGGACCTGCGGACGAGGATCCCGAAACCACCTTGAGACAGATGGTCGCCTTCCTGGTAGTAGAATAGCTAGCTCGATTTCATGGTTACCCTATCTTCGCCCTCTCTTTGGACTTCTGATAAACCCATGATATCCCAGTGCAATTTATCTATTTCTGTTTCCAGCTCAACGATCTTTTCGTATGTCAGGGTGCGTGCTTTGTATGTTACCAGGGCCAGTTTCCATTTGAGGTGATAGCAGGATCCCATCCGGAGATTCTTAGCACCTCCTGACCGCCGCTGCTGTGGACGCTGCCATGCCAGGAAAAGCGGGGCTGCCGGGAACTGGGGGCCGGTGCTTTAATTGTGTCGCTTTTATTTTGGGGGAATTTGCCGATACTCACTACGCTCGGCTGACGGGTTGGCGAGCGCAGAATTACTTGTGTTTAACAACGTTTCAACAAAAGGGACGCTGATGCCCATCCCTCTCTGGTTAAAAGACCATTAGTCGTCTTTTACGACCTCCATGGGAGTGGAAGTCGTAAAAGGCGACTAAAGAGGTGACGTAATAGGATATGGAGTGGTGCTATATTAGTCCAGACACCACAGGGAAGCTCTCTTCTCTATAGGAGAGAGAGATTCTCTATAGAATTGGAACCAAAAATTGGAACCATGTCACTTAAACTCTGACGTTTCATAAGTGCCAGTAATTGGTTTATTTAAAATAAAAATATTGACCTGACTACACCCACAGATAATCGACTTACCGAAATTTTATGAAGTAGCTGCAAATATCAATATCATCGAAAAAATAATCTGCATTGCACCTTCTAGAGTTCCCAATTCTAAAGGAATCCTTTCCGTCTTATTATAAAAAAATACAAAATTTCAATGACATTTAAAAAGCCTTTACATTTCCATTCGGCTTTTAGTTAGGTACTGTTGTTTTGGCCCAATATTTGTGTATAGCCTTTGCTCCTACCATTTATGGAAGCAGTAACAACTTTTAGCGAACCACGAACCCTGCAAAGTGTTCGAAACGTCAGGAAAAACAAAAATTAATAATACACGCGATTTAATCCGTTTAAAATTGTTTTATTATGATGTGTATTAATCGCGAAAACCTAATACAATACTATCATTATAAAGAGTTTAATCTCTGTTTTAAATGTGGCTCTGGACGATCGAACCTTATGTAGAGTATTATGTACAAGCCTCACTACCCATTCGCATGGTGGCCCCGGCATCCCCAAGATTTATAGTGTAAGTTTACCGCATTGCGTTCCTGTCCTCGGTCTACAGTACCGATAAATTAACCAGGAAAATATAAGCATCCACACTGGCTGATTTTAGGTACCGTGCATGACTGATGCTGGGAACGCTTAGAAAATGGCTTGCCTTAATACAGTTTTGCTCCTGAATCCTTGTATCCAGAGACAGTGGGACGGGCTGCTCTTCACTTAGGTACGAAGATGGTAATACGTCCACCAGTACTATATAGCATGTTCATGTACTTGCTCTGGGTGAATGGGAGTCCGAGTTAGTGGCTTCAGGCACTCCCGTCATCCAACATAAGCGCTGTGTTGGATGATACTACTTTTTGGCTCGCTGCATGCCTTCGGTGCTCCTTGTGGTGCTCCTCTGCGGTGACACTGTGTTGAAGCTATCGACCCTCTCTGACACCATGGCCTGTATTGCAATAGAAGTGCAGATTGTATAGCACGGCATGCCAATATTAACGACATTAGTTGTCGTGCTCTTACCACCAGCTGTACCCAACGGCTAGGCACGCGACGATGGCAAAAGACCGAACAGTGTGTCGTTACTGCTTTCGAAAATGGGAAGGCTTCTGGTGTGGAATGCAACTTGTGTCGAGACCCTTGCTCCTTCCCATCTTCCAAGCATTACTGTCTGTGCTGGCGGTGCCGCTTCTGCAGTGGAAAAACTCCACGGTGCAAATATAATAATCTAACTGGAAATCATTGTTTTGCACCGTTTGGGGTCGAAACGCTTTGGTCATAGGGTCCGAGTTATGTCATGTATCCCTTTCAAAGAGATTGCCAAACGGTTGGTAGATACTCTTCCTGAGACTAGAGAGCTGGCCTTTTCTTTGGCCAAAGAGTAAGCATTGTTATTCAACGTGGCATTGCTGCCAGTCTTCTAGAAACACTACCAGCTGACAGTGATAAGGATCCTCCTTACACACAATATTTACACAATATTTATGTCAATAGCTAACAATAAACAAAAAGTAAAACTGTAAAAACGAGGCATATTGGCGTTAAAGTAGGAGTACTTTAACGCACAGTACGAGATATACCATTTTAATAACATTAGGATCTGATTCAATGATGTCTTAGTGAATGCCAAATTGATTTTTCACAGTTATTTCAATTCTCTATTCAAGGATGTATGGATGTTTCAGTTTGGGGAATTGCACCCTTGAAATAAATTTCCGAGATTAAACATAACATTTTTTTTATATATTTATTACAAAAAGTAAAACTGTAAAAACGAGGCATATTGGCGTTAAAGTAGGAGTACTTTAACGCCAATATGCCTCGTTTTTACAGTTTTACTTTTTGTTTATTGTTAGCTATTGACATAAATATTGTGTATATGTTTAGTTACATATGTGTATAAATTTCATCTAGTTTTGAAGTCTTTTATAAAATAATTAAGTAATAAATATATAAAAAAAATGTTATGTTTAATCTCGGAAATTTATTTCAAGGGTGCAATTCCCTAAACTGAAACATCCATACATACTTGAATAGAGAATTGAAATAACTGTGAAAAATCAATTTGGCATTCACTAAGACATCATTGAATCAGATCCTAATGTTATTAAAATGGTATATCTCGTACTGTGCCAATCACTGATTTCCTACTGCATAACCATATGGGGCGGAGCAACTAAAACGTCAGTACTAAAACTTGAGCGTGCTCAGAGGGCGGTTTTAAAAGTGGCAAACTTTCTACCATTATTACACCCACCTAAAGACATTTATCAATCCACTGGTGTCTTAACTGTGCGTCAATTATTCATTCACAACACAATCCTTCGTAAACACTCACAGCTCTATTATAACCCTGCAGCTCTAGTAAATAAACGACGTAAACACACAGTGCGCCCGACAATACGTTTTCATACTAGTTTCTCACATAGACACTATAAGTTTCTAGGTAGCTATATATATAATAAACTAAATGAAACTTTGTCTATATACCCCCTCTCTAAACAGTCTTGTAAAAGAAAATTATTCGATTGGCTACTCAAGTTGGATTATAATGCAGTATTAGTGTATAGTCTATGAATGCCACCGAGCAACTACTTTTTATACCCTCCTAACTTAATAATCAAAAGGTGACCAACGTATTTTGTCTATCTTTGACGTTTAGGGATAGAGATGTTTCTTCTCAAATAGTCTACATCGCAAGAGACGTACACAAGAGTTTCTTCGTGTCTATATCGTAAGATTTTGCGTTGCGTTAAAGGATTACGGAAACTTAGCTAACACAAAATAGTAAATACGCAATTGCGGGGTCATAACGCAACTATTTAATAAGTTTTTGTGCCGAAAAGAACTCAGAGGAACCCTGTGAGAGAGCTCACTGGGTCCTCGACCTGCCGGAGAATGAATTTCTCGAAAATTTAAAGTTAGCAAGGAAATGGTCTTCAAAAGTCTCAATTGCACTCTGCCTTAGACCGATAGCGGAGGAACTTTTTTTCTGATAAGATGAGAAATTACGTAGTAAGTAAGCTAGCTAGGTTGTAAGTAATATGAGATACGTTTTTTTGTTGCCATTATTCACTTTCACTTCACAAGAATCAATGCAAAATTATCCCGGTTCTAATGAAATTTTAAACTTTAAAATAATACCACAGATAAAATTGCGTAAATTAAGCGTTTCGTTTTTGTATTTACTTCTATTTAAAAAGTGTAGCAACCATTTTCCATCCTAAGGTTGCCTAGAAAAGATCGCGGATAGTGATAAGGCCGCCTATTGTACTTTTACTTAATTCAAAACTTTTGTGACTATTTTTCGTGTACAAAAAAGAGTATATTAAATAAATAAATAAATTGTTCGACGTATTTTATTGGTAACGAAACGCAAAGAATGATTAGAATTGAATGGAATTTCTACATAACTAGCGGCATTCCGTTGCTATGGAAAGGATTTACCATGTCTATGTCTACGAAGACAACTGAGTTGGCTGAGTCTTCATGTCGACTCATGCTCGGGAAGAAGAGATATCGAGACGCGTAGAGAGCGCGTTGTCTATCTTCCGAAGAGAAGACTTTGAAATCGCCATGCTTCGCCTACTGATCACACATACTCACACATGCTCACACACGAGCATCCCACCTCACATTACACACGCACAAATGCACTCCACACAGTACATAGGCTGCACTAAAAGTATCGGGAATGGAATATTTCCACTGTTCCTGTCATATTAAAATCTTTTTAATTGAAAACTCCTTGGTTTTACAAATCGAATACCATTTATTTATTTAAAAAAAGATTCACGGTCTCGTCACAAGGTTTTGTCAAACTTGTTTAGTCGTTGAGAAATTGGAATTGACTCGAGAAAATTCAAGAGCGATGATTTATTATGACTTTCGAAGTGGTTTAACACAAAAACAGTGTGTTGACCGGATGATTTCTGCATTTGGTGATGAAGCCCCATCCAAAACCACAACTTATCGCTGGTTTGCTGAATTTCAACGTGGACGTGTCAAGCTCAGTGATGATCCTCGTCAAGGTCGTCCAAAAACTGCAGTCACCCAAGAAAACGTTGATGCTGTGCGTAAGCTGATTGAGGAAGATCGACATGTGACATACCGCAAAAATCAGGCAACTTTAGACATTGGCATGAGTCAAATACAAATAATCTTGCATGAACAATTAGGTGTAAAAAAGTTGTTTTCCCGATGGATACCGCATTTGCTATGTGAAGAGCAAAAAGCGGCTCGCGTTACTTGGTGCGTCAGAACTCTCGAAAGATTCCACGCAGGATCCTCAAATGCTGTATACAACATCGTATCAGGTGACGAATCCTGGATATATGCGTACGAACCCGAAACAAAAAACCAGTCACGAGTTTGGGTGTTCGAAAATGAGTTAAAGCCAACAAAAATTGTTCGTTCACGGAGTGTTGCAAAAAAAATGGTGGCCACGTTTGTCTCCAAAACCGGCCATGTTACGACTATTCCTCTTGAGGGACAAAGAATGGTTAATGCAGAATGGTATGCTAGCATTTGTTTGCCACAGGTCGTTTCTGAACTCCGTAGAGAGAACTGCAACCGCCGCATCATCCTCCATCATGACAATGCGAGTTCTCACACCGCGCACAGAACAAAAGAGTTTTTAGAGCAAGAAAACATAGAATGATTAGACCATCCGCCGTACAGCCCCGACCTAAGCCCTAATGATTTCTATACTTTCCCTAAAATAAAGAATAAATTGCGTGGACAGAGATTTTCATCACCTAAAGAAGCTGTGGACGCCTACAAAACGGCCATTTTGGAGACCCCAACTTCCGAATGGAATGGTTGCTTCAATGATTGGTTCCATCGTATGGAAAAATGTGTCAAATTTCGCGGAGAATACTTCGAAAAGCAATAAATACATTTTTAAATAGTAATGTTGTGTCACTTCCTTGATTCCCGAAATTTTCAGTGCCGCCCTCGTATATACTTAACCTCAAATCCTCTCATACAAGAACAACCACATACATAAACACACCCCTGCAATTTGTCCAACTGCATATCAATTTTTTTTTAACATATAGCTTTATTTATGACATTGATATTTATAACATATTTTTATCTAAATGTATCAGAATCTTTAGTACTTATGGAAGGAAATAAGATATCTTCAAGAAATACAATCTCCCCTGTGAATGTTTTTCTTATACAAAGTTCATTTTAAATTTAATAATTGACTGAACTTTCTGCAAATTTACTGATTAAAACTAATATAAATTGAAAACATGCGATAGCATGTAAGTATAGTAAGTAAGTAAGCATACTTACAGCCAAGAATGGCCAAACTCTATCTAAATTGAGTGAAATCGAACGCAGAATCACGAAAAACGCCGATGTCACTTACACAGAATTTGAGAACACATATCTGTCATGTCTGACGTTTTTGACAGTTAAATTAATACTTGTCAATTTTGGATTTTCCCTCATCCGTCACAAAAATGGCTGCGCTTAGGGTATTCAGTCGTAATTTGCCGTATTTACGACAACAATTTTCCGCTTTATTAGGAAACACATCGCCATCGGTGAAATTTATTTGTGTAGTAGTCATTATAGGGTATATTCTATCGTTTTCTGACGATGTGGTGGACGTTCTTAGTGTTACTCCAGGATATTTGTTGCCACCTTCGTTTCAATTGTGGTCTACTTTCACGTTCTGGTTTCTCGAGATACATTTGTGGGAAGTGATCATCGACATTGTGACAGTGGGACTATGTGGGAAATTAATAGAACCGTTATGGGGTCAAATAGAAATGATGAAGTTTTTCTTTCTGACGAATGTTGGTGTAGCATTTCTGACGACGTTCTACTATTTAGTGATATTTGCGTGTACGGGTCAGACGTCCTATTTGTTCGATATTCATGTGCACGGGTTGGCGGGGTACCTGGCTGCGGTGAGTGTAGCAGTAAAGCAGATAATGCCTGATCATCTGCTGATAAAAACACCATTAGGTGCGATTTGTTTGATAAGTATTATTAAATTACATTTATAACTGTTGTTAAATTAAATGTTGAATAGTCTCTAACACTAGACTAATTGCCTTAAAATGGAATTGAATGTACTAATACTGCAAACCAGTTTGTCTCCACAAATTGTCTTGTTTATCGATTTGTAAGTTACCAAAATCTATTTCACACTTAGGCTACTGTGACTATACCTAATGCAAATAGGTCTCGTCAATGCAAAAACATTTATTTCATGTAGCTAAACAAGAGATAATGGTCTTCTTTTTAAACTGGGCAACAATGATATTAATATTTATATTTTTTTAGGGAAGTTGACAAACAGATCATTGCCGCTTCTAATTCTAATAGCAGCCATTATTCTGTGGGCTATTGGAGCATTGGAAGGTACATACCCTTGCATGTGGGGCAGTGGTACTATCTTGTCCTGGATATATCTGAGGTTCTGGCAGAGGCATAGCAGTGGAACCAGAGGAGACATGGCAGATAATTTCAGTTTTGACAAGTATGTTTTTTTATTAATGTTTAACATAATCTTATAAGAATGATGATAGTAATACATACTAACATCTTTAAGTTCTCATTGCATTTGTAAGAGACATCCAACTCTTTTAATCAATTTAGTCTTTCTTGGTCCTCTGCAACACAGGACTCTTTAAAACATTGCAAGATGCAACATTATTTTGGTTGTATGTTTATTCATAAATTAATTTAATTTTACAGCAATATCTAGACAACCATATAATTTATAATTCATTTTGTACATATAACACAAAATTAAACAACATTTTTGAATTAGTACATACTACACGTAATTTGAGATTCACTTAAGTCATTCCACTTCAGAATCTCAAATTATGTAAGGAATTTAAGAACAATGTTTGGCTTAATATCTTTGTCATCTCAAGCAAGTTAAGACAATGGGCTTGTAATTAGACACTCTGCTGTTTTGTACTTCAAATTATGTAGATGTTGGTAGTTATGTATTTAGAAGAGGAGAATATCAGTGTTACTTAAGGAATTATATTTATAAGTTATATGTATAATGTGTTCAATTTTTTATCTGTTTTGAAGAACAGAGTTAATACATACACATAGTAAATATAAAATATACACCTACACATAGTTCTTATGCAACTTTATTAGACTGACTTAAATCTGTCAATTTCCATTTATATATAGTCTAAACTTGACTTTTAAAGTAATAAAATTGGTGTTCCAGATATATTTCAGTAACCTGATTTAAAGTTTACTTATACTGAGGTGTTATTGCCAAATTCAAATGTGTTGTTCTGTGTTAAGTGCTTGACTAGGGTGGAATGTTAGTTCTTACATATTCCATTTGCTATAGCAACTGTGTCATTGTAGTTGTTTTTACAGGTATATTATTTAGAAACAGCCAGTAAAATTACCAGAAGGCCTAGTACGAATATTTTGACGTATAGTATCGTAATCGTAATGTGAATGAATTTTGAATTGAATAGTCATAGTCTGCATAGGTTGCTGTGTGACCTTGAGCTTTCTTATGAGGCCCACAGTGAGTGACCATGTCTTTGTTCCATATATCATCACTGGTATCACACACTGGTTTAAGACTTTCGTCTTAAGGCATTGCAGTATTGTTGACGAAAAGACGTTGCGAAGTTTCCCGAACGCTGCCCAGCCGAGTCGGATTCGAGACGATTGACATCTTTCTCAAAGTTGGACCTACCTAACTGGACAGTTTGCCCCAGGTATACATACTCGTCAACAATTTCGAGAACAGAGCTCCCAATGGATATTGGGGTAGGCACGACATGACTTTCGTCGTGACGTTCGTTCATTTTAAGGCCCACCTGTCGGAAAACTGTTGAGATCATCAAGCATTGTGCTGAGCTCTTGCAGCGATTCTGCCATGACTACGATGTCATTGGCAAATCGAAGGTGGGTGATATACTCGCCATTGATTTTAATGCCGAATCCTTTCTACTCTAATAGCTTGAAGGCATCCTCCATTGCAGCGGTGAACAGTTCCGGGGAAATGATGTCCCCCTGTCTCACACCTCTCCGCAATGGAATTGCCCCCGTGCTCTGTTCATGTACTCGGACCGACATGGTGGCGTTTCTGTATAAGCACTTCAACACTTCGATGTACCGATAGTCAATATGGCACCACTGCAAAGACTGCCGCACTGCCCAGGTTTCGATCGAATCAAAGGGTTTCTCATAGTCCACAAATGCTAAGCATAGTGGCAGATTATACTCCTCGGTCTTCTGTATAACCAGCCGCAGCGTATGTATGTGGTCTATGGTACTAAAGCCTTTTCAGAAACCGGCTTGTTCGGGAGTCATCTGGAAGTCATCAAACCTGCGCTCGAGACGATTCGTGATGACCCTTGCAAACAGCTTATAAACATGGCTCAGAAGCGAGATGGGTCTGTAATTCTTCAATGCGGTGTTTACACCCTTTTTGAAGAGCACCTCACCTCCGTACCACGCTTCCGGCGTTGTGTTGTGTAAGACGGAATTGTTTTTTTTTTGTAGGGCTTCTTGCAGACATTTCCCTAGAAATGTTGCTGGTCAACCGGACATTTCTGGCGAAGCCAAAAGAGGCTTCCAGCCAAGCTTAAAATTAATTTTATATGCTAAGCGACTTGCGCTAAGGTTGGTGATCACAGTTGAGTTGTTGTAACTTAATTAATTAAGTATTTATTCAATGACTAGCGCTTTATCCGCGACTAAGCTTAGAATAAAAAAAATCCCATACAAATTTCAACACCCCATTTAACCTCTTTAGGGGATGGTTATTATGCCTATGTCCTTCCCCAGGGTTCAAGCTATCTCACACTAAATGCATCAAAATCGGTTCAGGGCTTTAGCCGTGACAAACAACCCTTGCGCCCCCTGCGGGACACGGACCTCGGCTTAGAGCGTTGCTGAGGATAACAAGCTATTGTTTTGGGGACAGCTGTATTGGTATTATTTACGCAATTGAATAGTTTCTGAAGGACTTTAAGTACCGGTGTTCCACCCGCTTTCAGAAACTCGTAATTCCGTCCCCACCTGGCCGGCCTTGTTATTTTTAAGCTGTTTCAAGGCCATCCTAATCTCGTACGGCTGATGTCCGGGATATCCTCGGTATAGTGTCGGGTTAGTTTGGCTCGCGCGTCTTTGTCAAAGCCAATGGTAGGTATATTTACCGAGGCGTATAGCTGCCGGTAGAAGTTCTTAATCTCTCAAAACCTCTGGCTTAGTCGACGAGTGGTGTCCGGTTAAGAATATAACATCACTTCATCTCCTACTGTAGATGTCGTCAAACGACTAAGGGTTTCGAAACCAGAGGGACGGGCAGCAGCATCCCTTCTGTGGATCAGCAGCCATACTGCACTCACCAACACGCCTGCAAAGCGTGGCGAGTACTGCCAAATTCCCCCCAAATGATACAGTTGTGGAAATATATGAGGGGGGAGGCCTTTGTTTAGTAGTTGACGTTCTTTAATGCAGCAAATATGATAAAAAGATTGAGTGAAAATCGTGTTTTCACCTAGCTTAGGATAAAAAACCACTAACAACAGTTCCTCGGACAGTGTTAGTGTTCCTAGCTCGTAAAGACCGTTTACTACAAAAGCATTGTTGCCATTGCTTGTGTTCCCAATCAAATTTTGACGATGAAAATTAACTATCTGAATTACAGTAGAGTTCATATTCAATGTCCCTTTGTTTTTCAGTTTCTTCCCGACGGTTCTCCAGCCAGTAGTACGAGGTGTACTGGGCCCGCCGCACCGCTGTCTGGTGCGGCTGGGAATATGTTCGCCGAGCCAGCGACGCGTACACCTCGCGATGAGTCCCAGAGGCGTCACGATATCTATGCCGGGCGTCGAGCCGCAAGACATGGAAAGACGGAGGTAACTTAAATATTTGCTTCACTTCAACATCGTTCAGCGGAGCGTGTTTTCATAGTTTTCGTTATAATATTGTTGTGTAACGATATAGGGACATTGTCACATAGCTTGAGGAGCGATAGTCCCTAAACAAGTGAACATGTGCTCCCCTCACCGTTTTTGAACGGACTGTGCGAAGTATCGTTGGATATGACCAACCTGCCTTAAGAGCAGGCGCCCTGAATGATCGGTAAACGATCGGCGAGGTTAAGCAACGCTATGAGCTCCTCTAGTAGATCATACAAATATTTATTCATCGGTCAAATTCTATAGCCAGATATGGGTAAAGATAATTGTGACATTGGTGCAGGTCTTAATAGTATAGACAGAGCTTATCAGAAGCTAATTGATAGTGTTTTTATGATTAATATAATAACATAACAATTAACACTACATTACTTAATTCGGTAATCTAAAGATTACCGGATATCCACGTAATGACATCCATAACTATAATAAATATATGTTGTAAAATAAAACGACGTCCAAAAATACATTTGTGTACAATTTCTTACAGACAAATCGCGCTCAAGGCGTTGAGCGAGAGATTATCGAAAACTTCCGAGCAGACGCGACAAAAAAACCTATCGACCAAAGTAAATATGGATGCTGTGAGGAAGACGCAATCACAAGTTATACCACAGTTCTCCACAGAGACCACGCAGACGAGCCCAGGAACCCCGCCCGCTCCCGCGGAGGCCACACTAGTCGACCTCGCGGAACCCACGCCACCAGCTACCAAACACTCATGATCTTCACAGATCTAAACATTACACTAAACAAAAGGCTGTTCACAGAACCAATGTAGAAATAGGTATGTTTGATTTTATAGGAGTGCCCGACGATCTCCAACAAGCAAGTTCCATAATTTATGAAATGATAATGAGAAGTCTGTCAATTGGTGAATAATAAGTTGTTATTGAGCATTTCATGAACATCACACGTTAAAAGTGCATTTTGATTCGTTAGTCTGTAAGAAATAGCATTTCTACAGTGGCACTGTGAATCTTACAAAATAGTATTCTTTTTATTTTCTTTTATTTCAATCCAATAGTTATGGTAACAGTTGAATGTATGGGTATAAAAAAGTAAATATTTTTTGCAGATTTTATTGCATTTGTTGATTGTGTCTAGTTGAGGAGCATGAATGATGTGACATATTGTAAATATAATGGATATTAATTAGTGTTAATTAATAAAATAAATATGTAATCACGTAGATCAGAGTTTTATTGCTTTTCTCTATTCTTTTTTTACAGTACATTCATGTTTCAGATCAACAGAATAAAGACTTATACAAAAGAAGTGGCATTAAACGTAGGTGGAGTGAATACCTATACATACATACAAATAACTACAAGCTTATAAGATACCTCAGCCTGAAGTGGTACACAGTTACTATGGGTATAAATAGGCTTTAAGTTAATTGCAACTTATAACTGCTCGCCAGCTCATCTACAACAATAACTAATATAGTGTAAATATATTTGAGTTTACATGTATGTACAACAAATTGAAACATAAATATATCATCTGAAGAAAAATATTACACACCTATTCAAATAAAGTTGCAGAAATAGCGAATCGACATTTTTGTGACTGGTACATTACAATATCAGATTATCACATTTGTGATATAATTTATTAGCTACAAAACAATTGTTGCTTCAATAAGTCTTTGTTTCGCAGGACATTGTCGGGGCGCAACGCGTTTCAGGGAGTCCCTTAAACAGACAGCCTTGTGTGAATAATTTGTAAAGTTTGGGTGTAAACTGGATAATATCAATAAAACAGTTGGTATAATACAGAAAGGCAATCCTCAGTTCCTTTTTGAAAACCCGTATATCTAACATACACTCTTACAGATAACACACATACAGTATTTTTGTCTTTTAAAATGGTACGTACATTAGAGCGTTTTATCCGTTTTAAAATTAAACGTTTAAATTCATTATCAATGTCATTCAGTACGTCTGTCTACCATGAGTTGTTATAGAAAACTTTCTCGCTAGCTTATTAACGCGGATCAAATAGATTTCAATAATGCTTGCACCATGAGTTTTATGGAGTCACAGGCGCTAAGGTAAGCTCGATAGGTTGTCGTCTTTGAAATGTTATGTTGGCATAACCTATTAACTAGCTAACTTCACTCCTTTGTTTTTTTCTTTCTTTCTCAGCGTTAAAAGGGAGAACGGGTCATATGCTTAAAATATGGTGGTACCGCTATGCTAAAAATGTTATGAGTTTATGACTGACTGTCATCACGAAATAATCTGACTAAATAGAAAGGTCGGTGTTTAGCGGACTATTTATGGTATTTAGTGGTTCTTGAATTTTTATTCCTTATAGTATGTATGTTACTGTCGTTTCAGCAAAAAATAAAAACCTATATGTAGTTAAGTTAATATCCATCACAGAAAGCCTCCTAGCTAGCTGATCCCGTAGTGTACTGCCCATTAGTAAATAGCTAGAAGTTTCATTTTTATAATAACATAATCACCACGCTTGGTAGGCGGGTTGGCGATAGCAGTTTAATTGTTAAGGTACTCGAAGGACGCTGCTGCCTATCCTCCGGCTAATCCCACAGTCGCTTTTTACGACACCTAAGGGGTGAGATGGGTTGGTGCTGTTCACACCCTTTTTGAAATTATCCTTTACAGAATTGAGCACTGGATCTGAGTATGGTGTCATCAACCAGGCCCTCTGAGAGTCACCGGAATGACCTTAAAGTTTAATATACTTTCTTTTACTTATATTTTCCAATTGGTATCCAACATGAATTCTCATTTTGGCTTGAAATTCACGTTATTCTCGTCGTTGGTTCAACGGCCACTAACATATTCAATGCTAAATAAGCTCTTCCAGACGTTATTTATACTTTAATAGACTCAAAAACGTATTTAACTATAATGTAAACAAATGTTTCACACATCAAAATGCTAGTGAGCTACGTAACTACTATCCCAAGCGTATATTTCTATAGCTTCTATCGAATTAGTGACTCATGGTGACAGTTGAAAACGTTAGTGACTATCGCGTAGATTACGTTAGGTTTCTTACCTATCGAAATCTATGTTGCTCATGGTACGAATTTTAAATTCTTTCGGTGGCCGCTAGGGGCGCTTTACAATCTTTCATATAAATTATTTACGGAGACGTTAGAGAGTGTTGGCCGTGTAAAGTCATGGTAGAGCTACAGCTGCATAGAGTAGAACTTGGACAGACTAAGTTCATAGTTATTGGTAGGTACTGTAGTAGCAGTATTTTATTTCGTCAGATAATGTTTTATTGTGGAAATGCAGTATACACGGGACACTAGACGAATCTCACATGTTACCTTTTGCGCCCTGACAGCGTCGCTACCAGTTCATATCTAGTACTATATTCGTTAAATCAACAACGTGTTCGATTCACACATCATGTCCAGGATTCACATCAGTAGCCCGTCACGTCGCACGTGTCACACGTCACTCGCGCTCGCGCCACGAATAGCGGCGTTTGTACGGGGGCTACCTATAGTAGTGGTGCTGTCCCTGCGGCGGCGGCCACTGCTGCACGGGGACATTGGACTGCTGGTAGCCTTCGCCCCAGCGGGAACTATCACCCATGGAGTTCACTGACCCCATGGGTACGGAAGACGTCATTGTTGAAACGCCTGACACATTTGTTGACATGCTGCCACCTGGCGTGAACAAAAAGAATGAGTCTCCGGGCTACGATACGCCCATGGATATAGATTGATCTAGAATGTCGGGCAAAAAAGTTGTTGCCGTCACGTCTGTGTAAGTTCCTAGCACATTGAGATCCCTCTGCGGTTTGGGCTTTCATGCAAATATCTAAAACAGTCCTCATGGGTAATCAGAAGCTCGAAATCTAATAACTAAAAGTATACCTCCATTTGTGTTGTGATTTTAAATACAATGTTTTAGGAAACTTAGTAATATATTAACTAACCAGGTTGTACGTAAGAGGGCGGTGCGGAGTAGGGCGGTGCGCTGGTGTAGTAGGGGGGTGGCGGCACCGACATGGGGTGCGGCAGCACGGGCGTCGGCAGCGGTGGCGGAACCGGCTGCGGCGGCTGGGGGCACATCACATTATATTATCAATTTGTTGACCATGTGGTATAGCCTGACCAATACCGCTGTACCACGCCACAGGTATGCGCGCGAGGAGGTGGGGAGTGGGAAGGAAAGAGAGCGACGACGGCGGGATGACAAAACGGAGTGGCTGCTAGGCCCCCGCCTCGCTACTTGCATACCTAAGGCGCGGTACAGCGGTATTGGTCAGGCTATAGCTAGCAAACAAAGAAATGTGTTTATCAGTACTAACTAAATAAACAAAATACGACCATAAACTTAAAAATGGTGGTAGAGATTACACCATAATATATACAGATTCAAAATTATCCCGGGAAGAAGACGGCGCGCATGTGATCACACGTGGTACCGCCTTTTTTGGATGCCAGCTTGACCTCATTACCTAAGTGCGTGCGAAACTGGACTCTGCTATTTTTGCTGCATATAACCGATCTGCTAAAGAACGGTATCTTTAGCGTAGACGACAGCAGAGTATCGAGAGGCACATATCTAACGAAAACATAATACGCCGATTTTTTATTATGTTTTTTGCTATGTCATGTATGTATGGCTACCGACATTTGAACTGCGCTATTTGCTCGCCCAAGGAAGGCACTCGATACACAAACTAAATAATGAAAATTATTTATCACGAATGTCGGTAATTAAATATTACTTTGTAATTTAATCATCTATTGCTTTTCGGCTAGTCTCGTCAGCTCTCTCCCTGGCCGCCTCGACTCTGATTTACGAACTGGGCGCTCGTCACTTTTCTTGTAATAACCCACCGGTTAGGCATCGGCGTTGGTTTCGTAGTAATATAGGTATTGTTTTATTATTTCACATTAACAAAATATATAAAAAATGGATCACATCTGCCAGGCGTTCCGCGACGATTTATGTTTATTAGTACCTGCCTACCCCGTCGAAACCCAATACCCGCCACTGTAAATATTCAATGTAGTTTTTTGGCGTTATTCTCACGTCCACATCAACTTTGGCTCCTACATCGAGACAAGAACTCATGTGGCTGCAAAAATGCTTAGCATGCTATAGAAGTTGAGATCGTATTTCACACCCGAACAGCTGCTCAACTTATGCCAAGCGCAAGTTCGGTACTGGTAAGACCTGGAGCCTTGCTGCGACACATGGTCACCGACACAGAGTTTCAAGGTTTTTTTTTCTTTTTGAACATTGCCCCACACTAGGATTTCTCCTGTCGTGGGTTATACAGACATAAATTCCACACACAATACACCCAGACCCGGAACAACTACCTGCAGATCATACAAATATTTGTTACGTGCGGGAATCGAACCCACGACCCGGAGCGCAGCAGCCGACTGTATCAGCCACTGCACCAACCGTGTCGTTATTGGTTTTGTATTAGATATATTTCTTTCTATGGTGCATGTTCCACCCATAAACCCCCACCCCACGAAGCGATTTGTTTTCACGTTTTTCGTGCGTACCGCTATGGAGTGGAGCTCCTTGGTCTCCACCAGTTTCACTGTCAATGTTTCCCGTTCATTATAACCTGGGAATCTTCAAGTCGCGTGTGAACAGGTATCTTGTAGGCAAGCGTGCATTATCGTCGACTGCTAAACATTAAGTGAGATAGCCATAATCATATCAGCCAAAGGATATCCACTGCTAAACAAAGGCCTCCCCAACAATATGTCATTTTGGGGAGAATTTTCCAGTACTCAACACGGTTAGCATGCAGGTTGGTGGGCGCAGTGTGGCTACTGTTCCCCAGAAGAGACGCTGCTGCCCATCTCTCTGGTTCAGAATCCCTTAGTCGCCTTTTATGACATCCCCGGGAGATGGAATGAATGTTCTTAATTCTTGATCCAGACACCACACGGAATGGTAAAACGAAAAACAAATTTTCCTGCTGTATACAGTAAGCGATTTGGAGAGCGACTGTCCTCAACATGTGCGATACTCACAGGATAATAGTTATAGTAGGCGTGCGACTCAGTCTGGTCCTGTATGGGCACGGTGATGAGGTTCGTGCGTGCTCGCGGCCGCTCGCCACCTGCAGGGTGTCCGTGTGTGTGGGAGCGGGGGTCACCGGCTGACGGCGGCATTTGCTAGAATACACATTTGTTTTGAATATGTTGTATTTGTTTTAGAATATACCAATTTTGCTAGGGTATTTCATTTGAAATCGAATAAGGTGGCTGCCTGGTGGTTGAGCTTTAGAATCCCTGTAGCTAGATCACACTTCAACCACCAATGTAATTATTTTTCAAAATCACCGTTGAGATATTTTTTATTGTAGCTTAGTTATCTTGGATCTTGTCTATAGCAAAACGTGTAAATGGGTTCTTACAGACACTTACACCTCATATTGAAACAACGGAGGGCATTTCGCTACATATAAAAACAGCTTAGAAGAAATGCCGAAAAAAAGGTAATTGTTGTTTTTTTAAATGTCTTTTACAAATTCGTTCAACATACATATACAATACAACATATTTAAACAGTCATATATACATTGATTGAAGATTAATATGTCAGTTATGTCAGCAATGCAAATAGTATTTCAGATGTGTTTGGTTTCCTCGAAAGCCACATGAGCAGAAAAGAGCTAATGCTATATATCCGGGACATAATGTCCCTATAAACATAATCTTTAATCCTATAATTTTTTATTAAGCTCGTACTAACGTTATATGGATTTGTGATCTGAAATAAAGTTTTTATTATATTATTATTATTATAATATGTTTTTTTTTATTAGAATTGCTTTGATTTCGTGCGATTTAGATTTAGATCAGTAACTGCTTTAGGTATCTTATAATGAAACCTAAGAATGATTTATTTGTTTTGGATAATCGAAAACTATATTATATGTTTATTTCTGGTATTTATACAATGATGTCGCTTTATACATTGAATATTTGGTTAGTAGGTTTTTACGGATACACATAATATTTTGAAAAATGTTAAATATCTTTAGAAATATAGTTTGAGGGGACGAGTCCAGTGAATTAGTGACTTCGATCGGGATATTTAAAATGTGTTAAAATGAGTTGGTGTCTTCTACTTTGTCCAATTTGGTTTTATCTTTCATTTTTAAAGATAATTCAGGAACCCGTCGATTTATTTGCCCAATTCCGGTATTTATGACTTTCCATACTTTACTTTATACTTAGATTTACTTATTTTGCAATTGATTAATTTGGATGTAGCAAACGCGCCCTTTTAAATAATTATGAGTAATTTCTAACATAATTGTGAAAAGATTTATTAGAAGTTACAAATGTTTTCAGAAAATTCTTTGATTTTCTCCACTTTTTCTAGCCCATTTTATTGTTTCAGTTTTAAATTCTTTATGTGTCACGATTTAGACAATTCCAGGCATATTACATGAAATACTATCATTATTGTTTGGGTCAATTGAGATTAAATTAATTGTAGACAAGCGAATTATTTTAATATTGTTCTGCAGTAAACGCAACTTGTTTTTTGTCAGTATAATTTCAATGTTTGGTTAAATTACAGACTTCTTATTGACGTTAAGATTTTATTTACTTTTTACTGGTTTCTCATTGTAAGAGGCCGGCTAGGTAGGTACCACCGCAGTGTCAGATAATCTACCGCCAGGCAGTAGTGTATAAATTTTAGACATTACTGTGCTTTAGTTTGAGAGGCATTGTAGCTAGTGAAATTACTGGGCATAAGAGACTGAATAACTAATGTGTCGAGGGGACGAGTGCAGTGTGGTGCCACGCAGGACTAGTCCTGGGTAGCATTACAATTGTTACACGGTTGGTGCAGTGGCTGATACAGTCGGCTGATGCGCACCGGATCGTGGGTTCGATTCCCGCACGGAACAAATACTGCAGGTAGTTGTTCCAGGTCTGGGTGTATTGTGTGTGGAATTTGTGTCTGTAAACATACCCAAAACACAGCAGAAATCCTAGAGTGGGGCAACGTTTTTTTAAAAGAATAAAATAAAGTATGATGACCAGGCAAATTACTTGCTCGTCTCGTCACCATGTTGTATATATATATAAAAAAAGTTCATTAGGTGACCTGTGAACTAAAAGCACTGATGAAAGAAATGTCGTTTACGCTACAATCCGTAAAAATATTATCTGTACATGTACTAGAAGTTGCAGTAACCCTAGTGGCCAGTGGGTTGATCTATTATATCTTAAGTTGAATGAGCTGTATATTGATAAAAGTTTACGCTTGTTGATTTAACTACAATATCAATGTTGAAGTCACCACATACAACAATTAACTTAATATAATTCCAGAGAACTTTTACTAAGATATATTCCATTGTAAAGAAAAGAGGAAAAAATTACATCACACTATTATATGATTTTCAATTTTTGCATATGCTATCCCACATAAACAATCAATAGACAAAGAATTGATGTCTATTCTTTCTTTAAATTTTAAACTATTGTCACACATGAATAAAGAACCTCCTCCCAGCGTTTGATCTGTTAAATACACTGGCAACCATGACATTATTTACACTTTGTCTGGTTTAATGCATTTTTCGCAAAAGCATAAGATGTTAATACAATATTTATCTATTTACTAAAAGTTCTATATCTAAGATTTAGCCAGAGAAGCGATTAATATTCTGGTGAAAAAGTACACTGTCAACATAATGCTTTTCTTTTGTCGGCTGTATGAGTTTAAAGAATCTATCACAGTATTGTTAGGATATAATACTGACTCATCACTTATTTTAATCTTTGGTATATTTTCTATCAATGCAGCAATAAAATGTCTGAATTTCTTGGGAAGAAATATAGCTTCCTCCAACCCATGCTTGCATTGCTACATATGCCAGACATTAGTTAGTTACATAATACAAACATGAACAAAAAATATACTTAATCAACTTTCAACTATTAAAAAAATTATACGTACAGTTAAAGGTTTCACAATAGCCACTGTATTTGATGATGTTTCAGGCTCAGGTTTGCTCTCGGTCGCTCCCGAAGACACATGCCTGTGATTGAAATGCGCTTGTAGATCTCTCTGGAATATTAACAAATATCTATTATAATGTTTCATGATTTTGATATTCAATAGGTACAGCTGATAAAATCTTTGCCAATTGCATGTACACTGAGACAAAACCATGGTGACTAAAAGGCTATGGGCTATCTACTTGTATGCCAATGTTTTTTCTTGCCAACTGAGCTAAAGAGACAGACTGGCCATTGAGTGGTTGAAAGTTTCAAACTTACTGAAGTCCTATTGATTGAACTTGCTTTAATTACAAGCTTAAATAGCATATAATATAGATAGATAATGTATAATAGTAACAACTTCATAGTTTCTGTTATAAATTTAAGCTAATGCTGGGCCTACACTAAGGTTTAATGTCTAACGCCCATTATCGCAATAATTAAGGCGCAAAAATATTCCACAAAAGAATACGTTAAACTGAGTGGCCACATCTGCATTTAACGTCTTAATGTCGATAATTAGCATTATTTGATCAATTATTTTAAAGATGGCTGTTGAGGCTAGAACTACTTTTTCATTTTTCCGCTCCATAGCCACAGAATACTTAATGTTAATGACCAGTCATAGTTATTGTCGATCAACAACTGCTTCGGGCAGAAAATAAAGACGTGCAGTCCTATCGCACTCTCGGTGCACACTGGAAAACGCAAGTGTGGCAGCTACACGCATTAAATAACGCGCTATATCTCTTTGATATTCCAAAAAGATTGCCACCCGAGGTATCGCCTAAAGTCTAACGGCATTATGAATGAATTCTTGACCTTAAGCTGGAAACATATTATATGTAGGCTGACGGACGCGACTGAAAAGTGTGCACGGATGGTTCGGACGCCTTCGTGTCCCGTAAAAACATCCAGCCAGCCAGATTTCTTTCGGACGTCCGAACGCTCAGGGATGGCCCAAGTTCACGTCCGCGACTTACGACCGATAGTTTGCGTATAGTATATCCAGATACGTACTAGCCGCGTCCGTCAGTCGAGCCTTACGGACGCGTCCGATAATATTATGTATCCAGCTTTAGTGTGGCCCCAGCATAATACTAAAAGCAATCTATTATCATTCAAGTTAGTGCATGTTTGCTTTTTCATTACCTGCGACAAATACGTTCTTCTGCAACCTGTGTTTCCATACCGAGTACCTGAATGGGTACACATGAATACTGTACCTAATCCTGTTTGTTCAACACGCAGTACCTGAAAATATAAAATACCAATGTTATTTTACATGAACTGTAGTGGTTGTAAATCATACAAATTAAATGAAATTTTATGTATCATATAATTTTTTATCATTATATAGGGTCCTACAATAATAGTGAATTTTATTTCAAGTGGAAAATCAGTACAAGGTTATAAGGATTGTGTCTAGTAAAACAATTTGTAATTTCCATATTCTTTTTGGCAATAATTATGTTCCTATTTGAGCATTAAGCAAATTTGATTGATCACAATTTTGTTAGGTACAGCCGTACAGCAGCGTGTGTTATTTTTGAGCTTTATGTAATAAACGGATGGAATTCTCAAACACTAATATTATTCAATAATTATAAAAAAAATATAATGCTATCCCAATAACCTACTGATTGTCCCCTTGAAATAAAGTTTACTATTTTTGTAGGGCAGGTCCCTTTTTTATTATCCTGGTGGAAATACATCATGTACTTCCTCCGTCCAGGCGGAGGGCGGAGGGGTATGCCTGACTCCTACCAGTTAAAACCACCAGAGCGGTCAGCTTCAGCACAGAAGGACAGCTCCAGGTCCTCGTATGATCAGGGCAAGAACGGACCCTACTACTGCTGCTTTACATAAAAGTGGACCACAATGTCAATTATTCAAGCTTACAAACATCATGTACTTCCTCCGCCCCAGGGCAGGGCGGAGGGGTATGTCGGACTCTTCCCAATCAAAACCACCTGAGTGGTTATGGTCTGCAGTTTTACCTTTTCTCTACATCTCGGACAGTGTGTATGGTCAGCTCTGGCACATGACAAACAAAATACATGTTTGCATGGTATCTGAAACAAGGTGAAGAAAAGTATGACATAAATCATTCTTAATAGCTATTTTATGTGTGTGATTCTAGCAGGGTTAATAGGGGGCTGTGTTTTCATGCCCACAGTTTGTAGATTGTTGTATGAATTATTAGTATTATATAGTATTGTATGTCCCAAGTAACGAAAAAAAAAGAAAAAGAGTTACATTTTATACTATTATAGCTGTGGAACTCTCACCATTCGTCCATATATAAGTATTGGTTTAGAGCATATATCACAGCAGTAGATCATGGGGTTGAGGACTTTCTCCCCAATAAGTGTAGCTCGGTGACTCCAGTCCAGCCTTAGCATCGGCTCTGGTGGACCACGCTGCAAAGTTGTGAATACTGGAGCTTCTAATTGAGATATGTCTGAAGGTACTTCCACTGGAAAAATAAATAAGTATGAAGGTTAAGAAGTTTTATTATCATGGAAGTAATAAATAGATACAGCTAGACTATGAAACTATACAATTAATTGGTCATCTCAGTCTATTGCAGTCCCCTGCTAGACAAAAGTCTCTCAGAATAAATGCATCCTGGGAGAGATTTATCAGCACTATGCAATTATTCCGTAAAATCAGGTATCAACGAATATGTTAAGACCAGATCAAACCCCCACAAGGGTTTGTGTGTAAAAATTACCATGACCAAATAAATGTAACAAGAAAAGGTACAATAAAAATATATTTGGTGGAACTAATTCTTATCTATTCTTAAGATAATGTGACTAGCCTGATTGTGCATACTGTGTGTTCTTACAATATAATTGATGCCAACAAACTTATAAATATATAAAAAGCTAAAATTCTATTTAAAATCACATAGAGATCAAATATTCAAAAGCTGAAGATCAACATATGTGTAATCACATACAGAACAAATATTGAGTAGTACTATCTATCATATTAGTATGGCCACTTCAGGTACACTTTCACCAGATTAATAGCCGAGGACTGGCATACTTACTCATCAATTAGAATTATTAGAATATAGTGATGGGCCTCTTGAAATAATGAAATAAGGAGCTATTTGCATTAAATCTTTTTGATAAACATAATCATCAAGTTGATAATTTTCAACTGATAATTAAAAGGCCTTATATTTCAAGCTTACATTATAGTTTAGATATATTATGATTGTGACATACAGATTGTTTGTGTTTGTTTAGAAAAGTATTTAATAAAAAAAAAACTTAGAATGTTAGCTAATGATTTCTTATCTAAATACACTTGTGTCTAGAAAACCTTCAAAAAGTTTATCTATATACTAATTTTAAAGCAAAATACTTGTATATTATCACTTTTACACTTTTTGTATATTTAAATAAATTTCATAATTATCATAACAATTATGAATGCTGCTAAATTGTACTATATGACAGCCAAAAACTAACAAAATATAACTTCATAATATACAATAACTGTTTCTTTTTGTCTGCCTGTAAGAACAACATGCGAAGATTAATAATTCATATATGGATAATGAATAACTGGTAATGGCACTTGTATTAAGTAGAGGAGAAAATTATTACTTTAGGGTGTAACCTAACAATATAACATAAAAGTAATAAAACAAAATTACATTTGGCTGGTTCAGTGTGTTCAGGTTCTTCCTTGGTATCCTCAATAACGCTTTCTTCTTGTTCATGTGAGATTTCTTCAACAGAACATTCTTCCTCATCACTGGACATCACTTTTGGCACTTTCTTTCCTCGGCCTCTTCCTCTACCTCGACCACGGCCGCGACCGCGACCGCGGCCTCTACCACGCGCATTTTTCTTCTCGCTATTCATGTTAAACTCTAAAAAAAGCTACTTCTGCAAAGCTAAAAATTTTCACTTAACCTCAACAACAGTTACCATACAAAGAACCCCAAGAAAGCAAGTAAATTGTACGTTTTGTATTGAGTAGCTACATCTAAGTATAGTTGTACCTATTCACGTTGAAGGGATTATAATTATATCACAAACAAAACTTAAATTCACAAACATGAAACAGCAGCTGCGGCTTTCTAAGCAGGGGTAGTCGACTCTTACTGTCGAGTCAGGGACATGCCTACGGGGGCCAAGTTTATGTTGCCAGTAATATGAAACATTAACTTTTTTATGGTCTTGGCAACATTTCAATTAAGAAAAAGAAACTACTTTTCTTTCTGTTGCTATCTTTTGAACGTTTACCTTAATTGTAGGTAAAATCATTTTACTCCATGTACCAACTTTATGTAAAAGATATTTAACATAATAGAAGCGCACATATCGCTTACATATTCTATGGAATAGGTGCAGTACATGTGACGTGCCTTCACCTATTGAACTCTACTACACCTAAGTATATAAGCATACAAGACCTTTCTGATACCGATTTGTTAATTAACATTTATTAAAATTAACATTAATTTATAAAATAAACATTCTAACCACAGTACCCTATTAAATAAAAAAATATTTAATTTCATTATTTGAACTAAATCCAGGATAAATGAGGAAGGATAAAATTTGGCATGGCAACACTTCATAAAAATGGCTGTTCGCTTTGATCATTGTCGGTATTCGTTTAATTTTTACTTTTTGTTGATTTTTTAAGATCAACAGCGTTTTAGTTCCTTGTCATTTTCTTTCTCGGTCTTAATAGCTTTCTGTTAGTAGTGTTGAAATTCGGCTAGTGCAAGCCGAGAACGTGTTAGCATAGAATACATTTACCTCAGGGCACCCCCTTATCACCTTCATTAATAACTGATAAACCGTTTATTTGAGTATAACACAATGAGAGAACACAAAAGGAAGTGCTTTATGTGTGGTACTTCACCTAATGACGATCCAGCTATAACCTTACATCGGTTTCCCAAACCGGGAAGTAAGAACTATCTCCGGTACGTATTTGAACAGATTTACATTATATATGGTATAAATTAAAACAAACAAACTAAAACATTAAATTGATCTAAACAAACTTTTTATTTAATCAATCTAATATTGTTTATTTTTAGCTGCGAACTATGGGCGAAATTCTGTTTCCCTCATGGAAAGTGGTCTTCACCTGATTTTCAAATGAAGCTTTATAATGAGCATCGAATGCTGTGCCACACACATTTTGATGAATCCTCTTATGTGAACTTCACTACTAAGAAACTACGTAGGCATGCAGCTCCTGGAGAAAATTACGTAAAGGTTAGAATTTGTATTGTTTTATACGTGGTATATAAATGGATACTGTCTAACAGTTAAATTTGGTTAGATAGTTATGGATGGTTGGTTTATTTGTTTGAGAGAATATTCCTATCCTGCTGCTATATGTTGTTATTTTAGTTATAATATTTCAATAACATAAAGCAGCAACATATTGATTTTTAGCACAATCTCATGCGTCAAGCACAACATCCCATTAAAACTTCAGTAGGTCCCTTTATGAAAAGTAATGAAGAAAACTATAACCAGTTTTTCTGTTTTTTACCATACCCAAAAGGTGCTAACAAAATTTCAATACTATGATATATATTTATCTGTCATAAGGCTTGATCTCAGTAACAATAAGAAGTAGCAAGAATCTTGCTAAAATCTAGAATATAGATTCCAAGCAAATATGATTTGCATTTGCCCAGTTTTATTTGAATGTTCTGGTAATAATGAATCATTGTGATTGTTAACTTATAATTGGCTATCAAT
Source organism: Diloba caeruleocephala (assembly GCA_947459985.1). Taxonomy (NCBI): domain Eukaryota; kingdom Metazoa; phylum Arthropoda; class Insecta; order Lepidoptera; family Noctuidae; genus Diloba; species Diloba caeruleocephala. The sequence goes on from OX381610.1 coordinate 6,273,352, forward strand.
GCTATTTTAAAATTTAATTGACTATCCCTTTCCATATTAAAGTCAAATCAATGAGTTTACAATAAGTTCTTTTCTTTCAGGTTGTACAACCATTTTCAGATGTCACTAACCAGGCAGGCAGAAATAATCCACAGGTATTGTTTTCTTTTTAAAATAGTTACAAGTATTAATGATTAAACAAACCTTATGTGAAGTTCTATCATAATTATATGAGTGGCTTTGTCCAATGAGTAAGCTTTATGTTTACCTGTAATAAACACAAGGTGTCACCCTCTGAATTGTATACAAGTCTTTTTTACCTAACTTTGTCGCCTCTCGAGACTGTGCACCAGAAATTCAGTGTGAGATGACCTCCAACGAGGTGGACAGATGACCTTGTGAAGGTCGCTGGGAGTCATGGATGCGGGCAGCATGTAACTGCTGTAATGTGGAAATCTATGGGGGATAAAGCAGCAACATATTGATTTTTAGCACAATCTCATGCGTCAAGCACAACATCCCATTAAAACTTCAGTAGGTCCCTTTATGAAAAGTAATGAAGAAAACTATAACCAGTTTTTCAGTTTTTTACCATACCCAAAAGGTGCCAACAAAATTTCAATACTATGATATATATTCATCTGTCATAAGGCTTGATCTCAGTAACAATAAGAAGTAGCAAGAATCTTGCTAAAATCTAGAATATAGATTCCAAGCAAGCTACCCTAGGCCCGTATTGTGCAAATATGATTTGCATTTGCCCAGTTTTATTTGAATGTTCTGGTAATAATGAATCGTTGTGATTGTTAACTTATAATTGGCTATCAATGCTATTTTAAAATTTAATTGACTACCCCTTTCCATATTAAAGTCAAATCAATGAGTTTACAATAAGTTCTTTTCTTTCAGGTTGTACAACCATTTTCAGATGTCACTAACCAGGCAGGCAGAAATAATCCACAGGTATTGTTTTCTTTTTAAAATAGTTACAAGTATTAATGATTAAACAAACCTTAAGTGAAGTTCTATCATAATTATATGAGTGGCTTTGTCCAATGAGTAAGCTTTATGTTTACCTGTAATAAACACAAGGTGTCACCATCTGAATTGTATACAAGTCTTTTTTACCTAACTTTGTCGCCTCTCGAGACTGTGCACCAGAAAATTCAGTGTGAGATGACCTCCAACGAGGTGGACAGATAACCTTGTGAAGGTCGCTGGGAGTCATGGATGCGGGCAGCATGTAACTGCTGTAATGTGGAAATCTATGGGGGAGGCCTTTGTTCAACAGTGGATGTATAAATCGCTGAAATGATGATGATCTATCAGATTTAGGATCAGTAATAGATTATTTACAGCACCCTACAATTGTTTTATTAACTTGTTATTTCTCGGAACTTTTATAAACAGTTTAGTTTACAGCATTCCCGCTTAGTGTCTATTTTATACTGAACAATGTTGAAAACTATTTGTCATTAATTTCAGGTTGCGACAAGTCCTTCACATGATCCAAGTGAACCTGTACCAGGGCCATCGCATTTATCGCCATTGTCTCTGCCACAAAGGAGGAAAATAGAACAAGCGAAGCAATCTGTACCTACAGAACACATGATACATATAAAATCAGGACACACACAAACTGAAAAAGAAAAGCGGTTGCAAAGTAAATGCAGAAAGCTAATGAAAAATATTTGTGGCCTAAAAAAAAGAGTGAACACCCTAAAAAATTGTGCAGTTTTAAAAATTTTAGAAAAGGATGACAGTGTCAATGAATTAATTAAAACCAAAATTCCATCTACGTTTGCATTGCTACTTCAGAGCCAAATTAAAAACTATAAAAGGAAATCAAGGGGCCGGAGGTGGACACCTGAAGCGAAGATTACAGCACTGAGATTGTATAAGAGATCGCCCACGTGCTACCGTTTGCTCAGGCGATTATTTTGTTTGCCAACACCATCTACACTTAAGGCATTGTTAAATAAATTAAGCATGGGTGTTGGGATGAATGCACAAGTTTTCAGTGTGTTGGGAAACTATGCCAAAGCAATGAATCTCTCAGAAAACCAATTTATATTGATGTTTGATGAAATGTCTATCAGGAAAAACCTATATTATAATAAAAAGTTCGACATTATTGAAGGTTTTCAAGACCATGGGTCTCAGGGACGCACACCTGAAGTAGCATCTCATGCTTTAGTGTTTATGGTTGCTGGCATACGGAAAAAAGTAAAGCAACCTATAGCTTACTACATTTCTGGATCATCTGTAACAGCAGATAGGCTTGCAGCTCTGTTAAAAGAGGTACGTCATTTTCCTTAGGTTTGATCGAATTAGCCCAGATTCTTTAGAAATGTAATATCTAATAAAATAATGTTATATTTCAGGTTTTACGACACTGCTTTGAATGTGGGCTAAATATAACTGCTTCAGTGTGCGACCAAGACGGGGTCAACAGAAGAGCATTGTGCCTTCTTGGCGCTTCGGTGGAACATCCACATATTTTTATAGATGACAATGAAGTAGTTACGTTGTTTGATACTCCTCACTTGCTCAAGTGCTTTCGAAATTTGTTTTTAAAGTATGACATAAAGTGTCCTACAAACATATCTTCAAGTGGCAGAAGTGGCACAGGTGAATTTACTCTTTATTGTTTGAATAGTTATATTTACTATGATCTTTGGGGGAGGTCTGTGTCCAGCAGTGGACTCCATTCGGCCGAATGAATGAAGTTAGCACTTATAACTTAGAGGCCTACTACAGGCGTGGCTAATTTGAGGGCTATATTAATAATGTAGACCAATCATTTATATTAATACTTTTTGTATTATAATAAAACTATTAAAACGGATTCTATCGCGTATATTTTAGATTTTTGTATTACCTGACGATTCGAATACTTTGCAGCATTCGTGGTATTTTTGCATTTGTGTATTATTTAATCTATATTAGTTTGTATGATAGTTATTTTAGATTAGTTACTTTGTATTGGTTTACTTTATAGTCGAGTAGGTATCTAGTTATCATATAAAGCTTATTGGGAAATCTGCGTGCTCATACCGAGTGACCCCGGGAAGACAGCGGTGTGCATGTGGTCACGTACCGCTGTGCGCAGCATAGCGCATAGCCGGGCTTCGGAGGAATCCTTTACAATCCCCCCGAGAAGTGCTTGGGGGGAGGTGGCCTCTTTAGAGTCACTTTCCCTTCGCTAGAGGGGATGACCGCTTTACAGTCATCCCCTCCGAGATGTGCCTAAAGGCGTGGCACCAATGGGTGGCTCTAGTTGGAGATTATTCAAGTTCCTGGAGCGGGAGGCTTCGGTGCAGAAGATGAGCATTTTAAATATTTTGTGGTAGTGTGTTATACAGATTGTCCAGTAAATAGCACGCCATACTGCAGGGGGTGAGAGCTTGGGTCAATGCCTACCAAAAAAACACAAAATATGTTCAGCAAAATCTTACGGTAGAAAATTGTACTGTGAAAATTTAAATAAAAATTGTATTTCTTGAAAACATTTTAGTTTTTAATAGAATGAAGACTTATCAATGAGTAAAGTAACTATTCACAATTAATTTGAGGTAAAAAAAAACTAGAAAAGGAATTTTTCATTACGAGATGCTTAAAAAGCTGTGTCAAGGTAGAGCTTTCGATATTTCGGAAAATGTTGTACTACTGTAAATCCGTAAGTTTTTGCTGAACATATATTGTGATTTTTGGTAGGTATTGACCCCAAGCTCTCACCACCTGTAGTATGTCGAGCTATTTACTGGACACCCTGTATATTCTAATTGCCATGAACTTGTGGACTTTCATTTAACATTTTAATTTTTGAGGGAGTTAGACATAATCGATGTTTGTGGCTTTATTTATTAATTGGCTTTAGTTAATACACTCCACCAGTGGGGACTTGTATAGATTATTGTTTGCGCGCCTACTAAATTTATGTCAGCAATGCTGATCTTGTGGCTTGGTTGCCATTTACCTTTTTATATATTTTGACTCTCGCCATATTGTATTATATAGCGTCAAGTAGATTCACTCTCACAAGCTCGATCTAGCAACATCTGATAAAGTCTATTCTAAATTGTATTTTACCTTTTTTATTGTCCATTAAAGTCGTTTTGTCTAGAAGGAATATTTTATTAATATAAATCTGCATCAGCGCAATTATCGTTGTTTCCTGAAGAAACATTTTGGTGACCCCGACGTGATCCATGTGCAATCGTACGTGGATACTTGAGAGTGAAGAAGACATCCTTGGATAAGAGGAACAGTGGACAGCAACAGCTTAAGCTTCACGCCGCAAGACAGTAATCCAAGCTAGATGACCGATTGATTCTGTTGCTCGGACCAGTGAATCAGCTTAAGATCACACCGTAGCACAGGTCAGAGAAGGCAAAAATCTGCAGCTCGGACCAGTGGATCAGCCTAAGACCACGCCGCAGCGCAGGACAAGAAGGACAAAAATCTGTAGCTCGGACCAGTGAATCCGCTTAAGATCACACCGTAGCACAGTGCAGTAGGCGAAGGCGGATCCTGTTCCCCGGACTAGTGGCCAGCTTAAGGTCCACACCGCAGGGCAGGCCGTACAATACAGATAAAGATATTTCTACATACTACCCGTTCCCCGGATTAGTGGCCAGCTTAAGGTTCACACCGCAGAACAGGGCATAAAATACGCAGAAGGCACTTTATACACATACTGTTCCCTGGACTAGTGGCCAGCATAAGGTTCACACCGCAGAGCAGTACGTATAATACGGAGGACATATTTTATATACAGTCGCTCGGACCAGTGGATGAGCTAAAGATTCACACCACAGTGCAGGATTTCAATCAGATAAGTGCCCTTTTTTGAACTTTCCTTATATTTCCTTTTCCGTATACCTATCATGTGATCTATTATCCATCTTAATCCCTTTAAGCATTTGCACCCTAAAGTGTATAGTTAAAGGTCATCATTATAAAAAATAAGTAGACACAATTATTAGTTCTATCTATTTAATAAAGTTCTTAATACATTTGCAATCATAAGTGTAAAATTAAGACAATTTGTCAATTTTCCCGTTCATCTCGAAAACACGTGTTCACAAATTACTGCTACATAAGGTATTAACTAAAATTTATACACGTGATAATACATAAGTAAAAACAGAAATATACAAAATACCATAATATTTAATAGCTATATTATATATACAACCTATATATAAACAACCTAATCCTAACTTAATCTACAAAGTTAGCAATATTATACAACATACAATCAACTTGGTTCATTATTTACAATATTCAAACTAGTTTACAGTTCAAATGAATTCGGTAATTAATTGGTAATTAAGATACAAAATGCATACTAACAAATAACTTACATATTTGCGAAACATAAAAGTTAAAGATTAACTCCTCCTCTTAAGTCTATTAGAGGTTATAATTATCACAAACCTTACTTTGCACCAATACATACAGTCAACATTAAATTGTTAATTTCACCAGTTATACACTGCCACTATTGAATATTGTTATTATTCCTATACTCTAATTGTTTTCATGATAAACGTATTCCATAGTTGATCACAGTTATTTACAAATTATTCGCCGATCAATTCCAGATTGCGCTCCGCACTGCACATCTATTCGCCGAGTACTAATCCAACGGGTGGCTTATCAGTGATCTATTGTTAAGATCGGCTGTGCAGCGCGTGCGCCCGCGCCGGTGACCGGCCTACATATCTACGTCAGGGTGAGGAGCGTATGGTATCGTGATTCGTGAGAATATCTGTATATATTTGTTTACTTTAACTTGATCCGAGTCTTATTCAAGTTTGTTAAGATTTAAAATGGAGGTTAAAACATTAGTGGCTAAGAGAGGCTCAGTTAAAGGACAAATCACCAAGTTTAAGAAATACTTGGATGAGTTAACTGAGAACATTGGTGATAATTTTGAGTTGTTACCGCTAGAATCAGCGGAATTAACGCTTAAGCTTGGTAAATTTCAAATCTTGTCTTCTAAGTTTGAGGAGGTGCAAAGTGAGATAGAAATAATTAATTATGAGAACATTGATCGGGAGATAGATGAGAGGGACAACATTGAACGGGACTTAGTTCGCCTTATCGCCCGTGCGAAAGATTTAATTGAAAGGAGTACATAACCTTGAATCAGTCACGAAGGGAATCTACCGTTCATTGTCACCATGATCATCAAGATACAGGAGTTAAATTACCACAAATTCAAATAGCTAAATTTGATGGCGCCTTCTTCCGGTGGCTCGAGTTCCGCGATACATTCACTTCCTTAGTGCATAAAAACGAGCGCATATCTTCAATTCAAAAGTTTCATTATTTAATTTCTTACCTCGAGCGTGAAGCGGCCAGGATAATATCAAACCTTGAGTTATCATGCGATAATTATGTCACAGCTTGGCAACTACTCTGCGAGCGCTATGATAATAAAAGATTATTAATTAATCATATATAATCATCAAATCATCATCTTAATTCGCTTTTTAACATTCAGCCGGTCACCCCTGAGTCAGAGAAATCATTGCGTTTTCTTGTCGAGGAAAGCCATTTGAGATATTTTGCGATAATGGGCGTAACTTCGTGGCTGCATCTAAGGAATTAGGCACCTTCATAAAAAATAATGTAGAAAACATATCTGATTTTGCATCTCACGAAGGCGTACGTTTTCACTTCTCACCGTGTTACGCTCCCCACTTCGGCGGGATATGGGAGGCCGGGGTAAAATCGGCCAAATTTCATATAAGGCGAATAATAGGAAATGCTAATTTAACGTTTGAAGAGCTTACTACTATATTTACGCAAGTGGAGGCAATTTTAAACAGCCGTCCCTTGTGCCCATTGTCCTCTTCGCCTGACGATCTCCTTTTCCTTTCCCCAGGGCACTTTCTGATTGGAAGGCCGTTGACTGCCTTACCAACCAGGAGTCTAGTTGAAGTTAAGGAAACAAGTCTCAACAGATATGCTCGTTTGGAGAAAATACGCCAACATTTCTGGCAAAGGTGGCAGAAGGAGTATATTTGCGAACTACAACTCCGAAGAAAGTGGAAAACTAACTCTGGCAGTTTGAATCCTGGAGACCTGGTTATACTGCAGGAGGATAACGCTCCCCCACTGAGTTGGCGTCTCGGCAGAGTAATGCGTCTGTTTCCAGGCGCTGATGGCATATCTCGAGTGGCAGACGTGAAGACAGCACGAGGTTGTGTGCGGCGACCGTTAGTCCGTCTTTGTCCTTTGCCTACGGAGGAAGATTCCGGCAGTTGAAAGGATTGTATTATATAGCGTCAAGTAGATTCACTCTCACAAGCTCGATCTAGCAACATCTGATAAAGTCTATTCTAAATTCCAAATTGTATTTTACCTTTTTTATTGTCCATTAAAGTCGTTTTGTCTAGAAGGAATATTTTATTAATATAAATCTGCATCAGCGCAATTATCGTTGTTTCCTGAAGAAACAATTATATTTTATATAGTTTATTAATATATTGTTTTTTGCAGGTTTAGCAAAATGGAGCCACATAGTGACATTTTACGAAGAAGACAATAATAACCCAAATTTCGTATTTGCGCCTTCACTAACTAAAGACCATATCCAGCCAAACACCAGACAAAAAATGCGGGTATACCTTGCCGCCCAAGTGCTAAGTCACACTGTTGCTGCTGGTTTATACGCAAAAATATCTCAAGGTAAGCAAATTACTTATAAAAATTATATTGTTTCCTTTGGTCCACATGTCTGCCTTTTAAAAGTTGTAGTTACTCGTGTTAGCCGTGTGGTGCCAGCTCAGAATGCCACCACCCCATCTCCTCCCGTGGGTGTCGTAAAAGTCGACTAAGGGATTGGCCGGAGGATGGGTAGCAGCGTCCTTCGAGTACATTAACAACTCAACTGCGATCGCCAACCCGCCTGCCAAGCGTGGTGATTATGGCAAAACCCCCCAATGAGCCCACATCACATCCATATCGGTCGTTGTGGTGATCTTTGGGGGAGGCCTGTGTCCAGCAGTGGACTTCATTCGGCCGTTAGATAGTTACTCAATTAACAAAAAATGCCGGATAAATTCTAGTATGTGTTTACCGGTACTTCTATCCTCCACAGTATCACACCTCCACAGTATCACAGGTCCACAGTATTGCAAAATTAACCAGGAAAATCGTAGAATCCTCACACGTTGATTTTAAGGTACAGTGTTTGTCTGATGCTAAGAACGCCTGGAAAATGGCTTGCCTGAATACGAATTCCCTGTCAATTCATCTTCCCGGAGCTTTGTTTCCCAGTGGGATGAGCTGCTTTGCAGTTTGATACGGAATGAGCTGGTAAGCGTGCTCGTCTACTTGCCGTGGGTGAATGGGAGTAAACGGGTCTCTGGCTTCGGGCGCTTCCGTCGCCCAACATAGGCATTATGTTGGACGACACTACATTCCGGCTGGTTACATGCCTACGTTTAGGTTCTCTTTGTGGTGTTTCTCATTGGTGTCATTGTGGTGAAGCTGCCGACTTCACTACGGCCTGTCTTATAGTAGGAGCGCGAGCTGCATAGCACGACACGCAAATATTAATGACATTATTCGTCGAGCTGTCGTCACCTCCGGCGTGCAACTATATTAGAAATCAGTCGCTTGACACGTGATGATGGGAAGAGACCAGATGGTATGGCGCTGTTGCCATGGAAGTTGGGAAGGCTTCTGGCATGGGATGTTACTTGTGTCGACACCCTTGCTCCATCTCATCTTTCAAGCTAAGCAGGCTTTGCTGGCGATGCCACTGCAGAGATTAAAACGGCGCAAATATGTTATGTGTTTGAGCCGTTTGGGGTTGAAATGCTTGGATTATGGGGTCCATGGTGCCCTGAATACCTAACCTGTATCACATGACCTTACCTGTATAACATGACCTAACTCAGTAGCTAGTATAAGAATACTACCTTACAATTAGTTTACAGAGAAGTCTACATTTCTGCCCTACATTTATCTCATGTAATATTGTATCTAAATATGTCTAGACTCTAAAACAGAAAACTTTGAGTGTTTCTGCATTTCTTCTCAGAGGCAGTCAGTAGGAAATGCCGGGTTAATCCAAATTTATTGACGAGTGAAAGTGTTTTTTGAAACAAACTTGCTAAAATAAAGATCATGTCAACATTTAATTTCTCAAAACTAAATAAATATTCTTACATTTTCAGGAGTATTACCTGCGGAGGCTGCAGTAACTGCAAACGTTATTTCTAACATCGACAAACTTTTTGACTGTGTAAATGCTGACACAGCAGACTTGAAAAAAGGCAAACCACATGCCACAAACCTAAAAATTAAAGCACCACATCTATCCCATTTCAAGGAAATGAAAGAGTTTTTTAAGAAGTTACAGTTTGTGGGATGTAGAAGCACTCCTCCTACTCAGGAAGGCTGGGTATGGACTATTATTGGCATAGAACGGCTGTGGACTACCCTTACAACTAAAAATGCTAATATAAAAAGTTTAGCAACACGGCGACTTCAGCAAGATCCGCTTGAAAATTTATTTGGTTGCATCAGGGGAAACTGTGGATCCAATTCCAACCCTACTGTAGGACAATTTGTTGCAGGCTTGAAAACAGCCATTCTTAGCAATTTGTCTCACATTAGTATTGGCAATTGCAAACTGGATGAGAATGAGGCCATGTTAGACAACTGCAAAGTATTATTGTCGAATGATCAGATGAGACATCAGACAGGTGAGACATGCACTGAAGAAGAGACTGAAGAGGACACCAGAGGAGCAATGCAATTGGATATGGATGACGATTATTTAGAACAAGGTACGGTAGATGATGCTGAACTACAAGCATGTGCCTATGTTTGTGGTTTTATTCTTAAACATCATAAAAGTCAATGTTTGACATGCAAAGAAATGCTTTTTGCCAAAAAAATGGACACCACGCACCTCTTCGTCGATTTCAAGGAGTATAATGAGTTGAAAAGAAGTTTAATGTACGCATCTCGCGACTTTATATTATGTGTCGAGAACTGTGCTCAAAAAGTAAATGATATTTTAAAAGAAAAACACCATTCGCCAAAAATTAAAAGTTTAATTATAGATATAATAACAAGCGAAATTAACTTTAATTTTTTAAATAAATGTCAAGAACACAAGGCCGATACTGTAAAATATATAGTAAACAGTGTGTTTCACATCTGTATAAAAAGATACTGCTTTGTAAGAAACAGAAAGTTTGTAGAAGAAGCGGCACATTCAGCGTTGAAGAAAAAGATTGCAATTCTTAAACATGTTTAATTTTTTTTTTTTATATGCTTTTAGAGGAAGGCTGACAGACTAATAACATTTTGGTTTGTATAATATGTAATAAAGATTGCTAATAACAAGCCTCCACAGATAAATAACAGTCGATTTGCTATCGCAAAACATGTAGTAAAGTAATATTAAATAGAAGTAATTCAGTTATCACACCGACATCTACAGCTTGAGTGCAACTTGCAATTGCTTCCTGTCGAAAAAAATGGTTCAGCTAAAAGCCGCCTTGCTGTGCTTGCATTAGTACAGAACAAATCAATATCCACTTCGCGGGAAATTTTATTATAACCACGCGCACTATTATGGAAAAATGCATTAATTTATAATTAATGCATCTTCCATCCCCTTGGATATAAATTCATGTGATAGGATTAAATTCGAAGTAGTGGAACGCTTTCTAAGGAAACCATGTTGTTCTTCACCAAAACTGCATTTCATTGCTGCGTACGCATCTGTATATATTATACGCTCAAGAATTTTAGAGAACAAACATATCTTGGATATTGGGCGATAGTTTGCAATATCAGACTTGTTTCCTTTTTTGAAGACTGGGGTGACAAAAGCAGATTTCCATATTTTAAGAACTAAACCTTCGGATAGCGATCGCCTGAATAAAATACACAACGGGGTAACTATACTATCGGCACAATTGACGATGAACGCTGGTGGTATTAGATCTGGTCCGCCAGATTTGGGGAGGTCTAAGGTTTTTAGAAGCTTTAATACTTGAGAATGGCATATATCAATTGAGCCAATACACACTACATTATTATCAATGTAAGGCTCACAAGGTTCGCTTAGTACAGGGTCGGGTACCTGGAAAGTAGACTGAAAGTAGGTAGCAAATAAATTGCTGATCTCCTCACCTGTACTCGCAGGCATATCACAATAATGCATAACTTTGGGAAAAATACTGGTTTTTCTTTTGCCCTTGACGTACGACCAAAAGGATTTTGGATTTTTTGTAATAGACGTTTCAACTTCAAACTCAAAACTCAAACTCAAATCTTTATTGCATTCTTATGTTCATAAGTTAACAGAAAATTAGATGCGTATCAATATGAAACCCTGTTAGGGCGCAGCAATTTTACTATACAATAACAATAGTATTTATGTTTGCTTAAAATATTAAAAGGAAGAGATTAATACATACTTATTAAAGGTTAAGGCGATTATTCAGCGGTTATTTATATTAATTATAAATTTTTGATACATCTTGTACATTTTAATATTATATTATTAATAAAGCGAAATCTGGTCATTCTTATTATATTATATAAATATTATTTACTTAGTACGTATAAAATTTGTTTAATCACAAGATACAAATTTTATCTTATCTTCAAAAAACTCTTGCAAAGTGTAATAGGATTTTTGCTTTAAGTATTTATTTCATTTTACTTTAAAGACGTTGTAATTTAACGTGTCTTTTATTTCCTGGGGTATTTTATTATAAATTTTTATAGACATTGAATACGGGCCAGAGTGGAATATTGTTAGACTTGAGATGGGAAGGGACAGATTATTTTGATGTCTTAAATTACGTGATTGTGAATATTGATCTTTTCTCTGGGAGTACAGATGTTTGTGTTTTTTGACAAATAAACAGATTTCGAGAATGTACAGTGATGTTAGAGTAAGGATGCCTAAATTACGAAAGTATGGCCTGCAACTATCCATTCCTCCTATATTAGCAAGAATTCGTACACATTTTTTTTGTAATTTAAAAAGCACTTCATTGTCTGTACTGTTTCCCCATAATACTATGCCATATCTAAGCCAAGAATGTGCGTAGGCGTAATATGCAATAGTGGCTGATTTTATATCTGTCGATATTTTTAGCTGGTATAATGCATATGTAAATCTAGATAATTTTCCACATAAATATTGTATGTGAGATTTCCAGTTTAAATAAGTGTCAATATTTAACCCTAGTAGTTTAAATGTGTTAATGCATTCTAGATTAACGTTGTTGTGTATGTAACTAATTGTTAGTGGACGTTTTTGGTAAGGCCGAAATTGCATAATTTTTGTTTTTGAAAAATTTATCTCTAGGTTGTGTTCTTGTAGCCAAACTAACACTTCTGTTAAATGGTTTTGTATGATATTATTTAAGTTTAGTTCACTTTCGCATGGGAAAACAACTGAAATGTCATCAGCAAAAAGTATACTTACAGCATTTATTATTTTGGGAAGGTCGTTAATATATATTATGAACAACAGGCATCCAAGCACACTTCCTTGTGGGATAGAATTATTTATTTTCGCTTCTCGAGATCTAATATGAGTTATTTCACCAGTTTCTACATGATGGTGTTCAATTTCCACATATTGACTACGATTATTGAGATAGGAAACAAACCATTTGTGGGCTATACCTCTTATCCCTATACCATTTAGTTTATTTAAAAGTATTTTATATGAAACTCTATCTTCTGGTGGCATGCTTTTGCAACTTCTGGTCGCATGCTTTGCAATGTACTCCATCCAACAGAGGGTCATCACAGGCACCACACTTATGTTGTGAATTCATTTCTGGTCAGTATAGTTGATATCAATATTAAATTAAATTAAATTTGGTGTTGACAGCACTGACATTTGACACTTCGATGTAATAGTATATTTATTGCATATATCCCCAATAAAGTCTTAGGTGGTAAATATAAATTATGAGATCTATCATGGACCCTTTCGAGCACGTGCAAAGTAGGAAGCGAGAAAGAGGACATTAATCTATTTGTATTACTATAAACTATAATAAGAAAATTTGTATATATATATTACAGATATTTGTCCTTTAGGTAATCATTTATACTGTTATAACATTTGCCGAGTAATAGTTATTTTTCGATGTAATTGTAATTGTAATCTGTATAATTATAATAAACCTTTAAATGATTACTTCTGTTTATTATTTATTGAGCAACGGGCTAGCTGCACCTGCAAGAAAACTTATCAGTTTACCGAATTTTGAAACTGATACGATTTCTTGCAGTGCAAAAGCCAACAGTTAAATAATAATTTTGAAACTGGATGTATGTGGTGTGATTTGAAATTCCCGCTATGAATATTTTCTTGGGTATAACAAGAGATGGCGTGCATGTTGTCCCACTTTTTTAGTATTAAGTTGACATTCTTCCCTTGGTAAATGTATTCTATGTTTCTAAGTCTCGTTTTAGTTTTTAGTCAAGTTCAATCAATTGATCAATTCTTCTAGATGATACATATAATTGAATAGTAGAATAATGATTCGACTAAACAAAGTATTTGTTTCAGAATTGCGTGGAATAGGTGTTAAGTATTAGTCAATAAGGTAAACAATATTAAATTTATCTAAAAGTTTTATTTTAAAACAATGATATTAAATACAAAATTTTCTATTTGACAACTAAACTGTTATAATAACTCTTTAGTTATCGATTCAATGTTGTCGTGAGTTTAGT